>JARQAC010000002.1:6467500-7067500 GCA_036172945.1 Meloidogyne incognita
TGCACTAGTGGAAGCTCCAGCTGGGTGCACACCCAAAGCCTTCAACGCAACCACTACGACCCTCTTACACGTCATTGCAAGACTCTTCACGGAATACAAGCATATGACGGCAGAGTATAGGTGGCCCGCTCCAGCGCCATCCATTTTCAGGGCTAGTTGATTCGGCAGGTGAGTTGTTACACACTCCTTAGCGGATTCCGACTTCCATGGCCACCGTCCTGCTGTCTGTATCAACCAACACCTTTTATGGGGTCTAATGAGCGGGCACTTTGGCACCGCAACTCCGCGTTTGGTTCATCCCACATCGCCAGTTCTGCTTACCAAAAATGGCCCACTTGGAGCTCGTATTCAACGCCAAAGTTCAAAATCAAGCAACTTTGACATCATACCCATTTAGAGTTTGAGAATAGGTTAAGAACATTTCGTTCCCAAGTCCTCTAATCATTCGCTTTACCGAGTATAACTACTCGTGAGCTCCAGCTATCCTGGGGGAAACTTCAGAGGGAACCAGCTACTAGATGGTTCGATTAGTCTTTCGCCCCTATACCCAAGTCAGACGATCGATTTGCACGTCAGAACCGCTTCGGACTTCCACCAGAGTTTCCTCTGGCTTCGTCCTGCTCAGGAATAGTTCACCATCTTTCGGGTCTCACCGCGTACGCTCTTCCGCCACCCTACTGTAAACAGTTAGAATGGGGCCATGCTGCACTTTTTTACAAGATCGCACATCAGACTCTAAAGAGCCATTTACTTTCATTTTGCCTTTAGGTTTTTAACACCCAAAAACTTGCGCACACGATAAACTCCTTGGTCCGTGTTTCAAGACGGGTCGGATAGATGACCGGCTTTTACATGGGGAGCGAGTAGGAGAGCATTAACTGGACCGAACTAATTGAAAAGCACGTGTCGCATGCGACCGTAACTTACACTCAGATCGACCCAATAAATGCCCGTAAGCCATACTCAAATGTCCAAGACAAAAAATGCTAGCACCGTTTGGGTACCAGCAAGCTGGCCTCAAAACAGCGGTTACAAATCCGCCTCAAACATCCCCAAGCACCAAGCAAGTAAATGCATCACAGAAAATTATGCTGCTTCCCTCTGTCCCAATCTGGAGCTCAGAGATCACAACATAAAAATAATGTAAATGAATACTTGAAAGATACGCCGACTCTATCCGTTTCCACCTCACCGGTTTCACGTCCTCTTTAACTCTCTCTTCAAAGTGCTTTGCAACTTTCCTTCACAGTACTTGTTTGCTATCGGTCTCGTGGCAATATTGAGTCTTAGATGAAGTTTACCACCGACTTTGGGCTGCGATCCCAAACAACCCGACTCTAAAGCACGCAGATATCGATCAATTATCTCAACGTACAGGACTTGCACCTTCTGTGGAACCTCTGTCAAGGGGACTTGTTTGAGACAAAAGATCAAAGTTTACGACTTATACGCTACACCTCATAATGCCTGAGGCAAAATGATTTAGCGATGGACACTTCCCTGTTCACTCGCCGTTACTGGGGGAATCCTGTTTAGTTTCTTTTCCTCCGCTTACTGATATGCTTAAGTTCAGCGGGTGCTCTCGACTGAGTTCAGGTCAAAATTGTTTGATTTTCACAGTTATATTTAATACACAAAAACTAAAAAAAAATCCTTTTAAAATATAAAGCAACAAAATCATTATATAAATTAAAGCTTTCGCTTTAAAAGAAAATGACCCTGAACCAGACGTAGCGGGTTTGACCCCAATGCGGCAATATGCGTTCAAAACTTTTGTGCTCAAGGTTTCTGCAGTTCGCACAAATTATCGCAGTTTGCTGCGTTCTTCATCGATCCACGAGCCGAGTGATCCACCGATAAGGCTAGAAATTTTCGTTTTTTTTAAAATATAGAGAAAAAAAGAGTGCTGGCGTCCTCACTTAAGAGGCTCATTAAGTCTTAAACTCATTAAAGAGTCCTAACATGTCACCACATATACAGCCACGGACGTTCACAACTGTATCAGCAACACCTAGACACCAGCGACAGCCGTTTCACAACAGTATATTTTTGTTACGAATTCAAATTTGAACATCACATAAAGTAATGATCCAGCAGCAGGTTCACCTACAGCTACCTTGTTACGACTTTTGCCCGGTTCAAGCCACTGCGATTAAATTGGTTTCCATCAAAGTAATTTAGAAAAATTAAATCAACGGTCCCCAAATTTCTCGAAATGGCTCAGTCCCGGGCAGCGACGGGCGGTGTGTACAAAGGGCAGGGACGTAATCAACGCGAGCTGATGACTCGCACTTACTTGGAATTCCTCGTTCACGGAAAATAATTGCAATTTCCGATCCCAATCACGGCAAATTTTCAATGGTTTACCCGCCCCTTTCGGGGTAGGACAAGCACGTTGATTTTGCCAGTGTAGCGCGCGTGCAGCCCCGGACATCTAAGGGCATCACAGACCTGTTATTGCTCAATTTCTTTCGGCTGAACACCGCAAATCCCTCTAAGAAGCTGTATACACTTAAATTATGTACCAGCTATTTAGTAGGTTAGAGTCTCGCTCGTTATCGGAATAAACCAGACAAATCACTCCACGAACTAAGAACGGCCATGCACCACCATCCACTGAATCATGAAAAAGCTATCAATCTGTCAATCCTCACAGTGTCCGGGCCGGGTGAGTTTCCCCGTGTTGAGTCAAATTAAGCCGCAGGCTCCACTCCTGGTGGTGCCCTTCCGTCAATTCCTTTAAGTTTCAGCTTTGCAACCATACTTCCCCCGGAACCGGAAGACTTTCGTTTCCGGGAAGCTCCCCACCAAGGCAATATAATTTCCATCGGCGGATCGCTAGTTGGCATCGTTTACGGTCAGAACTAGGGCGGTATCTGATCGCCTTCGAACCTCTGACTTTCGTTCTTGATTAATGAAGACATTCTTGGCAAATGCTTTCGCTGTAGTTTGTCTGGCCACGGTCCAAGAATTTCACCTCTCACGGGGCCATACAAATGCCCCCGTTTGTCTCTGTTAACCATTATCTCAGTCCGTAAAACCAATAAAACTGAACCGAAATCGTTTTCTATTATTCCATGCACGATCATTCAAGCGAAAACGCCTGTTTGAAGCACTCTGATTTGTTCAAAGTAAACTTGCAATGCCTGTTAAGAATCCTGTTAAGGACTCAAAACCGAACATTACGATAAATCGATAACACCCAGAAACACCCGGAGGGTTCCAGGGTACCGATACGAATCCAACTACGAGCTTTTTAACCGCAGCAATAATTCTATGTATTAGCAGAGCTGGAATTACCGCGGCTGCTGGCACCAGACTTGCCCTCTGCTTGATACTCGTTAAAGGGTTTAAATTGTACCCATTCCGATGACCGGCCTCAAAGAGAACGATCTCGTTATTTCTCGTCACTACCTCCTCGAGCCGAGAGTGGGTAATTTGCGCGCCTGCTGCCATCCTTAGACGTAGTGGCCATTTCTCAGGCCCCTTCTCCGGAGTCGAACCCTGATCCTCCGTTATCCGTCACCACCACGGGAGTCGATTATGCTCCCGTCAAGTTGATAAAGTGGACGCTTGAAAGACACGCCGCCGGCACAAGGCCATGCGGTCAGCTTAGTTATTCTGAGTCAACAAGAAGCAGCCGAAGCCGCGTGGTTTTGTTCTAATAAATGCGCTTTTCCGAGAGGACAAAGCTTTGGTGCATGTATTAGCTCTAGCTTTTCCACAGTTATCCATTTAGATAATCAAGATCAAGTAAATCATGGCCATTGTAATGAGCCGTTCGCGGTTTCTCGTTAAAACGATTAAACTTATACATGCATGGCTTAATCTTTGAAATGAACACATCAGTTCAGGCAGGATCAACCAGATATCTCGCAATCAGGAAAGATTCACTCGAACCTTGAAGGCAGCAAATCTTACCCAGAAAAGCGTAAAGCTTCATCACTCGCACCGTCGGCGCCAGAACGACACACGAGGCGAGACAGATTTGGTCTCACAACCAATCTCGGGTCACTTGCTGGCTTTACGAGACACTCAAAAGTATGCATCGAACCGACCGATTGCTCATCTTGCCAATTCCGCAATGGAATTGTGTAATTTTTATATCCTTCGTCGAGGACGCTTCGTCTTAACACAAAATATCAACTTTTCACTTCACCAATTCAGCCCAGAGGCTACATTTAGTATGAAATTTTTTTCTCTTTCATCGAGATTCAACCGCTAAGCAATTTTCAGCCGGGAATTTTGTCAATCCCCATCATGCTAAAATATTAGTGCCTAGCTGTCACCAGTTTAATCCCATATCCGCGAGCTTTGAATCTGCTGGCCAGTCATTGTCCTCGCTTATCCATTAAACATCCGTAACGCCCTTCAGAATGATGACAAATCGTTTTAAAACGGTTAAAAATCAAAGTAGAACATTTGAGTCTTCAGATTGTACCATAAGCATGTTGATTGGATGATAAGAATTTACATAAAAGGGCATCAAGGAGCCCGGAAGGACTTGAGATCTGCTACGTCGAGAATTATTTATTTTCCTATACATTCTTCTTTTCCATTTCCTCAGCAACAACCACTTTATTTTACAATTCACAAGCACACAGCCACTTTTTCAATTTTACTCAACAGACAACCACTTTTCTAATACAATATGAGTCGAGGCGAAAAGAGAAATGGACCAAATGCAACCCCTAGCTATGCGCCATCATGAGAAAAATAAATGGAAAGAGAATTAAGTCAGAAATAAAACAAAAAGTGGTCGAGGAAATAGTAAAAGTGGTTGTTTTAATAGTAGATTTAATAGTAGTAGTAGTTTAATAGTAGGAGTAATGAATAAAATTTTGGCATGACCCCTCTCTCAGAGGAGTTTTTTATTTTTTTTGGCTCAGAAAATACATCCTTTGAATTTGACAGTAATATTAAAAACAACACTGAAGCCGCAGACCAATTTATTAAAGAATGCAGTGAAAAATTTGGATTAAAATTGAAAGAAGGCTTTCTTGGAACACCTCTCCCAGCCCGGGTAACCACCTAGAGTACTCAGTTGTTCGAAATTAGTCATATTCCATATTGTTCAACCCAAGGTCACAGCTCAACCCAAGTCATTTTCAATAAAAAGAAGCGGAGTCTCCAAAAAAAAAAGAAGAAATTTGTTCAGCCCTCAAATACTAAACATTAAAAATGTTTCCGGAATGTTTCAGAACAAAAATGTTTCAAAAATTCAAAGATTAACCTAATTTAGAAATTACAGCTTTTCTAATATGGAACAGCCCGGGTAATCCCAGCTTTTTAAAATATTTTCCTAATTTGCCCACCCGCCATAGAAAACCCACCCGCCCATTTTCTCTTATGCTTATTAAATTTGTTCACATTTTTGTTTATTTATCATCCCCGCGGACAGCGAATTGACTGCCCACTTTTCCTAGTTTCCCTACATTTTACTCCCCTCTACTCAAGAAAACCCACCTGCCCACTTTCTCTTTATTTTTTATGCCTGCTTTTTTCTTTGCCTTTTTTAATTCTTCACAACTCATTCATTCTTTTCTCTCCACGGTAAGACAAAATGAAGCAAGCAGAGAAAGTGAAAAATAAATAGTGCATTTTCCCCTTCATTATATTCAACCACTACGAAGACGAAAATTTTGACTGACTAACTCCACTTAAAGTATGAGTCATTTAATCGTGGATGCGCCTTAATTATTCGCCGAGAAAAAAAAAACAGAAATTTTTTGATTTTATTTAAAAGAAAATTTTTTGAAAAAAATTCAATATGAAGTGTGGATCATAGTCGGATCCTGATTGTACGCACTTATAAACCCTTAGTTTGTAAGTAGACCCCTTTTTGCCCCCTCCTCCCCCCCCTTGAAACAGATTTTTAATAAGCGAACAGCGAAACACCAAAAAATAGGAAAACGTCGTGAAAGGCGAAACGAGAAACCTTTCACACCCCTTATGTACGCATAACCGCAAATCCGACTTTTACTTCAAAATTTCAAAAAAATATTTTTCAAAATTTTATTTTTCAACATTTTTAGGTCCTTTTGGCTATTTTTGAATAAACACTAGTTCCTCCTCCTCCACTAATTCTTCCACCACTTTCTTCAGAAATTTTTCTTTTATAATTTTTGTTTTTAACTTCTGCTTGTGTTGTAGACTCTTCAAAATTATTTAATTTAACATTTTTATTGCTAGTTTGTTGTTCTGTATAGTAGAGGTTGTAGGCAAGAAAAGTACATTCATGGGCGATTATATGTTCCTAGATAATATTTAAGGGATTAATTTACTCTCACGCCTAAGACATATTTTTTAGCTAAATTGGACATTTGATCAGCATTTCTGGGCCTTTTGAGAATTTTAGATTCATTGAACATTTTGAGAGGTTGAGCCCATAAGGACATTTTTGGAATTTTAGCCCTTCTGGACATTTTGGAATTTTACCTATAATGGGCATTTTGAGAAATTTAGCATTTCTGGACGTTTTGGAAATTTTTAGCTATATTGGACGCTTTGAGACATTTAGTCATGTAGACGTTTTGAGAATTTTACCGACATTGGGCGTCTTGAGAAATTTAGCCGATTGGACATTTTGACCATGTTAACCCTTTTGGACGTTTTAGACATTCAACCCTTCTTGGACATTTTAAGACTCAAATGGACATCCCCTCACCCCCCAAATTTTTTTTACTACCTGATATTTTTTCTCCCCAAATATTTGTTGTCCACATTCACAGCAAAGTCTACTCTTCATTTCAGAATCCCTCACTCTAACGTTGTCATATCTTCTTTGGGCAGTTACAAATTTATTATTTCTGTTATTAAAAGCTTCCCCTCTTTTTGTTGTTGGAGAATTATTATTAAATAGAGTTGATTTTCTTTTTTCATTATTAAAATCCATTTGATGACGTTGCATTTTTTTATTAAAAAAATTTTTTTCCTCTGTAAAATTTTTTTAAAATTGAGGTACACTGAATTATAAAACATTTTTTGGCGTTTTAAGAAAAATTTTTTTGCGCACACCCCAAAAATTTGAAAGGACAGAATATAATCCAGCATATATGATGGAATCTCGATATAACGACAACCCTTTTTGGCAACCCCTTTGGGATGAATGTGACGAAATATCGAACGTCAAATCAGTACATTTCAGCCACTCTCAAGACATATACACCCCTCAAGACCGAATTGATGTGTCGTTGGAAAAAGATGGACTTCTATAGACCAAAGCTTACTGACGTTAAACTGAAGGCTTCCCTCCCCAACAGAATTGAAGTAGTAAAGAAGTTAAAGTAGAATCAAGTGTCGTTATATCGAGATTCACTGTGAATTAATAAAAAATAAAAAAAAAATAATAATTTTCGTTATTTAAGTAACGAATTTCTTTAAAAATCAAAAGAATAAAATTTAAATTAATTTAAATTTATACAAAAAAATAATATTTATTTAGGCAAATAATCATTTCTAATAAGCTCCAAAGCTTTAGAAACTTGTCTCTCAGTTTCAGAATATTCCCATAAAGAACAAAAAACTACATTACTTTCTGATATTCTTTCTGAATTTGTTAATTGACTTGCCAATCTTTCCATTGCCTTTTTAAATAGGAGGATTATTTTTTTAATTTAAGAGGATTATTATTTTTTTGGTTAAAACCCTGAGTATAACGACTCACTCTATAACGATCCCCTGAGGATGTTTTGTTGACGTAGGTAGGGAAAGGAAAGTGATGGAGGAAAGAAAAGAGAAAATAAAAAATAAAAGAAAATAACTTATGAGGAGGGCTCGCATGGAGAGATTCCACTATATTTAATGGAATCTCTCTGACACTCCTCTAACCGAAATTTTGATCACGTAAGAAAGGGAGTGAGAGTGACCAATGTATAATGGAAAAATCTCGCCATGTGGAGGTCATGCAAAGCTGAATTTTGCGGATTGTCCGTAAACTTTTTGCGGACAGAAAATTTTTTGCGGACAACAAAATAAATCCTCGAGGGAGCGTCGCTATAGAGAGATTCCCCACTATTTTTATAAAAAAAATTTTTTACATTTTCCTTCGGCACATTATCCCTCGCCACAATTCTTTCAATAGCTTCATTTTTAGGCACAAAAGTACACCAAACTTGATTTAAATATTTTCCCCAACCAGCCTCCAAAAGCAAAGCTGCATCAATTACAACAATTTCTCTTTCAGATTTTCTAATAATTTCTTTTACACGTTCAAAAGTTATAGGCCAAACAATGTTGTTTAAACGTTGTAATTTTTGCTTTAATTAAGAAAAAAGATTTTTTAAATTTTTGCGGACAGCAAATTTTTTGCGGATAATCCGCAAATTTTTTTGCGGACAAAAAATTTTTTGGGTTGTCCGCAAATTTTTTGCGGACAAAATAATCTTAAAATCGTTTTGAAAAATGAATTTTTATGAAATAGAATTTATAAAAAAATTCGATTTATCCCAGTCTTCAAAAAAATTGAAATCCATAAAATCCGCAAATTTTGTCCGCAAAAATTCCCAAAAATTTTTTAAACAAAAAATTACAACAAACCTTATCTTCAAAAACCAATTCACCAAGTTTTTTTCTGTCAATATTTCCATTAACCAGAATATCAAATCCAAATTCTTCAGCAAGTTTATTTCGTAATTCCTCACTTTCAGAATATATTTTATGAACTAATTGGTCACATTCAATTACCTACAAAATAAAATTTTTTTTAAACATGGAAAGGGGACACGCCCAAGTAGGCGCGCGGCCAAGTAGGCGCAAAGCCTTAACTATCTGAAAAATTTCTGTACCTTAACAATTTTGGTACCATTCTCATTAGCTCGATGAGAGGAATCGTTTAATACTAAATTTTGAAAGATTCCGAAATCTTGAAGCAAGTTATGACTTTGCGCCTACTTGGCCGCGCGCCTACTTGGGCTGTACCCCATGGAAAGGTTTGAAAATAAAATTTTTAGAGGGAAATAATTTAAAAAAGATTCCTTTGAATTTTCACGTCATCATATTACTAAAATGCATAAAATCTGCAAATTCTGTCCGCAAAGTGGAAACCTAAAAACTGGGACCACCCCTTTAATTTATCAAATTTGGCTTTTTAGTTGCCTTTTAACACCTCAAACTAATACAAAAAATTTTCTAAAAAGTCCGCAAATTTTTGCGGACAGAATTATTTAAAAAACGTTTGAAAAAAATTCTAGATTTTTTTACAAAGGAAAAATTATTTTTACAATATTTATCCCGATCAAAAAGAACGAAATATGAAAAATCCGCAAAATTTTGTCCGCAAATTTTTTGCGGACAAATAATAATTTTCTAAAAAAATTTCCCTAAAAATTCCTCAAGTTTAATTTTAATTAAAAAAAACCTCGCATCCCTGAGAAGCCAAATACTTAGCAATATGTGTTTTTCCAGAAGCTATACCCCCAGTCAATCCAATTAAATAATGTTTATTAGAAATGATTTCTGTAGGAGAATCTTTTGGTTCCCTCAAAATACTTCCCAACATTTCTCTTCTTTTTGCACTTGAACTTAATTTTATTTCTTTTAAAATTTTGTCATTTAATTGTTCATTTCCAAGCAATTTAATTGGATGAATTTTTAATGGCCGCAAACCTTTCTCCTAAAAATTGAGGGAAAATAAAATTTTGTGGGGTTCTAGTTTAGTTTATGAGTCCCTTAGAGTTGTGAATTAAATTTTCTTTGACTTTCTGAGACTTTCTGAAGATTCTATTTGTTCAAAAGAGATGGGCAGGGTTGAGGAAAATCGGTTTAAAAAGGCCCAGGTTTCGTGCATCGGTCAATCCGACACACATGCTTGATTCGGGATCGATAGCCAGCCGTCTAGGATAGTTCGGGTTACCCGGGATCAGTATTTTTTCCTACCCAAAATCTAACCGGAAAATTTTTCAAAAATCCGACTATATTATATTCCAGCCTGATAGTAGGTTCAAAAACAGAAAAAACGAACGTTAAGGAACCCAAACCCAGGTATGACCTAGGCATTACCCCAACTTTAAACCCCATAAGGACTCAAAAACTGATTGTGAGCTATAGCTAAAAAATATTTTTTAACAAAAAATTTCTCAAAAAAAAAAATTTTTAACCCCTAAAAAACTCAGAAAAAACCTTTCTTTTATCATTAACAGCTTCAGCCCCTTTTAAAGTTTCATCACTAACAATAATAGCTTCACATTTATTATCTTCAATTGACGGTCCAAAAGCATCATAAATTGGAACAGTAATGCAATTTACATTTTCTGATATGTCTTTTACAAAATTTTCTACATTGGCACAACGAGTTTTTATTGGTTCCATTAATTCATATAAAACTTTTTCTGAAAAAGGAAGGGGAAAATTCAACCTAAAACGCGTTTAATAGGTGGCAGGGATGCCACGTATTGAGAAAAAAAAGTCGTGCCGGGTTTTCAAAATTTTCTTCGGATTTTTTTCATTACGTACAAATTCAGCAGCTTGTACGTGGTGAAAAAAGCCCCTAGTCAGGAAGACGTAAGATTACTGCTCGGAAACCCAAAAGTCTATCTACAATTAACAGTTAATGGCCATGAATGGAACGAATAGGGTAATTCTAGGGTTGTCAGCTCGGACTTGAAAAGACCCGACAATTTTTCGGTTCGGTTTTGGATACCAGGAGATTTTCCAAAAACCTATAACCCTACTGATCTTCTCAAAGAAATTTTTTTAAATAACAAAAAATAACAAACTTTTAATCATATCTCCATCAGTAACTCCACAAGTAATCTTTGTTGAACGAAAAACAGCCTCGGAAAGTAATAATTTATGACCTTATTAAAAATTAATATTAAATTTAATTAAAGATTCTAAAAAATAATTTTTAACAGAAGGGGTTCGAACCCATGACCCCTTAGTTACCCAAAAAACAATTATTTCCTTTATCAGGGTTCGAACCCACGACCCAATAGTCAAAAAAACAGTATCCAACTTAACCATTTCTTTATTCCTTACTAAATGAATCAACGTCCAACAAAAAAATAATTTACATCCGCAGGGTTCGAACCCACGACCTAATAAAACCCAGCCTGATTCCACTTAACCAAAAAAAATATTTTCGATTTAAAAAATTAAAAAAAAAACCATTGTGTAATTTATCAAAAGCACCACCCAAAACTACATGTCTAAAAGGCTTCTCTATAAAATCAAATGGAGCTTTGATTAAATTAAACTTGGTTGAAAAGTTTAATTTAACTTCGTTGAAAATTGGAAATGGTGGCTGGTCTGGATCTTTAATCTAAAATTAAAAAAAAAATTTTCTTTAAGTTAAAGGTTCCACCAAAAATCGTAAGAACTCAAGTTCTCTGGAAAACAAAAAAATTCCTTAAAGGGTTTTTTTATTCGAACCTGCGGCCCCCTATCTACTAAATCAAAGCAATATCCACCTTAACCACAGAAGTGCTTTTAATTAAATTATTTAAACAAAATCAAGCTCTAACCAACTAAACCACAACAGTAATTTTCCTAAAATTTATTCAGTATATCAGGGGAAACATATCTTACTTAAACTAACAATAAAGTTAATTCGAAAAGCGAAAAATGAATGCCGAAACGTCAACCTGACGAAAGGTAAATTCCACTGCAATATACCTATGCATCAAATAGAAAATTCCCTTAATTCCACCCACTCAACCCCTCTCGACTAAAAAAATTCCCCTTAAAAATTCAAAAAAAAAATTTTTTTCCAAACCTTATCATAAAAAACCTTGTCAACTTGAACTGTTTTTCTATCCAATAAAACACGAAAATCAACTTCAGATTTAATACAAGCAGCACTCAAGTAAATTGCAGGCAATAATTCTTCAAATGAGTCAGATTCTTCCAAATGAACATAAAGTTTTTGGGTAACTTTTGAGGCTGCTAATTCCAATAAACGTTGTAATTTACGTTTAACATTGTTTGTATTTCCTCGAATTATTAATAAACCAATGTTTACTGGTACAACCATTAAAAAAAATTTTTTTTGTCTAAAAAAACATATACTTTATTTGCGGACAAACATTTGCGGAGTCAGCAAAAAATTTTTGCGGACATTAAATGTGTCCGCAAAAAAATGCGCATTAAAATGGGTGTCCGCAAAAATTTTTGCGGACATAAAATGTTTGTCTGCAAAAATCAGGAACAATTTCCTTTCAGAAATGACATGTTAAAAAATATAGTAAATTTAGAAAAAAATTTTTTGAAAAATGCAACAAATAAAAAATTTTTTTAAATCAAAATTATTTTTTAAAAATTAAAAAAAAACAGAAATTTTAATGTTAATATTGTATAAAGAAAAAACGGATACAACACAGAAAGTCAAAAGTCCCTGAAAGTAAATTCTAGGGTCAGTTGTTCACTAAAGAGTCGACCTTCTGAATCGATCCCAGAAAGAATAAAAATAATTTTTTGTAAAATTCTTAAAGTTCAAACCTTTTGCGGACAAACATTTGCGGTCTCGCCAAAAAATTTTTACAGAGTCCGCAAACTTTTGCAGACTGCAAAATTTTTTTGTATTTTTTTGCGGAGTCCGCAAATGGTTGTCCGCAAAAATTTTTTAAACATTATTAAGATATATTGCCCAATTCTACAACTACATTTATAAACTAGTAATACAAGGCTTGATTTATAAAAAAAAATTTTTGCGGATTCCGCAAATAATTATCTGCAAACACAAAATTAGAAAAAAGGCAAATTGATTTTTTTAATTTAAATTATTTTTAAAAATCAAGCCTTTACACTACAGAGAGAGAAAAAATATTTTACAAAAATTTGAAAGAAGGAATTTTTTAATTAAAATAAAAATTTATAATCTTACCCCCATAGGGTCACACCCCAAGAAAAAAATTTTTTACAAAAGCCAACAGAAATAAAATAAATGAACCCTCTTAAGGTTAGTCCAAAAAATTATTGGGCTCTGGTATGCCGTTTTTTAATAGTTCAATGAAGTTCATAAACCTTCATTGGACTCACAAACCTTCATAGGACTCATCAATAGGGTTATCGGCCCGGTTAGAAAGATCGAATCAGACTTCAATTTTTGGGTCGAAAAAGACTTCAATGGCCGGTTCGATAAAAATGAAGCCCGAAAAAATGACTCGAACGTCGGCCGGTTCCAAAAAGGCAACCCAACTCAAAACTCTATAGGACTCATAAAACTTCATTGGACCCATAAACCTTACCAGAGCCCAATTATTGATAGTTAGTCTAAAAAAATTTTTTTTCATAAAAATATAAATATTTTTCTGTCCAAAACCCCTTCACAATTTTTAACCATAAAAGACCAAAAGATTCTCAAAAAAACCTTCAACTGGTCCTTAAATTTTTTAAAAAAACTATTCCTTGGCATCAACAGCATTAAAATTCTTTCTCTTACCCATAATTGTGTTTATTGGATGACGAACAAATGAACTTGAAAAAAAAATAAATTTTTTAAATCCAAAAGGTTTTTTATTAGGAGGGGAGGGTTGCTTAAAGTGTGCTAAGGATGTCCTAGATCTAAAAAGCCCCCATGAAGAGTAGTTTCCTTCACACAATCAGCATTTGTTAGTGTAACCAAGAATTTGACATATATTTTTTTATTGGCATTGAAATTCTTGATTGAAGGCCCCCATCTTCCCATCCCCTTAGCCACCAAAGAAATCGTACAGAGTCCCAGGTCGGTGTGTTTCTGATATCGGTTATCCAGCTAGTTTTTGGCATCAACCTTACAATTAGTCGATCTCCCCTCTCCTCCCCAAAAAAATTTAAAAATTCAAACCGTAAAGAAAACCGTGACTTCTTCTTTTGTTCCAAATCATTATTATTAAAAGTAATATTTGAAGGACCACCAGATTGACTTGAAGACGAAGGTGGTAGAAAAATTTCTTGACGAATTCTTTCATCAACAGAACTTCCCCCTCCTCCTCCAATTTCTCTAACTCCATTAATTCCCTCAACATTTTTAACAGAAACTTTTCTTGTAAATTTTGCAGGTATTTTGCCTTGAAAAAAATTTTTTTTGAAAAAATTCAAAAAAAAATTTAAAAAAAACCTGGCTCTTCTGAAACTCCTCGACTATTTGAAATTGATGAACGTGGACGGGTTTTGAAAGAACTATTACTTCCTGTTAAAGAACGTCTTTCACTTGCTTGAGCAGCGATTGAGGCACTACAACAGGCCTAAAAATTTAATAAAAATCCGCAAATATGTAAAAAAGATCCGCAAAATTTGTCCGCAAAATATTTGCTGATGTCCGCAAATATTTCTACAGAACCATTTTCGCGAATTATCCTTGAAACCGTAAATTGTCCGCAAATATTTTTGCGGACAAATTTTGCGAATTTCTTTAAAACGAAAAATTGTCCGCAAATATTTTTGCGGACAAAATTTGCAGATTCAAAGAAAAAATAAACAAAATCAAAAACCATTGTTGAAGCATTCTCCGCATCTTCTCCATTAATATTAACTCCATGTACTGATTCTATAACACCCACATGACATCCACTTGACCAAATTGTGTGAACGCTCTGTTAAAAAATTGAGGAAAAATTTCAAAAAAAAATTAAAAAAAATACTCGATTATCATAATTATATTGTGAACCAGCAATTGCCTGGATTGAAGCATCCTCTGTATTTGGCTTGTCTGTTAGACTAACCAAACCTTTGAAAAAAAAATTTTTTTAGAGAATACATTTCGGAATGTGCCGTAATGCCAAAACGTCAGAATATTAAACTGAGGAACTAATAGAGGTTATCCATCATTAAATAGAAATTATCCAATGATGTGTGTATTTAAAAATGAGGTTCGTTGGATTTAAAAATCCGCAAGTTTTGTCCGCAAATCTTTTTGCGGATTTTTTAAATTTGCGGATTTTACTATTTTCCTATAAGATTCTCACTCTAAAGAGTTTCTCTTAAAAATCCCCACGTGGACCCACACCCATCAAACAACTTTTTAAAAAAAATTTTTACCAAAAGAAGCAATACTTTGTCGACGTTGATGAAAAGATGATTTACTTATAGTTTTTGTTGTACTACTATTTTCTCGATTATTATTATTAACATTTTTATTTCCTTCAGCAGTCAAAACAATTTTTTCTTCTTCATCTCTAAAAGTAGAATTGCCCCCAACATTATCTTCATTTGCAGAAGTCCCTCCACCTCCACCCCCTCCACAAGCTCCATTACGACATAAAGATAAAGGTACGACTCCATAAACATAAGCTAACATTATTGGAACACCAACACCTTTAAATTTAAAAAATTTAAAAAAATCCGCAAGTTTAGTCCGCAAAAAATTTGCGGATTTTACCGCCATTTTTTGAATATGCGGATTTTATTAATCCGCCCTTATTTTCGTATAAGAAAATTAAAAAAAAACATACCAACAGTCATAACAGCTAAAACCGGTGAAATTACTAATGAACCAACAACGCTTAAAGCAGTAGCCTAAATAATTAAAAATTTTCTATCAGAAATTTAAAAAAATCATTTCAAAAGGTTCTCAATTCCTTATTGTTAGAAGATTCATGGGTATATAAAGAAAAAGATTTTTCCTACATAAAAGGATTCGAACCAAAAATGAAAATTAAGGATGGAGGATCCTGGAAATGTGTAATCGATATCCGACTCGAAAATGTTCTTCATAGACTATTTTCAGTTATTAATAAACCAACAACTGCCACCCCTAAAGGAAATGTCTTGATTGATTTGCCAATTAAATTTTAAAAACAAAAATTAAAAAAATACCAATTGCCTCTTAGTTCTAGATAAATTAGAAAATCGTTGATATGTCTTCCTAAAATTAAAAAAAAATATATTTTGATTCAAAAAACTTCAAAAAAAAACCTTCCAATAAATATAGGAACACCACAAATAATGCCTGGAACAGCTAATCCAGCAATTAAAGCAATTCCTAATGGCGCACCAATTAAAGTACCAATTTGCCATAAAAGCTTCTTTTTTCGTGTCCAAGGCTTTTTTCCCCAAAATGTACAGCCTGTTGGGCTTAAAAAAAGAATAAAATTAAAAAAATCCTTATGTTAAAAAACAGTCGAAATCTCACTATAAAATACCCTCTCTATGCTCACCTCAATTTGACCCTTTGGCCACGGGGGATCTAGTTACCCAAGCAATCCTTCAATTTAAGCTATACCTCACTATTAAATATTTACACCCGATACTAAATCTTCAAAATTTTCACATTTGGCTCGTATACGAAACGCCAAATGAAACACCAAAGGTATGGCACAATCCTACTTTAGCTCCACCAAAATTCGATTCTTGGACAAGCACCTATTCCATTATAAGATTAAGTTTTTTCCAATTTCAAGGGAATCTCTTATAGTGAGGTACAACACTATTAAAAAACAAAAATAAAACAACCTCAAATAATGTAATTCATTAATTTGTTTTAAACAAAGCCAACAAAATTCAGCATTGCACAAAGCACATTGCATCTAAAACAAATGATTTTTGATTTCTACAAAATCAAAAATATATACATGATTACAAGAACCATCGTTCATCTTTATAAAAAAAATTTTTATTTATAAAGAAAAAAATTAAAAGAAAAACCTTTGTTATCAACGCTCCACAACGAGGACAAGCTTTCATTTCATCTGTAAAAAAATAAAATAAAAATAAAAGAAAATTTTTTTCAAGAAAAATAATTTCTCCAAAGGTTTCCAAGAGAATAAGAAAAATCTTCCCCAAAAGGGTTCAAACCTTTACCTATAACCCAAAAAATCGGAAACACAACCCACTACACCACATGAACTGGAATTAGGCCCGGTCCTGCGACAAGGACTCTCAACCCATGACATCCTTTCATTATCCTAAAAAATTTAAAAAAAACCTCCAGAAATAACAAAATTTCCACCACGTGTAGACTCAACAAGATTATTATTATTATTGTTAGTAGGTAAAGAAGAACGAAGAGACGAAACTAACGGAGAATTGAAAAACGATCTCGATCTAGCTTGATCACAAGTTTGGTTTGGATGCCAATAACTTTTACAATGACTAGAAAAAATTTTTTTTAAATTTCTTTTTAAAAAATTTAAAAAAAATACTAGCAAAACATTGTAGTACAACGTTCACATTTTAATTGGGGACAGGCAGCACATGAAGTTGCAATGACTGCATAACTAGAAGAAAAAATTTTTGGCTCTGGTCTAGTTTCTGAGCCCAATGAAAATTTGATACTTTATGGATACCCCGCCCTCCCCTCCCCAATGTTTGAGTCACGGAGTTTCTTTAATATGCGCATAATGGTCAGACTATCTCTGAGATTTAAATTAGAGGGGGGAGGGCAGGGATATCCATAAAGACCAAAAAATACGATTCTATACTAGAGATAGGGCTGGGAGGGTCGTACGAGAAATCGAGCTCGGTATGTCAAAAAATCTCGATTCTTGATTACCGAGATTTTTGACCGAGATCCCAGGTTGGTCCGAGGTGTAGTCCAAGCATATAAGAGGGTCAGTGGACTCATACATAAACTAGACAAGAGCAGAAATTAAAAAAAATATACGTGCAATCCGGAGCTGGACACCAACGAGTATCTGGGTCTATACTCAAAATACGACGTAAAGAATATAATTCAAAGCGTTCCAGCATTTCGGGTTGATGAGAAAGTAAATTGTAAATATCGCTAATTTGTAGAGAGACTGGGCATTCTGGGCATCTGTTTAAAGAAAAAAAAAGTTTAAAAAATTAAGAAAAAATTTTTTCCAAATCTTCCCACACCTCTAATGAAAAAGGAAAAAAATTCAAGCAAGAAAAAATTCCTCTCAAGGGGATCGAAACTACAACCCAACAAATAGAAAATTGGACCACAAGGAGGTGAAAAAAATTCTTGTAATAACAATTTTCTCGAATATTCCCACACCTTTAAAACAGAAAATAAACAAAACAATTACAACAAAAAAGGGGATCGAAACTACAACCCAACACATAGCTCATCAAGAAAATACCCCAAAACAACCAATTACACCACCACTCCCAAAATTAACAAATAAAATTAATTTACGATATGTTTGTTCTGCTTTCTGCAATTTCAACACTAATAAACTAAAAAAATAAAATGTCAAAAAAATTTTCTAAAATTAGAAAAAACCTTAACAAGACATCCTTTACAAAAAATATGTGCACAAGCTTTAAACCGATAAAAATTTTGTGCAGATTGTCTAATACAACAAATTGGGCATTCCTGTTTCATGCATGATTTAATTCCTGATGTATTGCTTTGAGCTGATCCGGCAGAAAATAATGATTCTGATGGACCCTAAAAAATTTCAAAAAAGAGTTAGAAAGTATTTTTCTAAAGTCAAAAGTCCTTTCCCACAAAAAAGAAGTTAATGAAAAAATTTGTATCGAGAAAAAAATAATTTGCGGACAAAAAATGCGGACAACACCCAAATTCCTATTATTGACACGACCCGAGACTCTTTCCCAGTCAAATTTTGAAAGACAGACCCGAACTTTTTTCTCAAGCAGTCTTATCCCTGTTCCGAACCTTAAATTAATTTAGTTCTGTTAACTTCTTTCAAACAAAAAAATGCGGATTTATTGTCTAAAACCTTACCAAACCCCTTAATAAAAAATTTTTAAAAAACCGAATTTGAAGAAGCTGCCATACTAACACCACTTTTAATCGAAAGTTTATCTGCCGGAGCAGTCGAATTTTGATTTTCTGTCACATTTCCATTTTCCTTGTTAAATTCATTGGAGACTGAATTTTCCATTTTTCCTCCACTGTTTAAAGGGACATCTCCAACAGACAACGCTTTTTCCTCTTTTCCTGGTTGATTTTCAGAGTGACTTGAAGTCAATTTTCCACTCAAACTTTTGGTTGATTTATTGATATTTTTGTATTCTGGTATTTTTATTTGAGGGTGGTGGTGAGCTGCTGCTGTTGGTGTTGTTGTTGATGATGTTATGCTGTGACTACGAACATTTTTTCTTAAAAAAATTTTTGAAAATTAAGTAAAGAAGATACTGGGTATTGGAAAACTTTTAGAATCTCAAGGACTAGGAGAGAGCTGAAACTAATTTAAAAGGCGGAAGACCAAATGTGAAACGTGAAAAGCGAAACTGCCCCCGCCTCCCCCGCCCAGCTGTCAGGAAAAAAATCCAAAAATAGATCCTAGTTCCGGAAACGGCAGAGATTATTATATATACACACCAGGGATCTAGCCAACATAAAAAATAAATTGGCGAGTTCGGTACTTCAAAACCAGTGTTTAGAAGCTCGCACCAAAATTCGTACTCGTACCTGTGTACGAAGGTACGAGCGCGAGCTTTTTTTTAGGAATCGGATTGGCTAGATCCCCAACGTGACCAATGAATAGATATAGTGTCCAGAATGGGATTTTATGTCCATTTTACCCATCCCCTTAATAAAAAATTAAAAAAACCTAAATAATTCTTCAGAAGTATTATCCAAATCAGAACTTGTTGGCGAAGCAGTAATATTATTCAAAAAAGTGATTAAACCCAAACGGCCTCTTTCAAAACGTGAAGGTTGCTGGTTTAGACTTTTCTTTTTGTGTTTGCTACTGTTTAAGTATTCTTCCATATCATTTTTAGTTGGTGTAGCTGTAGATTCCTGGAAAATAATAAATTAAAACAAGGTTTAGTCCCACACTCTGAATCCATAAAACAATGGAAAATTTGGAGTCAGATTCAGGGCTTATCTAATAGACAATCAGAAAGGACTTTAAAAATGAAGGACTGAAGCTCGAGTTCAAGTAACTTTGGATCCAGAAGAAAATTTAAGATTTTGTTCAAGACCCGAGGAAATTCCCCTCAATCTCATTGCCACTCAGTGGCCAGAAACCGAAGAGTGATTCTTAATCCAGAAAACAATGAAAGACTTGGATCCATTTTCAAATCCTTTCAGAGTCACCCAAAATGATACCTAAGAACAGAAAGAGGAGCACCCAAAATTCAAAAATAAAACCTCTTTCACCTCCCTTATTTGCCTCAAATTACTCACCACATTCGTGTTAGCCATCTTGTTAGTATTCCCTTCCAATCGCTCAGACAATTTTCTTTTGCTATTTTGACCAGAATTTAACAACAAAGCTTGACTTTCATCAGTATTTGTAACACTATTATTCTCAATACATTCAACTACAATTCCCAAGCTTTTATTACACTTTGTTGTTGTTGTATTGCTGCTACTGCAAGTATTACTAGTCACATTCATTTTTAAATTTTTTTTCCTTTTTAAACTAAAAACTAAAAAGAAAAGTAAATGATTAACATTGAGAACACTTTTAAAAATAAATTGAAAAAATTTTTTTTTAATTTACCGATAAAATCAATCAATAAACATACAAAAATCAACACAAATAAGCACAAAATAAAAAATAATATGCCTCCCCCACATTCTGCCAAACCGACATTTTGCCAATAAGGGTAAAAACTCGCATTTTGTCAACACTCCTTATTGACAAAATGCAGGGTTTTAGCCTTATTGGCAAAATGTGGTTTTGGCAGAATATGTTGACACTAGTTAAGGTAAAGTAGAGAATTTTAATGTGCTGTGATTTTGGTAGAAAAAAAAACGAAAACACAAATACTCTTTGAAAAATTTTTTTTCTTCACCTTAATGAAAAAGAACACTTTCTTTCCCTCTTTTGCCATGGCAATAGTATAGGAGAAAAGGAAAGAAGGAAAAAAGTACGCCCTCATATTTTGCCAAACCCACATTTTGCCAATAAGGCTAAAAAATGACGTTTTGCCAATAAGAGTGTAAGGACGTTTTGGCAAAATGTATATTTTTACCCTTATTGGCAAAATATGTTTTGGCAAAATATGAAGACAAGGAAAACAAAGAAAGTAGAAAACAAGAGTCTTGCCTACTTTAATTGTCAAATTTTCATCTCCCCTGATTAGTTCCAAATTCCAATATTCAGTTACACTAAAAAAATTTCAATCCAAAAAAGGCCTACAAAAATCTTTATTTCTACAATTTAATCAAAACAAAATTAATTGCTCTTAGACTCAAACGACAGATCGATTGACAATTTTACAGGTAGTGAAAAAGTAAGCCCGCATACATATTCCACCAAACACAGAAAAACCCTAGACCATAAATAAGAGACAAAAGGCCCAAAAATATAAAATTCGGCTCTTGTCCAAATTGCGCTTCCGATCGCACCTTTACGCGTCCAAAGAAAAGTTTAAGCGTCCAAACAAACTTTTGTTCGTCCAATGGAAATTTTTTCGGGAAATTTTGTCTCTCTTCAAGGCGCCTATGTTGATGACCACTCTCTCGTTTGTAAAAGACGCAGAGAAATGTGCAGAATAAAGCAGGCAATGAGACGCCAGAAAGAGAGACATAATTTCCCGAAAAGTTTGAAACTGGTGCGGACGCGCTCGCGTTAACGGGGTGGCCTTTTGTTTGCTCTTTATTTCTTCTACTTTTTTTTCTTTTTAACTCTAATTCAATTCATTTATGCATTTATTTTTTATCTTGTTAAATTTATTTTAGATCTATCAAACTCAAAATTGATCGTCCTACAATATGGAATCACCTGTTGAAGAAGAAAATGCATCTTCTGGTGCTTCTTCCGACTCAAGAACTGAATCTATAAGGAGATGTATTACTTATCTAGTTCATGCCTGTACATGCCGGGATGTAGATTGTCGTACTGGAATGTGTCACAAAATGAAGAGGGTTATCGCACACTCAAAGAATTGTAAAAGAAGACAATTTGTTGGGGCAAATTGTGCTGTGTGTAAACAATTGATTGCTCTTTGTTGTTATCATGCAAAACCTTGTAAACAGGCAAAATGCCAGGTACTTTTAGAAAAAAACACCTTATAGATCTCCAAATTAAGCAAAAATATGCACATATTTCTTTTGTATAACCTCAATATCACGTGCGGGTCCGACCCAGAAGGTCACCTGACCCAGTAGGTCAACACCCCAAAAGGTCGGGAAGTTGACCTTCTGGGATGCTTTTTAAGGACACACCTCATTATAAGGTAGATTCTCAATAGGTGTATCTAAAAAAGATGAGCGACTTTTTTAAAATTTTTTTACATATTTAGGTTCCATTTTGCCTTCAAATTCGAGAAAAAATGAAAGAAAAAAAACAATCTCAAAATCGTCAAGCTGAAGGAATGGTGCAAGGAATGATGGAATTACAAATTTCAGAGGGTGATGGGATAAATGAAAGTGGTGCTGGGGGAGGCGCTTTTTCTTCCTTCAATATATCAACATTACTTGGAAGAGATGGACATCAAGTGGGAGATCAATCACCTTCTCTTATGGAAGGTAAGCCTGTCTATGATTCTTTAAAAATGCATCAACAAGTTTGGGGAAGGCGGGCGGATCCTGGGAAATCTTCGTATATCCGGGTGGATTCGTCCCACTGAAAAAACCGCGGATTCGTCCCTTCTAAAAATGTCCAACAGGGTAAAAATTCTCATTTTGTATTTTACTTTTTTTTAGATGATTCTGCCTGACGATCTTATGAAGCACACAGTTTCAAAAGAACAAACGATTTTTTGATAAATTTTAAAACACGATTTTTCTTTTATTTTTCTTGTAAAAATGATTCATTTCAACTGGATTAATCAATAAATTCAATTTTGTACTCCTTCCATTTTTTTATTAAAAATGGTCAGACTTGAAAATGTACATATTACCAACCAACTAGTGTCCTTATAATTGGCATTATAAGGGGTCATTATCCGCTATTGGTATTATATGGGGGGCCATTTGTTGTCAAACACGACAAAGGCAGAATATGACAAAACATCGATTCGGCCAAAATGTGACAACAAGCCTATGTCCTTAAAAGATCGTCAAGGCCTAAATGGTTCAAAAATGCCTATTTTTAAAATTTCCCAAAGGGCTAGTTGAGTGCAATAGTTGCAATTTTATTCTTATTTTTGTTTTGGTTGAAAGTTTCGACTGTTATTGCAATACAGTCTGAATCTCAATAACACATTCCGCTCATTGTCAGACCGAGAGAAACATCTAAATGTGGAGACGTATGTATTATCTAGATTCTTGGCTGTTAAAAAAAGACTAGTAAAAAAAAGAGAATAAAAATCTTTTTTGCCTAAATTAAACAAAAATTTATTCTATGGATGTTGGGGGTGGTTTGCACTGTATTGAATCGAAATGAACTGCTAGACGATCAAAACTATAATTTAATTTTTTAAAATTTTATTGGCAGAATTTCCAATTTTCTTACCTTAAAACATCGTTACGACGAAATTCAACAATCTGAATTTTGAAAAAATTTAAAATCTATCGAGATCCCTAGGAGGGCTGTGCCGTTTTTATCGAGTGTCGGGTCGACGTTCGACCTTAGATTTCTAGTGGGTAACTTAAGGAAAACCTTAAACTTATTTTAAAAATAACCAAAAAAACTGACCGAATCTCGAAATAGTTCACATATTTTTTGCTGAAAAAATAAATTTTTATTGATCAAAATGGTAAATTTTCCTCAATTATACCTTATCCTCCATTTGAATTAAATTTGCCGAACGACAACTTTCATAATGACAAGCAGCTAAACATTGGGATGGACTGGAAAAAAATAATGGTAAAAAATGCCCTTAAAAGTTGGGTCATCCAAAGTCCGCAAATTTGATGTCCGCAAAAAAAATTTTTTCCGCAAATCAATTGTCCGCAAAAAATTTTTTATCCGCAAATATTTTGTCCGAAAATTTTTTTTGTCCGCAAATTCTGTCCGCAAAAATTTTTTGTCCGCAAAAATTTCATCCGCGAAATTTTCTTGTCCGCAAATTTTTTCTATCAACCAAAAACAAACAAAAAAAACTTACGTATCAACCAACAATCGTTTCAATAGCCTAGCACCATTAAACACAGTTTGATACAAAGCAGAAAACCGGCATTGCCCCACAGCCGGATATTCAAATAAATTTCCATTTAGCAAACTTTCTCTTGTTCCCCCTTCAGTATAATTTAAGGTAGCATTAAATTCTGTTGTTTCTGTTATTGTTATATTATTTATTGTTGTTGTTGTTAAAGTTGAATTAATTAAAGACGAATTATTATTGTTTGTTGTTGATGTTGAAGAAGCCGCTGCTATTGTTTCCTTCAAAAAAATTGATTCTTTAAATGAGTAGGCTAGGCACCTGGCTGTGCGCCATGAAAACTTGGCGTTTGAAAAAATTCTGGCGCACAGCGGGCACTTGATGTTTGGTGTGGCTTCTGCTCCAGAGGCTCCCCGTCTCTCCCTTTCCTGGAAACCAGCTCTAATTCCAGATACTCCCCAGCTTCAACTCTATATAGGAGCTAACGCCCAAAGCCAATACCCTAAATTTATGACGATTTCAAGTAAAAATTCTCGGTTCTAAGGACTGAAGAACCGAAAATTTTCCAGTTACGGCTCCAAAGAATTACCGTTATTGGAGTGGTTATTGTTGTTGTTGCTGTTACACTATCAATTGTTGTACTGCTACCACTATTTTCACTTTTATTATGTAAATCATCTTCTCTAGGAGGGTCAGCTTGAGCTGCTGTAACTTTTATTATCGATGTTCCCCTCCCTTTCTCTTCAATTTTTTCGTCTTCCTCCTCCTCTTCTTTTTCATCTCCCCTTGATTAGCTCTGTTTTTACGCTTTTCTTCGCCTTCAACATTTACGGTCTTCCAATTTTCTCCAATTTCTTCTAGTTCGGTAGGCTTTTCAATGCCTAAAATGGTTATTTTAAAAGGGGGATTAAACGGAATGGAAGTTTAGGAAGTAGAGTTTCACCGGAAGTTCTGGTTCCGGAAGTTCTGTGGTTTTTTTTGGGGTTTCCGTTCCGGGATCCGGAACTTAAATTGGACCCGGTTCCGGTCAAAATTTTGGTTCCGGTGAAACACTATTAGGAAGATCTAGTTATGCCTGAAGGTAAACGAGTACGGATAATAATCTTAATCCAAAACGTGTCCAGTAAACTCAAGGAAAAAGGTCATTTGAGGGAAGAAATGGTATAACTTGCCCACAAATCTTTTCTGCCCCAACTTCCGATTTACAATTTCCGACACTTTCGTAATTTCGGATCGACCTCTCTGTGTACTTTTATAAACTCACTAGGTATTGCTGTCTTTGTCTCAAGTTGTTGTTGTTGGTCATCTTCTTCCTCTTCCTTTTCATTCAAATTTGTAGTTGTTGTTATCGTTGAAGTCGATGTGCTAATTAATTCTTTCTTGGGATCAAATTTCCTAACTTTTTTATTCTTCTTCTTCTTCTTTTTTAAATTTTTGTGTTCGTTATCTTCTTCTTTTAGGTCATTTTTTGTTGTAATTGTTGTTCCTTCCGTTGTTGCAACTGTTGTTGTTGAAGTTGTAACTGTTGAAGTTCTTCCCTTTGACAATTCTTTTGGACAATTAGTTTGGATATAATCAAAAAGTGCTTTTTCTGAAAACGAAAATTTTTTCGTACAAATTTAATGAAATTACTTTACTTAGTCTTTCCTAAAAAATCCCTCCATAACTTTAGCCATCCGCAAGGTATTAACAAAATTAGTGGGTATTGTCCGCAATTATTTGTCCGCAAATATCATTCTACCCTTTTCGGATATTCCGAACAGAACTGAAAAATCCTCGGTTTCTCGGTTCGGGTTTGGAACACAAACTCTAGTTATGGCAATTAGTGGGTATTGTCCGCAAAAGTTTGTCCGCAAAATTTTTGTCCGCAAAAATATTTGTCCGCAAATGTTTGTCCGCAACTTTTTGTCCGCAAATGTTTGTCCGCAAATATTTGTCCGCAAATCTTATTCCACCTTCCCGCTCTTAATTAAACTTAAAAATCACTTAAAAATGCCCTCGGGTGCGTTACTAGTCAAAAAAAAACAATTTAAAAAGCCCAAACTTACTATCAACTCCACACCGAAAATCTAAATAGCTGCTTTGTTGTTCTCCATTTAGCCTGCTACTATTCTCATCAAAACTGAACCGTTCTGGAGCCGAAACTCTATTTTCTCCAGAAATTAGACACGTTCCAGAATTTTTATAAAATTGAGAGGATTTGCAGCCTCCCTCAACAACATTATTTTTTGATTCATTCCCCTCCAATAATTGTTTCCATTCAGCTATGGCGCATAAACATTTACACAGTTGGGGACTAACTTGTTGACGTGCTGCCAAAGCCATGCCTTCAAGTACATATCCGGGTTGTTCCACAAAACAAGCATCGGATAAGGAAGTGGGAGAAGTGGAAGAAGACTGAGAAGAAGACTGTTGTCTGTCTAAATTGAAGGGAAAATTAAAAAATTAAAGATAGGAGCGGTTCAGTTCATGCCCGACTAAGTCCAGTCCCGGCCCTATAACTCATAAAGTGGTGGTCATCATGTTTTTGGTACCATCGGATAGAGAATTAAATACTCTACAACATATCAAAAAATCAAAATTTTCGAATCATTGTTAAAAAAGTTATGACTTAAAAACCAACTTTTTCGAAAAAATGTGATCCTTCGGCACTTTGTCGCTCATAACTTTTTTAACAAATAATGGAAAATTTTGATTCTTTGGTATCTTGTAGTGCATTCAATTCCCTATCGAATGGTACCAAAAACAATAAAAACTATCCTCCCCTTCATAAGTTATAGGTGCTGGAACTGAACCGAGTTGTACAGAAAATAAGAAAAAGAAGCAAAAAAATTCGTTCGACGAAAAGCAAAAAATTACCCTATGTGACGAAACGAGTGTCTGCTTTAATTAGATATTCTGAAATAAAAGAGGCTTGGAAAAATCAAAATGTCAACTCTGCTAGAAGAAGAAATTAGAGAAGAAAAATAAAGAAAATAGAAAAAGGGTAGAGTAAAAAAACAGCAAAAAGAAGAAGAAAGAAGAGAGGCAGGAAAAACGAAATAGTGAGGGAGAATTAATTCATTTTAAAGGTGCAGAACAACCCGTCCAATAAATTTAGGTGATTTAACATATTCCAAACAACTTTTCAGGTTAAAGTATCCCTGGTTCCTCTGTATACGGACGAAGAAATCTTTCGCCTTTTACTAAAGATTTCCGTGCAGGGGGACGCTTATGGGTTTACCCTAATTTTTGGAAGCGCTTCTTTTTGAAGCGCGTAAATGAAGCAAATTGTCGGAAATGTTACCTAAGTTTCTGGATGCTTCTGAAGCATTCGAGAATGTTTTTGTTGTTGAACTGTCTGTTTGGGTAATTGAGGAAATCGTTGTCGACTTAAAGTAGTTTTCGCTGATGTTTCCCTTTGTTGTTGAGGTTTCCAAATTGTTTTTGCAAACATTCTCGACAAACTCCGCTGCTTTTTTGGAATGGCAAAGGAATCCAAAGTAGATCACCTTAAAAAATAATTTTGGGGAAAAGTCGTTTATATAGAGAGTTGATTAAAAAGAGGTTTTTAATAATTCTCCAAATAACCTGTTGATCCGGTTCAGGAGTAAACTGCTCTGGAGCTGATTGACGATTTTGTAAATTAAGAACACAATCGCGTTCGTCCCCAAAATAGCTAACAGAAGCACATTGAAAAGGATAACGTGAATGTCTTAATAAAAATTTTGTTTCTGTTTTTAAAAAATGTTTTTCTCACAAAGAATTAGCACATAAACATTTGCACTGTTCTATCGAAACATTATGCTCCAAACTTGCAGTAGTAGTTCCATTCATTGAAAAACCAGAAATTCGTTCAAAACATTGTTGATTGTTTTTATCAACATCTATAACAGCATTTATTATTGTTGTTTGTTTTGTTGTTTGTGTTGTTGTTGACGTTTGTTGGACATTCATGTTTTTGTTTAAATTGATTTCTGGTTTGTCTGCAGTATCAGAATTTTCGTTTGAATTAAATTCTGGTTTGTTTGTTGTTTCAGAATTTTTGTTTAAATTAAATTCTGGTTTGTTTGTTGTAACAGAATTTTTGTTTGAATTTAATTCTGGTTTGTTTGTTGTTTCAGAATTTTTGTTTAAATTTAATTCTGGTTTGTTTGCAGTATCAGAATTTTTGTTTGAATTAAATTCTGATTTGTTTGTTGCTTCAGAATTTTTGTTTAAATTAAATTCTGGTTTGTTTGTTGCTTCAGAATTTTTGTTTAAATTAAATTCTGGTTTGTTTGCAGCATCAGAATTTCTGTTTAAATTTAATTCTGATTTGTTTGTTGTAACAGAATTTTCAGAATTTTTGGTCAAATTAATTTCTGGTTTGTTTGTTGTTAATTCTGATTTTAAAAACATGTCTGTTATTGCATTGTTATTATTAAAAACACCCTCATTATTAAATGTTTGATGTTCGTTTGATTTGTTGCACATTTTTTCCGCTGTTTTTAACAAATCTATTTAATTTAAAACATGTTTTAGTAAAACAAAAACACAAACAAACATTTTTTCTCACAAGAAACATAATGGTAATCACTGCTTTTGTTGAAGATTAAATCTGATTTTCCACTATGATCAGAATTTAATAATTCACATAAGCCTTCTTCACGTCCAAAATGCAAACTTTTACATGGTGCTTTTTCTTCAAGTTTCCAAGTGTTAGCACAAGCACAACTTTAAAAATAATAGTAAAATAAGTTTATTTTTGCTTCTAGGAAGCTGAAGCAGGATTAAATTAAATAAGAAACTAATTTTTCTGAAGCAAAAAATCTGTAGCACAATTCTGAAACAGTTTTGAAAACTTGAAGCAAAAATTTTTAAAGAAAATCTTGCTTCAGTTTCTAAGAATTTTGCTTCAAAATTGTGCTAAAGATTTTTTTGCTTCAGAGAAGATTTTTGCTTGTGCTTCAGTTTTTCTTTAGTTTCTTGAAAATTGCTTCAAAAAAAATTTTTTGCTTCAGTTTTCAAAATTTAAATTTTCTTTCTTACCGACACTCATTTAAGCTCAGTCCTCTTTTCATTCCAATACTAATTTCATCATTTCCATAATTTTGTAAATTTCTATGCTGCATAAATTTGAAACACACAATAGTTCCACTATTCGATTTTTCAAGTTTAGCAACATCCAATGAGGGAAGTATTTTCTTCGTTGCTTTGTCCTCCTCATTTTCTGTTTCAGTGCTAATCCCCCCATTGTGATGAATTAACACAGAATGTAAATAACCCGTAGGAGGTTCTATCAACTTTCCATTAATTAGAATAGGTTCTTAAAAAATTTAAAAATATTAAAAAAAATTTTTTTTTCCTCACCCTCATCATATTCTCCTCCACCACCTTTCCAATATTCGCTTTCTTCTCTTCTTCTTTCATCAAATGTTGTAGCATTGTTTTTATTTAATTCTGATATGTTTTGATGTTTTTGTTGTTTGTTTTTATTGTTGTTTTGTTTTATTCCAAGCGGTGTTGAGATAATTCTTATTTGTTCATCTAAACATATTAGAATGTTTGTGTTGTGTTTGTGAATGTTTTCCCGAAAGTTTGGTTTGTAATGTTTTATTTAAATGTTCAGAATTTTTTAAAACATTTAAAATGTTTTTCCGGGAGGTTGTTTAGAATGTTGTGTTTAGAATGTTTTCCGGAAGTTTTTTTCTAATGTTTTAAATTATCGGAACTTTTCAAAAACATCTAGGATGTTTCCGAAAGTTTATGTTTGTTTCCGGAGTATTTTAATGTTTTTCCAAAATTATTTTTTAAATGTTTATGTTTCCTTAACGTTCTGATACAAGATAAACATTTATAATCTTATTAAAAAAACATGTTTTCCTAACCTGGCTTCACTCTCGCTACAAATCCACCCGATTGAATAAGTATTTCCTTATCATTATTTTTATTAATTTTAGAAGTAGAAAAATTTGTTTTTGTTGGTTTTGAATCCTTTGCTATTTTTTGAATATTTTGTGGTTGTTTCTCAGTAGAATTTTGTGAAGGTTGATCACCACTCCCTCCTCCATTTCTATTAGCTTCACCTAATAATTGTTCCAGTCTCTGTCGCATTTGGAAAAGCCTTTGAAGGACGTCGAGTGCATGTTCATCACCAGGAAAGAATAGTTTCTAAAATTTTTTAGATTAATTTTTAAATGTTTTTCCGGAAAGTTTGTAAAGTTTTCCGGAAATGCTTGTTGTTTTAAAAATTTTATAATGTTTTGACGTTTTTCCGGAAAATATGAGTCTTCCAGAAATGTTTGTAAAGTCTTATAAATGTTAGATGTTTTTCCGGAAACTTGTAATGCTATCTGGAAAGTTTAAATGTTTTTAGGTTTGTAATGTTTGCATGTTTTCCGGAAATGTTATACAAACATTCTTTCGGAAATGTTTGAAAGAATGTTTTTATGTTTGTATGTTTTTACGGATGTTTTTCTTTCCGGAAAATGTTTAAAACATTTATATAAATGTTTTTGACTATTAAAACATTTTCTTTTTTGTTTTACTCACCTTTTTATTCCTTAAAGATGATTTTTCTTCTTCATCATGAATCGGTGAAAATTCCAAAGATTGTTGTTGTTTAATTGTTGTCCTTTTAATTACTTCTTTATTCAAAACATTTTCTATAGTTGTTGATGTTGTTGGTTGTTGACATATTTGAATACATGCAAGTAATGATAGAGCATCGGCACCGTCAGTTTTGAGATGGAAATAATTGAAACGTTGTTTGGACTGAAATTTGGGAGAGGTTTAATTGAAGCTTCAGATTTAAGAAAGCTTCAGGTTTAAAGAAAAAATTAAAAAACAAGACCAATGAACATTGAATAGGCCTATTTGGGGAGAGAGCACAACTGCGAACGTCGTGATTGTAAATCTATTTAAAAATAATTTTAAAATAAATTTAATTAAAATTTTCTAACCGCTGATTGACAGAAAAAATGCCTCTGGCCGCATAATGTGGCACAGTCTGCTGCTGAAGGAACACCTTCCCTAAACGGATTATATTTAATTTTGGCTTATTTGATTTTAGGGGAGTTAAGTGTTCAGAATGTTCTGACAAGCATTTATATTAATGTGTTATGTTTTCCGGAAAATCAACAATGTTTTCCGGAAAGATTAATAAATTAAATAGAAGTTAAAAGATTTTCGGAAAGTTTAAGTTTTTGGAAAATTCTGAAATTAAAAGTTTCAGTTTCCACAAAACAAATAAACAATGCTTCCGGAGAATATAAACAAAATATAATAGCTGTTTACAGTAGCCAATAGCTGTTTTTGCTTAAATTTTTTCCGGGGTTTTTTCTGAAACATTTCTAAAATGTTTCTGTGTTTAAATAAGGTTCCGGAAAAGTATAATGTTTTCCAACATGTTTGATGTTTTTTTTATAAATTCAGAAGTTTTCCGGAAAGTTTTGCAATGTTTTACGGAAAATATAAACTAATAGGTATTAGATGTTTTTAGATGTTTTCCGAAAAGTTTAAGTTTGTTTAAAACATTTCTGAAATGTTTCTTCTGTTTAATTGTTTCAGGAAAAGGGAATGTTTTCCAAAATGTTTGTTTGTGTTTTTTCATAAATTCTGATATTTTACCAACTTTGTAAAATACAATTCCATTGTTCTGACTTGTCTTGAAGAAATTGCCTGAGCAAAAAATACAGGCATACAAGAAGCATTTAAGGGAAGAACAAAAAATTCGAAGAAAAAATGAAGCAAAAATAAAGTAGTAGAAACACTTGTAGTTGAAAATGATAAAAACAAAGGTACAATTTCCGGAAGCATAATTAACAAAAAAATTGAGAGAGCAGAGTAGATGTTGTTTATTCGTGCATATTTTTACTAAACAAAATGAGCGGATAAAATCGAAAAAAAAAAATAAAAAAAAAGATAAATATAAAAAAAATATTTAAAAATTAAAGAAAAAATTGGGGCGGCAATGCACGGCGGTGAAAGTTTTGCGGGAAGAAAACAGGTAGCAAATACTACTATATAAAGAGCAAAACACTGAAGATAAATTATAATAAAGTGCATGTTTGGATTTAATTCTGAAATTTTAATTAAAAAAAAAGAATCAGAACAAAATCTGAACAAATTAGTAAAAACATGAAGAGAAATGAGAGAAGAAACAATCAGAATTTAATAATGTTTTCCGGAAAATTAAATAAATGTTTTTAGCTGTTTTCAGGAAAGAAGCAGAAAAACATCAAAACATGAGAAATAAACATAACTAAAAAAATCAGAAAAACATCAAAACATTGAATAAAAAGCAAAACATGAGAAAACAACAATCAAATCAGAAATACATTAAAACCTAAACAAAAATATGAAAATATAAATCAGAATAATGGATGTTCGAATTTAATTCTGAAATTTTTTGTTAATTAAAATCAGAATAAAAACATGAAAAAGAAATCAGAAACTAATAAAAACATTTCAATAAAAAATCAGAAAAACACACAAACATCTCGTTATTCAAACAAACATTTCGAAAAATCTAAAATTTACAAAAACTAATAAAAAAGGCCGTTTTTATTTGATTTTAGTTTTGATTCTTCTTCCTTTTTACAGCTCAAAGAAGCTCAAATTGATTTTGTTCATTTATAAATCCTCTAAAGCATTTTTCTCAATTTTCGATTTTAACTAAAAAAGGAAGGAGAAAACGTCGCAAAATGGCGAGAAAGAAATGAGGGCAATAAATATATTAAGAGATGGCGCCAAACAAATCCTTAATAAATTTATGGAGTATTTTTTAAATAAAAAATAACTGTGAAAACATTAAATAAAAACAAGAAACAACATAAATAACTGAGAAATAAAGTAATAAATACATAAAATCAGAAAAACAGCAAAACATTTAAAAAAGCAAAAACATGAAAAACATGAGAAATAAAACAGAAAAACATCAGAATACGAAAAAAACATTGAACAACAAACCAGAAAAACATCAAAACATGCAAAACACAACTAAAAACATCAAAACATACGAAAAAGATAATAAACCTTAAAATCAGAAAAACACGTTAATTTAATAAATAAACAAAAACAGAACAAAAACATCACAGAACAAAACATCACAAACAAAACATCAAAACAAACAAACAAAATCAGAAAAACATCAAAACTTTTAAAAACAAAACATTTTTCATTAAATAAATGTCCTCTTCTCTTTTTGAATTTTCTTCTTTTTAGGTTAATCTCAGATTTGTTGTTTTTATTTTTTAAATTATAAAAACAGAAAAATTGACCAAAAAGGACAACAAAACAATTCAGCCATGAAAAAAAATAATTAAAAAAATATTAATTAAAACGGGATAGTTTTTGAGTACTCAGAAGAAGAACATACTGTTTAGGGGGAAATTATGGAAAAAATAAGTGTTGAAAAAAAATATTTAGAATAGAGACCGGACCAAGACGAGGGATAAAAAAAATTTCGGTTTTCTCGATAATCGAAATTTTTTGAGATGACAAATACAGGAATATTAAAGAAAAGTAAAAAGAGCCGCTTTAAAACGGCCTATTTTATTTTTTATTTTTAATCTAGAAAATGTCAAAGTGTCAACTAGTTGTTATTTTGTCGATTACTCAAAACTGAAGAATTTTAGGCTTTGTTTAGGCTTTGTTTTGGATTTGTTTTTGTTTAAGCTTGCTTTGTTCATTTTATCTTTTTTTTTTGTGATTAGGAGGGTTTTTGTACTGATTAGGGATCAAATGTCCTTTTTTTTAATTAAAAAATTTTCTTTTAATTTTTAGTCTAATTTATTTCAACTAATGCACAACTTCTAAAACTAAATGCAAGCCCAAAAGAAAATTACCGAATATTTTACTGTTCGGCGAAGTACTCGAAGGCAGGGGAAACAAATACAGGTTTTTTTATTTTTTTGTTAATTGTGGGTTATCCCAAATCAACTTTAACCAGCTTTAGCTGACAGCTTTTGCGGACTCATAATCATACTGGTCTCATAATGTTCAGACTTTTCCAGATAACTTTTACGGACATTTTTTACGGACAATTTTTGCGGATAATTTTTGCGGACATCTTATGCGGACAATCTTTGCGGACAGTTTTTGCGGACATTTTTTTCCGGACAGTTTTTGCGGACAATCTTTTGCGGACAATCTTTGCGGACACTTTGGGGGAACATCAGTTGGAATTTTTATTTTTCTATCTGACCATTATGAGTCCGTAAAAAATTTAAGTACCATTTTCTTTTTAAATTCTCAAAATTTTTTCAATTTAGGAAGAAAAAATGGCAAATCTTCACAAAATCATTCAAACATGTTCAAACGAGAAGTTTTTGGAAATTTATGTTTGTGAAGAGAAAGGAAGGGGAATAAAAGCTAAAAAATGTTTTGCTAAAGGAGAATTTGTTGTAGAATATAAAGGTTTTTTTGAAGAATTTTGAGGGTTTTTTTGGAGTTTTCTAGGGGTCCCAACGTTACTTTTTTTAATTTTCCTGGTTTTAACTCGTTTTTTGGCGATTTCGAGAAAGAATCGCGCTAAGTTACAAACCCAGTCATTTTAAAAAGAGTTCTAGGCCCACGGAACTCTCTCAGATTCTATCTGTTTCGAAACACCTCTGGTTGCGGCTCAAGAATTTTTTTGCATTTCCTGTTTTTTATTGGGCACTCTGTCTGACTCTGAACAATAACTTATAACATTAGGCTCAGTCTGATTAAAAATCGTTCTTTAAATCGCCAAGAGTTGTGGTTATAGCTGCTTCGAAATTTTGATTTTTGACGGTCCTCTATTTCGACTTCCCTTGCCCTTTCATATACCAGAATTGATTTCTAAACCTCTAGCGTCCATTTCCTCTTTGAATTTTCAATTTTAAGGTGAAATTATCAATTCAAAAATTGCTCGGATTCGAGAAGAGGAATACTCTTTAAACGAAAATATTGGTTCTTACATGTATTATTTTAAACATCAAGGAACTCTTTATTGTGTGGATGCTACTTCAGAAACAAAATATAAAGGACGGCTAATTAATCACAGCGCTTTAAGGCCGAATTTGAGAACACGGGTTTGCTTTTCGATTTTTATTAAAATGATATAAAGTCTACCCTCTCGATGGCACGTCTATCTTGGGACCAGTGACATGCTGTCTTCCGCCTTGTCCAGAATTTCGATTTTTTGGACCCTTTAACTTTTTAAATCGAGAGGGACATCCCTGCTCGGAATAATTTTTTTCTTCGTCCAAAAGCATACTACAGGATTTGGTTTAGCGTGGGTCACTCTATTCCCTTCCTGGGCCGAGGTCGCTTGGCGGGTGTCTTTTCCTTATTCCTCTTTTCCTAATATTTAACTACCAAGGACTGAAACTTTGAACGGCCATAGCTTGGCCCAAAGTCATTTTGCAGAAAAACGGACATCACTTCGCAATAGGAAGTCGGGGGTCCTCTATCGAATGGTATCAAAAAAAGCTTCCAAAAAACTCCAGAACGAATTTTTTCTTCTTGTACACAGTAGGAAATGCTCCCTTGTCAGTGTGTTTCCCAATTTACTGATTAGTCGAGAGTCAAATATTAGGAAAAAAATTTTTTTTAATTTCAGGTTATCGACTTTGGCTCATCTTTCCATTTAATTCTTGTTGCAAAAAGAGATATAAATATTGGAGAAGAATTGCTTTATGACTATGGAGAACGAAGAACTGAAGTTATTGCAAAAAATCCATGGCTTTTAAAAACATAGGAAAAATATAAGAAAATTTGAAGAAAAAAAGGGTGATGGCTTTTCTCTTAAATAAAATACACAAAAGTTAGTTTTTTCATTTATTTTTCCAATGCTTTAAAAGTTCGAAAAAAATATTCTCCCCCTTTTCTTCAGCATTAACCAATGCTTTCCTACTTCCAAAAAAATCCCCAAAACAAATTTTTTCTCTGTTTCCCCATGCTTTTCCAAAATTTAGAAACGTTTCCTCAGCTTCTCTAAAATGTTTCGGAACTTAAGTTTCTTCAAAAAAGACGGGGAAAGCTCTGGTAGTGGCCAAGCAGTAACCAGTGCTTTCCAAAGAATCCACGGCTTTTAAGTCACAAAAAATTTTTTTTTGATTCCAAAAAACTCCAGACAATTTTTCTTTTCCAGTTCCATACGTTTCCAAGAATTTTGGGGGTCCACAAATCCTAGAGATTATTTCAAAACCATGGTTCCGAAAACCTGGGAAAGCACTGGCAAAAACCACTCCTAACAATTTGAAAATAGTGCCAAAATAATAGCCCTTATTTGTGCCTAACACCTTAATTTATTTTTAAATCTTAATTTATTTTGTGTGTCTTTCAAATAAAAATTAAAAAATGCTTCATTATTTTTTTGGGAAAAATTTTTTTGGTGTTTTATAATTTTGAACTTCTGAAAGGTTTCTGGATCACATTTTCTACACTCTCTAGCCGGGGGTTTAAGATCTATGAGAAAATAAAAGGTAAAGCAGCCCTTCTATCAATCAGTAGAGTACGTGGTGAGTGAAGGCTCCTAGCAATAACTGCTGGGACTCGTACAATAAATTCAAAAGTAGAGGAAATATTTAACCTACCCGCATCAAATTCCCCCATTAAATCATAAAACGAGAGAAATATGGAAGAAAAGAATTTATTGTAAAGGGCCCAGGAGGTCACAGGATCGATGCCTACGCTTTTCTCTCTCTTACTGCTCCAATAAAAATTAAAGAAAAAAATTCATTTTTTAAAATTTATTCTTTTAATTATTAATTAATCGGCAAGATTATTAATTATTTTTATTATTATTAGACCAATCAGGGTTCAAAACATCCATTTCACTCAACGGCCTCCAAATCGGGTCCTTTATATTAAACAAAAATCCGCTTTGATAATTTGTTGATGTTTTGTTTTCTTCTTTATTCCCTCCTCTAATATCCCCTCCAACCGATTTTCTCCTTGGTGGATTGTTTTGATTGTTTTCTTGGGAGGCGACGTTGTTTGAACTACTTAAGCTTTTGTTGTCCCCGCTACAAATGTTGCAAGTCAAATCGGGAGGTAGTGCAACAAGCATTTCTCCTGAAAATATAAAAATTACAATTTCCGGAAAGAATTAAATCAGAATTTGTAATTTTCCGGAAAATAAATCAGAATTTGTAAAGCAACCGGAAAACAATCAGAATTTGTAATTACCCGGAAAGAATTAAATCAGAATTTGTAATTACCCGGAAAGAATTAAATCAGAATTTGTAGTTTTCCGGAAAATAAATCAGAATTTGTAATTTTCCGGAAAATAAATCAGAATTTGTAATTACAACCGGAAAGAATTAAATCAGAATTTCTAGTAAGTTAAAAAATCAGAATTATTTTAATATTTTCGATTTACAATTTTACGGAGAGAGAAATCAGAATTTGTAATTTACTAAAATTGTCAGAATTTTTAAATTACAATTTTCCTAAAAAAGTAAATCAGAATTTGCAACAACTTGCTTTTTTTCTGAAACTATTAATTTTATAATACAATTCTAATTTGTAAATTGTGATGTAATTACCCGGAAAGAAACCCCTTGAAATTAAAGTTTCTCCAATTGAATTATTAAAAATTAGAAATCTTTCTCACCTAAATCTAAACTTTTTCTTCCTCTGTAAATCCTCAAAAGCCTTTCTCTATATTCTTTTACAAGTTTTGAAATTAATTTTTCAATTTTATTCTCATCATCATCATCATTTTTATTAGAGGTGTTAAATAATGATGCTGATTGAGCTGCTAATTGTTCAAAATCTTCATCAATATCGCCTATAATACATATATTGCTTTTGTTTTGTGTTTTATAGTTTTTCTGTTTAGTTTTATTTTTAATGTTTCTGTATTTTTAATGTTTTTCTGTTTTTGTTTAATGTTTTACATTTCGATTTTAAATGTTTATTTAAAATTCTGATTTGTTGTATGTATGTTTGTTTAAAATTCTGGTTTAATGTTTTATTATTGCCTTATGTTTGTTTAAAATTCTGGTTAAAAAATGTTCGTTTTAAATTCTGGTTTTTAATGTCTTTCCTAATTAATGTTTTATTTTACTGTTGTTTTTGTTCAATGTTTTGTTTAAATTCAATTTTAAATGTTCGTTTAAAATTCTGGTTTTTAATGTCTTTCCTAATTAATGTTTTATTTTACTGTTGTTTTTGTTCAATGTTTTGTTTAAATTCAATTTTAAATGTTCGTTTAAAATTCTGGTTTTATTTCTAATGTTTTTCTGTTTTAGATTTTCCCTTACGTTTTTCATGTTCCTCCTCCTCTTCTTCATCTGCCCATTCAGGTATTTCACTTTCTTCAGCACTAGTTTCCTCCGTTTCACTATATTTATTTGAAACATCGTTTCTCCTATTGTTGTTGCTTTTGTTGTCTTCATCATTTAAATGATCAGAAGAATTTTTCCTCCAATTTTGTTTCTGTTGTCCTCCTTCTTCCTCACTTGTAGTAGAAGTATTTCTCAACTGATCGCTTCTCTTAAAATGTTTTGTTGGTTGATTGCCATTAAACAAAACAACAGAATCATTTATTATACTAGAAGTCATTACTGCCTCTCCCAAACTTGAACTACTAGAAACAGAGAGAAACTTTTCTCTTGTTGAGTCACAAACATTCTTCAAAACATGAATATTTTCCTTGTTTGAGTTTTTCCCATTTAATGTTTTGTTGGATGTTTTATTTGATGTTTTGTTGTTGTTGTTTTGGTTGTTGTTGTCTTGTTTTTCCTTTTCATTCTCAAAAACATCCTCTTCTTGTTTTAATAAATGTTTTTCTTTTAATTTTGTTCTTCTCTGTTGTTGTTGTGTTCTTTTCTCAACATTTAAAACAATGTTGTTGTTTTTGTTGTTGTTTTGATGTTTTTCAATGTTTGTTGTATCAACAAAACTTTTTTTCTTTATTCTGTTTATAATTGTTGCCTCTTTATTATTTAAAACATGTTGTTGTTGGCTGTTTTGTTGGTTGTTTTGTTGGTTGTTTTGTTGTTGTAATTCTTTTTTTATGTTTGTTGTGTCAACAACATCAATTAAATCAACTAATGGGAGTTGTTGTGAAACTTTAATTGTTGCTGTTGTAGTAGAAGCCGAAGTGTTTTCTCTTCTGTTTTCTCTTCTCAAAAATGGCCAAACATAGGAAAACACCCTTAGCACAAAATTTAAAGTATGCCAAAATATTTTTTGAATAATTCCTGTATCAGATGAAATTTTTCTAAATTCTCTTCTATAAAAATCTCCAACTTCTACTCCAATATCCTCAACTTGAGAAATTTTTTGGTCATCTGTATCATTTAAATTAAACACTAATTTTTGTTGTCCTTGCAAAAATTGTTGTTTATAAGCACATAAAACTATGCGATCCCCTTCCAAGTAAGCACAAGATATCATGCATATAAGGCAAAACCTGTGGATGACAAAGAAAAATTTTTTTTGAAAAATTAAAAAAATTTTTGAAAATTTTTTTTGAAAATTTTTTAGGAAAAATTTAAAATTTTACATTAATGCTAGCACACAAGTTTGATACATAAGAGCTTCAAAAGGTGGACGAGGTAAGGCAGAATGACACATTGAAAGTAAATGTTTTGGAACAACAGCAGCCAAATTATATGACCAAGGGGTACCGTTCATATGCATAAAAACTTGAAGTGTTGCTTCATTGATGGAAAAAAGAAAGTCAGGAGTATAACTTTAAAAAAAAGTGGAAAACATTAAAAATAGCAAACAAACAAATAAAAATAGAATAATAAAAACATTAAACAAACAGAAAATAAGAAAGGGCAAATATTAAAAGAAACAAACATCAAAACAAAAATAAACATCAAAACACAAACACATTCCAACAAACATTAAAACAAAAAATAAAACATCTAAACAAAACATATAAACAAAATATCAAAACAACAAAAACAACAAAACAATGGAAACATTAAAAACAACAAAAACATTAAAACAAGGGGAAAAACAATTCTAACAAAACATAAACAAAACATTATCAACAACAAAACATTAAAACATATAAATACTCGCATTAAAACAACACAAAACATAAAAAAACATTACCAACAACAAAACATTTAAAACCAAACAAGACATCGCAACATAAAAACAAACAGAAAAACATCATGAAAAACATTTAAATTTAAAAACACACAAAATCAAAAACTTATTTACCAAACTTACGAAATATCTAAATAAGATGTTTCATTCGGTTCCAACCTTGAATAATTTAAAAAAACATGTTTTTATGTTTGTTTGACTAAATATAAACATTACCTAAACTTATCACAATTCAACACTCGAAAACCTCTATTTTCACAAGGAGCGCCATTTATTGAAATATTTACAACACTGAATCCTACCTAAATTTTTAATTTTAATTTACTAATTTTAAACCTTACTTCTCCATTATTATAAACAGCAAATGAACGTCTAACAGTTAATGTTGTAGGCATTCTATGCAATTGACGTCGAGGATTAGCACAATCATCCAAATGTTTTGGTTCAAGTTCAAATAATAAAGGTTGTGAATTTGCAGATTTATCATCTATAGCCATATTTCTTTAAAAGAATTTAGTTTTTAAATAAAAAAAATTAAAATTGTTTTTACATTCGCGCTCCACGTCCATAGAGAACAATGGGTTCTGAAAATGGTTAAGTTGTAATTCTGATATTTTTAAATTAGTTCTGATTTTTTAACTAATTCTGGTTTTTAACTAATTCTGATTTTTAATTAATTCTGATTTTTATTGTAATTCTGATTTTTTAAACTAATTCTGGTTTTTAACTAATTCTGATTTTTAATTAATTCTGATTTTTATTGTAATTCTGATTTTTTAAACTAATTCTGGTTTTTAACTAATTCTGATTTTTAATTAATTCTGATTTTTATTGTAATTCTGATTTTTTAAACTAATTCTGGTTTTTAACTAATTCTGATTTTTAATTAATTCTGATTTTTATTATAATTCTGATTTTTTATTTTTAACGAATAAAAATTCACAGTTTTCCGGAAGGAAATAAAAATCAGAATTTGCACAATTTTTCCGGAAACTAGAACAAAATTATTTTACAATTGTAAATAGAACTTTCCGGAAAGAAAATTAATTCTGGTTTTTACAATTGTAAATAGAATATTTACAAATTCTGATTTTTCCGGATTTTATAAACTTTCCGGATTTATATTTAATAAACATTTAATTTCTCTGAAACGAAAAAATGTTTTTACAATTGTAAAATGAACTTTCCGGAAAGAAAAATAAAACAAAATTAATTCTGATTTTTACAATTGTAAATAGAGTATTTACAAATTCCCCAACTTTTCCGGAAAAAACTAAAACGAAATCATTTCTAAAAAAAACTCACCTATAACAGTAAGATTATTTCTTATAATCATCATAGAAGAACGAAGAGAATAATCTGAAGGAAGAAATCCAATACGAACTCTAGCGCTCATTCCAGGGCGAAGCAGCATAGTTAAAGTAAATCGGGGAACTGGGCCTAAAAAATATTAAAAAAATTTATTTTCATTGAAACACCTTCAATAATTTTTTCAACTTCTTCACGAAGCTTTGGAGTCTAAAAAATAAAAAAATAAATTTAAAAAATAAAAAAAAAAATAAAAAAAAAATTCACCGGACTTCCAGGCCGAAGAGTAAACAATTCTGTATCACGCAATGAAAACATTAATGTTTCATTCAATTCTATTGGATTAATTAATGGAGGTATTGACAATTCATCACTTAAAATATCTAGTAGACTATCAGAATCAGGATAAATAACCAAAGGAAGTATTTGTATTATTATTGGTGACTGAAAAATAAAATATAAATTATATAAAATATAGTAAATTATATTTACAATTGTAATATAATTTACAAATTTCCGGAAAAATAAAAATCAGAATTTTTATTTTTCCGGAAAGTAGAAATTACAATTTACCAGAGTTAAAAGGAAAAGGATTTGTAATTTGTAAAATTATTTGTAAAATCAGAAATTGTAAATTCCCAAAAATAAAAATCAGAATTTGTAATTTTATTAGAGGAACTGAAAATTACAATTTTTCGGAAATAAAAATCAGAATTTATAGTTTTTTGGAAAGAATTTGTAATTACAACAATAAAATTCTCTTACCGTTGTTGGATTTGATATTGTCAAATTAACAATACTAAAATTACCAACTGCAGTTAATGGAAAATGGACGGTTGGATTACTAAATAATTTAGGCCAAATCTGTCAAATTTTTAAATTTATTTTTAAATTAAAAAAAAATTTTTTTACAAGGTTAGCTTCTATTGGAATTTCAAATCCTTTAATTTTGTCAGTATCAACTTTTACTGTTGTTTGTATTTTATTCCCTTCTAAAGCTAACCATTTACGTCTCAATCTTGAGAATAAATAATGATCTATTTCTGCTAAATTTTGAGGGAGTTTCATTCCATAAGAGAACCATTGTCCATCGGGAGAATTTAAAGGAATTCCTAAAAATGGGATAGTTTTAAAAAGCAGAAAATTGTAAAAATAAAAATTACAAATTGTAAATTCTGGTTTAATGTTATTCTTCAGGAAAATTACAAATTCTGATTTTTTCATTATTTTCCGGAAAGAAATTAAAATTTTTCCGTAAATAAATTACAAATTGTAAAAACAAGTTTTCCAGAAAATTGTGAAGAGAATACAATTTCCCTTCAGGAAAAGTATAATTTTCCGGAAAAGTGTAAAATTGTTACACTTTTACGGAAAGAATTTACATTTGTAAATTCTGATTTTATATTATGTATTTTTCCTGAAAATTATTTAATTCTGATTTTTAAATAATTAATGGTTATTTTCTTTCCGGAAGATTGCGAATTCTTTTTATTTTTTTCAGAAAATTTAAATTCTGAAATTATAATTATTTCCCGAATTCTGATTCTTACAAATTGTAAAATTGCTAAAAATGTAAAATATTAAAAAATAATTTCCTACCCAAATAACAATTTTGTGGACAAGAAGCTTCTGGAACAAAACTTATGTTTGCCAAATTTTTAGCTATCCAAGGTTTAAGTTGAGAATTGTGAATAAAAGTTTTGTTGACCATTGATAAGGAAAAACGAGGATCTTTATTTAAAAATGAAACACGAAGGATTTGTAGAGGCAAAGTGCTCATAAGCTGAAAAACAAAAAAAAATTGGTAAATTCTGATTTTGAAAATATTTTCCGGAAAATTGTAAATTTCATTGTATTTTTTCCTTTTTTTATTTCTCAAGAAAAGTGTAAATTTTGATTTCCATTTCCTTCCGGAATAGTAAAATTATTGTTGGTTATTTTTTCCGGAAAGTTATAAATTCTTTTTAACTTTTTCCGGAAAATTGTAAATGTTTATTCCTTATCGGAAAATTACAAATTATTCTTATCATTTTCCGGAAGTTGTATATTTTATATTTATTTCCTTCCGGAATTGTAACGTTTCCGGAAAGGTGTAAATTGTGATTTTAAATAATTTTCCGGAAAATTAAAAATATTTTTACTTCTTCCGGAATTGTAAAATTCTGATTTTCTTTCCGGAAGCCAATAAATTCTTTTTATACATTTTCCGAAAAAAGTGCAAATTCTGATTTTGAAAATATTTTCCGGAATTGTAAAATTCTGATTTTTATTTATTTATTTTCCGGAAAGTTGTTTCCACAAGAACATTATTCTTTCCGGAAACAACAATTAATTAATTAATTAATTAATTAATTAATTAATTAATTAATTAATTAATTAATTAATTAATTAATTAATTAATTAATTAATTAATTAATTAATTAATTAATTAATTAATTAATTAATTAATTAATTAATTAATTAATTAATTAATTAATTAATTAATTAATTAATTAATTAATTAATTAATTAATTAATTATTTTTTACAAACTTACAATTAACGATTTAATATAAACACCCCCAACAAAACCTTCATTAAACACAATTTTATTTGGTATACTATAAAGTAAAGTTGAATTTGTAATTTCAAAATAAATTGGAAAATTGTATAAAGAAAATGTTGTTTGAATAATAAAAAATAAATTTTTTGTTGAAGGATTAGTTGATTTTTCAAAATTACAATGTTGTTGTAAACAGTTAAAATTGAAGGTTAATTTAAATAAAGCAGTAGAATTTGAAGGAATTAAAAAATTAAAAGGCTTAAAAAAATAAATTTTTCTTTTTAATTTTTAAAATTAATTATTTAAATCAAAATCTCAAATTTTAGATAAACCCCCCACAAAAATTTAAAATAAATGTTATTTTTAAAAATTTGGTGGTTGGCCATTGGATTGAAGAGTAGAGCCATTCCGAAACAAAAAAAAATTATGAAACCAAATCTAAATTTCGAAACAGCTCTCAGTCGAGAGCTATTATTTAACGATATCCTTTATTTAACATACAACCTTGTTATAAAGATTTCGATTTTTTATATAAAAGAGTATCCAAAAAAGAGGTTGTTAGGCTACATTAAAATTTTAAAAATTAAAAAAATAATACATTTTTGATTTGTTGTTGATTTGACATTTTTCTATTGTTATATTGTTGAGATTCAAAAGTTAAATTAGTAAATTCAATAAATTGTAAAGTTATAAAATTTGACAAGTTTGTTGGAAAATTGAATTTAAGCACTTCAATAGCAATTGGGTTTGGATTAAATAAAGTAAACTTAAAAAAAGAAAAAAAAATTATTTTTTTAAGAAAATAATCTAAAAAAATTTAATTATGGATGGTAGATTTGGATCCGCAAAAAAATTTGGGATATCCAGAAGTTTTAGGTTCGGACTCTGAAATTCCTACAAAGGCAGGAATTTCCCCGAATTTCTTGCGAAAATCTTCTTTTCTTTTTTTTGAAAGAATTCCTACTTCCTATCCTTCCTATAATCCTAAAATTAAAAGGGAAAAATCTAGCCAACGTTGCCTTTACGAAAATTATTCTCGAAAACCTCTCCGTCACTTATAAAAATTCCTAGGATTTCCCAGGCCTCCCTCAACCTTAAAATTAATTTTAAAAAATACCAAAATAGAACGATTCTCTCCCTTTTTTAAAAGACCAAAATTAAAAATATTTTGCTCAATAGAATGTAAAGTGATCTGAATTTAAAAAAATTAAATTAATTTTCTTTATAAAAAAATTTAAAAAATACTCTATACATTTATTTCTCCATCAAATATATACAAAGGCAATTGAAAATTTGTGAGATTTGTGTTGAGAATAATATGCGAAGAAGAAAAATTGGTTGGTGATGGAATGCCAGATTTAAATAAAATTATTAGAGAAGGCAAAGATTGGCCGGGAGAGATTATTATGGGCGATTCAATAAGAAAAATCTGAAAAAATAAAAAGAATTTTTAAAATGAAAAAAAATTAAAGTTCGAATCCAAGCTGAGCCCGGGACAAGGGTTTCAGGATCAGGAAACCCATGTCCGGGTCCAGAAATCATTAAAAATCCGGAAACTCATCCCAGGCCGGGACATGGGTTATTCAAATTAAAATTAGAACCCAGGCCGAGCCAGGGACAAGGGTTTCAGGGTCCGTAGCCTGGAAACCAACTATTTTGCCAAAATCCGATTTTTGTGGTTTCGGTGATTTTTACACGGAAACCCTGGTCCAGGCAGATTAGAAAAATTCGGATACCGGAACCGGGCCCGGCCAAGTGAAAAGTTCGAACACTAAAAAGAATTAAAAAAAAATTTTTTCAAACCTCAAAAAAATCTTTTCCATTTTCTTCAATTTCAGCTCCAAAAATAGCCAAAGGAAAAGGGCTTGTATTAGTTAAAATTATTTCACGTCTTTGAAATGCTTTAAGACTTTTATGGAAAGACAACTCATTTAAATTGTATTCAAGCTCGCTGAAAAAAATTTTTTTTTAATTAAAAAAATTTTAAAAATTTTTTAAAAATTTTCAGAATTTCAAAAAATTTCAAAAAAAATTTCAAAAAAAAAATTTCCAAAAAAAAAAATTTCAAAAAAATTTTTTCATAAAAAAATTTTTCAAAAAATACCCTTCATAAAGTTGAGCAATAAAAGGCACTGTAACATTAAAATTTCCTCCTCTACTTACAGCCATTATATTTCCTTGTTTTTTATAAATGCGGCCTATTTTTATTTTATTTGTAGAAATATTATTTTTGGGAGTAATTTTGTCGTCAATAAATGTATCAATATTTATGTTAGCAATGTCTATTAAGCCTGAAATATGAAACCAGAATTTTTAGTAAAATATGAATCAAAATTAAAAAAAATAAAATCAGAAAAAAAATCAGAATTTTAAAATTAAAATTTTTTCCGGATTTTGTTAAATAAATTTAAAAAATCAGAAATAAATGAAAAATAAACCTAAATTCCCATTTTATTAAAAAAAAGAATAAAATCAGAATTTCCTTTAAATAAAATACTTATATAAATCAGAATTTAAAATTCAGAAAATTCTGATTCTGTGTTTTCATTTTTCCTTTTAAAATTCTGATTTTTTCTGATTTTATTTTTGGAAAATTCTCTATTCTAATTTGCTTTCAGAATTTAATACAGTTAAAATCAGAATTTAAAATTCAGAAAATTCTGAATTTTTCCTATAATTTTTTTAATAATTTATTTTTCAGAATTTTGTACAAACAAAATCAGAATTTTAAATTCTGATTTTTTTCAGAAAATTGTTACCTTTTTCTGATTTGTTTCCCCAAAAATTCTGATTTTTTAAATTTATTTTCAGAATTTAATACAATTAAAAAAAAATCAGAATTTAAAATTTCTGATTTTATTTCAATAAAAATAAACCTGGTTGTTGTCCACGTGTAGCCGATTTCAACGATATTGGAGGATGTGTTTCATATTGAATATAAATCATTTTTGATTTATCAGAATAAATTGAATCAATTTCTACACTTTTTTCTAATGTGGAAAACACAGTTAATTTGAGAGGGGACAAAAATTGCTTTCCAGCTTTTACAAGACCAAAATCCAATAAATTTGTTGTTGAAAAAAGATCACGACGAAGGGTAACCTTTAAAAATTAATTAAAAATCAGAATTTACAGAAGAAATAGAAATCAGAATTTGTAAAAATCAGAATTTGTAAAAAAATAAAAATCAGAATTTGTAAAAATCAGAATTTGTAAAAAAATAAAAATCAGAATTTGTAAAAATCAGAATCTGTAGGAAAATAAAAATCAGAATTTGTAAAAAAATAAAAATCAGAATTTGTAAAAATCAGAATTTGTAAAAATCAGAATTTGTAAAAAAATAAAAATCAAAATTTGTAAAAATCAGAAATTAATATTTTTAATTGCACCAGAAATTGTAAAAATTTATAAAAATTAACTTAAAATCAGAATTTCCTCAAAATAAATAAAAATCAGAATTTGGAAAAAATTAAACTGAAAAACCAGAATTTTTTCAAGTAAATTAAAACCAGAATTAAAATAAACTTGAAATTACAAATTGTAAAAAATCAGAATTTGTAATTTTGATTAAATTAGAAATTGTAAAAATAAACCCAAAACCCAGAATTTAAAAATAAACTTGAAAATCAGAATTGCTCATTTAATTTTGTGAAATTCTGATTCCAACTTTAATTTTTCAAATTCTGATTTTCAAGTTTATTTTGTAAATTCTGATTTCGTATAAATTTATTTATTCTGTAAATCCTTGAAAAATCAGAATTTCTCGAAAAATAAACTTAAAAAAAATTTAATTAAACTTGAAATTACAAATTGTAAAAAAATCAGAATTTTACTAAATAAAAACCTGTGTTTCAACCGGAATTGTAATTAAACCTATTTTTGATTTGTAAAATGATCGTCTCTCATTTTCATCATTAACCTCTTCCAGCAGAGAATATTTAACAAAAATAAATGAAGTTGTATTTCGTTCAACATTTCCAATAATTTTTGCTATAGCTATTTTTCTTGTTTCAAAAGACATTAAAATCTAATTAAAAAAAAATTTTTTTTTGAAAGCATAATATTTTTAAAATCAACCACAAAGGCTAATCAACCACAAAGGCTATAAGCTAGATGTGGTCAATACTTTTCCGACTCACTCAGGATTTTTAAAACAAAGCTAAAGATCGAACAGGGATGCACAAAATTTTGTTTCGTTTCGCTCCGAGACGAAAAAAAAATTTTTTTTTTTTCGATCCTCCCTTCTCCAGTCGGGGAGTACACCACGTGTTCAAGTGCCCCATACATGGACTACGCTAAACCAGACCTCTCTCATGTCAGACTAGACCTCTTTCAAAGAATATTTGAAAGAGGACTAATCTGAAAAAGGAAACTTTTGCATTAACCAACTTGACACCAGGTATCGAACCCGAGTTTTCCATTGAAACCAAAGTCTTCCCAAAAAAATTAAAAACTATAATTTTACCGATTTTATTGAATTATTTGATTTAATTAAAAATTCTGTTGGGAATTCTAATTGAATATTACAATCACTAGAAAATATTTCCAAAATTCGAAGAGTTGTAAAATGTGGATTATGCAGTTGAATTGGTGTTGAGAATGTTGAATTTATTGGTAAACGAATATTTGAAAGAGGTCTGAAAAAAAAATATAAAATTTTAATATTAAAATTTAGAGTAGGGAGAGGAAAGAATTTTCAAAAATGATTCCTCTCTCTCTAACGCGCAGAATTTTTTGTGCTCCACATTTTTCCCTTTTCTCCTTTTCTTATGCTAAATCTTCATAATAAATAAAACGAAGATCTGGGTAGAATCATGGGAAACCAGAAAAAAGTCGGGTCGGGTTGGAGTCTGTTTTGGGTAATCCGGCCCATCCATGGTGTGAAACTAAAAGGAAAATTCTTTTTGGAAAATTGTGGAAGGGAAGAATAGGAGGGACAAAACAAGAAACAAGCGCAATGTATTGGGTAGAATGTGACTACGGCTTCGGAGCTAGCTCAAGGAGACACACCCAGTAATTTAGACAGGCACGTAGCCAGGGGAAGGACCACTTAAAATAGCTAACAAGAGAACCTTCCGAACTCTAGTAAAAAGCCAAAAATTGGCAATAGATTATCGACTACCAAGGGCGTATCCAGGGGGTCGGTTTCGGGGGGGCTAACACTAGGTGGGCGCAAAAATTTTTGGCGTTTACCTTGGCGTTCCGGACGCAAATTTTTTTGTACATAAATTTTTATCTTTTCTGCGCCGCAGGCGAAAATTTTGTGGAATTTGGATCCCAAGAAGCCAGATTTCTTCCTTTCTTAGCGCCGCAGGCGAAAATTTTTTGAATTTGGAGGGCCGTAGGCCAAAAAAGTTCACTTTTTAGCGCCGCAGGCGAAAATTTTTTAAAATTTGAGGGTTGTAGGCGAAAAAATTTCACTTTTTCGACCATCCTTCTCCTAATTTTTTCCCCCTTCCCCCCATTTCGGGGGGGGGGGGGCTCTAGCCCCCCCAGCCCCCCCCCCTGGATACGCCCTTGTCGACTACTACACGATGGCATAATTTTTATTTAAAAATTTTTACTGACAGTTCGAAAGGTTCCCTTGTAAACTTCAAAAAAAAATCAAAAAAAACCTTACTTTATTCTATAAAAATTCCCATTGATTTGGCCACGTACTTTATGAACAAAAACGCCTATAGAAGTAAACAAAGACAAAATTTCTTCTTTTAAAGGAGGCTCTTCTGATGTAGGCAAAAAATAAATATGGAAAGAAATGCGTTGTTTGGGCATTAAATTCTAATTTAAAAAAATTATTTTTTATTAAATAAATTAAAAAAGAAACCTTTTCGAACGAAGAAGAACAATAAAAATTAATTCCAGAACTTAAAATATTTGAAAGTACAATTTTTGAATTGCCTGGGTTGGTGATGTAAATTATTCGGTGAACAAGAACCTGTGTAAAATTTAATTGGGAAGTTAAAAGAAAATCAGAATTTGTAATTAATTTTAAGGTAGGAAATGGAAATTACAATCCTCTTCAGAATTTGTAAATTCCTTAAAAAAATTATAACCTTCCTGGAAGAAAACAGAATCAGAATTTGTAATCTTACGGAAGTATAAATTAAAAATTCTGATTTGATCAGAATTTATAATTTGTAAAAATAAATGTAAAATCAGAATTTGTAAAATCAAACGAAAGGAAATGGAAATTACAAACTTCTGGAAATAATCAGAATTTGTAATTTTACTGACGAAATTAAAATTACAACTTTCCGGAAAGAAAAAAATCAGAATTTGTAAAATATTAAAATTACAAAAAATCTTTTTATTAAATCAGAATTTGTAATTACAAAGATTTTATAAAAAAAAATCAGAATTACAAATTGTAATCTTCCGGAAAGAAATCAGAATTATTAAATTTTCAAAGCGATAATTACAAATCAGAATTTACAATTGTAAAACATTGTCAACTTAAATGACTAAGTTTAACTTACCCCAAACGTTGTAATTCCAAAGTCGGTCACTTCCTCTTCAAATAATTTAATTTTTTGTTTGTTATCCTTTGTAAAATCGTGGCTATCAAGCTTCTTATTTGTAACGATTGGCAATAGAATACTGTCTTGGTAAGAAATATCTTGAAAATAATGAAGTTCTGATCCAATTTGAACAAAAGCATGATAAACAGCGTCTGTTGAATCCTCCCCAAATGAAAGGATTTTTTTATTGTTGTCTAGGGAAGATAAATGTTCGTTAATTAAACAGAGAATGCAGCTAGAATGTAATGATAAGAAGAGAAAATAACTACGACTAAGGCACATTTCTGAAAAAAATAAAAATTACAATTGTAAAAATTAATGCAGGTAAATTAATCAGAATAATTAATTTTTCCGGATTGTAAAATTCAGATTTTTGGTTAAACAAAAATCAGAAAATAAAACTTTCCGGATTTGTAAAATTATTTGTAAAATCAGAATTTGTAATTTGTAAAATTATTAGTAAAATCAGAATTAATAATTTTCCGGAAGAAATACCTATTTAATTTTTCCGGATTGTAATTCTGATTTTCGTTTAAAAAGATTACAATTGTAAAAATTATAATTAACGGGAAAGAAGGAGAAAATCAGAATTTGTAATTTCCGGAACATATATTCTGATTAATTTCTGGATTGTAAAATTCTGATTTTTGGTTAAACAGGGAAATAAACTTTCCGGAAGGAAGTTGTAATTAGAATTCGCCGGAATTAAGAGGAAAATTACAATTACAAATCAAATTAGGACTCTTTCAAATTTTCACGTGTGCTTAATTAAATGACTTTTTATCCCTTATTACTTAAGGGTTAGAGAAAAATAATTAACGACAGAGTATAGATTTTAAGGAGGTTTGCAATTAGAGTAATTAAATTTTTAATTGTTAGAGAATATTGTCTGCCTTTTGTTCTGCATTGTGTCACATATTTTGCCAAAACACATTTTGCCAATAAGGGTAAAAGGATACATTTTGTAACAAACTTATTGGCAAAACGTCTGTTTTTACCCTTGTCGGCAAAATATGGTATTTGCAAAATATGCTCCTTCTTTGTCTCTGTTTTGCGTTGCGTCCATATTTTGCCAAAACACATTTTGCCAATAAAGGTAAAAGCTTACGTTTTGTCAACAAACTTTGTGGCAAAATGTATGTTTTTACTCTTGTTGGCAAAATGTCGTATTGGCAAAATATGGGGGAGCTGTTTTACTGAGTGCGCGTTTCGGCTCTTTTGTTCGACTTTTGCGTTCGTTTCTTTCCTTTTTTTTTGTAAAATTTAACTAAAACTTTTTTCAATTTTTAGAATAACCAATCACTTCAACTTCTCCTTAATGCTTTGGTTAAATTCAAATATTTTATCTTCTCTTACTCAATGTCAACAACTCGCAGTTTCGTCAATTAGAGGAATTGCTCGTATTCCTCATTGGGAATACCACATTCGGTTTGACCCCAAAGTGGGAAGGAAAAGACCAGCACAGGATGTTCTTGATCGTTTTAGGCGTTTAAACAATGGTTTTTTTCTTAATTTTTTGATAATTTTACTGTAAGGAAGAAGGGGGCCCAGCGGGTTACCATTTAAAGCACTTGCTAGTGGGGTGTTTAGGACCTATTAAGAAGCTGAAAGCGTCGCTTATTTGTTCCCAGTCAATTTTATACTCGGTATCTTAACCTATTCCTTTTCCCGTTTTTCTGACCATTTTGTACATCTTTAACACAAAATTGACTGGGAGCTGGTGGTAACCTCATAATTACTGGTAAAAGCGTTGCCATAGTAGGTAGAGCACCTGTAACGAAATCCCCAATTTGTTTCACAACCCACCATACCGGACGGGTACCTCAGTAACCCAACTTTACAAGGGTGTTTTGCTGTCTATTTTCAACGACCTTCCACACTTGTACCCAAAAGTAGGACCAAAAGGCAAGTAATTGCTAGTCAGGAGGTTGGAGAATCGACGCCCCTTGAGACTCAAATTTCGCCTCTCTTATTTAATTTATTTTTTAGGTATGTGGATTAGAGCTAGAGCTGGACGTACTCATGCAAATTATATGAAAGAGGATCTAAACCAAATGGTTGCGATGCAATGGGAGACATGCACCAAATCTGAGTGTCATATGCTTGATAAGGTTTTTTATTTTTTTCTATCATTTTTCGTTTATTTTGGCCCCAAAATCTGAGGTTTTTTGCTAATTTTTCTTTGAATCCTTGGTAATAGGCCGCCCCCTTTTCCTCGTTTCCCTGACCATTTTGAGCTTTTTATTGTTTGATATATAATTTATTATATGTCATTCGAGAGAGCTCTTCAAGCTTGGTCAAATAATACCAAAATCGGCTAGATTTAATGATTCTTACCAAAATTATGAGGCTAGATCCTTGTTGGGAACACTATGTGCCAAATTAAGGATGGGTCGGGTCATCCGAAACACGGTCTTTTTTTCGACCCGAAACCCGATCCGAAGAAAATTTTTGAAACCCGATCCGAAATCTGACCCGACTTTTTTCTCAATCCGACCCATCCCTGGTGCCAGTGCAAAAAATAGGAAAAATATAAAGGAAAAAAGGGCGGCTTCCAAACTATTACCCCAAATTTTTCATAAGAATCATGATTAATTTTAAAAAAATTTTAGATGATGACTCCCTTTTGGCTTCGACAACGCCACTATGTCAACGACGACCTCGAACCTTTCCACATCCGTTATGGAATTACTGGCCCCCGTGTTAATTGCAAGAAAAAATTGACTCGGGAACGTCCCAAAATTTTGTTGGATGATTTGACTTCTGATCGTTTCTTTGATAGATTGCCTGCTTCAATGACAAAATCAAGATTGGCGATAGATTCACAAAAGTCTGATTTGCCAAAATTATTGAGAGATGTAACGAGGAAGAGTTTGCGCCTTTTGACTGATGGAAATAAATAAATATTTAGAGTAGTTGTTTTATTTTTGAAGTTGGTTTTAAGGTAGCATCTTGGGCCTTAAGGGACGACTAGTTTTTTTACTTGGAGGGTAGCAACCCAGAATTCTTCCGGGTGTACGTATTTTAGGTCATGGATTTTTCTGGAGTTTGTTTAAGGTAGCAACTTAGTCTTTAAATGGAGGGGGGAGGGACGTGTTCGAGTTCTGTTGTTTGCTTTGGATGACTTGTCATTGTTCTGGTTTAGTTTTTTACCCAAAATGTTGTCAAGGTTTTGGGGTTTTTTTTATCGTCGTCTCTTAAGCGGTTGTCGGGTCCTTCTTCATTGTTTTCTCCCAAAAAGTTTTTTGGGGTTTCAGAGACGAGTTTGCTTCCTTAATTTATTTTATTTTTTCTCAATAAAATTATAGTTTATTCAATTTAAATATTTTTGCTCTTTAAATGTTCTTTACACATTTTTATTTTAACCATTAAAAAAATATTTTTTTAATTCGATTTTTAGAAGAATGAAGTTACTTTCAATTATGATTCTCCACAAAAATCCTTCTCTTGGACAAACGAGACTTCTTAAAGGAGAATACGAACTTGGAAGCTTTAGTTTCTTTACTAAGCGTAATGCACAGGTTTCTTTTTTTAATTTTCTGGGACCGATACCCTCCCCAAGGCTTATGTTAGCCAGGGGCTTAGGAAAAAAACTGCAAATAAATTTGCGGTCGGAACGCCAAATTTGGCGCACACCTGATTTGCACACCCGATTTTAGCCTTCTACGCCCTCACTCCTCTAGTCGGTTTAGTATGGTCCAACTAGGCTTTCACTGACTTTTATACAACAGGAAAGAATAACTGATACTCAAACTAGGGGGAGAGCGGTGGTATCCGAAACGGGGACACGCCCGATTTGTCGCGGGCCGATTTGTCGCGGCCGATTTGTCGCGACCGATTTGTCGCCGGCCGATTTGTCGCGAGGCCGACTTGTCGCCGGCCGATTTGTCGCCAAGCTTTTTAATTAACACCCCCCTTCCACAAGGCCTACGCGGAAAAAAGTTTTTGCCGCTGCGGAGGAAGCCGGGCATGTCGAGCGGAACGACGGCCGCCGCTTCGCTACGGTCGCCGCGAGCGAAGCGAGCACGACCGCAGCGAAGCACGGCCATCGTGCAGCGAAGACCATGCCCGGCCTATCCTCCGTAGCAGCACAAAAACAGTTTTTCCAGCGAAGATTCAGTTGATCATAATTATGTTCAGAATCATCCAATCGAGCTGATTTTGGTGTCATTCAACTCAGCTCGTCGAGCCCGTTCGAATGACATATAAATTGTCCAATTTGAGTCTGGTACGGAAATTGTAGTCAGGCCGGTTTTTTAATTTTGGAAAATTTTTTTGTAAAATTTTTGTTTTATAATTCAGCATGGTCCCATTTGATGGTCGTTGGGACCATTCTAATTGATTATAAATCAGAATATTTAATTAAAAAGCTTGGCGACAAATCGGCCGGCGACAAGTCGGCCTCGCGACAAATCGGCCGGCGACAAATCGGCCGCGACAAATCGGCCCGCGACAAATCGGGCTGTACCCTCCGAAACGTACCAGGTTTTGTGTTGGGCTAATATATCCAAAAATTACCCCATTTCTCGATTCAAAATTAATTTTCAAATTTCTCAGGAATTTATGCAATTCACAGCAAAATTGGTTTCTGATCGTTCAGCCACTCCTAGTCGAAGTACAATTAAAGAAGGCGAATATTTTGTGCATTGTTTTGTAAGGCATGACAGTTTGGTGGGCGTCTGTTTGACTGATGAAGAGTTTGTTTTATATATTTTTTTTTAATTTTTGGGGTTGGATGGAGAGAGAGACATTTCGGGGAAATAAATCCTTGTGTATTTACGTTGGTTCTAAAACATTAAACCTTTCTTCAACGTATTTGAGTTATCTTAGTTGCCTCATGGCTTTACGTCGTGAAGCTAGTAAAAACTAGTGTTCGTACATTGAAATTTCCTGATATATCTGCCCCAGGCCCGTAGCCAGGATTTTTTTCGGAGGAGGGCTAAGGGGGGAAATTTTGATTTTTCGCGCCACAGGCGGAAATGATGATAAATTTGGAATTCCCCCTAGCTACGGGCCTGGTCTGTCCCGATATATGACTGACACCTATATAGTGAAATGTTGCGATTTCAACGATAATTCGGGATAATCCCTTGTAAATTAATTTTTTTTCTTCTTTAAATTTTAAAATTTTTTTTACAGATATCAATCTCGTGTAGCCTTTGCACTTTTAAACAAAGTTTTAGCTGACTTTTCTGATCGAATTCCTCAAAGTTCTTGGGCATCAATTCAAAGTGAAAGGGATTGTAATTATGACCAATTGCCAATGTTTCTTACAAAATGGCAAAATCCACGGGAAGCTGATGCTCTTACTCGTGTTCAGGTTTTTTTTTGAAATTTATTTTTTTGATATTTTACGGGTCGATTTTCGGTTATTTTTAAATATAGGAATAAGAATACCGTTTTTATTTATCAAGCATAGGAGCTGTTACCCATCCTGAGATGTTTCGAAATTTCGATTTTTGAAGGGTTTTTCTTTCGATTTTCGAAGATTGTTTGCTGCTTGGCCTTTCAAAAAAAAAGGAAAAAACTGGGAAGAAAAAATGGGGGGGGGGGGGGGGGGGTATGCCCGCGCACGGCCAAGTAGGCGCAAAGTCAATAACTTGTTTCAAGATTTCCGAATCTTATCAAAATTTAGTATTAAACGATTCCTCTCATCGAGCTATAGAGAGATTGGTACCAAAATTGTTAAGGTCCAGAAATTTTCAAGCTAGTTATGGCTTTGCGCCTGCTTGGCCGAGCGCTTGCTTGTGCGTGTATAGGGGGCCCTAATCTTTGGGTTACCCACTCATTCTATTCCCCAAATTTTTAACTTTTCTTAAAGGATGAAGTAGAAGAAACCAAAGTTGTTTTGCACAATACAATGCAGTCAGTTTTGGAACGTGGAGAAAAACTTGATGATTTAATTAAAGCAAGTGAGAACCTTTCCGATCAAAGCAAACTGTTTTATACACAAGCGAGGAAAATGAATAAATGCTGCAATTATGTTTAAATAAAGACAGGGACACAACAAAAACAAAAGTTTGGGAGAGGTTTTTTTAATATCCAAAAAAATTTTTATTTTTTAAAGAAAAATAAAATTTATTGCCCTTTTTAAAAAATTTGAAAATTTTGGGGGGAAACGAAAAAAAAAATTCTTTTTTAAATTTATATAAGTAAAAGATAAGGGGGTAAATAAATTACACAATTTTTTTTTCTTGAAATTATAGAGTGTGTGTGTGTGTATTTTTCCATTCCAGTATATACTATATATCTTCATTTATTCTACTAATATTATAAGACTTTCCATATTAGGGTTGGCGGATTTGGGTCCGAGAAAGGCCGGATATATACCAAGGGCGTAGCCAGGAGGTCGATTTCAGGGGGCAAACCTAGGGGTGCGCCAAAATTTTTGGCGTTTACTTTGGCGTTCCAAACGCAAATTTTGAGAATTTTGTGGACTGTAGGAAAATTCATTTTTCTGATCATTTTTCCCTCCTAAAATTTTTTACTTTCCCAATTTCAGGGGTGGGGGCTATAGCCCCAGAAGCTTCACTGGCTACGCCTGATATGCCTGATATATTTACCATGCAATTTACACAATCCGGGGATTCCGGATCCGGATATCCAGAGATTTCCAAGGATATCCCCGCCAACCTTATATTTTTTTTCTCCATATCTTTCAAGATAAGCGCTATTTTACCTAAAAGAAAATGAAAAACTTTTGACTATAAAAAAAGCTTTTTAGAAAAAATTTTTTTGTAAAAAAATTTTTTTTCTCGTAAATATAAAATAAACACAAATATTTATATTTATTTTTTTTTACTCTTACAAGAAGAAAAAAATTAGGATATAATTTTGAGTGTAAGGAAGAGGAGAGAGAAAAAAAATAAGCTAGGAGAAAAAAATTCTTTTTTTTTGGGATAAAATGTCTTAAAAAATTTTTTTTTCAATTTTTGTGATATTTAAATATTTGGTAACATTTCTCGATTGTTAGGATAATTTAAAGCAAATTCAGAGGCTTTTCCAGAAATACCGCCACTCCTTTTTCCATAAATCCCGCCTGAATAGGGTAACATTGCTGCTGCACGTTTTCCATAAATTCCGCCTTTAAAAAATGGGAGAAAAGATTTTTTAAATGAAAAGAAAGATTTTTGAGTGAGTTTTGGCTTGAAAACTTAAAAAACAAAAAAATTTGTTGTAAGAAAATAGTGGGCGCCAAAAGGATTCGAACCTTCCAAACTATAAGGGAGAAACCGACAGCGATACCACTACACCAAAAAATGAGTATTTTTTTTTAATTCAAAAAATTTTTTTGAGTGTTTTAGTTTGAAAAACTTTAAAAGACAATAAATTGACAAAAAATGTACTGGGCACGAAAAGGGTTCGAACCCTTCCCATTATAGTGAAGAAACCAATAGTGATACCACTACACCAAAAAATGAGTATTTTTTTTAATTCAAAAAATTTTTTTGAGTGTTTTAGTTTGAAAAACTTTAAAAGACAATAAATTGACAAAAAATGTACTGGGCACGAAAAGGATTCGAACCCTTCCCGTTATATGGGAGAAACCAGTAGCGATACCACTACACCAAAAAATGAGTATTTTTTTTAATTCAAAAAATTTTTTTGAGTGTTTTAGTTTGAAAAACTTTAAAAGACAATAAATTGACAAAAAATGTACTGGGCACGAAAAGGATTCGAACCCTTCCCGTTATATGGGAGAAACCAGTAGCGATACCACTACACCACGGAGTTTTTTTTGTAATTTTTAATATTTTCTGACTAGTGGGTAATAATTTTGAGAGGAATTTTTTAAAAATTAATTTTAAAAAATTTTTAAAAATTGCCTGAATATGGCAATAGAGCAGCTGCTCGTTTATCCAAAAATTCGTCCAAATCTTCATTTGTTGGAGTTAAATCTTGCATTCGAAAACGAATATCATTTAAACTTTTCCTCAATGCTGCTGTTGGGTAACCTTGAAATTTGAGAAAAATTGGGAGGGTCTTTAGAGTAAAAAAAAATTTTTTTTGAAATTTTTTTCTGACCTGCTCTAACAGACAAAGGTCCATCAAAAATCAAAAGAAGGGCAAATAATAAATAAAATATTTTTTGAATATTTGGGCATAAAATTGGGAAAATTGTAGTATTATTAGAATGCATTTTTTTCGAAAATTTTTTTTAGTGTTTGAAAATTAAATCTAAAAATGAGAAGAAAAAGGTTAAAATTTAATTTTAATTCTTAATCGGAGACAGAAAACTTGAAAGCCTACGGGTGAAGATAATTTTATAGGTGAGGGGACCTAACCTTGCGCCAACAGCTATAACTCTTGAACGGGTGAACCTTTTTAATTTATCCTAGTATCATTTGATAGAGCATTAAATTTACTATAAAATAAATCTAAAATTGGTAAGAAGAAAAAATTTATTTTTAAAAATTTTATTTAAAATGAAGATAGGCTTAAAAGCTTTGTGTGAGGACGTCACTAGCTATAATAACTAGCGTCAGTAGCTATAACTATTGAACGGATAAACTTTTAAGAAGATCTTTATATATCATTGGATAGAGCATTAAATTTGCTACAAAATACACAAATTGAAGAAAAATTTTAGAAATTTGTTTAAAAAGTTATAGTCGAAAAACCTTCTAAAACACGACTTTTTCTTGGTTTTCAGACCACATCTTTTTTGTCTACCTTACCAAAAATTAAGTTTCCTTTTTTATTTTGTAGCAAATTTTTTGCTCTTTCGAATGACACAAAAATTGTTAAAAAATATAAATCCATTCAAAAGTTATAAAGGCTAAACTCCCCCTTGGTCCTGCTCTCCCGCCTACCGTTAGGCATAATTTAAAAATGTAACAATTAAAAAGCTGGTCGATTTTTGAGCTTTAATTTATTTTTAAGGAATTTGGGGACGGTCTAATATCCAGCTGAGATAGTCTTTTCATTTTTTTTTATTTTTAGACTGAAATTCAAAAAAAATTATTTTTGAACCCCCTCCGAAGGGAACATTCACAGACGGCCGTTCACCCTACTTGGGGCTAAAAATAAATTTTTTATTTCGTTTTTTCAACTCATTTATGGCCAAAAAAGGGTTGAATAGATGATTTAAATAGTAAAAACATTTAATTTAGCTTTGAAAAAAATTTTTTTCTTGGAAAAGTTAAAATAAAAGGCGACTTAAAGAGACTTAATATAAGAGGGGAATAAAAGGCTTATAAATTTAGGGGGGAAATTAAGGAGGGAAATAAAATTTAATTTTAATCGTTTTTAAATAGAATTTGAATAAGTTTAAAGTTTTTTGAATTAAATTTTGGAAGAAAATAAATTTATTTATCTTTATTTTATTTTTGTGTGTGGGTGGATAAAAGAAAAAAATGATGAGGAAGGGAGGAATAAAGGGGGGAAAATTTCATTTTCTAGGTAATTCCAAAAAAATTTTTTTTCTTGTTGAATTAGTTAAGGGAAATGGGGGAAAATGATAAATAAATTTATTTGGGTTAAGCACAGAAAACTAATCTGCCGTTAAAGGGTTTTTTGGAAGGGTTTTGGATGTTTTTTACAGGAAGAACGGGTATAGAGGGAACAGCCCAGAAGGTCAACTTGAGGAAGATAATTAAGGAGAGTTGTGGTGGTATTGAGGCAAAGGTGAATCGTAAATGTCGAGGGTGCCGAAAATCGGAAACGGCTCAGAATTCGGAACTTGGAAGTCGGAAATAAGCCTAAATTTTTGGAAATAGGAAATTTTTCCAAAAATTCGGAAATCGGAAGAAAAAAAAACGTCGGAAATCAGAATTCCGATTCACCTCTATATTGAGGTAGCGTGAGAGAGAGAGAGAGGTGGAATGGTCGGGAAAAGTGGAACAAGTGTGGAAGATAAGGGGACGGGTCGAGTAGAGCATGGATGGGGGTAAGGGGTTGTTCAGACCTAAAATCCGGACTTTTTCCAGCCCGAAACTTGACTCGACTATCTAGAATCTGTCTCTCCTCTAGAAGATGAGGAATTAAAAAAAGAATTTTTTCTTCGAATTTTAAAAACACCCAAAGAAAAAATCGGGAGGGGGGAAAGTTATGAGGGGAGGGAAAAAAGGTCAAACTGTGTACTCTTGAATATATTCTTTTTTTATTTCCTCCATATTTTTTTTCACATGAGTACTTTTATTTGGAAGGAAACGGAAATTGGACTATTCATTGTGTTTGGGTTTGGGGGGAGGTTTTTTTAATTTTCCTTCCAGGAAGGCAAAATAGAATTTAATTTTCTGATTTTTCAACAATAACAAAAAGAATAATAAACATTTTTAAATTGAAACTAAATTAAAAAAAAAGCTTGGCAACAATAATAGAAAATAATAATAAATAAATAAAAATGAGAGTTCCAACTTTTTTTGTGGGGGAGAAAATTTTGGGGGAAGAAAAAGGGGGAAATAGGCTTAAATTGAGTACGCGAACATACCAAACTTGGACTGGCACAACTTTTGTTTTAATAAACTTTTTGAAACAAACTTTTCTTTGTTTAGTAGAGGAGAGGATTAGCTACAAGATGAAGGAAAAATTTAAAATTTTAGGTTGATTAGAAACCAAGTTATGGGGAAAAATCGGAAAATAGGCTTAAATTGAGTATGCGAACCTACCAAACTTGGACGGCTACAACCTTTGACTGGATTAATTTTTTGAAACAAACTTTTCTTTATTTGATAGAGGAGGGAATTAGCTACAAAATAAAAGAAAAATTAATATTCTAAGCTTAGTAGAAATTTAGTTAAAGGCAAAAAACTATCACTTTGTTGAAAATGAGTACGCGAACCTCCTAAACTTGGACGACTACAACTTTTGTTTGGATCAACTTTTTGAAGCAAAATTTTTTTTATTTGATAGAGGAGGAAATAAGCTACAAAATGAAACAGAAAATAAGAATGAAGCTTGATTTGAAAATTAGTTAAGGTCAAAAAACTAACATTTACTTGAAAATTTTGAGTTTTTGTAAGGTTTTTTGACTTCAACTTTTTTTGTTTATCTTTAGATTAAGAAGGTCTGGGCTCATTTTGTAGCTAATTTAATCCTCTATTTAATGATATCTTAACCATTTCATAACCTTTTCCCCTTAAAAAGTTGTAGGAGTTGGCGTCAGGCTGGTTCAAATACTCAGCCAATTTCCCTTTATTTTAAAGGTAGAAAAATTGAAAGGGAATAGCAGAATTTCAAAATAGCGTGCCTTTTATTAAAAACATTTTTATTAAATATTTTATGCGCAAAAATGATGAGAATGGGTCATGTGGTTTAAAAAAATTTGGCAATTTTGGCAATAAATTGGGGGGGAAAGAGGGAAAATTGGTGGAAAGTTGCCGAAAAATAATTGAAAAATAAAATTTTTAATAAAATTTAAAATTCTCTGTGAAAATAGGATTAAAATAGAGAAAAAAAAATACGAAAAAAGAAAATTATAGATTGATTAAAACACAACTCTTCCTTTCTTCACCAATTCTTTCCATTTGAATGAGTCTACCCCAGGGCTTTTAATTAGTTTTGTGAAAGTCGTATCTAGACAAGCTTGGCATGATTTAGATGTATCTTGTCGAGCCGAATCTGACGGTACCAAGACTCATGAGATTTTTAACGTTTAATTATCGGTCTGTACGCGATAGACTTGGTTTACTCGACTACTATAACGTTAAAAAATTCGAAAAAAATTTTTTTCCTTTCCCTCCTTAATTTTGTTCTTTTTCACATTCTTTCTTCCCCTCCAAAAATCCCGCCAATTTTATTTTATTCTTTTTTCAATTAAATTCCCCGCAAACAATTTAAATACTTATTGCTTTGGGCAGTTAAAAACAATTGGTCGATGACCAAAAAAAATTTTTTATCCTCTTTTTTCTTCCAAAATCAATTTTTTCGGCCAATGACAATATGCCACGCGTAATATTTTGACAACGATCAGGTTCATCTCCTCTCTTTGTTTTGCCCTTTCTTCCCCCCAACTTTTCTCCCCTTTTCTTCCCTTTGCTTTGCTACAACTCGCGCAATAATTTTTGCCTTTTTCCCCTTTTTCCCCCTTTGCGTGAAGAAAAAAAATTTTTTTTTCATGCAAACCTATCCCTTCCCCCCAGTTTACTCAACACCTCCCCTCCCCCTACTAACTAAACACGCCCAAAAAATCAAAAAAAATCTTCGCTTCTCACATAAAAAATCTTCTTGTTTTAACTGCTACTTTTATATATTAATTGCCGCCTTTTCTCCTTTTTAAAAAAAATTAACGGGAAAAATTAACGGGAAAAATTAACGAGAATCTGGGAAAAGTTGCTACAACAAGGCGAGAGAACAAGAGAAAAACAACAAGAAGCAACAACAATAATTCTGGATATTGAACAACTTGTTGCTACAATAATTAAAACAAGTTTAAAAAACAACAATGTTAAACGAAGATAATTATAGAAGCAGAAAAAGAATAAAACAATCGAGATTTGGTAGCAATGTTTCTGGTTGCCTAGTTATCTTTTTTGTAAGCGAGAGAAAAAAAGAAATGTTTTGTTGGAATGAAAATTAAAACATTTTTCAGAATTTTATCAAAACATTTTCAGAATTTAATTTAAACATTTCAGAATTTAATTTAAACATTTCAGAATTTTATTCCAACATTTTCAGAATTTTATCAAAACATTTTTCAGAATTTCATTAAAACATTTTCAGAATTCTATCAAAACATTTTTCAGAATTTCATTAAAACATTTTCAGAATTCTATTAAAACATTTTTCAGAATTTCATTAAAACATTTTCAGAATTTTATCAAAACATTTTCCCCTTATTTCAGTTAACTCAAATTCAATGCTCTTCAAGCACTAACAGATTAGCACGTTCAGTTCCTCGAGGCTACCAGCCGCCTCCTACTTCCCCTTTAGGTAATTAAAAAATTTATTGAAAATCAATTTTTAATTTAAAAGTGCTTGGCTTTTCGTGACCTTGACTTTCCCATCTATTTTATTTTTTTTTAAATTTCTAGTTGAGGATGTACCAGTTATGCAATACAAGCAGTACAAACCCCCTTCTCGTTTCTCCCACCCTTCGAGCAACAATTTGCCGTCATTCAAACACCCATCTGTGGCAGGAGAAGCTAAAGAACCTTTAATGGTTAATACGTTAATACAGGTGAATTATAGGAATTTTAGAATAAATAAAAAAATTTTTTCTAAGGTGTTTGGGCCAGAAAAAGGAGATGAAACTGAAACAGAGGTGAATTTCATTTAATGTTTTTATTTAATATTTAACAAAATGTTTTGCTTTAAATTCTGATTGCTTAATGTTTGTTTTTTAGATTCTGATTATGTTTTTAATGTTTTTCAAATATTTTGTTTTTACTTAATTCTGGTTTTGGTTCTAATGTTTTTAATGCTTTAGGTTTTGTTTTTGTCAAATTCTGATTTTCAATGTTTATTTGTTTTTAAAATATTCTGATTTTAGTTGTTTGTTTCATTAATTCTGATTTTGTTTCTTAATTTTTCTGATTGTTTATATTTTTTAATATTTGTTTTTATTTAATTCTGATTTCAAGTTTTGCCTTATTTTGTTAAACGAACACTTTTTCCTTTATTATAAAAAGTTTTGAGTTAATTAATTATTTATAGAAGCAAAGACTGTCGACATTTGTTGGGGAAACATCTAGCGAGCAAAATTCACCTACCCCTCCCACTGAATTGTTGAACGGTCAAAAACGCGTGACGCTTGTATGTTTAAAAAAATATTTTTATATAAGGGCAAAAAAAAATTTTTTTTTGATTTTTAGACAAGACAATTGGACACCCTTGGAAGGTATAAAAAAATTTTTTTATTAAAAATTTGCTTGGCCAAAATTGCTTGTTTAAACAAATTTGCTTCCAGTTTCACCCCAATTTTTTGCATAAACTTGCTAAAAAAATTATTTTTTAGTGTAAAAACAAATATTTGTTTTAATATTAGAGTAGCAACAATAATTTATTGCTCAATTCATTACATCAACAGAAAAAAAACTTGTTTCTAAAAATGATAGCAAATGATTAAAGAATAAATAGGGGAAAATGTTTGGTGATATTATTTTGTGTTGTAAAAAGATAGGCAAACAAAGGAAAATTAAATTGCGCGAATTAAACAAAAGTTTTTTTGAAGGACTTTTATAAATTGGAATTTAAATAAAAACAATGTTTTTTAGAACAAGGACGCGGAAATTTATTAAGGTTGTAATGTTTGTTTTTGGTGTGTTTTGATGTTATTTGATGAGTATTTTAGGTGTGTTTTGATGGTATTCTGATTTTGTTTGTTTTAATAAGTTGTGTTACTGTGTTTTTCTGATTTTGTCTGTTTGTTTTAATAAGTTTGTTTGGTTGTGTTTTAATGTTGTTCTGATTCATTGTTTTAATAAGCTTGTTTTATTGTGTTTTGATTGTTTTAGTTTAAATCTGTTTTGATGTTATTCTGATTTTGTTTGTTTGTTTTAATGTTTGTTTTAATATGTTTTAATGATATTCTGATTTTGTTTGTTTGATTGTTGTTTTAGTTTTAATGTGTTTTGATAATATTCTGATTTATTCTAATGTTAGATGTTTAGATTAAATTCTGTTTTTTTAATGTTTTAGCTATTTATTTTATTCCAACATGGTTGTTTTAGTTTGTTTTTATGATATTCTGATTTTGTCTGTTTGTCTTAATGATTTTGCTTTACATATTATGTTTTAATGGTGTTATAATGTTTTTGTTAAATTATCTTAGATGTTTATGTTAAATTCTGTTTTGATCTTTTGTCTTGTTAGTAAGCAAAAACAATTTAATTGAGCGAACAAAACATTAATAGAAACATTGTTTTTATAATTAAAAATGTTTTTAAAATTCCAGAACTTTTGTGCCTGCTAATCAAACAATTTCAACTGCCAATCCAAAAATAGTAATAAGCTTCTTTTTAGGTTAGAAAATAAATTATTTTTCCAGGCAATTGTAAAAGCTTTTGCTGCTTCAAATTCTTCCCAAATATCGGAAGCACAACTTCGAGAGGAATTGGGCAAAGAATTGGAACAATCTGTTTCTCTTATACTCGATGAGTTGGGTAGGAAAGATAAAACAACGAAACATCCAGTTACTTCGACCACTCAATCTGTACCTGCGGAAGAGTTGGAACGATTAGAGGGAGAGGAAGAAGCAACAACATTACCAAAAGAAACTGAAAATTCTGTTGTTTCAACTAGAGAAGCAACAAGTTTACAAACTGCTTCAACTACAACTGGTGAATTTTTCTGAAAAAATTCTGAAACTTTATTTCAATTTTATTTCAAGCTTTCTCCTTTAATTCTGATCATTTTTAAGTTGCTCCATTAGTAGTCTTTCCAAAAACTAGTAAAGAACCGATAGAAGTTGTACCTGCAACAAACGTTGCAACAACAGCAGAAACAAGCGAGAAGGAGAAAAAAGAGGAAGCAACTGTTGGAATTAAAGAAGAAAATAATGATGAGGAAAATGAAATTACGAGTACAAAAGAAACTTTAACAGAAGAAAATATTGTTGAGATAAAATCTACTACAATCGCAACTGCGCAAATTTACAAAAGCGCAGAGAAGAAAAATGAAGCTGAAACAAATTTACCTGTTGCAACAACAACAAATATTATTGGTAGTTGTTTGTTTTTATTTGTTGTATTTTAATTCTGATTTTATCAATGTTCGTATTTTGTGTTGTGTATGTGTGTGATTGTTTTGAACATGTTCTGGTTTTATTTTTCATTTTGTTTTGTTTATGATTCGATGTTCGTTTGCTGTTCTGATATTTTTTAATAAAGAAGTGTTTATGTTTTAGCATCTGTTGTTTTGAACTTATTCTGGTTTTGTTTATGTTTTAATGTTTGTTGTTGTTTTTATGATGTTTTAAACTTGTTCTGTTTTTAGTTATATGTTTTGTTTGTATTTTATTAATTGTGTTGATCTAATCTTGTTTTGTTGATATGTTTTGTTCATGTTTTTGTTGTTTTGTTATTGTTTGATGTTTTGTTTATCCTAAATTCTGGTATAATTCTGAAATTTTTAGAAGAATCTCCAACAACCCCTACAATTATTAAACAAGAAGAAACTAAAGAAGAGAATAAAGAAAATTCTGAAAAACCAACATATCCAACAGAAGAAGAAAAAGGAGGAGTAACATTAGAAGGATCTTTAATATTTGATAAGAAAACAACAACACCAGAAGAAATAGCCTTTGCCGAAGATGAAGCTTCCATAACTGAAACAATATCAGAAGAAAAGAAAACAACATTAGCAGCAACATTAGAGGCAACAACAACAACAATCCAAACAACACCAGAAACATTGTTGCAAACAAATTCTGAAAATGTTTTGAGTAAAGAACAACAAGAAGTGGAAGAAGAAGAAATAAAAGAACAACAGAAACAAACAACTTTAAATGTTGGGAATAGGGAAGTTCCTGGCCCTGGGTGGCAACGAACTGATTTTGAAGAAGGGCAACTTTGGGTGCAATGCAAACCTCCTTCAATTAGGGTAAAAAATATTTTTAAGTGAAGAAATTAATTTTTTGGAGGTTCAAAAAAATTTCAAAAAATTTTCAAGAAATTTCAAAAGAATTTCAAAATTTTCAAAAGAATTTCCAAAAAAATTTTCAAAAAAATTTTCAAAAATTTTCTCTCAAGGCACTCCTCTGGCCATGGCCAACTAACAGAACCTTTGAAAACGGTGTTTTATTTGCCAAAGACTTTCATGAGGAATCTGATTGTTATGCCGAATTGGATAAAGACAGTGGTGGGGGAGAGGCTCGTTTGGATATAGGTCCAGGAAAATGTGGATTGGCTGGGTCTAAAGCTGTGAGTTTTATTTTAAATTAATTTTAAAAAATGAAGGGGAAAAGTAAAGGGGAAAAATAAAAAATAATATAACCTTTAACATTCTTACTTCCACTAATTTGAATAAAAAAAGTCCAATTTTTTTACAACTTTTTTCCTTTCTTTTAATTTTGTTGATGGATTTTATGAAGCAAAAAATTGAAGCAAAAAGGAATTATGGACGCATTGTTTTTTGCAGTGTTTTTAATTTTTAATATTTGTGTTTTTATTAAATATGTATGTTGTTTTAAAATTCTGGTTTTTATTTTTTTATGTTTTGTTGTTCTGATTTAATAATTTATTGTAATTATGGTTTTTATAGGATGTTTTGTTCGTGTTTTAATGTTTGATTGTTATTCTGATTTTTAAATTCTGGTTTCCGGAAGTTCATTGTTTTCTCTAAGTTTCCGGAAAACTTTCTCTAACTAAATACGAATACATTCCGGAAATTATTAAAACAAATTCTGGTTCGTTTAAATTCTGGTTTTTTAATAATTAAAGTTGGGAAAACATAAAAACATCATTAAAACATATTAATTCAAATTATTTCAGAATTCTTCACAAACACCTCAAAACCTTTCTTTAGTGCTTATGTTTGCCCCACGACGTTCTTTAGTGATTGCAGGCCCGGAGGCAAGGAAATAATTATATAAAAATATTTTTATAAAAATTTTATTATTTAATAGAGAGGAAATGGAATAAATAAAAAATTTATTAAAAAAAATTAAAAATAAAATTTTTTAAATTTTATTAGTCACGCAATTTGCTTGTTTTCTCGACTATTTCCCCCTATTTTCTACCCAATTAAAAATTATAAAAAAATTTTTTTTTAAGTTCTCCTTTTTGGTTCAGTGTTATACCCCAGTATTGCCCACACAAAAACAACAATTAACGGCCGACTTGGCTATTCAAAAACCTCTAGCCAGCCCAGTAATGACCAAAACTATCGAATTGAGTCAAACACCTCCTCGATGCGAATATTCGTTGAGAAGAAACACTCCGGATGGCCCTCTATTACAACGCGCAACTCTAGGCCAGACAATATATCATCGCTGGGAGTGTGAGGGAGGGCAAGACGTTGCTGAACAATTTGGGATACTTCTGGTTGAAAAAAAAATTTTTTTTAATTAATTAAAAAATAATTCAGAGTGATTGTGTAGTTGCTAATTTAACACAAGAAAAAACAAATAATAATAGTACTTCTGGCAAAACTTCAATGGTTGAATTAATTGATAGTGAAGGGTAAATAAATTAATTAATTAAAAATAAAATCTTTCCGGAACCTTTTGTTGAGAAAAAGAGTAAATACACTTTCAGGAAAATAAGAGAGGTGTTAAAATAAAAATACAAAAGAGCTTTCCGGAAAATACAAATACTTTATAATTTCCGGAAAATAAATATAAGAAGAAAATGAAATACGTTTTGATGGAAGAGGCTTTCCGGAAAACACGTTTTTTAAAAATTGGAAAAATACAATTCATGACATTTTCCGGAATGTTTCTCTAACAAAGTATCCGGAAAATTTGTTCCGGTATTAATACTAGTCCGGAAATTATTAAAATAAATTCCCGAAGAAAATTAGCATATTTTCGGAAAATACGTTTTTTAGATATCGGTGAAATACATTTTTTTATTATTTTCCGGAAAGTTTATTAATTCATGTGTTTTTCGAATAATAAATTAATTTAAAAAATCCAAAAAAAAAATTTTTTTAATTAAAAGCTGTTCAACAGATCCTTTGATTGTAGATGACCCTGAGTACGAAAAAGAAAATTTAGTTGCATATGCAAGAGCAAGAGTCTTCTCGCTTCGACCGGAGTCACATTTTTTGAGGTTTTCGTGTAAATTGAGTCTTTGTCTACGCCAGAATGATGGTTGTTTAGGGTTAACTGTAAGTTTAATAAAATTCTGATTTTTCCGGAAAATACATAAACATAAATAATTGTTCCGGAAAATAAATTAACGTAAAAATAAAAATACATTGGGATACATGAGCTTTCCGGAAAATACAAAATATATAAAATTCCGGAAAGTGTATTTCCGGAAAATACAAAATAAATATAAAATTCCGGAAAGTGTATTTCCGGAAAATACAAAATAAATATAAAATTCCGGAAAGTGTATTTCCGGAAAATAGTAAAAATATATAAATATTCCGGGAAGTGTATTTCCGGAAAACACAAAATATACAAATTCCGGAAAGTGTATTTCAGAAAAATACTAAAAATAAATAAATATTCCGAAAAATACGTTTTTACAAATTTAAAAAATACATCCCTTAGTATTTTCCGGAAAGTATTTCCGGAATAGTATCTATTCCAGAAAATGATTCGTTTCTCTAACAAGAAAATTTATTTTCTAGTGCTAATACTATTCCGGAAATTATTAAAATAAATTCCGGAAAAATTCTGGAAAAATACACAAAAAAATACAAAAAATACAAAAACACAAAAAAAACACAAAAAATACATTTATACAAGAAACATTTAAATTAACAATTAATTTGTAGCCGCCCGCCTGTCCCCCAACAAATGCCAGTCGCATACCTTCCCACCATCACCCTTCAGAAAAGGCACCTGCAGCTTTAAGTCAACGTTTATTGTCTCCTCAACTTACAGTCAATTCTGACGGTTCAACAGCCACAACTTCTTCAACACCTCCTCGCTTGCCTTTCCATGGTTCTGCTGCTTCTTTTGGAGGAACTGGAAAATCATCACTTGTTGATTCTGCTTGGACTATTGGACTTGTTTTGGGTGTGTCTGTATTGCTTGGTCTATTTTTTGGATTGGCTACATTTTTGATTCAGTCACATCATAGGAGAAATCGGCAAAAAAGACTTGTTCAATGGGTAGGATAATTTTTGTATTTTTTGTATAACACAAGAGAATACAAAAAATACAAGTGAAAAACACATGATAAAAAAATACAGAAAATAAACACAAAAAATACAAAAAAACACAAAACCACAAAAAAAACACTGAAATACAAAAATACAAAAAAACACAAAATTACAGGAAAACACAAACACAGAAAATACAAAGAAACACAAAACACAAAAAACACTGAAAACACAGAAAAACACATTTAACTAAAACAGGTACTTGCTCGTCCACCCTCTTCCTCTTCTGGATCAGCTACCAGCAGCCAAGAAGTGGGATATATCGGAAGAAGAGGAATTAGTATAGAAGCAATCCAAATACATTCTGATGATTATTCACCTACAGAAGCTGCAACAAATACAAATAATAAATTGTGTTCTCCTTCAAGTTCAATGTCTGGGCGTAGCAATAAAAGTAATAGGGAGAACAATACAAATTAATTGAAGAAACACATTTTCAAAAGCGGTGAATTCTCTCTCTATTTTCTTTTATTCTTTCTTTTTCTCTAACACAGTATCCGGAAATTTATATTTTTTATTCAGAAAATACATTTTCGAAAAATAATATTTCCGGAAAGTATTAATATAAATTCCGGAAAATATAAAATATATTTTGGAAATACATACCACCTATATTACTTTCCGGAAAATATTTTTAAAAATTCCGGAAAATACATACATACATACTTATCCCTTAACATATTTTCTGTTCCGGAAAACATTTTTAAAAAATTCCGGAAAATACATTTTATTATTCTGAAAATAGAATGTATTTTTCCTTTCCGGAAATATTAAAATGAATTTCCGGAAAATACACATTCTCTATTTTTCTATAAAAAAGGAAAATACACTTCCGGAAAGTGAATATTATCCAAATAAATATACTTACGGAAAACTTATTTCACTTCCAGAAAACAAATATGTCATTTAGGGTCTTGAATCACAAAACAAATTTTAACCCCAAATTTTAAATATTTTTCTTATAAAATTTATAAAATTCAGGAATTTTCCTAAAAAACACATTCTTTCACAAATATTATTCATTCTCTTTTATTTTTTATATTTTCTTGAAGCCATATATTTTGTGGAATGATTCACTCACATTTTAAAAAAATATTCTTGCCATTTAAAATAAACAAACAAAAAATACAACAATATTAAAATAAATTTTTTTTGTATTTCCCCTTGAACTTGTGCCTTTGTTATTTTTTAATTGTGCTCTTGTTTCTTTTTCTTTTTGCAATTATTAAAGAAATTTTAAAGAAAAAATTTTATATTAAAGAATTAATTTTTAAAATTAATTTAAAAATGAGTTCAACAAAAACAAAGCGTGAAGGGAAGGATTCTCATAATGAACAGGAAATGAATGAGATTCAGGAAGTCTTTCAGTAAGTTAAACACTTGTGAAAATACACGAGAAAAATAAAACCGGAAATAAATAAAATGAAAAACACGAGAAAATACATTTCCGGAAAATATTTAAATTTTTCTGGACATTTCCGGAAAAGTATGTTAATATTATCCCAATAAACAGTTCTGGAAAACTATTCCAGAAATATTTAAACAAAAGTACCTCTCCATTTTGTGAAAGATTTTCACATACACTAGAGTCTTCTTCCTATAATTTAATTAAACCTTTTAGATTTTATGACACTAAAGGAGACGGAAGGGTTAAGGTAGATCAACTAGGCCATTGTTTGCGATCTCTGGGTCTTTGCCCGACTGAAGCACAAATAGCTAAATTGACTGAAAATGCTTCTGAACGTATTTCTGTTGAACAGGCAAGGGAAATAATTAAAAAATAAAAATGGAAAAATTTTAAGTTTCTTCCAATGTTACATTCTATTCGTAAAGAGGGTGCTGCTGATAGAGACGAGACTGAATTATCCGCTTTTCTAGAGAATTTGGATAGAGATAGGTAAATTAACCGGAAATACATTTTCTTTCAGAAAATGTGTTTTCTAGAAAATTTTCCGGAAAATAATATAAACATTTCCGGAAAATACAAATTAAATATAGCCTTCCGAAAATTAAATAGGCAATTCCGGAAAATACTTCTGCTTTCAGGAAATGTGTTTTCCGGAAAAAAAATAAAAATCCTTTAGGAAAACATCCGGAAAATACAAATTTTAAATATACCTTCCGGAAAATGTATGTAATTTTTAGGAAATATATTCCGGAAGCTCTGTTAAAATAAAACCCCCTTTCATACACTTCCGGAAAATACAAATAAATTAAAATAGGCAATTCCGGAAAGTTAAATGAAATACATATTTAAGTAAAAACACATCTTACTCTTCTTCCGAAAAATACAAATAAATTAGGTATTTTTTTTCTCAGTTCCGGTTCAGTATTTCAATCAGACCTGCGTCGAATGCTAACAGTTTTTGGGGAGCCTTTAAGTGAGAGTGAATATGAACAAATAACTGCTGGACGTGAAAAAGAAGAGGGTAAAATTAATATTTCTGAATTGGTTCAAACTTTGTTAAGTTTTAAGTAGAGAAAAGAGCTTGATAAATTTTAGACTCTAATGTCCACATTTTTTTAAAATTATTTTAAAAAATTTTTCTACCCCCATTATTTTATCTTTCTTTTTTTAATTAAAGCTTTATTTATAAAAATATTTAAATGTCAAAACTATTCGTCCCTTTTTTTCAATAATTATTGTGATGCCTTAAAAAATGTTTTTTAGTCTCTCCCTTCAAAGTTCCCTCATTATTTATTTTATTATTTTATTTTTTTTTTTTAAATGAAATTTTAAAAAAATTGTAAAATAAATAAAGAGCACAGAGAACGTTAAATAAAATAATTTTTTATAATTTTTTTTTATATTTTTTTGTGTTTTAATCTTTCTAGGCAATCCTTTTTTAATATACACGAGTCTTGTGATAATTAAATTTAATAGAAATTTATGGAAAATTGAAGAGAACACTTAACACTCTAATGCCCATATCTTTTTAATTTTCCTGGAAATTCCTAACCGGAAAATACATTTTCAGAAATAATTATAAATAAATACAATTCCGGAAAATACGTCTGCTTTCATGGAATGTATTTCCTAAAACTTTTTCCGGAAAAATAAATTCTTTTTAAAACATTTCCGGAAAATACAAATAAAATACAAATTAAATTATTTTATTTTCCGGAAAATACAATCCGGAAAATACAAATTAAATATATATAACCTTCCGGAAAATGCTTGTATATTTCCGGAAATTTCCTGAAAAGTAATAGAAACCATCTGATAAAACAATTCCGGAAAACACAAATTAAATACTATATAACTTTCCGGAAAATGTTTATTTTTCCGGAAATATATTTCCGGAAATTTCCTGAAAAATAATAGAAATCATTTGATAGAAACAATTCCGGAAAAACATAAATTAAATATAAAACGGAAATTAAATAGACAATTCCGGAAAGTTTGTATTTTATCGAAAATACAGGGGAATATTTTCTAATCTCTCTTCCTATTTTCACTTAAAATTATTTCAGACTCTAATGTCCATTAATTTTTATTAATTTTGCAAATCTTCCAAAAATTTAAAAAATTTATTTACAAACGAACGTAATTAATTAAAATAGTAAAAAATAGATTGATTAATTAATGGCAGAGATATCGGCTTTTTTTGGGTGGAGAATAAGTATATAAAATGATTACATTCAAGAAAACTGGTTTATACAAATTAAATATAAATCAAAATTTGATCGATAGAGGAAGAGTTTATTGAAAGAATTTATTTTTGTGGTTTAATCTCTGACTTATACCAACCCTCTCTGAATTATCCCACCACCAAAAATGACCAAAATTGAGAAAAGGACACTCGAGTCTTGACACCTTTTATTTTTTAAAAAGGATCATACGAGTCTGTAGTGATGGTCGGGATTCTCGGTGAGCTCTCGGTCTCGACTCTCGGGTATTTTAACTCCCGACCATCAATACGAGTCTGGTGCAAAAAATGAAAAATTGAGAAAAGGGACATTTGAGTCTGGACATTAACTAATCTTAAAAAGGACCAATTGAGTCTGATATAAGTTGGGATAAGTCAGATTTAAAAAAGAAAACAAAATACAATCTTACTCTTAGGTTGAAGTAAAGAAAAAAATTTAAATAGAAAAAATAAGAAAATTAAAGAAAGCTGCGAGTTATAGAAAGAAGGAATGTTGAAAAATAACTACAAAAGAAGAAATTAATTGTTTCGGTTAATTAATTTATTTTTTAATTTCAACACTTAAAAATACGAGAACGAGAGAGAAAAAAAAAGAAAAATGCACACAACAACGGCAGTTATACACTTTTGTATTTCTTTCCGGAAAAATTCCGGAAAGAATATTAAGCTATTTGGAGGTTTTGAGATGTGCGCAAATTAGTTAAAAATAACAAAACGCCAAAAAAAATTAAAAAGGGCTACTAGAGTCTGAAAAAAAATTTTTTTTGGAAAATTTTCAACTCTAATAGAAAGGACATTTTAATTTTTTAATTTTGAGGATGTGCGCAACTTAGTCAAAAATAACAAAACGCCAAAAAATAAAAAGGGCTATTTGAGTCTGAAATATTTGTTTTAGAAAATTTTCAACTATAATAGAAAGGACATTTTAAAATTTTTTTTATTTTGCACACCTCAACAGGCTTAAACTTTTTTTTTGAAATTTTTTTCAAGTCAAACTGCCATTCCTCTTTCGACGTTCACCCCACGGCTGTGCCCAACCATTGTCTTTAACCATATGGATTAGCTCTATGATATACTTGCCTTCTTTGTATTTTTGGCTACTTTCGTAAGCGTGCTCCTTAAAATTTTAGGGGAAACTTTTGGAATTTTTTCAAAAAATTTTTTGAGGGGACACTTGAGTCTGGACATTCCAAGGACTGTAAAATTGTCTAAAAAAATTTTTAAACTCACATATTTCCATCCAAGTGTAGTCTTACAACATTCACACTATAAATTAAAAAATAATTTAATTTAAAAAATCAAAAATATTCTTTACCTGAATATCAGCAACAGCATGCAATCCAGTCAGCAAAACTCTTTCCTCTGCTGTACCACAAACAATATTAACTACAGAATTAAAAAGATATGCTTTGCCTTGACTGCCTTGGAATGATTTGGAGATTAACTGAAAATTAGAGAAAAGTTAAGAGAAAAAAAGAATTAATTGAAGTCCTCCTCCTCTAAGGAGTGCTGAACCTAGTGAACGCCAACTCCTATAACTTTTGAATGGATAAACTTATTAAAATTCTTTTGGTATCATTCGATAGAGGAGAAAATTTGCTACTAAATGGATAAGGAAAAATAATTTTTTTGTGGAAAATAAAAAAAGTTGTGGTCCAAAAACAGACAAAAACGTCCAAATTTTGGGGATTTTTTGACCACAATTTTTTTAAAAGTTGAATAAAATTAGGGTTCTAGTCTCATTTTGTAGGAAATTTTCTCCTCTATCGAATGACATCAAAATCATCTTTAACGGTTCAGCCATTCAAAAGATACAGACTAAAATAAGTGCCCTATAGCTGCGAGAGACTACAGGAAAATAAGAGGTTTTCTCTGACCGTTAGAGAAAACTGTTGTTAAAAACAGGACTTATTACAGCTCACACAAATTTAAAAAATTTTTTAAAGCCAACCTCGTTGTGATCTGCCAGGTTTGCTCGACAATGGGCACAACTATAAGTACGAGCGCCCGAGGGCAAATAAGCCTAAAATAAGATTTAATAATCAACTTTAAATTAAAAACAAACTTGAAAGGTTTTTGGCTTTTTCTGAGCTTGGGCAGAGGGAGGCATTTGAGTGACCGCTGCCATTTTTAATAAAATAAAAATTAATTTAATTTTGATTAATTAATACATGTGTTTCTGTAAAAATTAAGTTAATTATTAATTATATTTTGAAAAGTGTGTTGTGGTGTAGTTGGTAACGACGTCGACTTTGGCTTAGAGGGGTCGTGGGTTCGAATCCCGTTGGCGGGAGATGATTATCGCTTTGACGGGGACCGCACAGAAATTTTTTTTTAATTTTTATAAAAATTATAACACCCCTAGAATTTTTTCCAAGACACTAGTGGGTATGCTAATTGGTAAGGATGTCGAATTTAAGTTATGGGGGTGGCGGGTTCGAATCCGGTTGGTGAAAAATAATTTTTATTTTGACGGGGACCCCTCAGAAAATTTTCAAAAAATCTTTAAAAAAATTTTAAGAAAATTTTGACCAGTCCCAGAAAATTTCTGACACCCCCAGAAAATTTTTAAGACTCTAATGGCCCTTTAGTGAAATATTTTGCCTATAAGAAGACTGACTATAACCCAATTTCTTCTCAACAATAAATAGACTGTTTTGATTTTATCGTGTCCAAAAGAAGGACAAAAAACTATAAAAAAAAGGTAAAAAAATAAATTGATAACACTCTTGGGAAGTGAAAAAGCATTTTTTTCAAAAAAAATATTTGCTTAGCACGGGGTTCTTTTCATTGACTAAAATATATTTATTTTCCCTCCTCTTTCTATCAGCTGTTGAGGGACGGAAAAAGAAGGAAAAAGACGAAAAAAAGCGGCAAATGCTTGCAATCCACTACTACCTACCTTTTTGTGTATTTGTCAGAAGGAAATGACAGCCCCTCCATATTTTGCCAAGAACACATTTTGCCAACAAGACTAAAAATTTACATTTTGTCATAAAGTCTGTTGACAAAATGTAGACTTTTAGCCTTATTGGCAAAATGTGGTTTTGGCAAAATATGGACAAGAAAAAGGAGGGGAAGGAGGGCTCTTCCATATTTTGCCAAGAACACATTTTGCCAATAAGGCAAAAAATTTGCATTTTGTCACTTAGTTTGTTGACAAAATGTAGGTGTTTAGCCTTATTGGCGAAATGTGATTTTGGCAAAATATGTTTACGGAAAAAGAGGGGGAAGTAAGAAGTAAACCAACCAAAAATTTTTAGACAGAGAATTTTTCTCCTTTCCTTTTTATTTTTCTCTATTTCTACGTGTTTATTTGCTTGACTGCTTAATTTTTAGTAAATGGGGACATTAGAGTCTCAACTTTATCTAGAGGATTGCCCCAACTCTCTGCTCAATTTTCATTGGCTACCCCAAAAGAACTTGGTCATATAAGGGTTAACCCAGAAAATCGAAACCTAGATGACCAATAGAGTCTGAGAAAAAAATATATTGTTCCTAGGAAAGGAACATTAGAGTTATTAAGACTTTTTAAGATAACAGCAAAATTTGGCCCAAGGGTGACCAATAGAGAGACTCCACTGTAGCTGTAGCCCAATTCCAATTAGAGGCCTTAAAAAGTCCATTAGAGTCCCAAATAGTCATTCAATTTTAGTAATAATTTTGCAGACTCTAATGGCTTCCAAAGCAAAATAGGACTCTAGTGGCTTACAAATAAAATTCTAAAAGGACCACTAGAGTCCCAAATAGTTCCCAGACAATTTCAAGGCGCTTTCCCAGACTCTAAAGGCTCCCAAACAAAAATAGGACAATATTCCCATTAAAAATAGAGCAAAAATAGAGCAAAAATGAATGCTGTAAAAACAAGTTTAGTAAGAAAAAAAAATATTAAAAATAAACCCAGGAAAAAAAATAAGAAAAAAATAAGGAAAATCAGAAAAATCTTTCCCTTCCCTAAAACTCCCCCCTATATTCCCCTCAAAAAAAGAAAAAAATAAATAAAAATAAAAATAAAACAAGTCTCGTGCACAAATAAAATCATTAATTTTCTATTTTCTAGTCCTCATGTGTTGTCACAACCAGTCACATTTTTTCTTCTTTACAAGAAGGGGGAGTAACAAACACTTTTTTTTAATAAACCTCATTTTTGGTCCTCTATTTTTGTTTATTATTTTTATTTTTTTTGAGAGGAAAAGTGCAAATGGAAACATTTTTTTGTTTAATATTTTTGAATATTTTGAAGTATTTTTGAATAGGTTTTTGACGAAAAAATGCAGGAAAAATGGGGGAAAATGAGGGAAAATGAGGGTTTTTGAGGGTTGGGGACATTAGAGTCTTAGGGCCATTTTTTATTTGAATCTTTTGGGCTATTTAAAGTAAGGTGACACTTGAGTATTGATGATAATCGACGTTCTTAGGGTACAGGACACTAGAGTCTTAGAGCATTTTTTCTAACTACAGCTCGATTTATGAACTCTGCTGGGAGAAGGGAGCTGCCTAAATGATAACCCATATACCCCAGTATACCCCAGTATAGGGTCGATCTCTTTCCAGTTCAAGGGGGGGGGGGCCTTATAGCGAGGTGTGATTGTGATTTGAAACGGTTTTTAATAAAAATAGGGGAAAATAAAGAAAGGAAATAAGTGGGGGACACTTGAGTCTTGAATGTCAACTAGGCCCTAAGGTGGTAGGGAGGGTTGGATGTATGGATTTACTATAGGGAGGGTTGGAAGTATTTTGAAAAGAGGTGTTTAATAAAAAAAAAAGGAGGAAAATAAAGAAAAAAAATAGGGAGGGGGCACTTGAGTCTGAGAAAAAAAATTTTTAATTTTTAACCCCTCCATATCCCCTACAAGGAAATAAAATTTCTTTAAAAAGTGAAGAAGAAAGTTTTTAAAAATGCTTCTTAAAAAGGCAAATGGATTGGATTAAATAGAGGAAGAAGAAAAAATTTTTAAAAAGAGAAAGACATTTAAAAAAGGGCGGGCGTCTTTCCAGCTTTTTAAAAAAAATAAAAATCCTAGGGAGAAAAAAAGAAATTATTTATTTTTTAATTGATGACAATCGCCCTCATTTTTAGAAAAAAAAAATTTTTTTTTGTTTCTTTTGTGTTTTAGCGCGGCTTTTTTACAATGTACATAAATGGAAACTCTCCATAATTCTATTTTTTATTCACCCCTAGGGAGATTTAATAATGCAAATGTGCAGATGAGGGTGTGCGCAAATTTTTTGGCGTTTTGTTTTTTTTTTTTTGAAAATTTTTTTTTTTGGATTTTTTCTGTTTTTAGGGTCTAGTTTTCCATTAGAGTATGTCCTAAAAGGTCCATTAGAGTCTGATACAAAATTAGTCTATTTCTTCGATAATTTCCTCAGACGTTAATAGCCTACTTAACAGGAAAGGGCTTTGGAGGTGTTTTGAAAAAATTTAAAAAATTTCTGAAAATTTTCTGAAATTTTTGGAAATTTTTTTAGGCTTGTTAGACCCTTTCCTGAGCCTCAGAAAAAATCCCCGTTCAAAATCCGTTCCCGTTGCGTTTTTGGCGTTTTCAAAAAAATTTGCGCACACTTGCAAAAGTATTGGAAATATTCTCCATTTAAATTCCCTTTTTAATTATTCTCCATTTACGACCTAGAAAATGCAACGACCAAGAATTAGATCATAAACGGAGGATAAAATTAGAAAGAAGAATTTAGCGTTCTAAAAATGGATTAAATAAATGTAGTTGAATTATTTATAGGGGGGGGGGGAGAGAGAGAAATGCTTGGAAGAATAAAATAAATAAAATTTAAAAATAAATTTAAAAATTTAATTGTAGATAGAAAATGGAATTTTTGGAAATTTTTAAAAATAAAAAAAAATTTTTTAAATTTAAGGGCGACATTTGTGCAAATCGACATTTGCGAACAATCACTTAAAAATATCAACTTTTTGTCCCATAACTTTTTTGTTATTCAAAATTTTTCAATGATTCTTTATACCATTCGAAAGCTCTAAATGTGTAGAATCATTTTCTTAGCGGGACTATTCTGATCAGATGTTCTCATAAAAAGTTAGAGCCTTATAAACAATGACAATCGTGTTTTTAGACGTCTACTTGCCTACAACTTTTGATAGAATGGTCTGATCAGAAAGGTCTCGTTACTTAAAATAATCGGCTTTTTCAGAGCTTTAGATTGATATAAAATTTATTCGTAACGATTAAAAATTGGAAAAGTTATGGACTAAAAAGTAGGCAAAATCAATGAGACTGGAGTGTTCTCTTCTGGTTTTTAGATATTCTGAAAAATTTATTAAAAGTTACCATTTTGAAATATTAGTCCGCAAAATGCTGCGAAACATCAAAAAATGTTAGACAAACATAAAATGCCTAAATTCGGATTTTTGGGGGGTTTTCAAAATTTTCTGAAAATTTTTTGAAATTTTTTGGAAGTTTGGCCTGGCTTCGTTTTGTGTTTTTTTAAATTCTTTTGAAATTTTCAGAAAATTCAATGCTCCCAAAAAGCAAATATTCCAAATTTTTCAATTTAATTCTTGAAGATAAACTAATTTTGGCTACTTGCAAGTCTTGCGAATACAAAAAGACTTTAAAAAATGCACAGGTTTTTAATTTTTTTTATAAAGTTTTGGACTTTGGTGGGTCTTCCCTAGGCAGGTTCTTGGGCCCTTCGCTCGTTAGTGAATTCTCAAGAATTTAGGAGAATGTTTGGGGTTTGGAACGTCCTCTCCTGAAATGTCTGTAGTTGGAAGACTCGGTAATTGTGAAGAGTACAGACCTCTTGTTTTCCTCCCTATTTTTCCACCTATATTTTTACAAAATGGTCAGACTTTTCCTTTCTTCCATCCATCAATCAAAAATAATCCTTTTCGTTTGATTTAGGCAAAAATTAGAAAGGCAATTTGGATGGAAGGAAGGAAAAAGTCTGACCATTTTGTAAAAATATAGGGGGAAAATTGGGAGAAAAAAAGGGTCTGTACTCTTCCATATTACCGAAGACTCTCTATATGTTAATCCCTGAGGATTTCCTGTGCCTAAAGCCGTACGTGTTTTTGAGCTTTAGGCCCACGATCCGCCCGGATTTAAGGGTAGTATTGAAAAAAATCTTGGGGAGGGGCTCGCCAGCCTTCTAACTACTAGATGGGTTTGATTTATTGTCTTGGCCGAATCCTAGGCCTGTAGTCCAGGAAAACCCAAGCCTTGTTTCCAGACACAGCTCGAGCTTTTCTAACTACACTTTTGCCTGTGTTGTTAGCCAAGCTCCAACTAATTTCCTCCTCTTCCCCCATATTGGGGGGAGGGGGAGCTTTTCTAGCTACACTTTTATTTGGGTTTTTAGCCAAGCTCCAACTAATTTCTTCCCCTTTTCTCCACATATTGGGGGGAGCTTTTCTAACTACACTTTTGCTTGGGTCATTAGCCAAGCTCCAAACTTTTCCAAATTTTTTAGGCATCAAAAAGCAGTCTTCGTCACCATTTAAATAAACACCCCGAAGAAATGGCACAATTACTGGAATTTGAGGAAACTGAAAACAAAAATAAAATTTTGCGGACACCTAGAAAGGGCTTTAGAAAATCGATAAAAATAAATTCTAGTGGAGGAGGGAGTATTTCAAAAACGGGAAGAAAAAAATTAAAAGAGGAAGAAGATGATGATGAGGAGGAGGATGAACCACAAACTAGTGAAAATTGTGAGAGGTTTTTTTGAGGGAATTATAGGGGTTTGGGAGAATTAATTAGTTAACTTTAGAGGTCGAGCTGGGTCTGGTTCAAGGCCTAGGGTTTTTCCTGCACCAGAGTCTAGGCCCAGGCATTTTTTGACCCTCCTGGGGGTTTTCATGGGCATGGGTTTTTCGTGGAACTCATGCCCAGGATCCGGCTTAGGTCAATAAATCAAACCCAGAATTCGGGAGCAGGCTTAGGCTCTTGGAAAAGTTGAAAAAATTTTTTTTTAATTTCTCAGCTCAATGGGACAGAACAGGAAGTATGACTAAACGAATAGATGAAGCTATAATTCAAATGATTTGCACAGATATTTTCCCATTGTCAATTACTGATGGTCCTGGCTTTAGAAACTTTCTTAAAGTTGTTGCTCCTAAATATGTTCCAAAGTATAATTTTTTTTATTTTTTTTGGGAGAATTTTTTGGGGAATTTTTTGAAGTCTTAAATGATTTTGGGGGTCAGAAATTTTTTTTCGATTTTTTAAACCAATTCCCTTCCCATTTTTACCCTCAAATCACCGACTACCAACTCTTTAATTAATCCCAATTTTTTTCAAAAAATTCCAATCTTGTTAATTTTGGTACCATTCGATTCAGCTCGTCGAGACGCGTCGAATGATATATTACACTTGGGTATTTTGACCAAAATTTGGGGATTTACGAATTGGCGCACAGCCCTGGTGAAGGTGTGGGAGGGGGGGGGGCTACTATTAGAATTATTTTTTAAAATTAAAAAATTATTTTTATTTTTTTTAAGAAGTCGTTGGACACTTTCAAGATCACATTTGCCTTCTTTATACGAAAAAATTCGTTCACGTATAATTAATCAGTTGGAAGAAGCCAAATATATTTCGATAACAACAGACACTTGGGATGGAGATTGTAATACAAACAATACAACCAAAAAGGAAACAAGCGACCATACTTTACTTTCTGTTACAGGTAAACCTGTTTTATTAAAATCAGAATTTTATTAAAACATTTGTTTATTTGAATGTTCAGATCAATTTCTGATTTATTTCTTTTTCTTCCTTTTCTGACCTTTTATGTTTTTATTAAAATCAGAATTTTGTTAAAACATGGAAACTTAATGAAAATCAGAAATTAATTTAAACAAGAAGAAAAACACCCCTTTTTTGTTTCAATAAAACACAATCAGAATTTCTATTAAACAAGAAAAACCAGAATTATATTTAAACATGGAAGCTAAAAATAATCAGAATTTAAATAAAACATCACTTTTTTTAAATCAGAATTTAAATAAAACACTTGTGATTAGCTGTTGTGTTTTTATTAAAACCAGAATTTTATTAAAACATAATTAAAACATTAATTTTTTAAAAATTTATCAGCCCATTTTATCAACAAACATATGGAACCTTCATTTTGTGTTTTGGCTGCACGTTCTATTAAACATGATATTAATATTCATCTTTTGCTTCAACAAATATTTAATGAATTTAAAATTGAAGATAAAATACATGCAATATTGAGAGGGGGAGCTATGGATACTGGTTCCCATAGTATTTGGTGTCAAGCACATATTTTAACTTTGGTAAAGTTCTTCTTTTTTTATTATTAAGAATCAGAATTTATGCTTGTTTAGATTAAATTCTGATTTTGTTTATTAAACAAAAAGGGATGTTTATTCTCCATGTTTAAATTAAATTCTGATTCTTTCCCTTGTTTAGATTAAATTCTGATTGCTTCCCTTGTTTGAATAAAATTCTGATTGTTTTATTAAAACCAAAACGGAATCAGAATTTTATATAAACAAATGGAAAAATCAGAATTTAACAAAAAGGGGATGTTTATTCATGTTTAGATTAAGTTCTGATTTTTCTGTTTTTATTTGATGTTTTTATTAAATTCTGATTTTGTTTTGTTAAAACAGGAAGGAATCAAAATTTTATATAAACAAGGAGAGAAATCAGAATTAAATTTGAACATGGAAATGTTTAAATAATATTCTCTACATGTTTAGATTAATTTCTGATTTTTTTTCTGTTTAATTAAAATTCTGATTTTTATAAATAATTTTATAAGATCAAATTTTAAGGCAGTTTCTGATGGTTTTAAACAAATTGATGGTTTTACCGAACTTATTAACAGAGTAAAAGATTTTATTCGACGAATCAAAAAACAACAAAGTTTATTACGTGATTTTCCTCAAATTAATTCTTTTCTTGAAATTTCTGAACGTGATTTGTTTAAGGTAAATTGATCTAAAATTTAGTTGTTTAAATTAAATTCTGCTTTTCACATGTTTAACTTAAATTCTGATTATCATTAATGTCTAAACAAAATTCTGATTTTCATTTTTAATAAAATTCTGACTCCACTGCATGTTTGAATTAAATTCTGTTCGCGTGTTATATAAAATTCTGATTCTTTTTCCTTTGTTTGTAAAAACTGGTGTTGATGTTGGAATTAAATTCTGATTCTATCGTACCTTTAAATTAAATTCTATCACATGTCAGATAAAATTCTGATTTCAATTTCTGAATTAAATTCTGATTTCTCATATGTTCAAATAAAATTCTGATTCTTCCTCCTCCTTTGTTTATATTAAATTCTGATCTCTTCCAAACATTACTATTTCTTTCAGGGAAACGAAGTTCGTTGGAATAGTTGTTATGAAATGTTAAATTTACTTGTTTCAAACATGAATTCTGTAAATATATTAGCTATGGATAATGAAAAACTTCCATTTTTTTCACTTGTGGATTGGTAGGGAAAAAATTTTTTTTAATTAAAAAAAATATTTTTTTCCATATTTTAGGACAATGATGGAACATTTAACAAAAATTTTAAGACCAATTTATAATGCAATTTCATTTTTACAAAAAAGAACGAGCTCTGTTGGTTATATTATTCCTTTAATGAAAGCAATAGAATTAGATTTAATTATACAACCTGTTGCTTTAGAATTCCCTCGAGTTAGAGCTGCAATTGTTAATGGAATTAAGTGTAGAATGGGAGGTGAGTTGAGAAGAGAAATATTCTGGTTTCCATAAAAACATTAAAAATCAGAATTTTATATGAACATTAAAAATTCTGGTATTTTTAAAAAACATTCTGATTTTTGCAAAAATTCTGATATAAAAAATTCTGGTTTTTGAAAAAACATTCTGATTTTTGGAAAAATTCTGATATAAAAAATTCTGATTTTTTAAAAACATTCTGATTTTTAAATTTTCATTTAAAACTTTTTTTTTATTTTTAAAAGGTTGGGAAGAGGAAGCAGTTTTAATCATTCCAACGCTGTTAGATCCATATTTCAAAATGACTTTATTTCCAGTTGAAAAACATATGCAATATAAAGATTACCTTATTTTTGAAATTCGAAAACAATGCCCTCCAATTATTGTGGTAATTAAATTAATTAATGTTCATTTAAAATTCTGATTCTCTCATGTTTAAATTAAATTCTGATTTTTTTAACGAGATTATGTTATTTCCTGTTTTTATAAATTCTGGTTTTTTTCTTTGTTTAATTAAAATTCTGATTTTTTTAAACAAAAGATGATGTTTTTCCCTCATGTTTAAATTAATTTCTGATTTTTCTGTTTAAACAGAGTTTTGTTATTTTATGTTTTTATAAAATTCTGATTTTATTTTCCTTGTTTTTCTGTTGTTTTTTCTGTTGTTCATTTAAAATTCTGATTTTATTAATCTTTATGTTTAAATAAAATTCTGATTTGATTTAAATTTATTTTTTAAAGCATCAAAACGAATTTGGATCTATATCAACAACAACTACAAACGAATCCAATCCATTCAAACGAGTTAAAAATTATTTATCTGGAAATACAAGTCTTACAAATGAATCAATTTCGCCTCCAGTGCTAGATGAGCGATTTCAGATTTATTCGGTAATTTTTAATTTCTGAAAAAAAATTCTGATTTTTTTGAAAAAATTCTGAAAAATTTTTTGATTTTTTGAAAAAATTCTGATTTTTAGAAACAAAATTCTGAAAATAATTTGATTTTTTCAGAATTTTTCTGAAAATAATTCTGATTTTTAGTAACAAAATTCTGAAAAATATTCTGATTTTCCACAAAAATTCCTAACAAGAATTCTGATTTTTCAGGAAGTAGAAGAATATTTAACTTCACCAACAGAAACAGAATTTCACGATGTTGCATCTTACTGGAAAAACAAAACAACCCAAACAAAATATCCCCATTTAACAGAACTCTTTTTAAAATTTTGTTGTGCCCCAGCAACGTCTTCAGAATCAGAACGTTTATTTTCTACAGTAAATTCAACTTTGGGTGCTATGAGAAAGGGGTTGAGTGGAGAACATTTGGAACAATTAGTGTTTTGTAGACACAATATTTTAATTAATGGATTTTTGTGAAAAAATTAAAAAAAAATTTGTATTTTTAAAAATACTTGAAACGCCTAATTTTAAATTTTGCGTGTTTTAAATAAACTTTGTTTTGCGCACACAGCTTTATTTAATTCTGATTTTATATATTAATTCAAGTTTAATTATTTCTGGTCGTTTTATTGTAGTTTTCGGATTTTTCAGAATTTTTTGTGTTTTTAAAACTTTTTTGTATTTTCTGTCAGAATTCTGATATTTAATTTCCGGAAAATAAACTTTTTCCGGAAAATATATAATATAAACTTTTCCGGAAATATTTTCCGGAAGACAATTCCTTAGAAATATTTTCCGGAAAGTTTCATTTACAATTATTTTCCGGAAAATAAACTTTTTCCGGAAACATTTTCATTAAAAGTATTTTCCGGAAATAAACTTTCCGGAAAATAAACTTTTTCCGGAAACATTTTCATTAAAAGTATTTTCCGGAAATAAACTTTCCGGAAAATAAACTTTTTCCGGAAACATTTTCATTAAAAGTATTTTCCGGAAATAAACTTTCCGGAAAATAAACTTTTTCCGGAAACATTTTCATTAAAAGTATTTTCCGGAAATAAACTTTCCGGAAAATAAACTTTTTCCGGAAACATTTTCATTAAAAGTATTTTCCGGAAATAAACTTTCCGGAAAAAGTTTATTTTCCGGAAAATACAAAATAATTCTGAATTTGTTTTTCTTTCTCTAGCTTCTCTAACAATAATAATTTAATTACTATTATGTATTTATTTAAAATAAAAATATTATTCTATAAATTAAAAAATATAAATCTATTTTTAGGGCAATTTACTTTGTAAAATTTGTAAAAAATAAAATAATTATAAAATTATCGTTGTATAAGAAATAAAAGAGATCGAATTCTTAAGAAGCTGCAGCACCGAGAGAGATATTTTAAGGGAAAAAATTTTTTTGAATTTTTAAAAAAATTTATTTTTCTTTCCCACTTATTTTGCTTCTTCTCTTTCTTTCATCACCTCCATCAACCGATTTTATCAATTCCCAGCGTAGCTTAGGTTTTTTAATGTTAAGATTGTTGGGGGTTGGAGGCAGTTTTCTTCCTCTTATTTTGTGCTGATTATCAATTTCTGAAGAAATTTTTGAAAATTATTTTTCCCTAAAACCCCCTCCCCAAATTACCATAAAAATTCCTCCAGTTAATCAACCAATCAGCACGGCTACGAGCATGTCCAAGCGAGTCCAAGGGATTTCCTTGTCGCCCTCCTCCATCAATCAAAACAAAGTGTGTTGAGCTTTGACCCCTTCTGGTGCTTTTACCACGTCTGGGCTTTCCAGTCCTGCTTAGGGCTACAAACCAGGGACGTTTAGGATATCCGTGAGCACAAGAAGAATATAAGTTGTAGACTTGGGGATCTTTAAAATTGAAAAGATTGTTTTAGAAGCATGCTTCAGTATTCTAGTAGCATGCTTCATAATTTTAGAAGTTTGTTTCAGTATATTAGAAGCATGCTTCAGTATTTTAGAAGGATGCCTCAATATCTTAGAAGCATGTTTTAACATTATGGAAGCATGCTTTATTTCAGAAACATGTTTCAGTATTTTTAAGCATTCTTCATTATCATTTAAGCATGCTTCATTATTTTAGAAACATGCTTCAATGTCTTAGAAACGTGTTTCAATGTCTTAGAAACGTGTTTCAATAATTTAGAAAAATTTTGTTTTCCTTAAGGTTGATCTTTTGGGCCTACCAGGACCAAAAGTAATTATAGCCCTATAAGAACAAGCTTTTCAAAAAATTACGCATTTCCTCAAGAAAAGCACATTCAGCAGAGAAATTATTTTCAGAAGCAGCATACAATTGGCCTTTTGAATCCCTAAAAAGTTTTTTTTTTATTTTTTTTATTTTGAAAAAAAATTGACATGCAAAGGAAATGTTGATTGTCCACTGCCCGAATACTGACAAGGCCAAAGGCGACGGCCAAAAATTCGAAAATTGCTGGAAAAAAATTTTTTTAAGAAAGTTTTTTTTGAAACGTGAGAATGTTTTATTAAACGAGAAAATAAAAAAAGAGGTGATTTGTGGGCAAAAACCGTGAGAATGTATAAAATAATAATAAATGACTTTGCTTGCCAAAAAGAGTAAAGATTAAAAAATAAAAACTATTTAAAATAAAAAAATAATATTTTAAATTTTGATTTTGTTAAGGGTGATCTTTTGGAAGTTTATGAATATTTATAAACTTTCCGGAAACTAAAACTTTTCAACTTTCCGGAAAAGTTTGTTAAGGGTGATCTTTTGGGAGTGTATAAAACTTTCCGGAAAAGTATATAAGCATACACTTTGTATTTTTGTATTTTCCGGAAACATTAAATAAACTTTCCGGAAAGTATTGAAAATGTTTTAGAAACACATAAAATACATTTACAACTTTCCGGAAAATACAATAATACATTCCGGAAAGTTTATTTAACTATCCAAGTTTATTTAACTATATAATATTCCCAACTTTAAATTCTTTCCGGAAAGTTTGAAAATGTTATAGAAATATATTACAACTTTCCGGAAAAATATTATAGGTAATATAGGTCTTATATTTTTCCGGAAAGTTGTTATATTAGAGTCTAGATTTTTTACTTAATTTAAGCCTCCCCACAGGCGATAGGGTAATTTCACAAATTAAAACTAAAATCCCTTCAAATTCCTTTAAAAATGTGTTCCACCCTGTCTCCCTCTTTTCTTTTTTATTTTTTAAAATTATTTAATTCACGTGAAAATTTTAGTTTGATTTGTGAAATATGTGACTAAGAAAAATGAAAATAATATTTTAAATAAATATTAAATTTTAATAAATGACAGGTGTTTATAATTTATTTGTTGCGTTTTAAAAAATTTTTTTATTAAAAAAATTTTTTGAAGGATTTTTTTGGTCAAAATATTGTGATAAATTGGTCAGATTATTAATAAAATATTAAAAAAAATTTTTGAAATTAAAAAAAATATTTACTTAGTTGATTTTGATTTCTAGTGCCTCGTACATTAACTCTCCCTTCATTGTCACCGGTCATCTCTAGCCAGGTACCAGACTGGCAGTAGAGGGCGCCACGTCTGTGCGCATGTTCATACCTTAACTTGTCCTGTTAAACAAAAATAAACCTAATAAAAAGATTCTCTCTAAACATTCTCTCTAATCTATTTCTTCCGGAAAGTTGGAATTATATTAAATATTTTACAATTTTGTAAGAATTAAAAAAGTTTCCGGAAGGTTTGTTTAACTAGTTGTAATAATAGTGTCTAGAATATCAGTCGAAGGTGTGCGTCAAAAAAACGTTTTAATAAACTTTAAACTTTCCTGAAGGTCTTAAAAATAAATCTTATATAAAAAATATAACAGGTACTTCTTCCGGAATTTTTATTTTCCGGAAATCGTTTGAAACTTGCTTGCAAAACAAATTTCATTCAACTTTAAATACTTTCCGGAAGGTTGTAAAACATAAATACTTCCCAGAAAAATGCAATAACACTTTCCGGAAAATTAATGTTTTAGAAAGAGATAAATACAACTTTCCGGAAGGTTTATTTAACTAGAAAAACGCAACAAAACTTTCCGGAAAATGTTATCAAGTTAATAGAAAATTAAAAACACTTTCCGGAAACTTAAAACTTTTTCCGGAAGGCTAGAGAAGTTATACACTAGAATACATAGTACACTATTTCTCCCTTTTTTCAAGTATTACCTAACTTGACGAATTGGCAAGCCACTGATTGGAGGCGCTTCAACATTATGTTCCTCACCCAACCCCAATCGTTCCAATAACGTCAAACTTGTAGAGAATGAAGTTTTATCATTTTGTGTGTTTCTTCTTTGTTTAAGTTGTGCTCTTGTTGCACTTGAAAAAATTTTTTTAAGGAAATTTAGGGAAAAAATTTTTTTATTTACCATTTAGCAATTAACCGAGAATCTGAAGCATTAAATGGAGGGAGCAAAAAGGAGGAAGAAGTTGGGGAAGGTTGAATATTATTATTAGAAGGGTGTCTATTTAAATTATTAGTTAAATTGTCTGAAGAAGACGATGATAGTGCTGGTAAGGAGAAAAGTGCCAAGACGGCAGTAGATGAGTTGGGTAGACGCATCTTAAAAAAATTTTTTAAAGATTTTTTCCGGAAGATTTCTTCCGGAATTTTTTTTCCGGAAAAAATTTTTTCCGGAAAATTTTTTCGGATTTCCGGAACATCTTTCAAAAAATTTTAAGAAAAATCAAAATGAATTTTTGAAACTTGATTTTTCCGGTTTATATAATCATCAATGAATTATTTTTTTGACTAAACATATTTTAGAGTGGGTGGTACTAAAAGAGTGTAAATTCTATTGAGAGAAAAAGTTTTGTTTGAATTCTTTCGGGAATGAAAAAAAGTCGTAAAATGCGCCAATCTGGAGGAAAAGAAGAGATAAATGTTTTATTTTCAATTAGCTCTTTAAACTTTTTAAAAGAACAAAAAAAAATTTTTTTTTCGGGAAATTGACTGAAAAATGTGAACTTGAAGAAAAATGAGGGGTAAAAGGCGGGGGTGTGCGCCAAAAGAAACGTGTTTTAATAAACTTTATTAAACTTTCCGGAATGTTTTACCAATAGATTTATAGTTTCCGGAAAAATATAATTAAATTATTAATTTATTTATTTACAATCCGGAAAAATTAAATATAGTTTTCCGGAAAGTTTTTTCAATTTTTTCCGGAAAAGTTGTAAAACAAGTTTAATTAAATTAAAAACTCCGGAAAGTTGGAAATAATTGGAAAAAATCATTCCAACTTTCCGGAAAGTTTAATAAATATATTTTACTTGTATTTTCCGGAACAAACACAAAATACACAAACTTGGTGATGAGTTGGGTAAATAAAGGAGGAGAGGAGGGATATTTTTGGGAGACTAAAAAAGAGGGATTAAATGGGGAAGAATGCCAAAATCCGGATGCGACTAAAATGAACGAAAAAAAGAGATATTTTAGTAATTAAATTTGTAATGGGCAAATTTTTGGGATTAAAAATAATTTTTTTTAGTTTTTTTATTTAATTAAAGCAATTTTCTTAAAACTAAAAATAAAAATAAATAATTATTTTTCAAAAAAAATTTAAAAAAATAAAATGGAATGAATATTTGAATAAATAAGGAGGAGGGTAAATTTTTAAAGCTATTTGGCAAATTGCTAAGAAAAAAAAATAAAAAATATATTTTTTAATAAAATTTTGCGCACATCCTCGCCTACACGCCTCACAAAGAAAAAAAAATTTTTTTCCGAAGAAAAAAATTTTTTTAATTTTGAGAGGTATAGGCGAGGATGTGCGCAAAAAATTTTAATTTTAAATTTTCTTTCAAAATTTCTCTTAATTCACAAAATTTCTAAGAGAAAACCCCCCTCTCCAAAAATTAATAAAATAAAATAATTATATCAAAAATTATGACGATAATAAAAATAAAATATAATAATTGGTAAAACACACAAGAAGACAATTTTATAAAATAAAAGTATAACGAAGAAAAGTCGAGAGAGAATGTACTAATAATATTTTAGTTGGTTGTAAATTGTGTGTGCGCGTAGTCTTTTTAGTTTTTAAACTAGAAAATATTTGGGTGATTGGAAATAATGATAGCAATATTTAAAAGAAAAGAAAGAAGAGGGTTGTCGGGAATGAAAAACAAAAAGAAAAGAAAAATGGAGGAAGATTGAAGAATCGGGGAAAAAGCAGACGAGAATTGAGTATAGGAGAATAAGGGGGAAAGGGAGGAATTGGGGGGAGAAGTTTGAGGGAAGGAGGAAGGGAAGGGTATGGGAATTGGAGAACTTGGGGGAACTTGGGAAGAGGATTCAAGTTGAGGGGAGGGAGGGAAGAAGTTTGGGGGAAGGGGGTGAAGAAGAGAGTATTGGGGGGGGGGGAGAGAAGTTGAGGGAAGGGGATGGGTATGTGAAGGGGAGGCTATGGGAATGGGAGAACTTGGGGGAGATTTGGGGAGAGTATTTGGGGGAAGAAGTTTGGGGGAAGGGGGTGAAGAGAGTATTTGGGAGAAGAAGTTTGAGGGGAGGGAGAGGTGAAGCAACAACTGTTTTATTTTTTTTGGACAAGTTGAAGGTGTGGGGATGTTGTAAAAAGAAAGGTGAGGGAGGATGGAGGGAGGGAGGTAAAAAAGCATTGTGAAATTAATATTTTACTTTAAGGGAGCGGGCAGAACACAAAAAAATTTTCTTGGGAAAAAAGGTATTAAATAGGTGAGTGATTAAATAAACTTGAAAATAAATTATTAATTCAAGTTTTTAAAACTTCAAGTTCTAAGTTTTCTGTTTACAAACAAGTTTTGTTTAAAAATTAAAGTATACATGCTTTAATTTTGCAATCCGGAAAGTTGAAAGTTTTGATTCCAAGAAATTTTAATTTGTAAATAAATGGGCAACTTTTCCAGAAAAAATAAACATTTTCCGGAAAGTTGTGTATTTTTTTAAGTTTGCGAAATATAATGAGTGTAATTAAAATAAGTTTTAAGATAACAAGTTTTAAGTTTGCGCCTGAATTATAAACTTGAATTTATGCAATCCGGAAAGTTGGAAGATTTACTTCCAACATTAATTTTTTCCGGAAAGTTGTGTATTTTTCAAGCTTGCGAAATATATACGGACAACTTATCCGGAATAAGTTTTAAGTTTACAAGTTTTAGTTTGCGCTTGAATTAAAAATAAACTTTAATTTGAAGTTTCCGGAAAGTTGGAAGATTTACTTCCAACATTAATTTTTTCCGGAAAGTTGTGTATTTTTATAAGTTTGCTAAACAAAATTATAAGAGATTAATAAGTTTTAAGATTACAAGTTTTAGGTTACAAATGTACTACAAACAAAACACCCGTCGAATAAACACCTTTCAACTTAAAAATAAGCCAATTATTTAAAGGTTTTGCTCTTTGAGGCGCTAATAAAAAGGATTAGAATAAATAGATTAACACAGGTGGCAAACCCCCCTCATTTAAATATATCCTCAGAACGAAAAACAATAAAAAAAAAAGAAAAATTATTTTTTTTCGAGTTGACAATTAAAAATAAATAAATAAACAACTGCACTCCTAGCCACCTTCTTTTAATTCGGTCACCTCTTCAGGCCTACGATAAAAACAATTTTCTTTTAATCCCAATTTCTTTGAGAGGTTATTATACTCAGATAAACAAGATCAATCTTTTAATAAAAATTTTATGAATGGAAATTAAAAAAAAATTAAAGTACAAAACTTTAAAAGGAATAATAGTCCAAGAGAAGAGGAATATACTCAAAAAAGCTTTTCCGGAAAGTTCAAACTTAAAATTCTATCAATAATTGCAATTACAACTCCAACCTTACGGAAAATATTTTTTATACTCTTTAATAGTTTCCGGAAAGATTTTAATTTTTCCGGAAAGTTATACAATATATTTTATTTACAATTCCAACTTTCCGGAAGAAACCTGTCTAAAATTCCATCAGTAATTATATTTTACAAATTGTATTTTTACAATTACAACTTTCCGGAAAGTCGTTAATATAAATACAATTGCAACCTTAATTGTATTTTTACAATTCCAACTTTCCGGAAAAATTTATTTTAATTATACTTCCTCAAAATTCTCTCCAAAATTATTTTAATTTTCCCCCATTTTCTCTAAAACGACCTTCTTTTATTAATTAATTATTTAAACAGATTATTAGCTCAAAATTCTTCTCCATTGTTCAGCACATATTTTCCATTTTTTTCATTTTAGTTTTTTTCCCATTTATGTAATTGTTAGCCATCATCTTCCTTCACTCTTCCGATTTAATACAAGTTCCACATTTTTACCCTTCAAAAGCATGTTGTATCCATATGATCGAAAAAACAATTGTTTTAATTGTTAATAATTTTAGGCTAAATTACAATAGAAGATAATTTTCCTGAAATATGGAAAATGTTTCCAAGTTTTCCGGAAATAAATACAAATAATAAATCAGCGGAAAGGTTTTTAGATTTTCCGGAACTTATAACTTTCCGGAAAGTTTTTATTACAATTTTACAATCTTCCGGAAAGTTGTAAACATCATACATAATTTACAAAATACTTTCCGGAAAGTTGGGAATATATTTAAATAAAATTACAATTCCGGAAGAATAAATAAATAATAAATACCAACTTTCCGGTAGGTTTATTAAATTTTCCGGAAACTTGATATAGGTATATTAAAACTTTCCGGAAAATTATAAATATATTAAAACTTTCCGGAAAGTTTAATTTCTTCTGAGGAAAATTGTAAAAACATTTTTACAAATTGTAAAACAAAGTTTGTATTTTTCCTAAAAACACAAACTTTTATTTGTATTTTTCCTGTTGTTGTATTTTTCTTCTGTATTTTTTTCAGTTTGTATTTTTCCTAAACATTATTTTTGTATTTTTGTTGATGTTTAGGGTATAAACTTTGTTGAACCTTTTTTCCCAACCAATTCCCCCCACAAACACAACAATAGTCACTAATCTCGCGCTAAATTTGCTGCCCGCCAACACAACTTTTTTTAACGCTTCTCTTCTCTCCCCAACCTGTCACTGCAACACAGCTACTAAAAAATTTATTTTTATCTCTTTGTACAAACCCGCCTAAAGGCTCTGGCCGGTTTAACAAGTTCCTCGGGGCTTTTATGTCGCTGCAATCGGTGGGAAAGGAAGAAACAAACACATTTTTCATTGAGTTGGGGTTGAATGATTTGTTTTTTTTGTTTTTTTACTCAATCTTATTTTAAAAATATTTATTTGTTTTTGAGACAAATATAGGGGAAGGTCAGTCTGTCTATTAGCTATAAAATTTAAAATATCTCTATTTTATTTTGTATTTTTACAATTATAATTAAAATTACAATTTATGCAACATTGTTTTTACAACTCCAAATTTCCGGAAACCTCAAGTTGAAAATTCATAATTGTAATCACAACTCCAACCTTTCAGGAATTTTATTTTTACAATTCCAACTTTCCGAATTCTAAAATTACAATTTTCGAGAATTGTAAATCTTCTTTAAATATGTTTACAACTTTCCGGAAAATCTGCAGAATTTTTAAAAAAACATTTTCAGCCTTTCCGGAAGGTTGTTGAACTTTAAAACAAGAAAATAGGGGAAAATTTTTTTGATCCGATTTTTAAATTAATTTTAAATTCTCCTTAAGGAAACGTTAAAAATTTATTTTTTATTATTTAAACATGAACAAAAAATCCATAAAAATTAACAAAAATCCCAACAAAAATCCCTACTATTGTCCGAAAAAAAAAGTTGAAGTGGACAACAACAACTAAACTAACCACCTGACTCGCAACTACAATGGAAAAAAATATTTAGTAAAAAGTACAAGAAAAAAAGGTGAAATGATCCCCCTTTGATTTGTCCGATCCATTCACTTTCTCCCTCTCTTTTTTTAAATTTTACTGACCATTACCTTTTAATTTTTTGTTGTACTTAAAATTGAGTGGGTAAAAAAGGGACTCTAAAATAAATAAAACTTTGTTTTCACCTTAAGATTAAACTTTCCGGAAACTTGAAATATTTCCGGAAAGGTTGGAAATGTTTTAATAAAATTCTACATATTTTCCGGAAAGTTGTAAATATATTTAAGAAATTACAATTCCGGAAAAGTTGTAATTTTAAAATTCCGGAAAGTTGTAAATTGTTACCACACATTTTCCGGAAAATATCTTTAGAAAAATCTTCCGGAATGTTATAAATAAAATAGCTTATACTTAAATAAAATTACAATTCCGGAAAGTTGTATTTTTAATTAGTTTTAGTGTGCGCCAATTTTCCGGAAAGTTGTAAACTTAATAATTTATAAAATACCTTCCGGAAAGTTGTAAATATTCTTATAGAAAATTACAATTCCAGAATGTTGTAATCTTAAAATTCCGGAAAATTTAAATTTTACAATTCCGGAAGGTTGTAATTCCAATTTTAATTAGTTTAAGTGTGCGCCAACCGGCGCCAATGCACACATACCATAATAAAAAGAAACTATTGTCTTCAATAACTAAAATTATTTTATTTATTATTATTACTCTATTTTTTGGATTGATAGAAGCCCAAAGTGTTAATGTGACGGTTTGAATAATTAAAAAAAAATTTTTTTAAATTAAATTGAATTATAGTTATTCACAGAATCACAATGTCCCTTCTGCACTCGGTTGCTTAGGCAAGTTATTTTATTTTATTTTTTTCAACCTTAATTAATAGATCCCCTCCTTCCTTTCTAATCCTCTTAAAATAATTTTTAAAAAATTTTAAAAAATTTAAAAAAATAAATTTCTCCCCCTTCGCAGAGAACAAATGTGGCAATTCCACATTAGAAGACCAGGCATAATGAATTTACAAATTATTCCTTTTGGGAAGGGAAATTGTGAATTTACGCGAGACAGGCGGTTAGTCTAATAAAAGATTTTGTTTTCAATTTATTTTTCTTCCAGTTTAATTTGTAAATGTATGCATGGCCCAACAGAATGTGATTTAAATAGACTACAAAATTGTGCAATTTCTTATTTCCCTAAAAGACATATTGGTCTAGTTATTTGTATCCAAGGATTGAAAAATTTGGAGGAGGCTTACCAACGCTGCCTTTCTCGCCTATCTCCCCGCACTCAGTTTAGACTGAAACAGTGTGCGCAAACACAAACGGGAGAAGTTTGTAAAACTTGGGGGTTTTGTAAAAACTTTTTTTCAGGTTTTAAATTATTATTCTATGTTGAATACACATAGGTAAGTTTTATTAAACTTTAAAACTTTAATTAATTAAACTTTCCGGAAGCAAATTAAAATAAAAACACAAAACTTTAATTAATCCAACTTGAAAATTCCAACCTTCCGGAAAGTAAAATTAATTACAAAACTTTCTGGAAAACTTTTTTTCCGGAAAAGTTTAGACTGAAACTTTAAAACTTTAATTAATTAAACTTTCCGGAAGCATCAAGTTTATTTTTAAAAAACTTTCGGAAAACTTTTTTTCCGGAAAACTTAAAAACAAGTTGTGAATATATTTTGAAAATACAACTTTCCGGAAAAATAAAATAAAAAAATATATTTGTGTTTTCCGGAAAGTTGGAATATTTATTTGTTATATTCCAAAACACATACCCCCAACTTAATTTAATAATTTTATTTACAGAGCGGGTATAAGAATTTGGCCAACGGCCTATATTAATGGATATTTTTTCGATCGAAGCTATCCTATGGAGGTGAAATATTTTTCAAAAAATTTTATTTTTTAAAATAATTTTTTCAGACAAAAATATGCGAACACACAGATTGGTGCTAAAAACTTGTTTTTTTTATTGTCAGGATTTTCCCTCAATTTTTATGTATAATTTAAAAGCATTAATTTTTGTACGCAATATATATTTTTATTTGTATTTTGTTGTATGTTATTGTGCAATTAATAAATGTGATCAAGTTTAAAAAAAATACATTTGTATTTTTTCAAGTTTATTTTTCAAGTTTATTTTTAAAATAAAACTTTTCCAACTTTCCGGAAACTTTAAAATTAATTACAACTTGTTTCAAGTTTTCCGGAAAGTTTAATTACATATTGTAATAAAAATACAACTTTCCGGAAACAAAACACAATATTTAATAAAATACTTAAAACTTTCCGGAAAATAATTATTTTTACAAATTGTAATTATTTTACAATACTATAAATTGGTTTACAGATTGTAATTTGTTTTCCGGAAAGTTTTTAAAATGGTTATGTTAAATTAATTACTTTTCCAACTTTCCGGAAAATAATTACAAATTGTAAAAATTAATTACAAACTGTAATTACATTAATTATTTAAACTTTCTAAGTAACTTCCTCAAGTTGTATTTTCTCTTATAATTTTTATTACGCCATACTTACATTTAATTATTAAATAAAATTACTAGCAATTAGTGTCCAAATCATCCTCCTAAAAAATTATGAGTGGACTTAGTGCCTCATTTTTGTATAAATCTATTGAAGCAGAATTGCAGTAATTATACAAGCAATTGTGGAATGACGAAAAAAATAAAGTAAAGAGGCGACTGAATGGATGACCATTCCCCAATAAATCCTACCTGAGAAGAACTTTTAATAATTATTTGTAGTAAAATATAATTAACGCCTGGTAATTACAAGTTTCTGCTTCTCAAATTGCTAACATAAAGTTAAAACAGAGCATGGTTTTATTAATAAATACAAACTTTCCGGAAAACAAAATTGCAATCCGGAAAATAATTTATTTAATATAAAGATTCAAAAACTTTCCGGAAAAATATTTACAATCCTGAAAAGTTTCCGGAAAAACAATTTATAATTAGGGAAAATTTCCGGAAACAGAATTACAATCCGGAAAATAAATTCTTTAACAACTTTCCGGAAAATAAGTTTACAATCCGAAAATATACCTGCTATCGTATTGTAATAATATAAATTATTATTTTCACAATTCAATCTTTCCGGAAAAATAAATAAATTACAATCCGGAAAAATAATTATTTAATATAAAGCTTGCAGAAACTTTCCGGAAAACAAAATTACAATCCGGAAAAATATATTCTAGTATTTGTAAAATAATTACAATTTGTAAAAATAATTATTTTCCGGAAAGTTGTATTTTTAATTATATATTACAATCCGGAAAAATAATTATTAGTGTATTACCTATTATATTTACAATTTAAAAGTTGCAACAAATGAAGCGCCTGTTATTACTTGCCTTAAAATTCTTAACTATTTTCTTCACCTATTTTCACACAACAAATGCTGTCAGTATTTTACAAATTAGGGGAAATTATAAAATTAATTTTAAAATTTTAATTTTATTCCCTCTCACCTTTCAAGTGTCTCGCAACCGGAATTTGTTGCTGTGGGATTACTTGTATGCCTGCCCCCGCTATGGTGTGTAATCCAGCGAGTTGTCAACCTGGCTACACTTGCGGTTTTTTAGAGGAAAAATGAATTTAAAATTTAATTTAAAGGACATTATGGGTGTGCAAGGAATAAAGCAAGATCTGCACTTACCAAAAAGGTAAACATTGAACAGATTTTTTGGCACTTATGTCGTTTCCCTCCCCCACCCAATTTTTTCACTTAATTTTCCCTGTACAGACTTGAATCACTCATCTTCCTGCTGCAAGGAAAATGAGGTGAATTTATGGAAGAAAAGAAGTCTGCCCATTATTGTACATCCAAAAATGGGTGGGGGAGGGAAACGACATAAGTCCAGAATTTTCTAAAATTAAAAAAAAATTTATAGGACGGATTAATTGTCTCAGTAGACGAATATGTTAACAAAACATTGTTAAATCCCAAAAGAATTGTTTTTGATCGTGTAAAAGAGAAAAAATATTTTTCTGAAGGAAAACAGGAAGAATATGAATTGGATAAAAATACGTTTTTGAAATTAACGGTAAAAATCCAAAATTAAAAATTAAATGAAAAAATTATTTTTTGAGAACCCAAACTTTTTGTTTCGTCAATGTTGCGAAGGTAAAAGAAATTAAAAATAATTTTAAAAAAATAAAAAAAAAGAATTATTTTAAGACAGAAAATTGCCCGATGTATGTCTTCGAAAATGCCATTTTAATACTTATACAAAAGAAACGGCAAGTTTAAAATGATTATTATATGTAAGGGTGTGCGCAATAAAGTTTATGATAAACAAACTTGTTTTCCGGAAAGTTTGAACATTTAAAATTTCCGGAAGACATTTATTTTACAATCCGGAAAGCTCACACATTTTTCTTTATTTATTAAAACTACAAATTGTAAAAAATTTAAACCTTCCGGAAAACTTTAGTTTTACAAAATTTTAGAATAATTAAAACTTTCCGGAAATTGTAAATACATTTGCTTCCGGAAAGTTTTGAAAATACTCGTATAAAAGTTGAAACAATATTAAAATATTAGATTTTCCGGAAAGCTTTAATTTTACAATCCGGAAAGTTTAAACATTTCTCTTAACCTACAAATTGTAAAAAACATTTGTAAAAAAAATTTAAACCTTCCGGAAAACGAAATTTACAATCTTAAGTTTTTTAAACATTTTTTAGTTACAACAAATGTATTTTAAAAGAGATCCTTGCCCGATAGCAGCGGCGGTCGGATTTTTACTCTTATACCTATAAAAAAGACAAATTTCCATTTTAAAAATTCATTTCGGCCGGCCGAAGGCCGGACGCTCGACAGAAGTGTGACATCTTGGGGGCAACTTTTTATCGCGCATCTGGGAAAACTATAGACTTGGCGCCACGACTTTCCCTTTGCGCCGAAACGACCCCCCTGAAGTGGCTATCTCCTGAACGAGAAGTCGGAGCGGAAAGGTCCCGCTTGGAGGGCACTAGAGCACGATTAGTAGATATCAATTAAAAAAAAAATTTCGAAATTCGGTGAAGTCTAAATACCGAAGTGCCGTGCTAACCCTTTTTAAATGTTGGCAAAATGTGGTGCCATTGGGTGTTGGCAAAACGTGGTTTTGCTATATCTCGGGAACGGCTCGGCCGAATTGGATAGCACCTGGGGGGTTATAGGTAAGTGGCTATGGGAAATTTTTTGGGATGGGTCGTTTTGGTGCCGCACTTGAGTGTGGCGCCGAAATGGCCGGATGAAAATTTCAATGCGTTATAACGCGTTTTTGAGAAGGTGGGGGTCTTCGGGCCTGGGAGTGATGTTGTAGGGCTGGATGTTGGTAAAATATTTGGTGTTGGACATTAGAGTCTCGGGTGAACTTTTGGGGGTGATATGGTCCAAAGTGTCGGGGTCGAAAAGTCGACTTTTTGCAAAGTGAATTCTAACCCGTTTTCGATAGCCAGATCGAAAGAGCGTCCCCTGGCGGTCAGAAAAAGGTATCATATGTTGGGGGTCCACTTGAGTCTCAAAAAGTTATAGCGGATGTTCGCAAATGTCGCGAATGTTTTTGAGACTCTAACTCCATAGGGAAATTTTTTAAAAATTTTCTGAGGCCGGATTTGGACTCAGCGCATGTCAATGCACCATATAAGCCGTTTTTGGGGTCAAAATTCGAAAATTTTGTCCCACCCTCTATTTCCATAGGGGTACCCCTTTTGTGGAAATTTCGGGATTTTTTGGGGGACCATAACTTTTTTTGGGGTGGAAGGATTTGGATGGGGTTTCTTTCTAAATATAGTACTAAAAATTAGAAATTTTTGAAGCCGAAAAAATTTCGAAAAAAGTCGAAATTGAACCCGTAGGGGTCGAATTTCGAAAAACCCAAAAATTTTCGGTTTTTCGAAAAAATTTTCGGATTTTTGCCGGCGGTTCGAGCCGAGGGTATTTTTCCTGGATAGAGCTTATTTTTCTCCATAGAATGAGCTTTTAAAATTTCCAAAAAAGGTTAACTTTGTGAAAGTTATGATTTTTTGAAAATTTGGTCGATTTTTTCGGCCAAAATTTTCGGCAAAAAAAATTAATTTTAAAAAATGGCCATAAATAGGCCAAATGTCATATCAATCGAAAGCTCTCATTGAGCTGAGCTCAAAAATATTTTTTGTAAAATTTTCTGACCATTTTGTACAAAGTTACAAAAGGTCGAAATTTTGGATGAGGGGTTTGGGGGCCTAAGGCCCCCCACTTTGGGCCGGAGGCCCGCCGTGGGATGGCCAAGGCCGAGGAAGTTGGCGAGGGCAGAAGGCACGAGCTTTCAACCCATCTAAAAGGCAGAGCAATGATTCGCCGAGGCCGAAGGCCGAGAAGTTGGCGGGCCGAAGGCCCGCCATAGGCGAGGGCCGAAGGCCCGTCTAAAACGCAGAGCCCATCTAAAACGCAGAGCAATGATCCACCGAGGCCGAAGGCCGAGGAAGCGAGGGCCGAAGGCCCGAGCGATCATTACATCTAAAAGGCAGAGCAATTGTCAAAGGCAGAGCATAGATCCTCCGAGGCCGAAGGCCGAGGAAGCGAGGGCCGAAGGCCCGAGCATTCATTACATCTAAAAGGCAGAGCAATAGTCTAAGGCATTGCATAGATTTTCCGAGGCCGAAGGCCGAGGAAGCGAAGGCCGAAGGCCCGAGCATTCATTACATCTAAAAGGCAGATCAATTGTCAAAGGCAGAGCATAGATCCTCCGAGGCCGAAGGCCGAGGAAGGCCCGAAGCAATGAAAAGGCATGGCTAATCTTTGCCGGCGAGGGCCGAAGGCCCGAAGCAATGAAAAGGCAGGGCTAATCTTTGCCGGCGAGGGCCGAAGGCCCGAAGCAATGAAAAGGCAGGGCTAATCTTTGCCGGCGAGGGCCGAAGGCCCGAAGCAATGAAAAGGCAGGGCTAATCTTTGCCGGCGAGGGCCGAAGGCCCGAAGCAATGAAAAGGCATGGCTAATCTTTGCCGGCGAGGGCCGAAGGCCCGAAGCAATGAAAAGGCATGGCTAATCTTTGCCGGCGAGGGCCGAAGGCCCGAAGCAATGAAAAGGCAGGGCTAATCTTTGCCGGCGAGGGCCGAAGGCCCGAAGCAATGAAAAGGCAGGGCTAATCTTTACCGGCGAGGGCCGAAGGCCCGAAGCAATGAAAAGGCAGGGCTAATCTTTGCCGGCGAGGGCCGAAGGCCCGAAGCAATGAAAAGGCAGGGCTAATCTTTACCGGCGAGGGCCGAAGGCCCGAAGCAATGAAAAGGCAGGGCTAATCTTTACCGGCGAGGGCCGAAGGCCCGAAGCAATGAAAAGGCATGGCTAATCTTTGCCGGCGAGGGCCGAAGGCCCGAAGCAATGAAAAGGCATGGCTAATCTTTGCCGGCGAGGGCCGAAGGCCCGAAGCAATGAAAAGGCATGGCTAATCTTTGCCGGCGAGGGCCGAAGGCCCGAAGCAATGAAAAGGCAGGGCTAATCTTTGCCGGCGAGGGCCGAAGGCCCGAAGCAATGAAAAGGCAGGGCTAATCTTTGCCGGCGAGGGCCGAAGGCCCGAAGCAATGAAAAGGCATGGCTAATCTTTGCCGGCGAGGGCCGAAGGCCCGAAGCAATGAAAAGGCAGGGCTAATCTTTGCCGGCGAGGGCCGAAGGCCCGAAGCAATGAAAAGGCAGGGCTAATCTTTGCCGGCGAGGGCCGAAGGCCCGAAGCAATAAAAAGGCAGAGGTAATCAAACATTTTCCATGCATCTAAACTTTCTAGCAGCGCGCGAAGCGCGCCCCAAAGCCGATAGGCTTTCCAACGGGCAGAGCCAAAATTAAACCCAAAGCAAAATTAAACCGCCAGAGTATGCTATTCGCGCCATCGCATACGTAACCCAGAGCTAGTTATATTATACTAAAAAAAACCTCCTGGTGGCCCTCTTTTTGGGGGGGATTTTCATTCAAAAAAGTGCACAGCCTCCATGTTTGCTCGAGTATTTTTTTGAGTTGTACATTGGTCCTACAACTTTTTGTCGCGCATTTGGGAAAATTATAGATTTGGCGCCAAAACGTACCGCTGCGCCGAAACGGCCAAGTTGAAAATTCAAACGGGTGTAACTCGGAATGCGAAAGTCAGATCGAAAAACGCTTGGGGAAAGGGCACTGGTCCGGTTCAAGGTCTAAAACTCTGAAAAAAATTTGGAGTCCTCGGATCATGCCCTGAGGCGGTAGGCGATGACAAAAATGGTACACTTTGTCCAAAATCGAGACATGGTGTCCGACGAAATTCACCGACAATTTACAAATTATATACCATTCGAAAGCTCTCGTCGAGCTAAGTCTGAAAAAATTTAGTTTAATTTTTTCTGACCATTTTGTACAAAGTTATAAAACGCCAAAGGGTCAAAATGTCCAGGACCCCTATCGGGAAGGGTGGCTCCCATTGGGTCTGATTATAACTTTGCTTATGAGAAGCCAAATCGCTCCAACTCTTTTTTCATATGTTGGGGCCCTAAGTGTACTAAAATTTTGTTGGGAGACACTTGAGTCTGGGACTTTGATTTGGGGGTGATATGGTTCAAAAGGTAGAAGTCGAAAAATCGACTTTTTGTAAGAGGTCGAGTCACCCGTTTTCGATAGCCTAAGTGAAAGAGCGTCCCCTGGCGGTCAGAAAAATATATACTTTGTTGGGGGTCCACTTGAGTCTAGAAAAGTTATAGCCAAAATGGCCAAATGTCGCAAATCGGTTTTTAGACTCTAACTTCCCGGGGAATTTTTCAAAAATTTTTCTGAGACCGGATATCGACTCAGCGGGTTCTAAAGCACCATATAGGACGTTTTTTGACCCAAAATTAAAAAATTTTTTTCCCTCGTGTTCCCTTGTGGGCCCAAAACATTTTGTCGTTTTTTATGGGTAGCGGTCTTTTGTACCTTTTTTATATCTCGGGAACGGCTGTTGGGAATTGGATGGGACTTGGGGGATATTAGGTAGTTGCGTATGGGGAGTTTGATAGGCATGGCCGTTTTGGTGCCGCACTTGAGTGTGGCACCGAAATGGCCGGATGAAAAATTCAAAGTGTTATAACGGGTTTTTGAGAAGTGGGGGGTTCTGGGGCCTGGGAGTTTTGTTGTAGGGGAGGCTGTGAGAAACTTATAAATAGTTGGACACTTGAGTCTCAGATGAACTTTTGGGGGTCATATGGGTCAATGAGTCGCGGTTTTACAATAAACTTTTTCTGAAGAGTCGGGTCAGCTTTTTTCTATTGCCTATTCGAAAGAGCGTTTCCTGGGGCTCCGAAAAAGGTATACTTTGTTGGGGGTCCACTTGAGTCTCAAAAAGTTATAGCGGATGTTCGCAAATGTCGCAAATCTTTTTGAGACTCTAACGTCCCAGGGAATTTTTTATTAATTTTTCTGAGACCTAATATGGATACAGCGCATCTAAATACACCATATTGGTCGTTTTTTGACCTAAAATTAAAAAAATTGTTTCCCGACCCCATTCCAAAAGGGGTACCCCTTTTGGGGGATTTTCGCGAATTTTAAAGTGACCATAACTTTTTATGGGATTTTCGGATTGGGATGGGGTTTCTTTTGAAAAATAGTCCTAAAAATTAGAAATTTTATCACCGAAGAAAATTTCGAAAAAAGTCGAAATTGAACCCATAGGGATCGAATTTCGAAAAACCCAAAATTTTTCGGTTTTTCGAAAAATTTTCGACATTTTTGCCGGCGATTCTACTCGAACGTATTTTTCCTGGATAGAGCAGATTTTTCTGCATAAAATAAGCTATTAAAATGTTCAAGAAAGGTTAACTTTAAAAAAGTTATGAATTTTTTAAAATTTGGGTGATTTTTCCGGCCAAAATTTTCGGCCTAAAAAATATTTTTTTCAAAATGGATATAAATGGGCCAAATGATATATTAATCGAAAGCTCTCATTGAGCTATGTTTAAAAATAATTTTTGTAAAATTTTCTAAACATTTTGTCCAAAGTTATAGACGGTTAAAGTTTTGAGTCTGGGGGTACTTATCCCTGGTGGGGTACCAAAGGAGGGGTAATAAATTAAAAAGACTTACGTTATATTGTAGAGCATCCTGAAACCCACCAAAAAACATTACTTTTTTGAGGATCCACTTGAGTCTTAAAAAGTTATGTCCAATGTTCGCAAATGTCGGAAATATTTTTGAGACTCTAACGTCCCTGCGAATTTTTTAAAATTTTTTCTGAGACCGGATATGGACTCAGCGCATATTAATACACCACATAGGTCGTTTTTGGTGAAAAAATTCGAAAATTTTTTCCCGACCCCATTCCTAAAGGGGTACCCCTTTTGGGGGATTTTCGGATAATTTTAAGTGACCATAATTTTTTTTAGAATTTTCGGATTGGGATGGGGTTTCTTTATAAAAATAGAACTAAAAATTAGAAATTTTTGAAGCCGAAAAAATTTCGAAAAAAGTTGAAATTGAACCCGTGGGGGTCGAATTTCGAAAAACTCAAAATTTTTCGGTTTTTCGAAAAATTTTCGGGATTTTTGCCGGCGTTTCGCGCTAAAAGTATTTTTCCTGAATAGAGCTTATTTTTCTCTATAGAATAAGCTTTTAAAATTTTTCAAAAAGGTCAACTTTGAAAAAGTTATGAATTTTTTAAAAATTCGGTGATTTTTCTGGCCCAAATTTTCGGCCAAAAAAATAAATTTTTCAAAATGGCCATAAATAGGCCAAATGTTATATCAATCGAAAGCTCTTATCGAGCTGAGTATAAAAATATTTTTGCAAAATTTTCTGACTATTTTGTAAAAAGTTACAAAAGGTCGAAATTTCGGGTGTGGGGGGCCCAAGGCCCCCAAACGGCGGCCTGAGGCCCGCCATGCGAGGGCCGAAGGCCCGAGCTTTCAACCCATCTATAACACAGAGCAATGGTCAAAGGCAGGGCAGTCTTTACTTGCGAGGGCCGAAGGCCCGAGCTTCAACCCATCTAAAAGGCTGAGAAATAGTCGAAGGCAGGGCGAGGAGATGGCCTCGCCGTTTGGCGAGGGCCGAAGGCCCGAGCTTTCAACCCGTCTAAAGGGCTGAACAATAGTCAAACGAAGGGCAAATTTACCGGCGAGGGCTGAAGGCCCGAGCTTCAACCCATCTAAAAGGCAGAGCAATGGTCAAAGGCAGGGCAAACTTTACCGGCGAGGGCCGAAGGCCTGAAGCAACGCTCGGGCCGAAGGCCCGAGCTTCAACCCATCTAAAAGGCAGAGCAATGGTCAAAGGCAGGGCAAACTTTACCGGCGAGGGCCGAAGGCCAGAAGCAACGCTCGGGCCGAAGGCCCGAGCGATGTCAAAGGCAGGGCAATGTCAAAGGCAGGGCAAACTTTACCGGCGAGGGCCGAAGGCCCGAAGCAACGCTCGGGCCGAAGACCCGAAGCAACGCTCGGGCCGAAGACCCGAGCTTCAACCCTTCTAAAAGGCAGAGCAATGGTCAAAGGCAGGACAAACTTTATCGGCGAGGGCCGAAGGCCCGAAGCAACGCTCGGGCCGAAGGCCCGAGCTTTCAACCCATCTAAAAGGCAGCACAACGAATTAAAAAGCAGGGCTAAACTTTGCCGGCGAGGGCCGAAGGCCCGAGCTTTCAACCCATCTAAAAGGCAGAGCAACGAATTAAAAGCAGGGCTATACTTTGCCGGCGAGGGCCGAAGGCCCGAGCTTTCAACCCATCTAAAAAGCAGAGCAACGAATTAAAAGCAGGGCTATACTTTGCCGGCGAGGGCCGAAGGCCCGAGCTTTCAACCCATCTAAAAGGCAGAGCAACGAATTAAAAGCAGGGCTATACTTTACCTACGAGGGCCGAAGGCCCGAGCTTTCAACCCATCTAAAAGGCAGCACGACGAATTAAAAAGCAGGGCAAAACTTTGCTGGCGAGGGCCGAAGGCCCGAGCTTTCAACCCATCTAAAAGGCAGCACGACGAATTAAAAAGCAGGGCTAAACTTTGCCGGCGAGGGCCGAAGGCCCGAGCTTTCAACCCATCTAAAAGGCAGCACAACGAATTAAAAAGCAGGGCTAAACTTTGCCGGCGAGGGCCGAAGGCCCGAGCTTTCAACTCATCTAAAAGGCAGAGCAACGAATTAAAAGCAGGGCTATACTTTGCCGGCGAGGGCCGAAGGCCCGAGCTTTCAACCCATCTAAAAGGCAGCACAACGAATTAAAAAGCAGGGCTATACTTTGCCGGCGAGGGCAGAAGGCCCGAGCTTTCAACCCATCTAAAAAGCAGAGCAACGAATTAAAAGGCAGGGCACAACTTTACCGGCGAGGGCCGAAGGCCCGAGCTTTCAACCCATCTAAAAGACAGAGCAATGAATTAAAAGGCAGGGCACAACTTTACCGGCGAGGCCGAGCTTTCAACCCATCTAAACGGCAGAGCAACGAATTAAAAGGATGGGCAAACTTTACCGGCGAGGGCCGAAGGCCCAAGCTTTCAACCCATCTAAACGGCAGAGTAACGAATTAAAAGGATGGGCAAACTTTACCGGCGAGGGCCGAAGGCCCGAGCTTTCAACCCATCTAAAAGACAGAACAATGAATGAATATGCAGGGCTTAACTTTACAGGCGAGGGCCGAAGGCCCGAGCTTTCAACCCATCTCTGAAGGCAGGGCTAAACTTTACCAGCGAGGGCCGAAGGCCCGAGCTTTCAACCCATCTGAAAAGCAGAGCAATAGTAAAAGGCAGAGAAAACAACTGGCGAGGGCCGAAGGCCCGAGCTTAAAACCCATCCCGCAACGAATAGCGAGGGCCGCAGGCCCGAAGCAATGAAAAGGCGGGGAAAAACTTACCGGCGAGGGCCGAAGGCCCGAAGCAATGAAAAGGCTGGGCGAAAACATCCATTTTTCAAAAAAATTTTAAAGGTGGCCAAATGATATATCAAATGAAAGCTCTCAGTGAGCTGAGTCAAAAAATAATATCAGAAAAATTTTCTGACCATTTTGTACAAAGTTATTCTTGGGCAAAACTTCGACCATCGCAAATAAACATTCTAGCAGCGCGCGAAGCGCGCCCCAAAGCCGTTAGGCTTTCCAACGGGCACCCCAAACTAAACAGCCAGAGTATCCTAATAGGAATTGCATACGTAAGTTACCGCCATCGCATACGTAACCCAGAGCTAGTTATATTATACTAAAAAAAACCTCCTGGTGGCCCTCTTTTTGGGGGGATTTTCATTCAAAAAAGTGCACAGCCTCCATGTTTGCTCGAGTATTTTTTTGAGTTGTACATTGGTCCTACAACTTTTTGTCGCGCATTTGGGAAAATTATAGATTTGGCGCCAAAACGTACCGCTGCGCCGAAACGGCCAAGTTGAAAATTCAAACGGGTGTAACTCGGAATGCGAAAGTCAGATCGAAAAACGCTTGGGGAAAGGGCACTGGTCCGGTTCAAGGTCTAAAACTCTGAAAAAAATTTGGAGTCCTCGGATCATGCCCTGAGGCGGTAGGCGATGACAAAAATGGTACACTTTGTCCAAAATCGAGACATGGTGTCCGACGAAATTCACCGACAATTTACAAATTATATACCATTCGAAAGCTCTCGTCGAGCTAAGTCTGAAAAAATTTAGTTTAATTTTTTCTGACCATTTTGTACAAAGTTATAAAACGCCAAAGGGTCAAAATGTCCAGGACCCCTATCGGGAAGGGTGGCTCCCATTGGGTCTGATTATAAAAGTGCTTATGAGAAGCCAAATCGCTCCAACTCTTTTTTCATATGTTGGGGCCCTAAGTGTACTAAAATTTTGTTGGGAGACACTTGAGGCTGGGACTTTGATTTGGGGGTGATATGGTTCAAAAGGTAGAAGTCGAAAAATCGACTTTTTGTAAGAGGTCGAGTCACCCGTTTTCGATAGCCTAAGTGAAAGAGCGTCCCCTGGCGGTCAGAAAAATATATACTTTGTTGGGGGTCCACTTGAGTCTAGAAAAGTTATAGCCAAAATGGCCAAATGTCGCAAATCGGTTTTTAGACTCTAACTTCCCGGGGAATTTTTCAAAAATTTTTCTGAGACCGGATATCGACTCAGCGGGTTCTAAAGCACCATATAGGACGTTTTTTGACCCAAAATTAAAAAATTTTTTTCCCTCGTGTTCCCTTGTGGGCCCAAAACATTTTGTCGTTTTTTATGGGTAGCGGTCTTTTGTACCTTTTTTATATCTCGGGAACGGCTGTTGGGAATTGGATGGGACTTGGGGGATATTAGGTAGTTGCGTATGGGGAGTTTGATAGGCATGGCCGTTTTGGTGCCGCACTTGAGTGTGGCACCGAAATGGCCGGATGAAAAATTCAAAGTGTTATAACGGGTTTTTGAGAAGTGGGGGTTCTGGGGCCTGGGAGTTTTGTTGTAGGGGAGGCTGTGAGAAACTTATAAATAGTTGGACACTTGAGTCTCAGATGAACTTTTGGGGGTCATATGGGTCAATGAGTCGCGGTTTTACAATAAACTTTTTCTGAAGAGTCGGGTCAGCTTTTTTCTATTGCCTATTCGAAAGAGCGTTTCCTGGGGCTCCGAAAAAGGTATACTTTGTTGGGGGTCCACTTGAGTCTCAAAAAGTTATAGCGGATGTTCGCAAATGTAGCAAATCTTTTTGAGACTCTAACGTCCCAGGGAATTTTTTATTAATTTTTCTGAGACCTAATATGGATACAGCGCATCTAAATACACCATATTGGTCGTTTTTTGACCTAAAATTAAAAAAATTTTTCCCGACCCCATTCCAAAAGGGGTACCCCTTTTGGGGGATTTTCGCGAATTTTAAAGTGACCATAACTTTTTATGGGATTTTCGGATTGGGATGGGGTTTCTTTTGAAAAATAGTCCTAAAAATTAGAAATTTTATCACCGAAGAAAATTTCGAAAAAAGTCGAAATTGAACCCATAGGGATCGAATTTCGAAAAACCCAAAATTTTTCGGTTTTTCGAAAAATTTTCGACATTTTTGCCGGCGATTCTACTCGAACGTATTTTTCCTGGATAGAGCAGATTTTTCTGCATAAAATAAGCTATTAAAATGTTCAAGAAAGGTTAACTTTAAAAAAGTTATGAATTTTTTAAAATTTGGGTGATTTTTCCGGCCAAAATTTTCGGCCTAAAAAATATTTTTTTCAAAATGGATATAAATGGGCCAAATGATATATTAATCGAAAGCTCTCATTGAGCTATGTTTAAAAATAATTTTTGTAAAATTTTCTAAACATTTTGTCCAAAGTTATAGACGGTTAAAGTTTTGAGTCTGGGGGTACTTATCCCTGGTGGGGTACCAAAGGAGGGGTAATAAATTAAAAAGACTTACGTTATATTGTAGAGCATCCTGAAACCCACCAAAAAACATTACTTTTTTGAGGATCCACTTGAGTCTTAAAAAGTTATGTCCAATGTTCGCAAATGTCGGAAATATTTTTGAGACTCTAACGTCCCTGCGAATTTTTTAAAATTTTTTCTGAGACCGGATATGGACTCAGCGCATATTAATACACCACATAGGTCGTTTTTGGTGAAAAAATTCGAAAATTTTTTCCCGACCCCATTCCTAAAGGGGTACCCCTTTTGGGGGATTTTCGGATAATTTTAAGTGACCATAATTTTTTTTAGAATTTTCGGATTGGGATGGGGTTTCTTTATAAAAATAGAACTAAAAATTAGAAATTTTTGAAGCCGAAAAAATTTCGAAAAAAGTTGAAATTGAACCCGTGGGGGTCGAATTTCGAAAAACTCAAAATTTTTCGGTTTTTCGAAAAATTTTCGGGATTTTTGCCGGCGTTTCGCGCTAAAAGTATTTTTCCTGAATAGAGCTTATTTTTCTCTATAGAATAAGCTTTTAAAATTTTTCAAAAAGGTCAACTTTGAAAAAGTTATGAATTTTTTAAAAATTCGGTGATTTTTCTGGCCCAAATTTTCGGCCAAAAAATAAATTTTTCAAAATGGCCATAAATAGGCCAAATGTTATATCAATCGAAAGCTCTTATCGAGCTGAGTATAAAAATATTTTTTGCAAAATTTTCTGACTATTTTGTAAAAAGTTACAAAAGGTCGAAATTTCGGGTGTGGGGGGCCCAAGGCCCCCAAACGGCGGCCTGAGGCCCGCCATGCGAGGGCCGAAGGCCCGAGCTTTCAACCCATCTATAACACAGAGCAATGGTCAAAGGCAGGGCAGTCTTTACTTGCGAGGGCCGAAGGCCCGAGCTTCAACCCATCTAAAAGGCTGAGAAATAGTCGAAGGCAGGGCGAGGAGATGGCCTCGCCGTTTGGCGAGGGCCGAAGGCCCGAGCTTTCAACCCGTCTAAAGGGCTGAACAATAGTCAAACGCAGGGCAAATTTACCGGCGAGGGCTGAAGGCCCGAGCTTCAACCCATCTAAAAGGCAGAGCAATGGTCAAAGGCAGGGCAAACTTTACCGGCGAGGGCCGAAGGCCCGAAGCAACGCTCGGGCCGAAGGCCCGAGCTTCAACCCATCTAAAAGGCAGAGCAATGGTCAAAGGCAGGGCAAACTTTACCGGCGAGGGCCGAAGGCCCGAAGCAACGCTCGGGCCGAAGGCCCGAGCGATGTCAAAGGCAGGGCAATGTCAAAGGCAGGGCAAACTTTACCGGCGAGGGCCGAAGGCCCGAAGCAACGCTCGGGCCGAAGACCCGAAGCAACGCTCGGGCCGAAGACCCGAGCTTCAACCCTTCTAAAAGGCAGAGCAATGGTCAAAGGCAGGACAAACTTTATCGGCGAGGGCCGAAGGCCGAAGCAACGCTCGGGCCGAAGGCCCGAGCTTTCAACCCATCTAAAAGGCAGCACAACGAATTAAAAAGCAGGGCTAAACTTTGCCGGCGAGGGCCGAAGGCCCGAGCTTTCAACCCATCTAAAAGGCAGAGCAACGAATTAAAAGCAGGGCTATACTTTGCCGGCGAGGGCCGAAGGCCCGAGCTTTCAACCCATCTAAAAAGCAGAGCAACGAATTAAAAGCAGGGCTATACTTTGCCGGCGAGGGCCGAAGGCCCGAGCTTTCAACCCATCTAAAAGGCAGAGCAACGAATTAAAAGCAGGGCTATACTTTACCTACGAGGGCCGAAGGCCCGAGCTTTCAACCCATCTAAAAGGCAGCACGACGAATTAAAAAGCAGGGCAAAACTTTGCTGGCGAGGGCCGAAGGCCCGAGCTTTCAACCCATCTAAAAGGCAGCACGACGAATTAAAAAGCAGGGCTAAACTTTGCCGGCGAGGGCCGAAGGCCCGAGCTTTCAACCCATCTAAAAGGCAGCACAACGAATTAAAAAGCAGGGCTAAACTTTGCCGGCGAGGGCCGAAGGCCCGAGCTTTCAACTCATCTAAAAGGCAGAGCAACGAATTAAAAGCAGGGCTATACTTTGCCGGCGAGGGCCGAAGGCCCGAGCTTTCAACCCATCTAAAAGGCAGCACAACGAATTAAAAAGCAGGGCTATACTTTGCCGGCGAGGGCAGAAGGCCCGAGCTTTCAACCCATCTAAAAAGCAGAGCAACGAATTAAAAGGCAGGGCACAACTTTACCGGCGAGGGCCGAAGGCCCGAGCTTTCAACCCATCTAAAAGACAGAGCAATGAATTAAAAGGCAGGGCACAACTTTACCGGCGAGGCCGAGCTTTCAACCCATCTAAACGGCAGAGCAACGAATTAAAAGGATGGGCAAACTTTACCGGCGAGGGCCGAAGGCCCAAGCTTTCAACCCATCTAAACGGCAGAGTAACGAATTAAAAGGATGGGCAAACTTTACCGGCGAGGGCCGAAGGCCCGAGCTTTCAACCCATCTAAAAGACAGAACAATGAATGAATATGCAGGGCTTAACTTTACAGGCGAGGGCCGAAGGCCCGAGCTTTCAACCCATCTCTGAAGGCAGGGCTAAACTTTACCAGCGAGGGCCGAAGGCCCGAGCTTTCAACCCATCTGAAAAGCAGAGCAATAGTAAAAGGCAGAGAAAACAACTGGCGAGGGCCGAAGGCCCGAGCTTAAAACCCATCCCGCAACGAATAGCGAGGGCCGCAGGCCCGAAGCAATGAAAAGGCGGGGAAAAACTTACCGGCGAGGGCCGAAGGCCCGAAGCAATGAAAAGGCTGGGCGAAAACATCCATTTTTCAAAAAATTTTAAAGGTGGCCAAATGATATATCAAATGAAAGCTCTCAGTGAGCTGAGTCAAAAAATAATATCAGAAAAATTTTCTGACCATTTTGTACAAAGTTATTCTTGGGCAAAACTTCGACCATCGCAAATAAACATTCTAGCAGCGCGCGAAGCGCGCCCCAAAGCCGTTAGGCTTTCCAACGGGCACCCCAAACTAAACAGCCAGAGTATCCTAATAGGAATTGCATACGTAAGTTACCGCCATCGCATACGTAACCCATAGCTAGTTATAATAGTATAAAAAACCCCAACTTCGATTTTAAAACAGTCCCTGGCCCGGCCGAAGGCCGGGCCGCTCCTGAAAGTTGTGGAAGGGTCCTACAACTTTTTGAGGGCTATTCAGGAAAAATCCGACCTCGGCGCCATGACTTTTCCTTTGCGCCGAAACGACCCCATGAGTTTTTATATCTCGTGAACCAGAACCTGGAGCAAAAAACTTCTGCTGGTAGGATTTTAAGTTGGAGTAGGTAGATATATGCAGGAAAAAACCCGAACCTGAAATCCTAACTTGGAGGGTTCTTATGCCTTTCCAAAAATTCACATAATGTCCGTGAATTGTCGATTTTGTCGGACTTGAGTGTTGTTTTTAAGCTATATCTTGGAAACGGCTGGGGGGATTTAGATGGGACCTGGGGGGTTATAGGTATGTGGCTATGGGGAATTTTTTGGGATAGGTCGTTTTGGTGCCGCACTTAAGTGTGGCACCGAAATGGCCGGATGAGTGCTTCAAAGTGTTATAACGCGTTTTAGAGTGGTGTGGGGTTTTCGCGCCTGGGAGTGATGTTGTAGGGCTGGATTTTGGGAAAATATTTGGTGTTGGACATTAGAGTCTCGGGTGAACTTTTGGGGGTGATATGGTCCAAAGAGTCGGGGTCGAAAAGTCGACTTTTTTAAAGGGTCGTTTCGGGTCTCTTCGATAGCCAGTTCGAAAGAGAGTCCTCTGGGGCTCCGAAAAAGGTATAATATGTTGGGGTCCACTTGAGTCTCAAAAAGTTATCGCGAATGTTCGCAAATGTCGCAAATCTTTTTGAGACTCTAACGTCCTGGGAAAATTTTTTAAAATTTTTCTGACGCCGGATTCGTACTCAGCGGTTGTCAGAGCAACATATAGGGCGAATTTTGGGTCAAAATTCGAAAATTTTGTCCCACCCCTATTTCTAAATTGGGTACGTACGCCTTTTGGGGAATTTAGGGATTTTTTAATCCGACATAACTTTTTTGGGGTGGAAGGATTGAGACGGGGTTTTTTTCATAAAATCGAGTAAAAAATTAGGTATTTTATCACCCGAGAAAATTTCGAAAAAGTTGAAACTGAACCTGTAGGGGTCGAATTTCGAAAAACCCAAAATTTTTCGGTTTTTCGAAAAAATTTCGGGTTTTTTGCCGGCAGTTCGGGGCGTAGTTATTTTTCCTGGATCGAGCAGATTTTTCTGCATATTGTTGGATTTTAAAATGTTCAAAGAAAGTTAACTTTAAAAAAGTTATGATTTTTTGAAAATTTGGGTAATTTTTTTGGTCGAAATTTTAGGCCAAAAAATATTTATAATAATCTTCCAGTTCGGTTAAAAAAAGTCCCTGGCCCGAACGAAGTCAGAATATTCTTCATAAAAATGTACATATTTATAATTTAACACACATTTTGTTCCCTTTTTTGGCTGTACTTTAGTACGTGGGTGCAGGCTTTAAATTACAAATGTTATATCATTTGAAAGAGCTAGTCGAGCTGAGTCGAATGCCATCAAAATTAGCTCTAGGAAAAATTTTTGAACCGAGATACAGGCGATTGAAAATCGAAAAACCATAGGGGGGACCAAGCACTTTTTTGGGATGAAAAATTCGAAAATGCAAATGATACCTCATTCGAAAGAGCTCCTCGAGCTGAGTCGAATAACACCAAAATCAACGAAATCCGACTTGATTAGACAAAGTTATGATCTTTTATTTTAGCTCCTTACCTATGGCATCTGTGGAGATTTTTGCTGCTACGGAGGCCCCAAATACGTCCAGAGCAAGGGAGATAGGAATAGGTTTATGTTACGAACCCAGACCCATCGCCCGTAGACTCCCCGCGAGGCGCGTGCCGCAAAACCCCGCGCGAAGCGCGGGGTTTTGCACAAGCGCCTCGCCGACGCTCCATAGGTTTAGGTTTTTTGTTTATTTTTTGTGTCATAACTTTGTCTAATCTTGTCCAATCACGGTGATTTTGGTGTCATTCGACTCAGCTCGTCGAGCTCTTTCGAATGAGGTATTATTTGTATAAAAAATTTTTTATTCCAAAAATCGCCCTTTTGGACCTTCGATTTTTAGGAGTCTATATCTCGGTTCATTCAAGTCGGATTCCGTTGATTTTGGTTTTATTCGACTCAGCTCGACGAGCTCTTTCGAATGAGGTATAATTTGCATTTTCGAATTTTTCACCCCAAAAAAGTGCTTGGTCCCCCCTATGGTTTTTCGATTTTCAATCGCCTGTATCTCGGTTCAAAAATTTTTCCTAGAGCTAATTTTGGTGGCATTCGACTCAGCTCGACTAGCTCTTTCAAATGATATAACATTTGTAATTTAAAGCCTGCACCCACGTACTAAAGTGACCCCCTTTTTTAAATATTTAAAATTAATTTTTCGAATTTTACAAACTGAAAAAATTTTTGCTTTTTAAATTTATTTTCGGCTAAACTACAGTTTCCGGATCAGGCTCAGAATTGGAGGATTTATATGTCATTCGAAAGAGCTCGTCGAGCTGAGTCGAACGACACCAAAATTATTCAGCGGAAAAAATTCTGAGCCGAGTTACAGACCCCTAAATTTCAAAAAACCATAGTAAAACAAAAAACCATAGTAAAGTTCAAAAAACCAAAAAACCATAAAAAAACCATCTAATATTCCTTTAAAATCCTCACCTAATTTAACAAACAAAATCTTTCAAAACAATGTTAAAACAAAAAATACTAATAATACCACCAAATATTCTCAAGAATGGATTGGTGTGGTTTGTTGAAGTATATTTACATAAGTATATATCTGAATAACCTGACATTCATTTTTTTTCTCAAAAATGTTGACTTATTTTTACATTCCAATCCTACCTTGACCGTAATCTGATACTTTTAATTAAAATTTTTGAAAATAAATATTTTTTGTTTAATTTTATATTTTTTTCCGTTTAACAATTTTAGTCAATCTTTTAGTCAATCTTCTTCTAATTTAATTGTATTTTAATTTATTTATTTAATTAAAATAATTTATTTATTTGTTTTAGACACATACTCGAAAACATTCTGGATATAAACCTTTCTCTTGTGATTGTTGCGAAAAAACATTTCAAAGAAAAGTAAAAACAAATAAGTTAATTAATTTTTATGAAAGAATATTTTTAAAAAAAAAAAGGTTGACCGTCGCCGACATATGGAAACTCATCATTCAACATATTTAAGAAGAACAACAATACCTTTAATAGAAACTAATAGTTGTAGTAATAGACAAAATGAATTAAGAAAAAATATTATAAAATCTCCAAAAATTACTAAAAAAAAATAATACTAAAAAAAACCTCCTGGTGGCCCTTCTTTTGGGGGATTTCGCTTTCAAAAAATCAGGCTCCTCAGCGTTTGCCGAGGGATTTTTTTGAGTAGTACATTGGTCCTACAACTTTTGACGGGCTATTCAGGAAAACTCTAACATCGGCGCCAAAACGTACCTCCGCGCCGAAACGGCTGTCGGTAAAATTCAAACGGCTGTAACTCGGAAACGAAAAGTCAGATCAAAAAGTGGTTGGGGAAAGGGCACTGAAGCAGTTCAAGGGCTATAACTCTAAAAAATTTGGAATCCGGGGATCATGCCCTGAGGCGGTAGGCGATGACAAAAATTCACCGATTTTCGGTGGTTTGACCTACCGTGTCCGACGAAATTCACCGACAATTTACAAAATATACACCAATCGAAAGCTCTCATCGAGCTGAGTCTGAAAAAATTAGTTTAAGTTTTTCTGACCATTTTGCAAAAAGTTATAAAACGCCAAAGGGTCAAAATGTCCAGGACCCCTATCGGGAAGGGTGGCTCCCATTGGGTCTGATTATAACTTTGCTTATGAGAGTCCAAATCGCTCCAACTCTTTTTTCATATGTTAGGGCCCTAAGTGTACTAAAATTTTGTTGTGGGACATTTGAGTCTCGGACTTCGATTTGGGGGTGATATGGTTCAAAAGGTCGAGGTCGAAAAATCGACTTTTTGTAGGAGGTCGAGTCACCCGTTTTCGATAGCCTAAGTGAAAGAGCGTCCCCTGGCGGTCAGAAAAATATATACTTTGTTGGGGGTCCACTTGAGTCTGAGAAAGTTATGGCCAAATTGGCCAAATGTCGCAAATCGGTTTTTAGACTCTAACTTCCCGGGGAATTTTTCAAAAATTTTTCTGAGACCGGATATCGACTCAGCGGGTCCTAAAGCACCATATAGGACGTTTTTTGACCCAACATTAAAAAATTGTTTTTCCCGCGTGTTCCCTTGTGGGCCCAAAACATTTTGTCGTTTTTTATGGGTAGCGGTCTTTTGTACCTTTTTTATATCTCGGGAACGGCTGATGGGAATTGGATGGGACTTGGGGGCTATTAGGTAAACGGTCATGAGGAGTTTCATGGGCATGGTCATTTTGGTGCCGCACTTGAGTGTGGCACCGAAATGGCCGGATAAAAAATTCAAAGTATTATAACGGGTTTTTGAGAAGTGGGGCGTTTTTGGGCCTGGGAGTGATGTTGTAGGGTAAAGTGAGGGGAAGTTATAAATAGTTGGCCACTTGAGTCTCGGGTGAACTTTTGGGGGTCATATGGGTCAATGAGTCAGGGTTTCACAGTAAAATTTTTTTAAAGAGACGGGTCTGCTTTTTTCGATTACCTATTCGAAAGCCCGTCCCCTGGGGCTCCGAAAAAGGTATACTTTGTTGGGGGTCCACTTGAGTCTCAAAAAGTTATGGTCAATGTGCGCAAATGTCGCAAAACTTTTTGAGACTCTAACGTCACGGGGAATTTTTTTAAATTTTTTCTGAGACCGGATATGGACTCAGCGCATGTTAATGCCCTATATGGGCCGTTTTTAAACACAAAATATCTAAATTTTTTTCCCGACCTCATTCCAAAAGGGATGAGGTCGGGAAAATCCCCCTTTTGGGGGATTTTCGCGATTTTTTAAATCGCCATAACTTTTTTTGCTATTTTCGGATTTGGATCGGGTTTTCTTTATAAAATAGAACTAAAAATTATAAATTTTTAGAGCCTAAAAAATTTCGAAAAAAGTCTAAATTGAACCCATAGGGGTCGAATTTCGAAAAACCTAAAATTTTTCGGTTTTTCGAAAACATTTCTGGATTTTTGCCGGCGGTTCGGCCCGAGGGTATTTTTACTGGATAGAGCAGAATTTTCTGCATATTCTGGACTTTTAAAATTATTAAAAAAGGTCTACTTTAGAAAAGTTATGAATTTTTAAAAAATTCGGCAATTTTTCCGGCCGAAATTTTGAGCCAGAAAAATAAATTTTTAAAAATGGCCATAAATAGGCCAAATGTTATATCATTCGAAAGCCCTTACCGAGGGGATTCGAAAAATATTTTTTCTAAATTTGTTGACCCTTTTGGTGAAAGTTTTGGAGGGTCAAAAATTTGAGTCTGGGGGGTACTTATCCCTGGTGGGGAACCAGAGGAGGGGTAATAAATTAAAAAGACTTACGTTATATTGTAGAGCATCCTGAAATCCATCAAAAAACATTACTTTTTTGGGGGTCCACTTGAGTCTCAGAATGTTATAGCCAATATTCGCAAATGTCGCGAAACATTTTGAGACTCTAACGTCCGGGGAAATTTTTTTAATTTTTTCGAGGCCGTATTCGTACTCAGTGGGTGGGAATGCACCATTTAGGCCTATTTTTGGGGTCAAAATTCAAAAAATTTTCCCCTCCCTCAGATCCAAAGGGGTACCCCTTTTGGAGGATTTTCGCGATTTTTTAAATCGCCATAATTTTTTTTGGGATTTTCGGATTGGGATCGGGTTTTCTTTATAAAATAGAACTAAAAATTAGAAATTTTTGGAGCCTAAAAAATTTCGAAAAAAGTCGAAATTGAACCCATAGGGGTCGAATTTCGAAAAACCTAAAATTTTTCGGTTTTTTTTTAAAATTTAGGGATTTTTGCCTGCCTTTCGACCCGAATATATTTTTCCTGTGTAGAGCAGATTTTTCTGCACAGAATAGGCTTTTAAAATTTTACAATAATGTCTACTTTGAAAAAGTTATGAATTTTTGAAAAAATCGGTGATTTTTCTGGCAAAAATTTTCGGCCAAAAAAATAAATATTTCAAAGTGGCCTGGAATAGACCGATTGTTATATCAATCGAAAGCCCTTATTGAGGGGAATCTAAAAATAATTACTCCGAAATTTTCTGACCATTTTGTCCAAAGTTATAGGTGATCGAAAATTTGGGGGTGGGTGGTACCATGCCCATTGGGGTAACAATGGAGGGATAATAAATTAAAAAGACTTACGATATCTTGTAGAGCATCTTCAAATCCACCGAAAAACATACTTTGTTGGAGGTCCACTTGAGTTTCAAAAAGTTATAGACAATGTTCGCAAACGTCACAAAAACTTTTAAGACTCTAACGTCCTGCTGAATTTTTTTAAAGTTTTTGAGGTCGGATATGGACTCTGCGCAATATAATGTCAAGGAATATCGCAGAACGAAGGCCCGAGAACGACACCTAAATCAATGAAATCTGACTTTATTTGACAAAGTTAGAACCTTTTATTACCTCTTCCACAAGTGTTTTCGCGGAAAAAAGTTTTTGCCGCTGCGGAGGAAGCCGGGCATGTCGAGCGGAACGACGGCCGCCGCTTCGCTACGGTCGCCGCGAGCGAAGCGAGCACGACCGCAGCGAAGCACGGCCATCGTGTAGCGAAGACCATGCCCGGCCTACCCTCCGTAGCAGCACAAAAACAGTTTTTCCAGCGAAGATTCTGTTGTCTAAACGCAACCCATATAAAAGGCAGAGCAACGAATTAAAAAGCAGGGCTAAACTTTGCCGACGAGGGCCGAAGGCCCGACTTTCAACCCATCTAAATGGCAGAGCAACGAATTAAAAGCAGGGCTAAACTGTGCCGGCGCGGGCCGAAGGCCCGAGCTTTCAACCCATCTAAACGGCAGAGCAACGAATTAAAAGGATGGGCGAACTTTACCGGCGAGGGCCGAAGACCCGAGCTTTCAACCCATCTAAAAGGCTGAGCTAAACTTTACCGGCGAGGGCCGAAGGCCCGAGCCGGTACGGTTAACGGTCGAGCCTACGGTTAAACTGGGCGCATAAGTATTTCAATTCTTATTTCATTTATTAGATTTTTTAGACGAAGATCTTTTCAATCAAATAATTTTATGAAAATGTTCCAACTCGCGCCCAAACTAATTTTAAATACAATTAATAAAATTTAACTTTTAAAATACATACCTGCCAACGGTTCAAATATTACAAGACGCCGTCGGTTGTACCGGGCGTCGGATGCCATCGGTTTAACCGGGTATCTGGGGTACAGGGTTTGCCCGTTTACCTCCGTGCACCTCCACGTGGTGTACCCTGGGCATTGTTGTATAATAATCACTTAAATATTATACAACAATGGCTAAGCACGGAAAAAACGGGATGGTTTGAATCATAAAAATTTAACTGTTTCTAGCAGCGCGCGAAGCGCGCCCCAAAGCCGTTAGGCTTTCCAACGGGCAGAGCAAAATTTAAACCCAAAGCAAAATTAAACTGCCAGAGTATGCTATTCGCCGCCATACCCCAATGGGCACAACTAGTTATAATAGTATAAAAAAAACCCCAACTTCAACTTTAAAAAAACTCAGGCTCCCGGCCGAAGGCCGGGAGCCCCCGGAAAGTTATGGAAGGGTCCTACAACTTTTTGATGGCTATTCAGGAAAACTCTAACCTCGGCGCCACGACCTTTCCTTTGCGCCGAAACGACCCCCTGTGATTTTATATCTCGTGAACCAGAACCTGGAGCAAAAAACTTCTGCTGGTAGGATTTTAAGTTGGAGTAGGTAGATATATGCAGGAAAAAAACCGGACCCGAAATCCGAACTTGGAGGGTACTTATGCCTTTCCAAAAATTCACATAATGTCCGTGAATTGTCGATTTTGTCGGACTTGAGTGTTGTTTTTAAGCTATATCTTGGAAACGGCTGGGGGGATTTAGATGGGACCTGGGGGGTTATAGGTATGTGGCTATGGGGAATTTTTTGGGATAGGTCGTTTTGGTGCCGCACTTAAGTGTGGCACCGAAATGGCCGGATGAGTGCTTCAAAGTGTTATAACGCGTTTTAGAGTGGTGGGGGGTTTTCGCGCCTGGGAGTGATGTTGTAGGGCTGGATTTTGGGAAAATATTTGGTGTTGGACATTAGAGTCTCGGGTGAACTTTTGGGGGTGATATGGTCCAAAGAGTCGGGGTCGAAAAGTCGACTTTTTTAAAGGGTCGTTTCGGGTCTCTTCGATAGCCAGTTCGAAAGAGAGTCCTCTGGGGCTCCGAAAAAGGTATAATATGTTGGGGTCCACTTGAGTCTCAAAAAGTTATCGCGAATGTTCGCAAATGTCGCAAATCTTTTTGAGACTCTAACGTCCTGGGAAAATTTTTTAAAATTTTTCTGACGCCGGATTCGTACTCAGCGGTTGTCAGAGCAACATATAGGGCGAATTTTGGGTCAAAATTCGAAAATTTTGTCCCACCCCTATTTCTAAATTGGGTACGTACGCCTTTTGGGGAATTTAGGGATTTTTTAATCCGACATAACTTTTTTTGGGGTGGAAGGATTGAGACGGGGTTTTTTTCATAAAATCGAGTAAAAAATTAGGTATTTTATCACCCGAGAAAATTTCGAAAAAAGTTGAAACTGAACCTGTAGGGGTCGAATTTCGAAAAACCCAAAATTTTTCGGTTTTTCGAAAAAATTTCGGGTTTTTTGCCGGCAGTTCGGGGCGTAGTTATTTTTCCTGGATCGAGCAGATTTTTCTGCATATTGTTGGATTTTAAAATGTTCAAAGAAAGTTAACTTTAAAAAAGTTATGATTTTTTGAAAATTTGGGTAATTTTTTTGGTCGAAATTTTAGGCCAAAAAATATTTATAATAATCTTCCAGTTCGGTTAAAAAAAGTCCCTGGCCCGAACGAAGTCAGAATATTCTTCATAAAAATGTACATATTTATAATTTAACACACATTTTGTTCCCTTTTTTGGCTGTACTTTAGTACGTGGGTGCAGGCTTTAAATTACAAATGTTATATCATTTGAAAGAGCTAGTCGAGCTGAGTCGAATGCCATCAAAATTAGCTCTAGGAAAAATTTTTGAACCGAGATACAGGCGATTGAAAATCGAAAAACCATAGGGGGACCAAGCACTTTTTTGGGATGAAAAATTCGAAAATGCAAATGATACCTCATTCGAAAGAGCTCCTCGAGCTGAGTCGAATAACACCAAAATCAACGAAATCCGACTTGATTAGACAAAGTTATGATCTTTTATTTTAGCTCCTTACCTATGGCATCTGTGGAGATTTTTGCTGCTACGGAGGCCCCAAATACGTCCAGAGCAAGGGAGATAGGAATAGGTTTATGTTACGAACCCAGACCCATCGCCCGTAGACTCCCCGCGAGGCGCGTGCCGCAAAACCCCGCGCGAAGCGCGGGGTTTTGCACAAGCGCCTCGCCGACGCTCCATAGGTTTAGGTTTTTTGTTTATTTTTTGTGTCATAACTTTGTCTAATCTTGTCCAATCACGGTGATTTTGGTGTCATTCGACTCAGCTCGTCGAGCTCTTTCGAATGAGGTATTATTTGTATAAAAAATTTTTTATTCCAAAAATCGCCCTTTTGGACCTTCGATTTTTAGGAGTCTATATCTCGGTTCATTCAAGTCGGATTCCGTTGATTTTGGTTTTATTCGACTCAGCTCGACGAGCTCTTTCGAATGAGGTATAATTTGCATTTTCGAATTTTTCACCCCAAAAAAGTGCTTGGTCCCCCCTATGGTTTTTCGATTTTCAATCGCCTGTATCTCGGTTCAAAAATTTTTCCTAGAGCTAATTTTGGTGGCATTCGACTCAGCTCGACTAGCTCTTTCAAATGATATAACATTTGTAATTTAAAGCCTGCACCCACGTACTAAAGTGACCCCCCTTTTTTAAATATTTAAAATTAATTTTTCGAATTTTACAAACTGAAAAAATTTTTGCTTTTTAAATTTATTTTCGGCTAAACTACAGTTTCCGGATCAGGCTCAGAATTGGAGGATTTATATGTCATTCGAAAGAGCTCGTCGAGCTGAGTCGAACGACACCAAAATTATTCAGCGGAAAAAATTCTGAGCCGAGTTACAGACCCCTAAATTTCAAAAAACCATAGTAAAACAAAAAACCATAGTAAAGTTCAAAAAACCAAAAAACCATAAAAAAACCATCTAATATTCCTTTAAAATCCTCACCTAATTTAACAAACAAAATCTTTCAAAACAATGTTAAAACAAAAAATACTAATAATACCACCAAATATTCTCAAGAATGGATTGGTGTGGTTTGTTGAAGTATATTTACATAAGTATATATCTGAATAACCTGACATTCATTTTTTTCTCAAAAATGTTGACTTATTTTTACATTCCAATCCTACCTTGACCGTAATCTGATACTTTTAATTAAAATTTTTGAAAATAAATATTTTTTGTTTAATTTTATATTTTTTTCCGTTTAACAATTTTAGTCAATCTTTTAGTCAATCTTCTTCTAATTTAATTGTATTTTAATTTATTTATTTAATTAAAATAATTTATTTATTTGTTTTAGACACATACTCGAAAACATTCTGGATATAAACCTTTCTCTTGTGATTGTTGCGAAAAAACATTTCAAAGAAAAGTAAAAACAAATAAGTTAATTAATTTTTATGAAAGAATATTTTTAAAAAAAAAGGTTGACCGTCGCCGACATATGGAAACTCATCATTCAACATATTTAAGAAGAACAACAATACCTTTAATAGAAACTAATAGTTGTAGTAATAGACAAAATGAATTAAGAAAAAATATTATAAAATCTCCAAAAATTACTAAAAAAAATAATACTAAAAAAAACCTCCTGGTGGCCCTTCTTTTGGGGGATTTCGCTTTCAAAAAATCAGGCTCCTCAGCGTTTGCCGAGGGATTTTTTTGAGTAGTACATTGGTCCTACAACTTTTGACGGGCTATTCAGGAAAACTCTAACATCGGCGCCAAAACGTACCTCCGCGCCGAAACGGCTGTCGGTAAAATTCAAACGGCTGTAACTCGGAAACGAAAAGTCAGATCAAAAAGTGGTTGGGGAAAGGGCACTGAAGCAGTTCAAGGGCTATAAATCTAAAAAATTTGGAATCCGGGGATCATGCCCTGAGGCGGTAGGCGATGACAAAAATTCACCGATTTTCGGTGGTTTGACCTACCGTGTCCGACGAAATTCACCGACAATTTACAAAATATACACCAATCGAAAGCTCTCATCGAGCTGAGTCTGAAAAAATTAGTTTAAGTTTTTCTGACCATTTTGCAAAAAGTTATAAAACGCCAAAGGGTCAAAATGTCCAGGACCCCTATCGGGAAGGGTGGCTCCCATTGGGTCTGATTATAACTTTGCTTATGAGAGTCCAAATCGCTCCAACTCTTTTTTCATATGTTAGGGCCCTAAGTGTACTAAAATTTTGTTGTGGGACATTTGAGTCTCGGACTTCGATTTGGGGGTGATATGGTTCAAAAGGTCGAGGTCGAAAAATCGACTTTTTGTAGGAGGTCGAGTCACCCGTTTTCGATAGCCTAAGTGAAAGAGCGTCCCCTGGCGGTCAGAAAAATATATACTTTGTTGGGGGTCCACTTGAGTCTGAGAAAGTTATGGCCAAATTGGCCAAATGTCGCAAATCGGTTTTTAGACTCTAACTTCCCGGGGAATTTTTCAAAAATTTTTCTGAGACCGGATATCGACTCAGCGGGTCCTAAAGCACCATATAGGACGTTTTTTGACCCAACATTAAAAAATTTTTTTTCCCTCGTGTTCCCTTGTGGGCCCAAAACATTTTGTCGTTTTTTATGGGTAGCGGTCTTTTGTACCTTTTTTATATCTCGGGAACGGCTGATGGGAATTGGATGGGACTTGGGGGATATTAGGTAAACGGTCATGAGGAGTTTAATGGGCATGGTCATTTTGGTGCCGCACTTGAGTGTGGCACCGAAATGGCCGGATAAAAATTCAAAGTATTATAACGGGTTTTTGAGAAGTGGGGGGTTTTTGGGCCTGGGAGTGATGTTGTAGGGTAAAGTGAGGGGAAGTTATAAATAGTTGGCCACTTGAGTCTCGGGTGAACTTTTGGGGGTCATATGGGTCAATGAGTCAGGGTTTCACAGTAAAATTTTTTAAAGAGACGGGTCTGCTTTTTTCGATTACCTATTCGAAAGCCCGTCCCCTGGGGCTCCGAAAAAGGTATACTTTGTTGGGGTCCACTTGAGTCTCAAAAAGTTATGGTCAATGTGCGCAAATGTCGCAAAACTTTTTGAGACTCTAACGTCACGGGGAATTTTTTTAAATTTTTTCTGAGACCGGATATGGACTCAGCGCATGTTAATGCCCTATATGGGCCGTTTTTAAACACAAAATATCTAAATTTTTTTCCCGACCTCATTCCAAAAGGGGTACCCCTTTTGGGGATTTTCGCGATTTTTTAAATCGCCATAACTTTTTTTGCTATTTTCGGATTTGGATCGGGTTTTCTTTATAAAATAGAACTAAAAATTATAAATTTTTAGAGCCTAAAAAATTTCGAAAAAGTCTAAATTGAACCCATAGGGGTCGAATTTCGAAAAACCTAAAATTTTTCGGTTTTTCGAAAACATTTCTGGATTTTTGCCGGCGGTTCGGCCCGAGGGTATTTTTACTGGATAGAGCAGAATTTTCCATTTAAAGGTAACAGTTTTTCATATGTTAAAAGTTCAGTTGATGGTCGTATTGATGTTGATGAACCAGCGCAGTACGCAAAAATGATTTATCGAAGTCCTACGGAGGCCTATTCTCGCTTAATGGGATACAAATATGCTTTCCTTTCCCATACGGTTATAGTATTGCAGATTCATTTACCAGATAATCAAAAGTTATTTTTTAATTCTAAAACTGCTCCTACTGTTCTTGCAAATGTTGAAGATGGCATACTTCCAGATACCCATCTTACTGCTTATTGGACTTTATGGCGAAAAAATATTAACGATCCCGTTATTAGGAGTATTCTTTTTGAGAATTTACCCGAATCATATTCGTTTGATAGCAAGGAGAAAGTATGGCGTAAAAGGAGAATGGCTCAAATTAGAAAAATTACTAAGCCTATTATAGGAAGAATTTTGTCCGTTTCTCCAAGAGAGCCAGAAAAATTCGCGCTGTATGTCCTTACTAAACATTTTCCGGGTGATCCTGATGAGCTAAAAAATGTTAATGGTCATGTTTGTACATCTTTTGCTGATGCTGCCCGGTTAAGGGGTCTTTTTGAAGATAATGGTGTGTGGGAGCGTACTTTAAGAGAGGCGTCTTTTTCGTTAAACCCCTCACAAATGAGGCAATTATTTGCAAATATACTTGTATTTGGCGGGACAGAAAGATGTGTTATTGATGGTTATGTCTTATGGGAAATGTTTAAGGACCAAATGTATGATAGGAGACGGTGTTCAGACGCAGAAAAACTTTTACGTATAGATAGAGCGTTAGCGATAATTGAACGATATTTGTTAAGTAATGGTCGCACTATGGACGAGTTTAGCCTTCCTTTACCAAACAACCCGCTTATAAATGATCCAGATAGAGCTTTAGATGCTTTCTTTTTCCCAAATAATGTTAATAGTGATGAACTGGACGAAACAGTTGACACTTCTGCTTTAGAAAGAGCGAATTTAAATACAGAACAAGATAATTTTTTTAATATGATTCGTGATGCAGTTTTTGATCCAAATTCTGTTAATAAATATTTTTACTTGTCCGGAGATGGTGGCACGGGTAAAACATTTTTATTAAATTATGTTCTTTACCGACTTAGGAGTTTAAATTTAAAAGTTTTGCCAACCGCTTCAACAGGTATTGCTGCAACGAAATTTTATGCAGGGGGTATGACTTTTCACTCTGCTTTTCGTTTTGGGATTAATGTTGAACCTGGGAAACTTCCTTTAGTAAGGTTTGACAGTTTTTTTGGGCGAAGGATTATAGAATGTGATGTCATTATTATTGATGAGATTACCATGTTACATAAGACTGTGTTTGAAAACGTAGACCTTTTATGTCGGACCATGGTTCTGCAAAACAAAGATCATCCTTTTGCCGGGAAAGTTGTAATACTTTCAGGAGACTGGAAGCAATCTTTACCCGTAGTTAATGATTCTACTTCACCTGTTGCTCAAGTTGCTGCTTCCATTCAATCCTCTCATTTGTATCCTCTTTTTCACAAATTTAGACTTGTGCAGAATATGAGAGTGATTCCATCTGAGATACAATTTAAGGATTGGCTTTATACTATTGGTACTGGGACAATCGGTGATGTTGTTAATATTCCACCCAATATGATAGTTAATTCCCGCCAAGAACTTTATGATTTTGTTTTTGATCAAGGGTTTACGATTGCAAGTAACGAACTGTTAAAAAGATTGATATTAGCACCAACAAATAGGGTAGTTGATGCCATAAATTCTGAAATTATAGACATGATTGATTCACCTGAGCACGAATACTTATCTATTGACAACCCAACAAGTGAAAATCCGTTAGTATATAATGCTGCTGATTATGATGTTGCGCAATTGAATAGACTTACTCCTATAGGGATGCCAGCTCATAGTATTAAACTTAAAGTTGGCTCAGTAATCGTATTACTTCAGAATTTAAATACCCAAAAATCTTTGTGTAATGGTACGAGATTAATTGTCACCAATTTACTGTCCAATCTTATTGAAGCGGAGACAATAAATATTGGATCTGATCATGGTATTAGGGTTGGCATTTGTCGTACCAGAAATTCATATGTTGATATTCATCCAGACGGAGTAAGCTTTGAGCGTTTTCAGTTTCCTGTTCGAGTAGCCTTTTGTATGACTATCACTAAAGCTCAGGGTCAAACTTGTGATCGTTTGGGTATTGATTTTAGTGATGAGCCCTTTGCTCATGGACAATTGTATACAGCTTTATCACGAGCTCGAAGTAGTGAATTTATTAGAGTTTTTGCTCCAAATAAAACAAGAAATAATGATGGAGGTGTTCCAATAAGAAATGTTGTTGCCAATGGAATTACTTTTGATTAAATTTAATGTAAAAAAGATAGTTTTTTGTTGAGCTTTTTTAATTTGTTCTTGAATGTTGTATTGTGGTAATATTTTTGGTTGAGTTTTTATTATTTATATATCCTTTGTTGTGGAATGGTTTTTTCGGTTTTATATTTAATATTTTATTTGGGGTATGAATTATTTACTTTTGACTGAAATGGTTTTGAATTTACAATTTATTTGTTTGTGATTGTTATTTTCGTTTATTAAAAGTTGTGTTTAATTTATTTGTTTTTCGTTTGAGTGAAGTATATTTAGTATTTTAGTGGAGTTTTTAATTATATTATATAAAATAATATTTGTTGTGTTTTTCCTTTAATGTGGAGTTGATTAGATTTTTTAGAATATTTTGATTGAAATGGGTATATTTTTTGTAATATTGATGTAATGTTGTTTCTATTTATATTATTCTTTATGGGACGGTTTTTTGGGTTGTAATATTAAAAAATAGTATTTTTGGGGTTGTATTATTTAAAAAATTAGTATTTTTGGGGTTGTTTTTAAACAGAATTTTATTTATTTAATTATTTTTATAGTTTAGTTTAAATTTATTTTTTATTCACTTTTATGTCCAATAGGGGCATAATCGCACGGGAGGCTTTATGCCAACCGGTTAAGTATTTCATTGTTGTTTATTATTTATTTAATTATTATTCACTTTTATGTCCAATAGGGGCATAATCGCACGGGAGGCTTTATGCCAACCGGTTGAGCAATTTCTTTTGTTTTTTATTTATTTGTTTATTTATTTTTCACTTTTATGTCTAATAGAGGCATAATCGCACGGGAGGCTTTATGCCGACCGGTTGAGTATTTCGTTGTTGTTTTTTAATTATTTATTTATTGCTTTTAATTATTTATTATTCACTTTTATGTCCAATAGGGGCATAATCGCACGGGAGGCTTTATGCCAACCGGTTAAGTATTTCATTGTTGTTTTTTTGTTTTTAAGTATAATTTAATAGTATTTTATTATTTATTTTGGGGATTTTTATTATTTATTTTTTTATTATTTATTTTTGGGGTGGGTCCCTCCCACGGGGTACAGGGTTTGCCCGTTTACCTCCGTGCACCTCCACGTGGTGTACCCTGGGCATTGTTGTATAATTATAAAATGTTATACAACAATGGCTAAGCACGGTAAAAAACGGGATGGTTTAAAATATAAAAATTGTAAATGTTTCTAGCAGCGCGCGAAGCGCGCCCCAAAGCCGATAGGCTTTCCAACGGGCAGAGCATAAAAAATCCAAAAGTATTGTAACAAAACCTATTGCATACGTAAGTTACCGCCATCGCATACGTAACCCACAGCTAGTTACTCTTATACCTATAAAAAAGACAAATTTCCATTTTAAAAATTCATATCGGCCGGCCGAAGGCCGGCCGCTTCCCAGAAGCCTGACATCTTGGGGGCAACTTTTTACGGCGCATCTGGGAAAAATACGGAAAAGTTTCTGCGATGAACTTTTGGCACCGAAACGGCTTGGGTCAACTGGCTATCTTTTGAACCAGAACCTGGAGCAAAAAACTTCTGCTGGGAGGATTTTAAGTTAGAACATGTAGATATACGTAGGAAAAAACCCGAACCCGAAATCCGAACTTGGAGGGTACTTATGGGTGCGCAAAAATTTCTGGGACCAAACGGGTTTTGGTGAAAAATGGGGTTATTGGGGTGTACGCAATTGTCGCGATGGTGTATCTCGGGAATGACTTGGGCGATTCGGATGGGGCCTGCGGGGTATTAGGTAAGTCGCTATGGGGAATTTTTTGGGATAGGTCATTTTGGTGCCGCACTTGAGTGTGGCACTGAAACGTCCGGATGCATAATTCAACGCGTTATAACGCGTTTTTGAGAAGTGGGGGGTTCTTTGGCCTGGGAGTGATATTGTATGGCTGGATGTTGGGAAAATATTTGGTGTTGGACATTAGAGTCTCGGGTGAACTTTTGGGGGTGATATGACTCAAAGAGTCGGGGTCGAAAAGTCGACTTTTTTTAAAAGGTCGTTTCGGGTCTCTTCGGTAGCCAGTTCGAAAGAGCGTCCCCTGGCGGTCAGAAAAAGGTATAATATGTTGGGTGTCCACTTGAGTCTCAAAAAGTTATAGCCAAAGTGGCAAAATGTCGCGAATCTTTTTGAGACTCTAACGTCCCGGGGAATTTTTTTTAAATTTTTCTGACGACGGATTCGTACTCAGCGGGTTTCAAAGCACCATATAGGTCGAATTTCGGGTCAAAATTCGAAAATTTTGTCCCACCCCCTATATTCCAAAGGGGTAATCATTCGGATGGGGCCCTGATGGGGTTTGCTTTATAAAATGATGGTGTATCTCGGGAATGACTTGGGCGATGGTGTATCTCGGGAATGACTTGGGCGATTCGGATGGGGCCTGCGGGGTATTAGGTAAGTCGCTATGGGGAATTTTTTGGGATAGGTCATTTTGGTGCCGCACTTGAGTGTGGCACTGAAACGTCCGGATGCATAATTCAACGCGTTATAACGCGTTTTTGAGAAGTGGGGGGTTCTTTGGCCTGGGAGTGATATTGTATGGCTGGATGTTGTGAAAATATTTGGTGTTGGACATTAGAGTCTCGGGTGAACTTTTGGGGGTGATATGACTCAAAGAGTCGGGGTCGAAAAGTCGACTTTTTTTAAAAGGTCGTTTCGGGTCTCTTCGGTAGCCAGTTCGAAAGAGCGTCCCCTGGCGGTCAGAAAAAGGTATAATATGTTGGGTGTCCACTTGAGTCTCAAAAAGTTATAGCCAAAGTGGCAAAATGTCGCGAATCTTTTTGAGACTCTAACGTCCCGGGGAATTTTTTTTAAATTTTTCTGACGACGGATTCGTACTCAGCGGGTTTCAAAGCACCATATAGGTCGAATTTCGGGTCAAAATTCGAAAATTTTGTCCCACCCCCTATATTCCAAAGGGGTACCCCTTTTGGGGAAATTTCGGGATTTTTTGGGGGACCTTAACTTTTTTTGGGATTGATGGATCGGGATGGGGTTTGCTTTATAAAATCGAGTAAAAAATTAGGTATTTTTCGAGCGAAGAAAATTTCGAAAAAGTCGAAATTGGGGGTGTAGGGGTCGAATTTCAAAAACCCGAAAATTTTTCGGTTTTTCGAAAAAATTTCGGGATTTTTGCCGACTGTTCGGGGCGCAGGTATTTTTCCTGGATAGAGCTTATTTTTCTTCATAGAATAAGCTTTTAAAATTTTTCAAAAAGGTCAACTTTCGGGAAGTTATGATTTTTTGAAAATTTCGGCGATTTTCCCGGCCGAAATTTTCGACCAAAAAAATAATTTTTCCAGAATGGCCATGAATAGGCCAAATGATACATCAATCTAAAGCTCTCATCGAGTGGAGTATAAAAATAATTTTTGTATAATTTTCTGACCATTTTGGCAAAAGTTTTAAATGGTCGAATTTTTGGGGGTGGGCGGTACCATACCCAGTGGGGTACCAAAAGAGTGGCACTTAATTAAAAATACTTACGTCATGTTGTAGAGCATCCTCAAATCCATAGAAAAAATATAAATTTCAAGGGGGTCCACTTGAGTCTGATCATGTTATGGTCAAAAAGGGCCAATATTCTTGGATAGCCCCCAAAAATGGGGGCGAAGTCTCGAGTTTGAGAACCAGCCTCGAGTCTCGACATCCAGACCTGCATATTTCGACTCAGCTCGTCGAGCCCGTTTGAACGAGTACCCACATGCCTATACTTGGAGCAACTTTGTATCTTTCGAGCCCTCGAGCTCGAGTCTCGAGCTCGACTCGAGCTCGAGACCTTCACAGATCGATTCAGAATCCCGAATAGGTCATTCTGGCAAAAAATGTCAAAATGGTAAATTTCAAAATGGTCAGGGCTCAAAATGGTCAAAATCTCAAAATGGTAACTCTGGGGCAGGGGAGTACTATGGGGGGTATGGGACTATATAAGGAGGAGGATATACCCCATATTTTTCATTTCCAGTCATTTTTTCATTTCATTTATTTTTTTTAAAAATATGCTCTCTAAAAAATAAAAAAATATTAAATTTAATTATCTAACCCAAAATATCTAATTTATTCCCCCCTCTCTCTCTCTCCTCTCTCTCTCTCTCTCTCTCTCTCTCCTCTCTCTCTCTCTCTCTCTCCTCTCTCTCTCCTCTCTCTTCTTCTATTCCCCTCTCTTTCTTTTATTTCATTTCTTTTCTTCTCTCTCTCCCTCCCTCCCCTTTTGGGGTTTCATATAATAAAGAGATCTTTCCCCTATACCATTATGTGGTTAACCGGAGGAAGCAGGATGCGTGCTTCCGTTTGGTTGGCTAAATCATAATGTCTACTATTGTGTATTAAGTTACCAATACTCGAAGACATTATGGTTTTTTGGTACCTGTACTCAAAAATTTAAAAAAATAAAATTTTCGGGTTATAGTACAGGTACCTCAAAAAGGCCAACCATTCGGATATAATCCCGCAGAAGACCTGTGGAGTCTGGTGCTACATAATGTGCGGGTTTTCATTACACATTAGTTAAACAGCTCATACGGGGCATTGCACTAAGCCTCGGAGCATTGCACGTTTACTAATGTATGCATTTTATGCATCATTTCTTAGCTACCTCAAGTGGCTCCTTCCAATTAGGGTCGGGAATGCGGTGTTGTCAAATCACCGAAGAGTAAAAAGCATGCCCCAATCTAAATTTAACGAAACAAAAAACAAAAATCCTTATTATATCTAACATTTCCCCCATTTAATGCATACTAGCCTACTGCGCGGATGCCAATACTGGTATGCATCATGCTTTGAACTCCAAGGTGGGCCTCATTCCCTTCTCTACACCGGTTGGAAGCCCAGGTAGACTCCGCTCCTTTTATCTGTACCCAAATTTTCATCTTTTGGCACTCCAGTCAACTGGTACCCCCAGTTGATGCCATCTGGTGACTTCTACCAAGGGCTGTACGCGGATATGTGACTTCTACCCAACCCCATCTTAAATAATTCGAGGGATTTTTACTTAATTTTGAATTTTTCTTCCCTTTCTGATTTTTAATTTAATTAAAATATTTTTCCTATTATTTAAAAATATTTCCACTGGATTTTAATGAACAATATAATTGTTTAAATTAGTAATACATTTTTTAAATTCTAATAATACAATTATTTACCCTTAAAAAGATTTTGGAACCTTTTATTTTACCTGAGAAATTATTTAAATATATTAATTACTCACTATCTCTCTATTTCCCTGGGTTCTTTTATTTTTTCATTTTATTTTTTTCCTCCCTGAAGTCACATTGTCCAATGCGTACGGCATAAGCCTTGGTCAGAACCTTTTCCCCCACTCCAATCTTTGTTCAGAGTTCTATCAAACATGATTTAATTTTTAAAATTTATAAATAAAAGAAATTTAAAATAAATTAGTTTTTAAAACTTTTCCGTCAAAATGTAACAAAATTATTTTAAACCTACAAAGCAATCATGTTTGTTAGAATAATGGTCATAGATTCGGCAGAACTGATTTATATTTCATACTATGTCGGTTTTGCTACTATTCTACGCAGAGTAATTTCTAGAACTTATTTTATTTTTGTTCTTCAATGTTTTTATTTTTCCTGCGTAGATGTGTAGCGATACTTGTCCCTTTCTTCCTCTTTATTTTTTTGCGTTATATTTTTGGGGCAGTAGATATTTTATTTTTGGGGCAGTAGATATTTTATTTTTGGGGCAGTAGATATTTTTTTTGGGGCAGTATGTATTTTTATTTTTGGGGCAGTAAATTTATTTTTATTTTTGGGGCAGTAGTTTTCTTTATTTTTGGGGCAGTAGATTTTTTAAAATTATCTTTCTTTATCTCTGTTTCTCTTCTTGCTAATATTTCTTCTATTCTTCTCCTCTTTCCTCACCTCACCTCTTTTTGCGTTTTTGAATCTATATTTTAGATATTTTGGGTTAAATAATTAAATTTTAATATATTTTAAAAATTATGCCTTCTAGGGATCAAAAAAAGCGCAAAAATCGTCGGCAAAGACATTTAGCTGACACTAACCCAAACTGCTCTCTTCAGAGCACTGATCAGGATGTCCAACCAGAGCATTCTGATCAGAATCTCGATCTGGGAACCCCAAACTGCTCTCTTCAGAGCAATATTTCTGACAACCCGTCTCAGGGTGGTGACTCTTCTTCTCTTGCTTCTCTTTCTTCTTCTCTTCCTCAACATTCTTTCTATTTTAATTTTGATAATGTAAATATTTGTGACTCTACTGACGACCCGGGTCCTCCTCAAACCCCAACTACTCCACTTACCCCCTTTTCCCTTACTTCCGAGGCCGTTGCGCCAAGGAAACAGAGGAAGACTAGAGAGTCCTCTGTTGACACTGAAAGTTTATTGTCCCTTGATTCGGCCTCCATTTTTTCGTCAAGAGGTTCCTCTCCTTCAACTTCCACAACTAAACGGGGTCGCCCAAAGAAACAAACCCGAAAAAATGCAGGCCGAAAACCTAAAATTATTCCCCAACAACCTGAGGTCCCTTTGGTTCCCACTATTAATTTTGAAAACCTTCCTTTACTTAATTTTGTCACCCAAAAGACCAATGATCCCGGGGCAATTTGTAATCGGGCTTTTATGACACTTCATAATGAAGATAATGATAGGGCCCCCTTCGTATTGAAACCCTCTGGAATAATTTAACAGAGTGGTTGGATGGCTCTGAAATCTATGGATTTCTATGCTATCTGTCCCGACATAGCCATAGAAACACCGTAGTAGTTGACTCAAATGTCATTATTCCTCTTCCTATGAATCAGAATGTCCAAGACATTCCACAGGAAGCTTTCGTAGACCGGTGCTATGGTTTTATCCCAGGCCAAGTGCCTGAGATAATCCTTTTCCCCCTCAATTTCCCAAATCACTGGACCTTAGTGGTTTGGGATGCCTCTGATAATAGAGGATTTTTTATTGATTCCCTTTCTTCCCCCTTTCAATCACGTTTGCATGGTGATGAAAGGATTCCTATTATTCAATCTTTTATTACACGAATGACTAATATTCCTATTAATAATATTCATATTAATGACTACCCCCTTAATTTATATACCAACCAAAATGATGGGAATAGTTGTGGGTACTTCACCTGTTTATATGCCGAAGCATGGCTCTTTAACAACCGTAACCTTCTTTTTAATAATTTTAATATTAATACCGAAAAACGTAGGATCCTCTGGCACCTTAATAACCTTTTTATTGGGGATAATTTTGAATACCATCCACGCACTCAACATGTCATCGAACATGTAGCCCCCCATCAACATGTCATCGAACATGTAATTCCCGATGAAGGTGTAGTTGTACCAAACTACCCCTTTGTGTTTTTAGAACCCGACCCTCCCTCCAAAAATTTGCGCCGTTCCGAGCGTATTAAGTCAAAGAAGGATGCTACACCAGCATCTTCTTCCCTTACTTCCCCACCACCTTCCTCCTCGTCCAACCCGATTACCAGTCGTTGTACTCGTAATCACCCCTTATGGCCCTGTGCTGATGTTCGATCCCAGCATACCACAGATTATTATGACTCGGGCAACCTCGGGGATTCTATTTGTTATTATTGTTGGGCTTTATTATTTAATTCCGAAGTTAACACTGAACATAAAAGAACATTCAAACGGGTTACCTCCTCCTTCTGTTGTAAATGTGGTAAAGTTACCCTCCCAGCCTATACTGAACATCCTCCATTATTAAAAAAATTATTAAAATCTGATACACCCCAGTCCAAGGAATTTCTTAAGAATGAAAATATTTATAATAGTTTATTAGCCTTTGCCTCCATTTCCGTTGGGCACCAAGATTCCTCCCATCATGGTAGTGTTTGTTTTATGTTAAATGGAGAGTTTTCTCGCCGTATTAGTTCAATGTTCCCGGGCCCTCTTACCCCTTCCTTTTCTCAATTGTATATTCTGGATGCCAATGAAGCTCTGGATATACGTACCCAAAACACCCAATATGGGGGAGATCGTGTAAATAAAAAAACTCTCCAGGACTTAGACACCCTCCTTAGGACCACCCATCCCTTTGCAATTAATTTTAAAAACTTTCATACTCAGTATGAAAGCATCCTGCAACAGGATGGCCCCGATGCTGTGAGCAAATTTCGATTTACTCTTTTGGAGGAGCGAAATGTGCCTGCAGCTATTAGAGATCCCAGAGACCATCCTCGTCAAGTAAATTTACCTGACGAGAAGGCAATGTTTTCTATTTGGACTGAGTCCACTGACCCTCCTTTATTAAAAGGTATTTATATTACTGATCTTCAAGGATCTTTATTTGAAATTCCCGCTTACCACCCAACCACCGACACCCTTACTTATCCACTGTTATTTCCCAATGGGGATGATGGGTTCCATGAAAAATACCCCTTTAATACTAATAAAATTCCTTCCACCTCTAATAAGGACAACTCGGAGGATTTAAGATCCGATGATGAGCTTGAAGAACCCACCACTTCTAAAAAATGGATTTCCCTCCGCGATTATATTCGATATCGTCTTGCTATTCGCAAGGACGAGCCCCTGCACAACATTTGGAGTGCAGGTGGTGGCCTTTCTCAAAAATTCACTCTTGACTACTCAGCTCGAATTGATGCTGAAGTAGCAAGTTTTTTACGCCAGCCCCGTTTTAACCTTCTTAAGACACTCCCTCCGACTATTCTTAAACACTTGGCTAATGACGGAAGACTGAAATCAGTCGACGACATTACAAGTGTTGTATTCTTTCGTAAATATCATCCTGGGACCCGGCCCTACTTTCAAGACATGTTCTACGATGCTACAACAATTATGTCTCGCACCAGACAAAAGGGTTGTGCATCGTTCATGTTGACCTTCACTTCCAACCCCAACTGGCCCGAAATTAAGCGTAACTTCCTCCATAAGGACCAAAAATTAGTAGACCGTTTTGATATTATGTGTAGAGTCTATGAAGATAAGAAGCGTGAATTAACCCACCTTATTAATAATAAACACATTTTGGGGAAAATACTCGGTTATGCCCAAAGCCGTGAATTTCAAAAAAGGATCGGCGGCCCTCATCTTCATAGAGTCTACACAACTAACTTAGAAGCCACCCCCGAAAATATTTCTAATATAATCTGGGCCCACATTCCTCCCAACCCACCCCATTCAGATACTTCTGATTGGGCGAACTTTCTTAGGAAGGTTCGTGACCTTATCCCAAAATTCCAAGTCCATGACTGTGGTTCTCACTGCAGAGGGCACGATGGGAAATGTATGAAGTTTTTCCCAAAGGCCTTCTGCAGGCAGACCATTATCCACGCAAATAGGCCCGCGGAATATTATCGTCCCAGTCCTGAGGATGGTGGTGAAGTTCTTAGTGTTCCACGCGGACAAGCCATCATCAAATACGATAATTCTCGTATTGTCCCCTATAATCCTTTCATAATGGTTATGTTCCAATCCCACCATAACTTGGAACTTGCCTACGGTCAAACCGATAATCTTAAGTACGCCCTTAAATACCCCTTCAAAGGCCCAAGTTTTTCTTATATTAAAAATACCGCCGGCTCCATTAATATAGATGAACCCGCCCAATATGCCAAGATGCTTTATCGAAGTCCAGCTGAGGCATTTTCCCGAATTCAGTCCTATAAATATGCTGACCTTTCCCATGCAGTAATCCCCCTCTCAATTCACTTGCCTGGTAACCAACCCGTTTATATGACCCCCGCCACTCGTAATCAAATAATAACTGATGTTTCCCAAGGCAAACTCCCGGAATCCAAATTAACTGCTTATTGGAAATTATGGGCAAAAGATAATAATGTTAAAAATATTTTATTTGAGAACCTCCCTGAAACTTATGCATATCACACTGATACTAAGACTTGGGAACCCCGCAAACACTCCACTGTAAAAGGTCAGCCTGTTTTAGGACGCATTTATACTGTTTCCCCCGTGAGGACCCTGAAAAATTCGCCCTTTACGTTCTTACTAAGCACTTCCCTGGGGACCCCGACCACTTATTAACTGTGAACGGTATAAAGTACACCACTTTTGCCGAAGCAGCCCGACAACGCGGCCTCTTTGAAGATAGTTCCGTTTGGGAGCGAACTTTAAGAGAGGGTTCTTATTCCTTAACTCCTTCCCAAATGCGCCAACTTTTCGTAAATATCCTTGTCTTCAGTTCTACAGATGATTGCGTCATAGATGCTCTGCATCTGTGGAATATGTTTATAGACCATTTCTTTGACCGACGTTGTACCGAAGATCAACGTCCTATTCGTATTGACCGGGCTCTGGCTATAATTGAAAGATATTTGCTTGCTAATGGCAAGTCAATGTCTGATTATGGTCTCCCACTTCCACATAATTCCCTCACTGACGACCCTGATACAGCTGTTGACCAGTTTTTCTTCCCCCAACATATAAATGATGATGATACCGACGCTACTGCCGATACATCGTCATTAGTCAGTGCCACCCTTAACCCCGAACAAAATAATTTCTTTGACTTAATTCTTAATTCCATAAGAGATCCTAATTCCCAAAAACTTTATTTCTTATCTGGGGATGGGGGAACCGGGAAAACTTTCTTATTAAACTTCTTACTCTTCCATTTAAGGCGGTTAGGTCACAAAGTCCTTGCAACCGCATCGACTGGGATCGCCGCTACAAAGTTTTATGCCGGTGGCATGACTTTGCACTCCGCCTTCCGTTTTGGAATTAACCATCGTCCAGGTCAAATCCCCCAAATCCAATTCGGAAGCTATTTTGGCCGCCGAATAATCGAAAGCGATGTTGTCATCATTGATGAAATAACATTGCTGGAGATGACATTATTAGAAAATGTCGACCTTTTATGCCGGACCATGGTTCCTTCCAAAAGGGATATTCCCTTTGCTGGTAAAGTGGTAATCCTTTCTGGGGATTGGAAACAGTCACTCCCAGTAGTTAAAAATTGCTCCATTCCTGAAATGGCAGTACCCGTTTGTATTCAAAGTTCTTATCTTTATAAAATATTTCTTAAAACTCGATTAATGCAAAATATGAGACTCCAACCCTCCGAGATTCAATTTAAAGAATGGCTTTATAGTTTGGGTACTAATACCTCCGGGGATAAAATTGCCCTCCCTAAATCAATGATGGTAGAGACTCGTGACGAGTTAATATCTTTCGTCTTTGATCAAGGGTTTAATATTAATAGTAGTCAACTTCTTACAAGATTAATGCTCACCCCTACTAACCGATCCGTGGACCTTAATAATGACCTTATCCTTGCCTCCTTCAATAGTCAATCCCGAGACTATTATTCAGTAGACAGAAGTCTCACTGATGACCCGTTAGATCCATATGCCGCCCAGCAAGATGTTTCTTATATTAATAACTTAACCCCGTCCGGTCTCCCCGCCCACCACTTACACCTCAAAGTTGGTTCTGTAATTGTCCTCCTTATCAACCTTAACACAAGCAAAGGCTTGTGTAACGGTACCCGCCTAAAAATTATTGCACTTCGCGATCATTTAATTGAAGCCGAAACCATTTACGGCGTAAACCAAGGGGTAACTGTTGGGCTCTCCCGCGTCCGAATGCAACACCAGGACCCAGAACCAGATGGGGTTAGCTTCGTGCGCCTCCAATTCCCTGTCCGGACAGCCTTCTGCATGACTATCACAAAGGCCCAGGGCCAGACATGCGAGAGGTTGGGCATAGATTTCTCAGATGAACCCTTTGCCCACGGACAGCTTTATACCGCCCTCTCCCGGTGTACCAATAGTAATTTCATAAGAGTTTTTGCCCCCAACAAACCTAAGGATAATGATGGGAACACCCTTATCACAAATGTTGTAGCCCGTGGTCTACAGTTTGACTAAGTCAAATTGTAGAACCCTTCTTATTATTGTAAATTCCCCCTGAGATTGGCTTTTTCTTATTATTTTCTCCCCATTTACAGCCCAGTGAGGAGTATATGGTTCACTGTTGACCACCGTGCACCTCCACGCGGTGTACTCTGGACGTTTTTGTAACAAAAAACGACTGAGCACGGTTAAAAACAGAAAAAATCTTGTGTTCCTCCCCATATTCTGTGGAGGACTGAAAATTTTAAGCCTCTAACTTTGAGGAAATATTTTTTAAAAATAAACGGGCAACGGATTCGTTATCCCCGTCTATTAAAACCTATTATGACCAAAAATTAGAAAATTTTCTTGAAAAAAAATTTCCAAAAATTTTTCATAGGGGTACCCCTTATGAAATATTTTCGAAAAATTTTAATCGGCCATAACTTTATGAGTTTTGGTCCGATTCAAACAATCTCAGAATTATTAAATAGAGCAAAAATTTAGAAATTTTTTAATACTAAAAGATTTACGAAAAACTTAAGGTTACGGGGTCTAAGTGTCGATTTTTTGAAAAATCAAAAATTTTTGGTTTTTTCAAATTTTACAGTGGTACAACCATTGGAGGTTTCGTATTATATTTTTAATAAATAGAGTCTGATTTTATACCCTTGCTAAACTTTGAATTATTTCAAAATCCCTACTATTTATAAAGTTATGATTTTTCAAATAATTTTTTAAAAAAATCTTACAAAATTTTTGACCCGAATCTTGAACTTTACCAAAAATTTTTAAAGTTGGCCAAATGATATATCAAATGAAGGCTCTCAGTGAGCTGAGTCTAAAAATAAAATCAGAAAAAATTTCTGACCATTTTGTACAAAGTTATGATAGCTCACATCTTGAGTCTCCATAACTTCAGGCCAAGGTTGACAATTTTTGGCCTTTAAACTAAAGGAAAATTTTTTTAAAAATAAACGGGCAACGGATTCGTTATCCCCGCCTATTAAAACCTATTATGGGCGAAAATTCATGAATTTCCTTGAAAAAATTTTCCCAAAATTTTTCAAAGGGGTACCCCTTTGAAAATAATTCTGAAAAATTTTGACCGACTATAACTTTATGAGTTTTGGTCTGATTCAAACGTTCTTAAATTTATTAAATAGAGGGAAAAATTAGAAATTTTATGACACAAAAAAATTTCCGAAAAGCTTAAGTTTAGGGGGTCTAAGGGTCGATTTTTTGAAAATTCGAAAATTTTCAGTTTTTTCAAAATTTAAAGGTGTATAACCAGTGCAGGTTTCTGATTATATTTTTATTAAATAAAGCATGATTTTATACACATGTTAAACTTCAAATTGTTCCAAAATACCTACAACAAACAAAGTTATGATTTTTTAAAAAATTTTTGTAAAAATTCGACCAAAATTTTTGGCCGGAAACTTAAACTTTTCAAAAAAAATTTAAAGTTGGCCAAACGATATATCAAATGAAAGCTCTCAGTGAGATGAGTCTAAATATAACATCAGAAAAAATTTCTGACCATTTTGTACAAAATTTTGCGCAGACAAAATTCCGGCTCCAGGGGTTCAAACCTTCTAGCCGCGCGCGAAGCGCGCCCCAAAGCCGTTAGGCTTTCCAACGGGCACCCCAAAATTTTACCGCCATTCAGCAATTTACCGCCTGCAAGTGGCCAAACCCATCGCTAGTTATATTATACTAAAAAAAACCTCATGTTGCCCCTTCTTTTGGGGGAAAACGGCCATTTTTCATTCAAAAAAGTGCACGGGTCGTAGGCTTTCCAGAGGATTTTTTGAGTTGCACATTAGTCCTACAACTTTTGATGGCGCATTCAGGAAAATTATAGATTTGGCGCCAAAACGTACCCCCGCGCCGAAATGGCCAAGTTGAAAATTCAAACGGCTATAACTCAGGATGCGAAAGTCAGATCGAAAAACGCTTGGGGGGAGGATTTTAAGTTGAAATGGGTACTATATCGTGAAAAAATTTCAGACCCCTGGGATCAACTGTCCGACCTGTGGAGGTTGGCAAAAATTCACCGATTGTCGGTGAATTGTCCTACCGTGTCCGACGAAAATCACCGACAATTTACAAATTATATACCAATCGAAAGCTCTCATCGAGCTGAGTCTGAAAAAATTTAGTTTAATTTTTTCTGACCATTTTTACAAAAGTTACAAAGTGTCAAAGGGTCAAAATGTCCAGGACCCCTATCGGGAAGGGTGGCTCCCATTGGATGTAATTATAACTTTGCTTATGAGAGGCCAAATCGCTCCAACTCTTTTTTAGTATGTTAGGGGACATAGTTGGCTAAAATTTTGTTGGTGGACACTTGAGTCTGGGATTTGGTTCTGGGGGTGTTATGGTTCAAAAGGTCCGGGTCGAAAAGTCGACTTTTTAACGCGTGAATTGAAACTCGATTTGAATATCCTATGTTATAGAGCGTCCCTTGAAACCTCTAAAAATATATAGTTTGTTGCGGGTCCACTTGAGTCTCAGAAAGTTATAGCCCAAAAAGTGACATTTTGGGGGTCAAAATTGGTCGGTTTTTTGGGTATAACTTTTTTTAAAAAATTTTTAAAAATAAACGGACTTCGGATTCGGATTCAGCACCTATTAGAGTACCATAAAACACATTAATCTCGATATCGATTTTTTGAGACATTTTTGAAGAGGTACACCTATCGAAATTTTTAGGTGAAATTTATATCGAGTGCAACTTTTCGAGATTTTGTCGTAATTAAACGAATTAAAGTTTATAAAATCGAATAAAAAATTACAAATTTTTTGAGCTATTTAACTTTTTGAAAAATTTCACCCGAGGCCTGGTAGGGTCGATTTTTTCAAAATTCAAAATTTTTCGGTTTTTTGAAATTTTTTGGGGTATATCGAGGCTGAGGGTTGTTGCAAATATTTTTATAAAATAGAGCAGAATTTTTACTATATATTAAGCTTTTAAAATGTTACAAAAGGGTTTATTTTTGGGGAGTTATGAATTTTTGAAAAATTACGTAAATTTTTCGGTCGAAATTTTCGGCCAAAAAATTTTTTCCAAAAATGGGTATAGATGGGCCAAATGTTATATCAATCGAAAGCTCTCATCGAGCTGAGCATGAAAATATTTTTTTCAAAATTTTCTGACCATTTTGTACAAAGTTACAAAAGGTCGAAATTTCAGGTGTGGGGGTTTGGGGGCCGAAGGCCCCCACCGAGGCCGAAGGCCGAGGATTTTGGGGCGAGGGCCGAAGGCCCGAGCTTCGACCCATCCCTGAAGGCAGAGCAAAGACTCACCGAGGCCGAAGGCCGAGGAGTTTGGGGGCGAGGGCCGAAGGCCCGAGCTTCGACTCATCCCTGTAGCGAGGGCCGCAGGCCCGAAGCAATGAAAAGGCGGGGAAAAACTTACCGGCGAGGGCCGAAGGCCCGAAGCAATGAAAAGGCTGGGCGAAAACATCCATTTTTCAAAAAAATTTTAAAGGTGGCCAAATGATATATCAAATGAAAGCTCTCAGTGAGCTGAGTCAAAAAATAATATCAGAAAAATTTTCTGACCATTTTGTACAAAGTTATTCTTGGGCAAAACTTCGACCATCGCAAATAAACATTCTAGCAGCGCGCGAAGCGCGCCCCAAAGCCGTTAGGCTTTCCAACGGGCACCCCAAACTAAACAGCCAGAGTATCCTAATAGGAATTGCATACGTAAGTTACCGCCATCGCATACGTAACCCAGAGCTAGTTACTCTTATACCTATAAAAAAGACAAATTTCCATTTTAAAAATTCATTTCGGCCGGCCGAAGGCCGGACGCTCGACAGAAGTGTGACATCTTGGGGGCAACTTTTTATCGCGCATCTGGGAAAACTATAGACTTGGCGCCACGACTTTCCCTTTGCGCCGAAACGACCCCCCTGAAGTGGCTATCTCCTGAACGAGAAGTCGGAGCGGAAAGGTCCCGCTTGGAGGGCACTAGAGCACGATTAGTAGATATCAATTAAAAAAAAAATTTCGAAATTCGGTGAAGTCTAAATACCGAAGTGCCGTGCTAACCCTTTTTAAATGTTGGCAAAATGTGGTGCCATTGGGTGTTGGCAAAACGTGGTTTTGCTATATCTCGGGAACGGCTCGGCCGAATTGGATAGCACCTGGGGGGTTATAGGTAAGTGGCTATGGGAAATTTTTTGGGATGGGTCGTTTTGGTGCCGCACTTGAGTGTGGCGCCGAAATGGCCGGATGAAAATTTCAATGCGTTATAACGCGTTTTTGAGAAGGTGGGGGTCTTCGGGCCTGGGAGTGATGTTGTAGGGCTGGATGTTGGTAAAATATTTGGTGTTGGACATTAGAGTCTCGGGTGAACTTTTGGGGGTGATATGGTCCAAAGTGTCGGGGTCGAAAAGTCGACTTTTTGCAAAGTGAATTCTAACCCGTTTTCGATAGCCAGATCGAAAGAGCGTCCCCTGGCGGTCAGAAAAAGGTATCATATGTTGGGGGTCCACTTGAGTCTCAAAAAGTTATAGCGGATGTTCGCAAATGTCGCGAATGTTTTTGAGACTCTAACTCCATAGGGAAATTTTTTAAAAATTTTCTGAGGCCGGATTTGGACTCAGCGCATGTCAATGCACCATATAAGCCGTTTTTGGGGTCAAAATTCGAAAATTTTGTCCCACCCTCTATTTCCAAAGGGGTACTACCCCTTTTGTGGAAATTTCGGGATTTTTTGGGGGACCATAACTTTTTTTGGGGTGGAAGGATTTGGATGGGGTTTCTTTCTAAATATAGTACTAAAAATTAGAAATTTTTGAAGCCGAAAAAATTTCGAAAAAAGTCGAAATTGAACCCGTAGGGGTCGAATTTCGAAAAACCCAAAAATTTTCGGTTTTTCGAAAAAATTTTCGGATTTTTGCCGGCGGTTCGAGCCGAGGGTATTTTTCCTGGATAGAGCTTATTTTTCTCCATAGAATGAGCTTTTAAAATTTCCAAAAAAGGTTAACTTTGTGAAAGTTATGATTTTTTGAAAATTTGGTCGATTTTTTCGGCCAAAATTTTCGGCAAAAAAAATTAATTTTAAAAAATGGCCATAAATAGGCCAAATGTCATATCAATCGAAAGCTCTCATTGAGCTGAGCTCAAAAATATTTTTTGTAAAATTTTCTGACCATTTTGTACAAAGTTACAAAAGGTCGAAATTTTGGATGAGGGGGGTTTGGGGGCCTAAGGCCCCCGCTGGCAAACCGGAGGCCCGCCGTGGGATGGCCAAGGCCGAGGAAGTTGGCGAGGGCAGAAGGCACGAGCTTTCAACCCATCTAAAAGGCAGAGCAATGATTCGCCGAGGCCGAAGGCCGAGAAGTTGGCGGGCCGAAGGCCCGCCATAGGCGAGGGCCGAAGGCCCGTCTAAAACGCAGAGCCCATCTAAAACGCAGAGCAATGATCCACCGAGGCCGAAGGCCGAGGACCGAAGGCCCGAGCGATCATTACATCTAAAAGGCAGAGCAATTGTCAAAGGCAGAGCATAGATCCTCCGAGGCCGAAGGCCGAGGAAGCGAGGGCCGAAGGCCCGAGCATTCATTACATCTAAAAGGCAGAGCAATAGTCTAAGGCATTGCATAGATTTTCCGAGGCCGAAGGCCGAGGAAGCGAAGGCCGAAGGCCCGAGCATTCATTACATCTAAAAGGCAGATCAATTGTCAAAGGCAGAGCATAGATCCTCCGAGGCCGAAGGCCGAGGAAGGCCCGAAGCAATGAAAAGGCATGGCTAATCTTTGCCGGCGAGGGCCGAAGGCCCGAAGCAATGAAAAGGCAGGGCTAATCTTTGCCGGCGAGGGCCGAAGGCCCGAAGCAATGAAAAGGCAGGGCTAATCTTTGCCGGCGAGGGCCGAAGGCCCGAAGCAATGAAAAGGCAGGGCTAATCTTTGCCGGCGAGGGCCGAAGGCCCGAAGCAATGAAAAGGCATGGCTAATCTTTGCCGGCGAGGGCCGAAGGCCCGAAGCAATGAAAAGGCATGGCTAATCTTTGCCGGCGAGGGCCGAAGGCCCGAAGCAATGAAAAGGCAGGGCTAATCTTTGCCGGCGAGGGCCGAAGGCCCGAAGCAATGAAAAGGCAGGGCTAATCTTTACCGGCGAGGGCCGAAGGCCCGAAGCAATGAAAAGGCAGGGCTAATCTTTGCCGGGGGAAGGAGATCTTGTACCCCCGTATGGGGAGAATGTGGGGCACCAAGACGCGGGGAGAACAAATACGCGTCTTGATGCCTCACTTGTGCGGAGGGGTCATGCCAAAATTTTTTTTAATTTAAATAAACTTACTTTTTTACAATATTTTTATTTTCAGTGTTTCTCAACTTACTGCTCCCTTAGTTCAATATACTTGGTTGGTGGTCTTTGTTTTGAGTGAGTTTATTGTTGAAAAAATTTTAAATATGTTTTTAACTAAACTTTTATTGAAAAATATTTTTTTGGGAAAATTCTTAAACATTTTCGCAATTTTTGGGGAAAAACTTTAAATAGTTAAACATTTTTCCAAAAAATTTTTGATAAATATTTTTGAAATTTCATATCTAAAATTTTAATTTTCAATTTTTTTTTGTTTTATCCGTTTTTGCGAAGGGTTTACTTCCGTTCACATTAAAAGGGGACTATGCATGACCTCTTCTGCACTAGAAACACAGAGAGGCATGCAAGTTCCCCTTGTGCCCCATTCCGTGGAAAAACCTGTATCACAAGGTTTCGGGTCCTCGCCTTGAAGGCCCACGGGATGGGATGAGAACGTGGAGCAACAATACTTGGGGGAAGAATAACTCCTTGTATTGATGCTTCACTGTGCCGACGGGTCATGCCAAAATTTTTCAAAAATCAAAAAAACTAAAATTTTTTAATTTTTACATTTATCATTTTAGTGTCAACACTTGCTCTATCTTTGAATCAACTTTTGGTGGTTTGCTTTTGGTTTCGTAATATTTTTGTTTTTAATCTTTTCGGCTTTTTCGGAAAAATTTTTTTAAACTAAATTTGCTAAATTCTTTAAAAATTTAGAAATTTTCGATACTTTTCGATATTTTTTTCAGAATTCAAAATTTTAATTTTATTATTGACCCCTGAGAGACGGCTGCACTAACGTTGCAGTACGACTCAGCCTTTTAAAAATGGCTTTGCGTGGTGGGCCAATTACACACCACGTGAAAAATATCCTTTACAGATGGGGATGCCACACATCTGTCCCCAAATTAAAAATGGCCTCTGGTGGGCTTGATGCACCAGGAAAAATAGTCTGCTGGCGGACTCTTCAACTGTTCTCAGCCTGACCAGCTGTTAATGGTTGGGACACCAGTACCCATTTTGCACTTTTTTGGTCGTAGAGTGAAAGCCGTGTTCAACACGGTGGGCAACTCTACTTTTTGTTAAATTAATTCATCTTATTTTTTTTATTATTTTGTTGCCTTTAATTCGTTTTCTTTTTTGCCTTGATCCGTCGCGTTATTATTTTCATTAGTGTTTTTAATTTTTGATTGAAACTTTATCGCGTTTTGTCGTTTTACATTGTTTTCGCATTTTTCGTTTTTTTTCGAGTTACACTTAATTTATTTTCTTTTTTTCAGATATTTTAAATAATTTATTTATTTTCTTTATTTTAAATGCCTTCAAGACAGCAAAACAACCGGAGGAAACGTAAGTTAAGTTATTTGGCTGAAGGTACGTTTGGTAGTGATGCAACTAATAGTTGCGATGTTGAAGGTGTTTCCAATGATGGTAAATCTTTGAATGTTAATTCACCCGGGGTTAGTTTTGGTGATGGTATTTTAGATAGTGTATCAATGGTTGATGGTGTTGAATTACATTCAGAAAATGTTTTGGTTGAATGTGGGAGTAGTGCTTTAAATAGTGTGGTTGAAGGTACGAATGATAGGGTTTTAATGGGTGATGGTTCTGAAATTAGGGGTTCTAATGTTGATGGTTCGTTACCTGGGAGTTCTTTGGGTGATGGTGTTATTTTTGAAAATATTTTGGTTGATAGTTTTTTGGTCTTTTAGATGGGTTGAAAGCTCGGGCCTTCGGCCCTCGCCAGCAAAGTTTTGCCCTGCTTTTTAATTCGTCGTGCTGCCTTTTAGATGGGTTGAAAGCTCGGGCCTTCGGCCCTCGTAGGTAAAGTATAGCCCTGCTTTTAATTCGTTGCTCTGCCTTTTAGATGGGTTGAAAGCTCGGGCCTTCGGCCCTCGCCGGCAAAAGCAGGACAAACTTTATCGGCGAGGGCCGAAGGCCGAAGCAACGCTCGGGCCGAAGGCCCGAGCTTTCAACCCATCTAAAAGGCAGCACAACGAATTAAAAAGCAGGGCTCAACTTTGCCGGCGAGGGCCGACGGCCGGGGCTTTCGCACCATCTAAAAGGCAGAGCAACGAATTAAAAGCAGGGCTATACTTTGCCGGCGAGGGCCGAAGGCCCGAGCTTTCAACCCATCTAAAAAGCAGAGCAACGAATTAAAAGCAGGGCTATACTTTGCCGGCGAGGGCCGAAGGCCCGAGCTTTCAACCCATCTAAAAGGCAGAGCAACGAATTAAAAGCAGGGCTATACTTTACCTACGAGGGCCGAAGGCCCGAGCTTTCAACCCATCTAAAAGGCAGCACGACGAATTAAAAAGCAGGGCAAAACTTTGCTGGCGAGGGCCGAAGGCCCGAACAACGAATTAAAAAGCAGGGCTAAACTTTGCCGGCGAGGGCCGAAGGCCCGAGCTTTCAACTCATCTAAAAGGCAGAGCAACGAATTAAAAGCAGGGCTATACTTTGCCGGCGAGGGCCGAAGGCCCGAGCTTTCAACCCATCTAAAAGGCAGCACAACGAATTAAAAAGCAGGGCTATACTTTGCCGGCGAGGGCATAAGGCCCGAGCTTTCAACCCATCTAAAAAGCAGAGCAACGAATTAAAAGGCAGGGCACAACTTTACCGGCGAGGGCCGAAGGCCCGAGCTTTCAACCCATCTAAAAGACAGAGCAATGAATTAAAAGGCAGGGCACAACTTTACCGGCGAGGCCGAGCTTTCAACCCATCTAAACGGCAGAGCAACGAATTAAAAGGATGGGCAAACTTTACCGGCGAGGGCCGAAGGCCCAAGCTTTCAACCCATCTAAACGGCAGAGTAACGAATTAAAAGGATGGGCAAACTTTACCGGCGAGGGCCGAAGGCCCGAGCTTTCAACCCATCTAAAAGACAGAACAATGAATGAATATGCAGGGCTTAACTTTACAGGCGAGGGCCGAAGGCCCGAGCTTTCAACCCATCTCTGAAGGCAGGGCTAAACTTTACCAGCGAGGGCCGAAGGCCCGAGCTTTCAACCCATCTGAAAAGCAGAGCAATAGTAAAAGGCAGAGAAAACAACTGGCGAGGGCCGAAGGCCCGAGCTTAAAACCCATCCCGCAACGAATAGCGAGGGCCGCAGGCCCGAAGCAATGAAAAGGCGGGGAAAAACTTACCGGCGAGGGCCGAAGGCCCGAAGCAATGAAAAGGCTGGGCGAAAACATCCATTTTTCAAAAAAATTTTAAAGGTGGCCAAATGATATATCAAATGAAAGCTCTCAGTGAGCTGAGTCAAAAAATAATATCAGAAAAATTTTCTGACCATTTTGTACAAAGTTATTCTTGGGCAAAACTTCGACCATCGCAAATAAACATTCTAGCAGCGCGCGAAGCGCGCCCCAAAGCCGTTAGGCTTTCCAACGGGCACCCCAAACTAAACAGCCAGAGTATCCTAATAGGAATTGCATACGTAAGTTACCGCCATCGCATACGTAACCCAGAGCTAGTTATATTATACTAAAAAAACCTCCTGGTGGCCCTCTTTTTGGGGGGATTTTCATTCAAAAAAGTGCACAGCCTCCATGTTTGCTCGAGTATTTTTTTGAGTTGTACATTGGTCCTACAACTTTTTGTCGCGCATTTGGGAAAATTATAGATTTGGCGCCAAAACGTACCGCTGCGCCGAAACGGCCAAGTTGAAAATTCAAACGGGTGTAACTCGGAATGCGAAAGTCAGATCGAAAAACGCTTGGGGAAAGGGCACTGGTCCGGTTCAAGGTCTAAAACTCTGAAAAAATTTGGAGTCCTCGGATCATGCCCTGAGGCGGTAGGCGATGACAAAAATGGTACACTTTGTCCAAAATCGAGACATGGTGTCCGACGAAATTCACCGACAATTTACAAATTATATACCATTCGAAAGCTCTCGTCGAGCTAAGTCTGAAAAAATTTAGTTTAATTTTTTCTGACCATTTTGTACAAAGTTATAAAACGCCAAAGGGTCAAAATGTCCAGGACCCCTATCGGGAAGGGTGGCTCCCATTGGGTCTGATTATAAAAGTGCTTATGAGAAGCCAAATCGCTCCAACTCTTTTTTCATATGTTGGGGCCCTAAGTGTACTAAAATTTTGTTGGGAGACACTTGAGTCTGGGACTTTGATTTGGGGGTGATATGGTTCAAAAGGTAGAAGTCGAAAAATCGACTTTTTGTAAGAGGTCGAGTCACCCGTTTTCGATAGCCTAAGTGAAAGAGCGTCCCCTGGCGGTCAGAAAAATATATACTTTGTTGGGGGTCCACTTGAGTCTAGAAAAGTTATAGCCAAAATGGCCAAATGTCGCAAATCGGTTTTTAGACTCTAACTTCCCGGGGAATTTTTCAAAAATTTTTCTGAGACCGGATATCGACTCAGCGGGTTCTAAAGCACCATATAGGACGTTTTTTGACCCAAAATTAAAAATTTTTTTCCCTCGTGTTCCCTTGTGGGCCCAAAACATTTTGTCGTTTTTTATGGGTAGCGGTCTTTTGTACCTTTTTTATATCTCGGGAACGGCTGTTGGGAATTGGATGGGACTTGGGGGATATTAGGTAGTTGCGTATGGGGAGTTTGATAGGCATGGCCGTTTTGGTGCCGCACTTGAGTGTGGCACCGAAATGGCCGGATGAAAAATTCAAAGTGTTATAACGGGTTTTTGAGAAGTGGGGGTTCTGGGGCCTGGGAGTTTTGTTGTAGGGGAGGCTGTGAGAAACTTATAAATAGTTGGACACTTGAGTCTCAGATGAACTTTTGGGGGTCATATGGGTCAATGAGTCGCGGTTTTACAATAAACTTTTTCTGAAGAGTCGGGTCAGCTTTTTTCTATTGCCTATTCGAAAGAGCGTTTCCTGGGGCTCCGAAAAAGGTATACTTTGTTGGGGGTCCACTTGAGTCTCAAAAAGTTATAGCGGATGTTCGCAAATGTAGCAAATCTTTTTGAGACTCTAACGTCCCAGGGAATTTTTTATTAATTTTTCTGAGACCTAATATGGATACAGCGCATCTAAATACACCATATTGGTCGTTTTTTGACCTAAAATTAAAAAAATTTTTCCCGACCCCATTCCAAAAGGGGTACCCCTTTTGGGGGATTTTCGCGAATTTTAAAGTGACCATAACTTTTTATGGGATTTTCGGATTGGGATGGGGTTTCTTTTGAAAAATAGTCCTAAAAATTAGAAATTTTATCACCGAAGAAAATTTCGAAAAAGTCGAAATTGAACCCATAGGGATCGAATTTCGAAAAACCCAAAATTTTTCGGTTTTTCGAAAAATTTTCGACATTTTTGCCGGCGATTCTACTCGAACGTATTTTTCCTGGATAGAGCAGATTTTTCTGCATAAAATAAGCTATTAAAATGTTCAAGAAAGGTTAACTTTAAAAAAGTTATGAATTTTTTAAAATTTGGGTGATTTTTCCGGCCAAAATTTTCGGCCTAAAAAATATTTTTTTCAAAATGGATATAAATGGGCCAAATGATATATTAATCGAAAGCTCTCATTGAGCTATGTTTAAAAATAATTTTTGTAAAATTTTCTAAACATTTTGTCCAAAGTTATAGACGGTTAAAGTTTTGAGTCTGGGGGTACTTATCCCTGGTGGGGTACCAAAGGAGGGGTAATAAATTAAAAAGACTTACGTTATATTGTAGAGCATCCTGAAACCCACCAAAAAACATTACTTTTTTGAGGATCCACTTGAGTCTTAAAAAGTTATGTCCAATGTTCGCAAATGTCGGAAATATTTTTGAGACTCTAACGTCCCTGCGAATTTTTTAAAATTTTTTCTGAGACCGGATATGGACTCAGCGCATATTAATACACCACATAGGTCGTTTTTGGTGAAAAAATTCGAAAATTTTTTCCCGACCCCATTCCTAAAGGGGTACCCCTTTTGGGGGATTTTCGGATAATTTTAAGTGACCATAATTTTTTTTAGAATTTTCGGATTGGGATGGGGTTTCTTTATAAAAATAGAACTAAAAATTAGAAATTTTTGAAGCCGAAAAAATTTCGAAAAAAGTTGAAATTGAACCCGTGGGGGTCGAATTTCGAAAAACTCAAAATTTTTCGGTTTTTCGAAAAATTTTCGGGATTTTTGCCGGCGTTTCGCGCTAAAAGTATTTTTCCTGAATAGAGCTTATTTTTCTCTATAGAATAAGCTTTTAAAATTTTTCAAAAAGGTCAACTTTGAAAAAGTTATGAATTTTTTAAAAATTCGGTGATTTTTCTGGCCCAAATTTTCGGCCAAAAAAATAAATTTTTCAAAATGGCCATAAATAGGCCAAATGTTATATCAATCGAAAGCTCTTATCGAGCTGAGTATAAAAATATTTTTGCAAAATTTTCTGACTATTTTGTAAAAAGTTACAAAAGGTCGAAATTTCGGGTGTGGGGGGCCCAAGGCCCCCAAACGGCGGCCTGAGGCCCGCCATGCGAGGGCCGAAGGCCCGAGCTTTCAACCCATCTATAACACAGAGCAATGGTCAAAGGCAGGGCAGTCTTTACTTGCGAGGGCCGAAGGCCCGAGCTTCAACCCATCTAAAAGGCTGAGAAATAGTCGAAGGCAGGGCGAGGAGATGGCCTCGCCGTTTGGCGAGGGCCGAAGGCCCGAGCTTTCAACCCGTCTAAAGGGCTGAACAATAGTCAAACGCAGGGCAAATTTACCGGCGAGGGCTGAAGGCCCGAGCTTCAACCCATCTAAAAGGCAGAGCAATGGTCAAAGGCAGGGCAAACTTTACCGGCGAGGGCCGAAGGCCCGAAGCAACGCTCGGGCCGAAGGCCCGAGCTTCAACCCATCTAAAAGGCAGAGCAATGGTCAAAGGCAGGGCAAACTTTACCGGCGAGGGCCGAAGGCCGAAGCAACGCTCGGGCCGAAGGCCCGAGCGATGTCAAAGGCAGGGCAATGTCAAAGGCAGGGCAAACTTTACCGGCGAGGGCCGAAGGCCCGAAGCAACGCTCGGGCCGAAGACCCGAAGCAACGCTCGGGCCGAAGACCCGAGCTTCAACCCTTCTAAAGGCAGAGCAATGGTCAAAGGCAGGACAAACTTTATCGGCGGGGGCCGACGGACCGAAGCAACGCTCGGGCCGAAGGCCCGAGCTTTCAACCCATCTAAAAGGCAGCACAACGAATTAAAAAGCAGGGCTAAACTTTGCCGGCGAGGGCCGAAGGCCCGAGCTTTCATCCCTCCCTAAAAGGCAGAGCAACGAATTAAAAGCAGGGCTATACTTTGCCGGCGAGGGCCGAAGGCCCGAGCTTTCAACCCATCTAAAAAGCAGAGCAACGAATTAAAAGCAGGGCTATACTTTGCCGGCGAGGGCCGAAGGCCCGAGCTTTCAACCCATCTAAAAGGCAGAGCAACGAATTAAAAGCAGGGCTATACTTTACCTACGAGGGCCGAAGGCCCGAGCTTTCAACCCATCTAAAAGGCAGCACGACGAATTAAAAAGCAGGGCAAAACTTTGCTGGCGAGGGCCGAAGGCCCGAGCTTTCAAACACTCTAAAAGGCAGCACGACGAATTAAAAAGCAGGGCTAAACTTTGCCGGCGAGGGCCGAAGGCCCGAGCTTTCAACCCATCTAAAAGGCAGCACAACGAATTAAAAAGCAGGGCTAAACTTTGCCGGCGAGGGCCGAAGGCCCGAGCTTTCAACTCATCTAAAAGGCAGAGCAACGAATTAAAAGCAGGGCTATACTTTGCCGGCGAGGGCCGAAGGCCCGAGCTTTCAACCCATCTAAAAGGCAGCACAACGAATTAAAAAGCAGGGCTATACTTTGCCGGCGAGGGCATAAGGCCCGAGCTTTCAACCCATCTAAAAAGCAGAGCAACGAATTAAAAGGCAGGGCACAACTTTACCGGCGAGGGCCGAAGGCCCGAGCTTTCAACCCATCTAAAAGACAGAGCAATGAATTAAAAGGCAGGGCACAACTTTACCGGCGAGGCCGAGCTTTCAACCCATCTAAACGGCAGAGCAACGAATTAAAAGGATGGGCAAACTTTACCGGCGAGGGCCGAAGGCCCAAGCTTTCAACCCATCTAAACGGCAGAGTAACGAATTAAAAGGATGGGCAAACTTTACCGGCGAGGGCCGAAGGCCCGAGCTTTCAACCCATCTAAAAGACAGAACAATGAATGAATATGCAGGGCTTAACTTTACAGGCGAGGGCCGAAGGCCCGAGCTTTCAACCCATCTCTGAAGGCAGGGCTAAACTTTACCAGCGAGGGCCGAAGGCCCGAGCTTTCAACCACTCTGAAAAGCAGAGCAATAGTAAAAGGCAGAGAAAACAACGGGCGAGGGCCGAAGGCCCGAGCTTAAACCACATCCCGCAACGAATAGCGAGGGCCGCAGGCCCGAAGCAATGAAAAGGCGGGGAAAAACTTACCGGCGAGGGCCGAAGGCCCGAAGCAATGAAAAGGCTGGGCGAAAACATCCATTTTTCAAAAAAATTTTAAAGGTGGCCAAATGATATATCAAATGAAAGCTCTCAGTGAGCTGAGTCAAAAAATAATATCAGAAAAATTTTCTGACCATTTTGTACAAAGTTATTCTTGGGCAAAACTTCGACCATCGCAAATAAACATTCTAGCAGCGCGCGAAGCGCGCCCCAAAGCCGTTAGGCTTTCCAACGGGCACCCCAAACTAAACAGCCAGAGTATCCTAATAGGAATTGCATACGTAAGTTACCGCCATCGCATACGTAACCCAGAGCTAGTTATATTATACTAAAAGAAACCACAAAGTGCCCCTTCTTTTGTGGGTAAAATCGGCCATTTTGGCTACCAAAAATTAAGGCTCCTCAGGGTTTCCCCGGAGATTTTTTTGAATGGTGGATGGGTCCTACAACTTTTTGAGGCGCATCTGGGAAAATTATATGTTTGGCGCCAAAACGTACCGCTGCGCCGAAACGACCCCAAGTGAAATTTCAAAGGGCTATAACTCGGAAACTAAAAGTCGGATCACAAAGGGTCTGCTGGGAGGCGATTGCACTGGGATATGACCTATAACTCTGAAAAAAATTCGAGGCCTGGGATCAAATGTCGAGGCTGTAGAAGTTGGCAAAAATTCACCGATTGTCGGTGAATTGTCCCACCGTGTTTTACAAAAGTCACCGACAATTTACAAATTATACACCAATCGAAAGATCTCATCGAGCTGAGTCTGAAAAAATTTAGTTTAATTTTTTCTGACCATTTTGAAAAAAAAAGTTATAAAACGCCAAAGGTTCAAAATGACCTAAAAATACTTGGACCCCTATCGGGAAGGGTGGCTCCCATTGGATGTAATTATAAAAGTGCTTATGAAAGGCTGAATCGCTCCAACTTTTTTCATATGTTAGGGCACTAAGTTGGCTAAAATTTTGTTGTTGGACATTTGAGTCTCGGACTTCGCTTTGGGGGTGATATGGTTCAAAAGGTCGATGTCGAAAAATCGACTTTTTAACGCGTGAATTGAAACTCGATTTGAGTATCCTATGTTATAGAGCGTCCCTTGAAACCTCTAAAAATATATACTTTGTTGGGGGTCCACTTGAGTCTCAGAAAGTTATAGGCCAAAAAGTGACATTTTGGGGGTCAAAAATTGAACTTTTTTGGGCTATAACTTTTTTAAAAATTTTTTAAAAATAAACGGACGTCGGATTCGGTTTCAGCACCTATTGGAGCACCATATAACATATTTTTCTCAATATCGATTTTTGGACCCATTTTTGAAGGGGTACCCCTTTTGAAATTTTTGGGTGAAATTTAAATTGGGCATAACTTTATAAATTTTTGTCGTAGCCAAACGAATTAAAATTTAAAAAATAGAGCTAAAAATTACAAAATTTTTGAGCTATTTAAATTTTTGAAAAATTTCACCCGAGGCCTGGTAGGGTCGATTTTTTGAAAATTCAAAAATTTTCGAATTTTCGAAAAAATTCGGGATTTATACCGGCGGTTCTGGGCGCAGGTATTTTTCCTGCATAGAGCCGATTTTTCTACATAAAATAAGCTTATAAAATGTTCAAAAAATGTTAACTTTAAGAAAGTTATGATTTTTTTAAATTTGGTCGATTTTTTCGGCCAAAATTTTCGGCCTAAAAAATAATTTTTTCAAAATGGCCATAAATCGGCCAAGTGTTATATCAATCGAAAGCTCTCATCGAGCTGAGTTTAAAAATATTTTTTCCAAAATTTTCTGACCATTTTGGCAAAAGTTAGAGAAGGTCGAAATTTTGGGAGTGGGCGGTTTTCTCAGACTCATATGACACGAAAAAGTCGATCGCAGACTCAATTGGTCAACTACTCAAATCGTCCCCCCACCCTGCTTTACAATATCACTCCCAGACGCGTAAAACCCCAGGCCTCCAAAAAACCGCTATGAGCAGTTGAATTTTTCATTTGGACGTTTCAGTGCCACACTTGAGTGTGGCACCAAAATAACCATGCTCATTGAATTCCCCATGGCCGATTACCTATAATCCCAATGAGTTTTTGCTCCGTTTGGTCTTTTTTCGATTTTGACCATTTTTCCATGTACCCTTTTGTCGAAAAAAGGGCTGAAGCTTTTATTTTTCCATTTTTTTAATTTTTAAAATTTTTAAAAAATCCCCCTAAAATTTAATTTCACTTTAATGGGGAACCGCTGGGGCTTTTTAGCGGAAATTTGGGGTAGTAGGTAATCGGACCTGGGGAGTTCGTTGGGCATGTTCATTTTGGTGCCACACTTGAGTGTGGCACTGAAATGTCCTACTTCGGGAACTTTTTGTCCGTTTGGGTTTAAACTTGGGGATATAGGTAATCGACCTTGGGGAATTCAGCCAGCATGGTCGTTTTGGTGCCACACTTGAGTGTGGCACTGAAACGGTCGTTTTTTCCAAATACCTCTAAATTAAATTTTAATTAAACTTTTGTATATTTTTTTCATTTTTAGCCTAAAAAATTAAAATATTTTAATTCAAACGATTATTTCAATTCAACTTCAACATAATTTTTATTTTTCAAAAATTTCAATTTTTTCGACAACAACAACAAATTTCAAACAAATTTCAAACAAAGCTCGGGCCGAAGGCTGAGCTTTCAACTCATCTAAAAGGCAGAGCAACGAATTAAAAGCAGGGCTATACTTTGCCGGCGAGGGCCGAAGGCCCGAGCTTTCAACCCATCTAAAAGGCAGCACAACGAATTAAAAAGCAGGGCTATACTTTGCCGGCGAGGGCATAAGGCCCGAGCTTTCAACCCATCTAAAAAGCAGAGCAACGAATTAAAAGGCAGGGCACAACTTTACCGGCGAGGGCCGAAGGCCCGAGCTTTCAACCCATCTAAAAGACAGAGCAATGAATTAAAAGGCAGGGCACAACTTTACCGGCGAGGCCGAGCTTTCAACCCATCTAAACGGCAGAGCAACGAATTAAAAGGATGGGCAAACTTTACCGGCGAGGGCCGAAGGCCCAAGCTTTCAACCCATCTAAACGGCAGAGTAACGAATTAAAAGGATGGGCAAACTTTACCGGCGAGGGCCGAAGGCCGGAGCTTTCAACCCATCTAAAAGACAGAACAATGAATGAATATGCAGGGCTTAACTTTACAGGCGAGGGCCGAAGGCCCGAGCTTTCAACCCATCTCTGAAGGCAGGGCTAAACTTTACCAGCGAGGGCCGAAGGCCCGAGCTTTCAACCCATCTGAAAAGCAGAGCAATAGTAAAAGGCAGAGAAAACAACTGGCGAGGGCCGAAGGCCCGAGCTTAAAACCCATCCCGCAACGAATAGCGAGGGCCGCAGGCCCGAAGCAATGAAAAGGCGGGGAAAAACTTACCGGCGAGGGCCGAAGGCCCGAAGCAATGAAAAGGCTGGGCGAAAACATCCATTTTTCAAAAAAATTTTAAAGGTGGCCAAATGATATATCAAATGAAAGCTCTCAGTGAGCTGAGTCAAAAAATAATATCAGAAAAATTTTCTGACCATTTTGTACAAAGTTATTCTTGGGCAAAACTTCGACCATCGCAAATAAACATTCTAGCAGCGCGCGAAGCGCGCCCCAAAGCCGTTAGGCTTTCCAACGGGCACCCCAAACTAAACAGCCAGAGTATCCTAATAGGAATTGCATACGTAAGTTACCGCCATCGCATACGTAACCCAGAGCTAGTTATATTATACTAAAAAAAACCTCCTGGTGGCCCTCTTTTTGGGGGGATTTTCATTCAAAAAAGTGCACAGCCTCCATGTTTGCTCGAGTATTTTTTTGAGTTGTACATTGGTCCTACAACTTTTTGTCGCGCATTTGGGAAAATTATAGATTTGGCGCCAAAACGTACCGCTGCGCCGAAACGGCCAAGTTGAAAATTCAAACGGGTGTAACTCGGAATGCGAAAGTCAGATCGAAAAACGCTTGGGGAAAGGGCACTGGTCCGGTTCAAGGTCTAAAACTCTGAAAAAAATTTGGAGTCCTCGGATCATGCCCTGAGGCGGTAGGCGATGACAAAAATGGTACACTTTGTCCAAAATCGAGACATGGTGTCCGACGAAATTCACCGACAATTTACAAATTATATACCATTCGAAAGCTCTCGTCGAGCTAAGTCTGAAAAAATTTAGTTTAATTTTTTCTGACCATTTTGTACAAAGTTATAAAACGCCAAAGGGTCAAAATGTCCAGGACCCCTATCGGGAAGGGTGGCTCCCATTGGGTCTGATTATAAAAGTGCTTATGAGAAGCCAAATCGCTCCAACTCTTTTTTCATATGTTGGGGCCCTAAGTGTACTAAAATTTTGTTGGGAGACACTTGAGTCTGGGACTTTGATTTGGGGGTGATATGGTTCAAAAGGTAGAAGTCGAAAAATCGACTTTTTGTAAGAGGTCGAGTCACCCGTTTTCGATAGCCTAAGTGAAAGAGCGTCCCCTGGCGGTCAGAAAAATATATACTTTGTTGGGGGTCCACTTGAGTCTAGAAAAGTTATAGCCAAAATGGCCAAATGTCGCAAATCGGTTTTTAGACTCTAACTTCCCGGGGAATTTTTCAAAAATTTTTCTGAGACCGGATATCGACTCAGCGGGTTCTAAAGCACCATATAGGACGTTTTTTGACCCAAAATTAAAAAATTTTTTTCCCTCGTGTTCCCTTGTGGGCCCAAAACATTTTGTCGTTTTTTATGGGTAGCGGTCTTTTGTACCTTTTTTATATCTCGGGAACGGCTGTTGGGAATTGGATGGGACTTGGGGGATATTAGGTAGTTGCGTATGGGGAGTTTGATAGGCATGGCCGTTTTGGTGCCGCACTTGAGTGTGGCACCGAAATGGCCGGATGAAAAATTCAAAGTGTTATAACGGGTTTTTGAGAAGTGGGGGTTCTGGGGCCTGGGAGTTTTGTTGTAGGGGAGGCTGTGAGAAACTTATAAATAGTTGGACACTTGAGTCTCAGATGAACTTTTGGGGGTCATATGGGTCAATGAGTCGCGGTTTTACAATAAACTTTTTCTGAAGAGTCGGGTCAGCTTTTTTCTATTGCCTATTCGAAAGAGCGTTTCCTGGGGCTCCGAAAAAGGTATACTTTGTTGGGGGTCCACTTGAGTCTCAAAAAGTTATAGCGGATGTTCGCAAATGTAGCAAATCTTTTTGAGACTCTAACGTCCCAGGGAATTTTTATTAATTTTTCTGAGACCTAATATGGATACAGCGCATCTAAATACACCATATTGGTCGTTTTTTGACCTAAAATTAAAAAAATTTTTCCCGACCCCATTCCAAAAGGGGTACCCCTTTTGGGGGATTTTCGCGAATTTTAAAGTGACCATAACTTTTTATGGGATTTTCGGATTGGGATGGGGTTTCTTTTGAAAAATAGTCCTAAAAATTAGAAATTTTATCACCGAAGAAAATTTCGAAAAAAGTCGAAATTGAACCCATAGGGATCGAATTTCGAAAAACCCAAAATTTTTCGGTTTTTCGAAAAATTTTCGACATTTTTGCCGGCGATTCTACTCGAACGTATTTTTCCTGGATAGAGCAGATTTTTCTGCATAAAATAAGCTATTAAAATGTTCAAGAAAGGTTAACTTTAAAAAAGTTATGAATTTTTTAAAATTTGGGTGATTTTTCCGGCCAAAATTTTCGGCCTAAAAAATATTTTTTTCAAAATGGATATAAATGGGCCAAATGATATATTAATCGAAAGCTCTCATTGAGCTATGTTTAAAAATAATTTTTGTAAAATTTTCTAAACATTTTGTCCAAAGTTATAGACGGTTAAAGTTTTGAGTCTGGGGGTACTTATCCCTGGTGGGGTACCAAAGGAGGGGTAATAAATTAAAAAGACTTACGTTATATTGTAGAGCATCCTGAAACCCACCAAAAAACATTACTTTTTTGAGGATCCACTTGAGTCTTAAAAAGTTATGTCCAATGTTCGCAAATGTCGGAAATATTTTTGAGACTCTAACGTCCCTGCGAATTTTTTAAAATTTTTTCTGAGACCGGATATGGACTCAGCGCATATTAATACACCACATAGGTCGTTTTTGGTGAAAAAATTCGAAAATTTTTTCCCGACCCCATTCCTAAAGGGGTACCCCTTTTGGGGGATTTTCGGATAATTTTAAGTGACCATAATTTTTTTTAGAATTTTCGGATTGGGATGGGGTTTCTTTATAAAAATAGAACTAAAAATTAGAAATTTTTGAAGCCGAAAAAATTTCGAAAAAAGTTGAAATTGAACCCGTGGGGGTCGAATTTCGAAAAACTCAAAATTTTTCGGTTTTTCGAAAAATTTTCGGGATTTTGCCGGCGTTTCGCGCTAAAAGTATTTTTCCTGAATAGAGCTTATTTTTCTCTATAGAATAAGCTTTTAAAATTTTTCAAAAAGGTCAACTTTGAAAAAGTTATGAATTTTTTAAAAATTCGGTGATTTTTCTGGCCCAAATTTTCGGCCAAAAAAATAAATTTTTCAAAATGGCCATAAATAGGCCAAATGTTATATCAATCGAAAGCTCTTATCGAGCTGAGTATAAAAATATTTTTGCAAAATTTTCTGACTATTTTGTAAAAAGTTACAAAAGGTCGAAATTTCGGGTGTGGGGGGCCCAAGGCCCCCAAACGGCGGCCTGAGGCCCGCCATGCGAGGGCCGAAGGCCCGAGCTTTCAACCCATCTATAACACAGAGCAATGGTCAAAGGCAGGGCAGTCTTTACTTGCGAGGGCCGAAGGCCCGAGCTTCAACCCATCTAAAAGGCTGAGAAATAGTCGAAGGCAGGGCGAGGAGATGGCCTCGCCGTTTGGCGAGGGCCGAAGGCCCGAGCTTTCAACCCGTCTAAAGGGCTGAACAATAGTCAAACGCAGGGCAAATTTACCGGCGAGGGCTGAAGGCCCGAGCTTCAACCCATCTAAAAGGCAGAGCAATGGTCAAAGGCAGGGCAAACTTTACCGGCGAGGGCCGAAGGCCCGAAGCAACGCTCGGGCCGAAGGCCCGAGCGTCAACCCATCTAAAAGGCAGAGCAATGGTCAAAGGCAGGGCAAACTTTACCGGCGAGGGCCGAAGGCCCGAAGCAACGCTCGGGCCGAAGGCCCGAGCGATGTCAAAGGCAGGGCAATGTCAAAGGCAGGGCAAACTTTACCGGCGAGGGCCGAAGGCCCGAAGCAACGCTCGGGCCGAAGACCCGAAGCAACGCTCGGGCCGAAGACCCGAGCTTCAACCCTTCTAAAAGGCAGAGCAATGGTCAAAGGCAGGACAAACTTTATCGGCGAGGGCCGAAGGCCCGAAGCAACGCTCGGGCCGAAGGCCGAGCTTTCAACCCATCTAAAAGGCAGCACAACGAATTAAAAAGCAGGGCTAAACTTTGCCGGCGAGGGCCGAAGGCCCGAGCGTTCCACCCCGCTAAAAGGCAGAGCAACGAATTAAAAGCAGGGCTATACTTTGCCGGCGAGGGCCGAAGGCCCGAGCTTTCAACCCATCTAAAAAGCAGAGCAACGAATTAAAAGCAGGGCTATACTTTGCCGGCGAGGGCCGAAGGCCCGAGCTTTCAACCCATCTAAAAGGCAGAGCAACGAATTAAAAGCAGGGCTATACTTTACCTACGAGGGCCGAAGGCCCGAGCTTTCAACCCATCTAAAAGGCAGCACGACGAATTAAAAAGCAGGGCAAAACTTTGCTGGCGAGGGCCGAAGGCCCGAGCTTTCAACCCATCTAAAAGGCAGCACGACGAATTAAAAAGCAGGGCTAAACTTTGCCGGCGAGGGCCGAAGGCCCGAGCTTTCAACCCATCTAAAAGGCAGCACAACGAATTAAAAAGCAGGGCTAAACTTTGCCGGCGAGGGCCGAAGGCCCGAGCTTTCAACTCATCTAAAAGGCAGAGCAACGAATTAAAAGCAGGGCTATACTTTGCCGGCGAGGGCCGAAGGCCCGAGCTTTCAACCCATCTAAAAGGCAGCACAACGAATTAAAAAGCAGGGCTATACTTTGCCGGCGAGGGCATAAGGCCCGAGCTTTCAACCCATCTAAAAAGCAGAGCAACGAATTAAAAGGCAGGGCACAACTTTACCGGCGAGGGCCGAAGGCCCGAGCTTTCAACCCATCTAAAAGACAGAGCAATGAATTAAAAGGCAGGGCACAACTTTACCGGCGAGGCCGAGCTTTCAACCCATCTAAACGGCAGAGCAACGAATTAAAAGGATGGGCAAACTTTACCGGCGAGGGCCGAAGGCCCAAGCTTTCAACCCATCTAAACGGCAGAGTAACGAATTAAAAGGATGGGCAAACTTTACCGGCGAGGGCCGAAGGCCCGAGCTTTCAACCCATCTAAAAGACAGAACAATGAATGAATATGCAGGGCTTAACTTTACAGGCGAGGGCCGAAGGCCCGAGCTTTCAACCCATCTCTGAAGGCAGGGCTAAACTTTACCAGCGAGGGCCGAAGGCCGAGCTTTCAACCCATCTGAAAAGCAGAGCAATAGTAAAAGGCAGAGAAAACAACTGGCGAGGGCCGAAGGCCGAGCTTAAAACCCATCCCGCAACGAATAGCGAGGGCCGCAGGCCGAAGCAATGAAAAGGCGGGGAAAAACTTACCGGCGAGGGCCGAAGGCCCGAAGCAATGAAAAGGCTGGGCGAAAACATCCATTTTTCAAAAAAATTTTAAAGGTGGCCAAATGATATATCAAATGAAAGCTCTCAGTGAGCTGAGTCAAAAAATAATATCAGAAAAATTTTCTGACCATTTTGTACAAAGTTATTCTTGGGCAAAACTTCGACCATCGCAAATAAACATTCTAGCAGCGCGCGAAGCGCGCCCCAAAGCCGTTAGGCTTTCCAACGGGCACCCCAAACTAAACAGCCAGAGTATCCTAATAGGAATTGCATACGTAAGTTACCGCCATCGCATACGTAACCCAGAGCTAGTTATATTATACTAAAAGAAACCACAAAGTGCCCCTTCTTTTGTGGGTAAAATCGGCCATTTTGGCTACCAAAAATTAAGGCTCCTCAGGGTTTCCCCGGAGATTTTTGAATGGTGGATGGGTCCTACAACTTTTTGAGGCGCATCTGGGAAAATTATATGTTTGGCGCCAAAACGTACCGCTGCGCCGAAACGACCCCAAGTGAAATTTCAAAGGGCTATAACTCGGAAACTAAAAGTCGGATCACAAAGGGTCTGCTGGGAGGCGATTGCACTGGGATATGACCTATAACTCTGAAAAAAAATTCGAGGCCTGGGATCAAATGTCGAGGCTGTAGAAGTTGGCAAAAATTCACCGATTGTCGGTGAATTGTCCCACCGTGTTTTACAAAAGTCACCGACAATTTACAAATTATACACCAATCGAAAGATCTCATCGAGCTGAGTCTGAAAAAATTTAGTTTAATTTTTTCTGACCATTTTGAAAAAAGTTATAAAACGCCAAAGGTTCAAAATGACCTAAAAATACTTGGACCCCTATCGGGAAGGGTGGCTCCCATTGGATGTAATTATAAAAGTGCTTATGAAAGGCTGAATCGCTCCAACTTTTTTTTCATATGTTAGGGCACTAAGTTGGCTAAAATTTTGTTGTTGGACATTTGAGTCTCGGACTTCGCTTTGGGGGTGATATGGTTCAAAAGGTCGATGTCGAAAAATCGACTTTTTAACGCGTGAATTGAAACTCGATTTGAGTATCCTATGTTATAGAGCGTCCCTTGAAACCTCTAAAAATATATACTTTGTTGGGGGTCCACTTGAGTCTCAGAAAGTTATAGGCCAAAAAGTGACATTTTGGGGGTCAAAAATTGAACTTTTTTGGGCTATAACTTTTTTTAAAAATTTTTTAAAAATAAACGGACGTCGGATTCGGTTTCAGCACCTATTGGAGCACCATATAACATATTTTTCTCAATATCGATTTTTGGACCCATTTTTGAAGGGGTACCCCTTTTGAAATTTTTGGGTGAAATTTAAATTGGGCATAACTTTATAAATTTTTGTCGTAGCCAAACGAATTAAAATTTAAAAAATAGAGCTAAAAATTACAAAATTTTTGAGCTATTTAAATTTTTGAAAAATTTCACCCGAGGCCTGGTAGGGTCGATTTTTTGAAAATTCAAAAATTTTCGAATTTTCGAAAAAATTCGGGATTTATACCGGCGGTTCTGGGCGCAGGTATTTTTCCTGCATAGAGCCGATTTTTCTACATAAAATAAGCTTATAAAATGTTCAAAAAATGTTAACTTTAAGAAAGTTATGATTTTTTTTTTAAATTTGGTCGATTTTTTCGGCCAAAATTTTCGGCCTAAAAAATAATTTTTTCAAAATGGCCATAAATCGGCCAAGTGTTATATCAATCGAAAGCTCTCATCGAGCTGAGTTTAAAAATATTTTTTCCAAAATTTTCTGACCATTTTGGCAAAAGTTAGAGAAGGTCGAAATTTTGGGAGTGGGCGGTTTTCTCAGACTCATATGACACGAAAAAGTCGATCGCAGACTCAATTGGTCAACTACTCAAATCGTCCCCCCACCCTGCTTTACAATATCACTCCCAGACGCGTAAAACCCCAGGCCTCCAAAAAACCGCTATGAGCAGTTGAATTTTTCATTTGGACGTTTCAGTGCCACACTTGAGTGTGGCACCAAAATAACCATGCTCATTGAATTCCCCATGGCCGATTACCTATAATCCCAATGAGTTTTTGCTCCGTTTGGTCTTTTTTCGATTTTGACCATTTTTCCATGTACCCTTTTGTCGAAAAAAGGGCTGAAGCTTTTATTTTTCCATTTTTTTAATTTTTAAAATTTTTAAAAAATCCCCCTAAAATTTAATTTCACTTTAATGGGGAACCGCTGGGGCTTTTTAGCGGAAATTTGGGGTAGTAGGTAATCGGACCTGGGGAGTTCGTTGGGCATGTTCATTTTGGTGCCACACTTGAGTGTGGCACTGAAATGTCCTACTTCGGGAACTTTTTGTCCGTTTGGGTTTAAACTTGGGGATATAGGTAATCGACCTTGGGGAATTCAGCCAGCATGGTCGTTTTGGTGCCACACTTGAGTGTGGCACTGAAACGGTCGTTTTTTCCAAATACCTCTAAATTAAATTTTAATTAAACTTTTGTATATTTTTTTCATTTTTAGCCTAAAAAATTAAAATATTTTAATTCAAACGATTATTTCAATTCAACTTCAACATAATTTTTATTTTTCAAAAATTTCAATTTTTTCGACAACAACAACAAATTTCAAACAATTTTATTTTTTCACCAACAACAACATCCAATTTCTTCAAATATTTTTATCAATTCATCCAACATCAACTCAACACCATCAAATCTCTACAAACAAACCAGTTTGGTTTGTTTTATAATTTATATATTTTTTTTAAAAAAACAAAATTTTTTTCATAAATTTATAATTTTTTTCAAAAAACAAAATTTTTTGAGGAAAGAAATCCCACGGACGTGGGTGTGCGACTTGTAAGACCACTGTGCGGAGGGGTCATGCCGGTTTTCCCAGAAATGGGCGGAGCCGGCATGATCGGGGATTGGGTCATGCCCGTTTCCCCTTTTGGGGGTATGGGAAGGCTCCCCCTTCCTTCTGCACAATGGGACAGTACAATAACTGTGCGGACGGGTCATGCCCAAATTTTTTTTAAATTTAAAAAACTTAAAAAATTTTTCAAATTTTTTTCTTTTTAGGGTTCTCTACGCCTGCTCCACTTATCAATATGCTTGATGGTGGTCTTTTTCGTGAGTTTAATTTTAAAAAAATAATTTTAGATTCCCCAAATCGGTTTCCTTCCCTGTCGGGGGAAGGAGATCTTGTACCCCCGTATGGGGAGAGTGTGGGGTACCAAGACGCGGGGGAGAACAAATACGCGTCTTGATGCCTCACTTGTGCGGAGGGTCATGCCAAAATTTTTTTAAATTTAAATAAACTTTAAATTTTTTACAATTTTTTATTTTTAGAGTTTCTCAACTTACTGCTCCTTTTTTTCAATATGCTTGGTGGGATGCTATTTTTAAGTGAGTTTATTGTTAACCATTTTTAATTTTTTTATTAACTAAACTTTCATTGAAAAATATTTTTTGGTTAATTTTTAAATCAGCTTTGGAATTTTTCTGGGAAAACCTGAAAATAGCAAAACATTTTTTCAAAAAAATTCGATAAATATTTTTTTAATTTTTTTATATCTAAAATTTTAATTTTCATTTTTTTTGTTTTATCCGTCTGTTCGGAGGGGTGTTTCCCTTCCACAAAAAGGGGACTATGCATGTCCTCTTCTGCACTAGAAACACAGAGAGGCATGCAAGTTCTCCTTTGTGCCCCATTCCGTGGAAAAACCTGTATAATAAGGTTTCGGGTCCTCGCCTTGAAGGCCCACGGGATGGGATGAGAACGTGGAGCACCAATACTTGGGGGAAGAATAACTCCTTGTATTGATGCTTCACTGTGCGGACAGGTCATGCCAAAATTTTTCAAAATTAAAAAAAACTTAAACATTTTTTAATTTTTTTAATTTTTCGTTTTAGTGTCAACACATGCTCTATTTTTGAATCGAATTTGGTGGCTTGCTTTTTGTTACGTAATCTTAGTTTTTCATATTTTCGACTTTTTCGGAAAATTTTTTATTTTTAAAAACTAAAATTACTAAATTCTTTAAAATTTTTTAAATACTTTTCGATGTTTTTTTCAAAATTTAAATTTTATTATTGACCCCTGAGAGACGGCTGCACTAACGTTGCAGTACGACTCAGCCTTTAAAAATGGCTTTGCGTGGTGGGCCAATTACACACCACGTGAAAAATATCCTTTACAGATGGGGATGCCACACATCTGTCCCCAAATTAAAAATGGCCACTGGTGGGCTTGATGCACCAGAAAAAATAGTCTGCTGGCGGACTTTCAAACTGTTCTCAGCCTGACCAGCTGTTAATGGTTTGGACACCAGCACCCCTGTTTCACATTTTTTGGTCGTAGAGTGAAAGCCATGTTCAACATGGTGGGCAACTCTACTTTGTGCTAACTTTTTACTTTTTTATATTTTGTTTTTCTCCCATGTTCCTGCTTATTTTTTATTTGTTCCGCGTTTTGTAGTAGCACTGTTTTATTTGTTTTTTAGTAATTTATTATACTGTTTCGCGTTTTTGTCGCTTTCACCTTTTTCGCGTTTTGTTTCCTATTAAAATTTATTAATATTCTCTTTTTCAGATATTTTAGATAATATTATTATTTATTTATTTTAAAATGCCTTCAAAAAATGAAATGAACCGGAGGAAACGAAAGCAGCGTTATTTGGATGCTGGTAAGTTTGGTAGTGTTGCAACCAAAAGTTGCAGGGTAGATGGGGTTTCCGATGATGGTAGAGTGTTGAATGTTAATTCACCCGGGGTTAGTTTAGGTGATGGTATTTTAGATAGTGTATCAATGGTTGATGGTGTTGAATTACATTCACAGAATGTTTTGGTTGAGTGTGGGAGTAGTGTTTTAGATAGTATGGTTGAAGGTACGAATGGTAGTGTTTTAATGGTTGATGGTTCTGAAAAAAGGGGTTCGTTGGTTGATGGTAAGGGTAGTAATTCTATGGATGATGGTTCTTTAGATAGGGTTTCTTTGGTAGATGGTAAGGGTAGTGATAATTTGGATGATGGTTGTTTAAATAGAGATTCTTTTATTGTTGATAGGGGTAGTGAGCATTTTGTTGATGGTTGTTTAGTTGAAAATTCCTTTGATGTTTTATTAGAAAATTCTGTAAAAGATTTTGATGAAAGTGTCGCAAGTGATATTAGTAAAAGTGAGATTAGTAGTATTTTTTCGAGCTCTTTTTCTCGAAGTATCTCACCTGTTAGTTCATTGTTTGCTAAAAGAGGTAGACCATCAAAAAACAAAAGAAGCAGTGGTAGAAAAAAGAAAACTGATGTAGAAAATAGTGGTAATGTGTTACAGTCTGATAATCATAATTTTGAGTGGCCTAATGCTAATATAAATTTTGTTCCTGCATTTTTGTCTATTGATTTATTAGATGTTCCTTTCGGTCCAATGCCTAATGTTGATAATAGGATTTTTACCGATGATATTGTTTTTTCAAGGCCCGAAATTATTAGCTTGTGGTCAGATCCTAATGTGTGGTTGCAAGATAGTTTTGTTTTTATTTACTTAAAATTTTTGTCATATCGTTCAAATTTAAATGTTGTTGTTGTCTCGCCTCAGTTTGCTGTTGTTGATTACCATTTTGGGCAGGGTGTTGATCCTCTTAATATTTTTGATCATTGTTATAATTATAACCAGGATTATGATATTCTGTTTATTCCAATTGTATTTCCTGGTCATTTTGGTTTGGTAATTTTCGATCGTTCAGATCGTGATAATTTTTCTTGCATTTTTGTTGACTCCTTGCCTTCTGTTAATCGTTTAACCGATGTTTCTTGCGGTGTTTTTGATCAAAGGCGTGTTGATTTAATTAAAAGGTGTATTTGTGATTTGACACCTGGTCTTTTTGTTGAGAATATAAATATTCAAGTTTTACCCCGTTCTCAGTTTACAGAACAAAGAGATGGGATTAATTGCGGATTTTATGTTTGTCTTTATTCGGAATTGTTTTTGTTTAATAACAAATCGCTAATAATTCCAAATTTAAATATTCAATATGAGAGGAAGCGTATTTTATGGCACCTTTCACAATTGATTCTTTCGAATGATTTTGATTATGTAGGGATTTTTGATTATAATCCTATAACTGCACAAGTGAATGAAAATGTTTTTGATTTTAATCTAGACTTAGGTACTGATTTTCATGATAATTGTGTCGTTAATAATTTTCCTATAGTTGATATGGAGCCTGATCCACCTCGTAACTTAAGGCGTTCGGAAAGAATTAAAACAATGAAAAATGATTTAGTTTCTGAAATTACTGTTGAGAGTATAAATCTGCACTCCTTATATGAAATATCTTCTTATTGTAAAAGAAACCATAAGGATGTTCCATGTGCCGATGTCCGTGCTGAACACGTTGTTAGTTTTTACGATTCTGGTAACATTGGAGATGCAGAGTGTTATTACTGTAATGCGTTATTGTTAAAATCAGAAATTAATGAATTGCATCAAAGCAAGTTTAAACGTGTTACGTCTTCTTTTTGTTGTAAATGTGGGTCGGTTTCTCTGCCTCCTTTTAGTCCACATCCAACTCTATTAAGAGATTTAACTACGGCAAATACGCAAGGTTCCTTGGAGTTTTTAAAAAAACAAAATATTTACAACTCCTTACTTGCTTTTGCGTCCGTTTTCGTAGGACACCGAGAAACTAAACTAGACGGAGGTATTTGTTACATGTTAAACGGCGAGTTTGTCAGAAAAATGAGTTCGATGATAGCCGGAGATTCAGGACCCTCATTTTCTCAGTTGTACATTTTAGATGCTGATACTGCCTTTCAAAAACGCGTGTCTAATATTGCTTATGGGGGGATCGAGTTGATCCGGATGTTTTAAAAAAATTGGATACTTTATTAAGAGAATGTCATCCCCTTGCAAATATTTATAAAAATTTCCACACGCAATATCAAGAAAAATTACAGAATGAAGGTCCAGATGCAATTAAAAATTTCCGTCTTGTGCTTTTAGAAGAAAGAGGTCCCTGATGATGTCCGGGCTAATAATTTACATCCTAGACAAGTAAATCTTCCCACAGAGGAAACACTTTTTCTTTACATACTGAGTCTGATGAACCTCCTATGTTAAAGGGTATTTGTATAACTGATGAACAAGGAAAGATTTTTAAATTTTCACCACACCACCCTTTAACCGATACTCTTTGTTATCCTTTGTTATTCCCATGTGGTGATGACGGATATCATAATAAGATACCTTTTGTTAGAAAATTAACGGATGACGACGCGAGTGAAAGTAATGATTCTGATCATGAGAATGTAGGCTTTGTCCCAATTAAAAAAGAAAATCTATTAGTTGTCGTGATTATGTTAAGTATAGATTGGCCATAAGAAAAGGTGAAGATTATCATAATATTTGGAGTTCAGGGGGAGGTTTGAGTCAAAAATATACTTTAGATTATAATGCTCGAATAGATTCTGATAATGCCTCTTATTTGCGAAGGCCCGAATTAGATTTACTGTCCACAACTCCTGAGTCAGCTAGAAGGTGGTTGGCAAGAGACTGTGGGGCACAAAGCATAAATGACTTTGGGAGTATTGTTATGTTTAGAAAAAATTACCCAGGAACGCGTCCATATTTTCAGGATATGTTTTATGACGCTACTTCTATTATGGCTAGAAGCCGAAAGTCTGAAAATGCGTCTTTTATGTTTACATTCACAAGTAATCCACACTGGCCTGAAATTAAAAGAAATTTATTCCATAAAAAACAAAAAATAGTGGATAGGTTCGATATAATTTGTAGAATTTACGAAGATAAATTAAGACACCTTCATTTTTTATTAAACAAAAAACATATATTTGGAAAAATTTTAGGTTATGGGGAAAGTAGGGAGTTTCAGAAAAGGATTGGCGGACCACATTTACATAGAGTTTTTTGCACTGATATTCTTTCAACCCCTGAAAATGTTGAAAATCTTATATGGGCACATATTCCTAAAGAACCTCCAACTGAAGACAAATCGTCTTGGGCTAATTTTATAAGAAAGGTTCGCGAACTTTTAAAGCATCATCAATTGCATGATTGTGGAGAGCATTGTAAGAAATTGAATGGTAAATGTAAGAAAGGCTTCCCTAAACCGTTTAGTAATATAACCATTTTACACGAAAATAAGCCGGCAGAATACAAGCGGCCTAGCCCTGATGATGGTGGGGAAGTTTTAGAGATAAAAAGGGGAAAAAACACAATTAAATATGATAACTCGAGAGTGGTCGCATATAATCCGCTTATTCTTGTAATGTTTGAATGCCACCATAACTTAGAATTCGCGTACGGACAAACTGATAATTTAAAATACGCATTGAAGTATCCATTTAAAGGTTCAAGTTTTTCCTATGTACGTAGTGAAACAACAGGTCTTATTCACGTGGACGAACCTTTACAGTATGCTAGAATGATTTATAGGAGTCCAACAGAAGCGTACTCTAGAATATTAACTTATAAATATGCATTTTTATCCCATGTCGTTTTGGCTTTGACAATTCATTTACCCGAAAATCAGAGAGTTTACTTTACTCACCAATCAGCTAATCAAACACTTGGGAATATTGATTCAGGAGATTTACCAGAGACTCCCCTTACTGCATATTGGAATTTATGTAATAAAGACCCAACTTTTACTATTCTTTTTGAAAATATGCCAGAGACTTATGCATTCAATAAAAAAACAAGAGTTTGGAAAAAGTTGAAAATTGATCCAAAAAATAAAAATAGGAAACCGCGTATTGGGAGGATTTATACAGTGTCACCACGTGAGCCAGAAAAATTCGCCCTTTACCTTCTCACTAAACATTTTGTAGGATCTTTTGAAAATTTATTGAACGTTAACGGTCATATTTGTGACACATTTGTTGAAGCTGGAAGGTTAAGGGGTTTATTAGAAGATAATGAAGTATGGGAGCGTACGTTAAGAGAAGGATCGACTTATCTTACACCTTCGCAAATGCGTTTATTATTTGCTAATATACTTGTATTCGGGGGTACTGAAAAATGTGTAATTGATGGTTTGTATTTGTGGAATATGTTTATTGAGCATTTTTATGACAGAAGATGTACGGAAGCTGAAAGACCAATTCGTATTGATAGGGCTTTAGCACTTATTGAAAAGATTTTGCTGAGTCAGGGTCGAAATCTGGGTGAATTTAATCTTCCTTCACCTAATAATCCTCTTATAAACAACCCGGATAGGGCTTTAGACGCATTTTTCTTTCCGCATAATTTAAATGATGATGAGATGGATGAAACTATAGATGTTTCTGTTTTTGATAGAGCTCAGTTAAATCAAGAGCAACAAATTTTTTCAATTTAATAAGGGCATCAGTTTTGGATCCTTCCGTTAGAAATAAATTGTTTTATATTTCCGGTGATGGTGGTACGGGAAAAACTTTTTTACTTAATTATGTTATTTATAAGTTGAGAGAAATTAGGCAAAAAGTATTAGCTACAGCCTCTACTGGTATAGCTGCCACAAATTTCTATGCTGGCGGTATGACTTTCCACTCAGCTTTTCGATTTGGAAAAGATGTTGAACCTGGTGTTCTTCCCTCTATTCCGTTAGAAAGTTATTTTGGTCGAAGGATTATCGAAGCAAATGTTATAGTTATTGACGAAATTACTATGCTAAATAAGACTGTTTTTGAAAATGTAGATATTTTATGCCGTACTTTAATTCCCCAATTTCAAGATAATCCTTTTGCGGGAAAAACAGTAATAATTTCTGGTGACTGGAAGCAGTCTCTGCCAGTGGTTAGAGAATCCTCGGCTCCTGGAGCACAAGTTGCAGCTTCAGTTCAGTCCTCTGATTTATATAGAATGTTTGAAAAACATAGACTGCTGCAAAATATGAGAGTAATCCCGGCGGAAATACAGTTTAAAGATTGGCTATATAGTATAGGAACAGGTCAAGTGGGCGATTCTGTTATGATTCCATTAGCTATGCGAGTTAATTCGAGACAAGAATTGTATACATTTGTATTTAACACGGGCTTTGATGCACCAGTTAATGAACTTTTGAAACGTTTAATTCTTTCTCCGACAAATAGGATAGTAGACTTAATTAACGATGAAATTATAGACATAATAGATTCACCAGAACATGTATATTTATCAAGGGATAATCCTACAAGCGAGAATCCGTTTGCTTATAACTTAGCTGATTATGATGTAGCGCAATTGAACCGACTTACGCCTATAGGAATGCCAGCCCATAATATAAAGCTTAAGGTGGGAGCAATAATAGTATTATTACAAAATTTAAATACTCAAAAAGGTTTATGTAACGGTACCAGAATGATAGTTAGGCGTTTACACCAAGATTTGATAGAAGCAGAAACTGTTAGTGGTTCCTCGGATCGTGGTATTAGAATTGGAATATGCCGTGTTAGGAATAATTATAAAGATCTCCGACCTGATCAAGTTAGTTTCGAACGATTTCAGTTCCCTGTAAGAGTAGCGTTTTGCATGACTATAACTAAGGCACAAGGGCAGACATGTGAACGTTTAGGTATTGATATTAGCGATGAACCTTTTGCGCATGGACAGACTTATACCGCGTTTTCAAGGTGCAGAAGTGGGGAAAATATAAGAGTTTTCGCACCAGGTAAAAAACCCGATAATAATGGGAATATATCAATGAGAAATGTAGTAGCAAGAGGAATCCGTTTCGATTAAAAATAGTATTGAAAAATATAAAATGAAAAATAGTATTTAAATTTCGGTTAATTTCTCTTAGGGGTATACTTTAAAATCAAAAAAAAACTAAGGGTAAATTTTAGGGGTAAACTTATATAAAAAAACAAAAAGGCCGTAAAAAAAGAATGAGACCACTTCAACATTCTTTAAAAAGAACGAGACCACTTCAACGTTCTAAAAAATAAAAAAGGCCAAAATAAAAAAAAAAGGCCAAAAGAGTGAGACCACTTCAACACTCTTTAAAAAAGAACGAGACCACTTCAACGTTCTAAAAAATAAAAAAAAGGCCAAAAGATATTAAAAAAAGGCCAAAAGAGTGAGACCACTTCAACACACTTTAAAAAGAACGAGACCACTTCAACGTTCTAACAACTAAAAGGCCAAAATAAAAAAATAAAAAAGGCCAAAAGAGTGAGACCACTTCAACACTCTTTAAAAAGAACGAGACCACTTCAACGTTCTAAAAAAAGGCCAAAATAAAAAAAATAAAAAAAGGCCAAAAGAGTGAGACCACTTCAACACTCTTTAAAAAGAACGAGACCACTTCAACGTTCTAAAAAATAAAAAGGCCAAAATAAAAAAAGGCCAAAATAAATAAAATAAAAAAGGCCAAAAGAGTGAGACCACTTCAACACTCTTTAGAAAGAACGAGACCACTTCAACGTTCTAAAAATAAAAAAGGCCAAAATAAATAAAAAAATGGCCAAGAGTCAGACCACTTTAACACTATAAGTAAGAATTCCGACCCCACCGGGGCGGGGTACAGGGTTTGCCCGTTTACCTCCGTGCACCTCCACGTGGTGTACCCTGGGCATTGTTGTATAATAATAAAATGTTATACAACAATGGCTAAGCACGGTAAAAAACGGGATGGTTTAATTAGAAAAAATGTAACCTTCTAGCCGCGCGCGAAGCGCGCCCCAAAGCCGTTAGGCTTTCCAACGGGCACCCCAAAATTTTACCGCCAGAGTATGCTATTCGCGCCATCGCATACGTAACCCAGAGCTAGTTATATTATACTAAAAAAAACCTCCTGGTGGCCCTCTTTTTGGGGGGATTTTCATTCAAAAAAGTGCACAGCCTCCATGTTTGCTCGAGTATTTTTTGAGTTGTACATTGGTCCTACAACTTTTTGTCGCGCATTTGGGAAAATTATAGATTTGGCGCCAAAACGTACCGCTGCGCCGAAACGGCCAAGTTGAAAATTCAAACGGGTGTAACTCGGAATGCGAAAGTCAGATCGAAAAACGCTTGGGGAAAGGGCACTGGTCCGGTTCAAGGTCTAAAACTCTGAAAAAAATTTGGAGTCCTCGGATCATGCCCTGAGGCGGTAGGCGATGACAAAAATGGTACACTTTGTCCAAAATCGAGACATGGTGTCCGACGAAATTCACCGACAATTTACAAATTATATACCATTCGAAAGCTCTCGTCGAGCTAAGTCTGAAAAAATTTAGTTTAATTTTTTCTGACCATTTTGTACAAAGTTATAAAACGCCAAAGGGTCAAAATGTCCAGGACCCCTATCGGGAAGGGTGGCTCCCATTGGGTCTGATTATAAAAGTGCTTATGAGAAGCCAAATCGCTCCAACTCTTTTTTCATATGTTGGGGCCCTAAGTGTACTAAAATTTTGTTGGGAGACACTTGAGTCTGGGACTTTGATTTGGGGGTGATATGGTTCAAAAAGGTAGAAGTCGAAAAATCGACTTTTTGTAAGAGGTCGAGTCACCCGTTTTCGATAGCCTAAGTGAAAGAGCGTCCCCTGGCGGTCAGAAAAATATATACTTTGTTGGGGGTCCACTTGAGTCTAGAAAAGTTATAGCCAAAATGGCCAAATGTCGCAAATCGGTTTTTAGACTCTAACTTCCCGGGGAATTTTTCAAAAATTTTTCTGAGACCGGATATCGACTCAGCGGGTTCTAAAGCACCATATAGGACGTTTTTTGACCCAAAATTAAAAAATTTTTTTCCCTCGTGTTCCCTTGTGGGCCCAAAACATTTTGTCGTTTTTTATGGGTAGCGGTCTTTTGTACCTTTTTTATATCTCGGGAACGGCTGTTGGGAATTGGATGGGACTTGGGGGATATTAGGTAGTTGCGTATGGGGAGTTTGATAGGCATGGCCGTTTTGGTGCCGCACTTGAGTGTGGCACCGAAATGGCCGGATGAAAAATTCAAAGTGTTATAACGGGTTTTTGAGAAGTGGGGGGTTCTGGGGCCTGGGAGTTTTGTTGTAGGGGAGGCTGTGAGAAACTTATAAATAGTTGGACACTTGAGTCTCAGATGAACTTTTGGGGGTCATATGGGTCAATGAGTCGCGGTTTTACAATAAACTTTTTCTGAAGAGTCGGGTCAGCTTTTTTCTATTGCCTATTCGAAAGAGCGTTTCCTGGGGCTCCGAAAAAGGTATACTTTGTTGGGGGTCCACTTGAGTCTCAAAAAGTTATAGCGGATGTTCGCAAATGTAGCAAATCTTTTTGAGACTCTAACGTCCCAGGGAATTTTTATTAATTTTTCTGAGACCTAATATGGATACAGCGCATCTAAATACACCATATTGGTCGTTTTTTGACCTAAAATTAAAAAAATTTTTCCCGACCCCATTCCAAAAGGGGTACCCCTTTTGGGGGATTTTCGCGAATTTTAAAGTGACCATAACTTTTTATGGGATTTTCGGATTGGGATGGGGTTTCTTTTGAAAAATAGTCCTAAAAATTAGAAATTTTATCACCGAAGAAAATTTCGAAAAAAGTCGAAATTGAACCCATAGGGATCGAATTTCGAAAAACCCAAAATTTTTCGGTTTTTCGAAAAATTTTCGACATTTTTGCCGGCGATTCTACTCGAACGTATTTTTCCTGGATAGAGCAGATTTTTCTGCATAAAATAAGCTATTAAAATGTTCAAGAAAGGTTAACTTTAAAAAAGTTATGAATTTTTTAAAATTTGGGTGATTTTTCCGGCCAAAATTTTCGGCCTAAAAAATATTTTTTTCAAAATGGATATAAATGGGCCAAATGATATATTAATCGAAAGCTCTCATTGAGCTATGTTTAAAAATAATTTTTGTAAAATTTTCTAAACATTTTGTCCAAAGTTATAGACGGTTAAAGTTTTGAGTCTGGGGGTACTTATCCCTGGTGGGGTACCAAAGGAGGGGTAATAAATTAAAAAGACTTACGTTATATTGTAGAGCATCCTGAAACCCACCAAAAAACATTACTTTTTTGAGAAAAAAAAAAAAAAAAAAAAAAAATGGCCATAAATAGGCCAAATGTTATATCAATCGAAAGCTCTTATCGAGCTGAGTATAAAAATATTTTTGCAAAATTTTCTGACTATTTTGTAAAAAGTTACAAAAGGTCGAAATTTCGGGTGTGGGGGGCCCAAGGCCCCGGGCGGCGGCCTGAGGCCCGCCATGCGAGGGCCGAAGGCCCGAGCTTTCAACCATCTATAACACAGAGCAATGGTCAAAGGCAGGGCAGTCTTTACTTGCGAGGGCCGAAGGCCGAGCTTCAACCATCTAAAAGGCTGAGAAATAGTCGAAGGCAGGGCGAGGAGATGGCCTCGCCGTTTGGCGAGGCCGAAGGCCCGAGCTTTCAACCCGTCTAAAGGGCTGAACAATAGTCAAACGCAGGGCAAATTTACCGGCGAGGGCTGAAGGCCCGAGCTTCAACCATCTAAAAGGCAGAGCAATGGTCAAAGGCAGGGCAAACTTTACCGGCGAGGGCCGAAGGCCCGAAGCAACGCTCGGGCCGAAGGCCCGAGCTTCAACCCATCTAAAAGGCAGAGCAATGGTCAAAGGCAGGGCAAACTTTACCGGCGAGGGCCGAAGGCCGAAGCAACGCTCAGGCCGAAGGCCCGAGCGATGTCAAAACAGGGCAATGTCAAAGGCAGGGCAAACTTTACCGGCGAGGGCCGAAGGCCGAAGCAACGCTCAGGCCGAAGACCCGAAGCAACGCTCGGGCCGAAGACCCGAGCTTCAACCCTTCTAAAGGCAGAGCAATGGTCAAAGGCAGGACAAACTTTATCGGCGAGGGCCGAAGGCCGAGCAACGCTCGGGCCGAAGGCCGAGCTTTCAACCCATCTAAAAGGCAGCACAACGAATTAAAAAGCAGGGCTAAACTTTGCCGGCGAGGGCCGAAGGCCCAGGCTCAACCATCTAAAAGGCAGAGCAACGAATTAAAAGCAGGGCTATACTTTGCCGGCGAGGGCCGAAGGCCGGGCTTTCAACCATCTAAAAAGCAGAGCAACGAATTAAAAGCAGGGCTATACTTTGCCGGCGAGGGCCGAAGGCCAGGCGCTCAACCATCTAAAGGCAGAGCAACGAATTAAAAGCAGGGCTATACTTTACCTACGAGGGCCGAAGGCCCGAACCAACCCATCTAAAAGGCAGCACGACGAATTAAAAAGCAGGGCAAAACTTTGCTGGCGAGGGCCGAAGGCCGGCGCTCAACCCATCTAAAAGGCAGCACGACGAATTAAAAAGCAGGGCTAAACTTTGCCGGCGAGGGCCGAAGGCCGAGCTCAACCATCTAAAAGGCAGCACAACGAATTAAAAAGCAGGGCTAAACTTTGCCGGCGAGGGCCGAAGGCCCAGGCGCTCAACTCATCTAAAAGGCAGAGCAACGAATTAAAAGCAGGGCTATACTTTGCCGGCGAGGGCCGAAGGCCAGGCGCTCAACCATCTAAAAGGCAGCACAACGAATTAAAAAGCAGGGCTATACTTTGCCGGCGAGGGCATAAGGCCCGAGCTTTCAACCCATCTAAAAAGCAGAGCAACGAATTAAAAGGCAGGGCACAACTTTACCGGCGAGGGCCGAAGGCCGAGGCTCAACCCATCTAAAAGACAGAGCAATGAATTAAAAGGCAGGGCACAACTTTACCGGCGAGGCCGAGCTTTCAACCCATCTAAACGGCAGAGCAACGAATTAAAAGGATGGGCAAACTTTACCGGCGAGGGCCGAAGGCCCGAGCCAACCCATCTAAACGGCAGAGTAACGAATTAAAAGGATGGGCAAACTTTACCGGCGAGGGCCGAAGGCCAGGCTCAACCCATCTAAAAGACAGAACAATGAATGAATATGCAGGGCTTAACTTTACAGGCGAGGGCCGAAGGCCGAGCTCAACCATCTCTGAAGGCAGGGCTAAACTTTACCAGCGAGGGCCGAAGGCCAGGCACCAACCATCTGAAAAGCAGAGCAATAGTAAAAGGCAGAGAAAACAACTGGCGAGGGCCGAAGGCCAGGTAAAACCATCCCGCAACGAATAGCGAGGGCCGCAGGCCAAGCAATGAAAAAGGCGGGGAAAAACTTACCGGCGAGGGCCGAAGGCCGAAACAATGAAAAGGCTGGGCGAAAACATCCATTTTTCAAAAAAATTTTAAAGGTGGCCAAATGATATATCAAATGAAAGCTCTCAGTGAGCTGAGTCAAAAAATAATATCAGAAAAATTTTCTGACCATTTTGTACAAAGTTATTCTTGGGCAAAACTTCGACCATCGCAAATAAACATTCTAGCAGCGCGCGAAGCGCACAAAGCCGTTAGGCTTTCCAACGGGCACCCCAAACTAAACAGCCAGAGTATCCTAATAGGAATTGCATACGTAAGTTACCGCCATCGCATACGTAACCCAGAGCTAGTTATATTATACTAAAAAAACCTCCTGGTGGCCCTCTTTTTGGGGGGATTTTCATTCAAAAAAGTGCACAGCCTCCATGTTTGCTCGAGTATTTTTTTGAGTTGTACATTGGTCCTACAACTTTTTGTCGCGCATTTGGGAAAATTATAGATTTGGCGCCAAAACGTACCGCTGCGCCGAAACGGCCAAGTTGAAAATTCAAACGGGTGTAACTCGGAATGCGAAAGTCAGATCGAAAAACGCTTGGGGAAAGGGCACTGGTCCGGTTCAAGGTCTAAAACTCTGAAAAAAATTTGGAGTCCTCGGATCATGCCCTGAGGCGGTAGGCGATGACAAAAATGGTACACTTTGTCCAAAATCGAGACATGGTGTCCGACGAAATTCACCGACAATTTACAAATTATATACCATTCGAAAGCTCTCGTCGAGCTAAGTCTGAAAAAATTTAGTTTAATTTTTTCTGACCATTTTGTACAAAGTTATAAAACGCCAAAGGGTCAAAATGTCCAGGACCCCTATCGGGAAGGGTGGCTCCCATTGGGTCTGATTATAAAAGTGCTTATGAGAAGCCAAATCGCTCCAACTCTTTTTTCATATGTTGGGGCCCTAAGTGTACTAAAATTTTGTTGGGAGACACTTGAGTCTGGGACTTTGATTTGGGGGTGATATGGTTCAAAAGGTAGAAGTCGAAAAATCGACTTTTTGTAAGAGGTCGAGTCACCCGTTTTCGATAGCCTAAGTGAAAGAGCGTCCCCTGGCGGTCAGAAAAATATATACTTTGTTGGGGGTCCACTTGAGTCTAGAAAAGTTATAGCCAAAATGGCCAAATGTCGCAAATCGGTTTTTAGACTCTAACTTCCCGGGGAATTTTTCAAAAATTTTTCTGAGACCGGATATCGACTCAGCGGGTTCTAAAGCACCATATAGGACGTTTTTTGACCCAAAATTAAAAAATTTTTTCCCTCGTGTTCCCTTGTGGGCCCAAAACATTTTGTCGTTTTTTATGGGTAGCGGTCTTTTGTACCTTTTTTATATCTCGGGAACGGCTGTTGGGAATTGGATGGGACTTGGGGGATATTAGGTAGTTGCGTATGGGGAGTTTGATAGGCAAGGCCGTTTTGGTGCCGCACTTGAGTGTGGCACCGAAATGGCCGGATGAAAAATTCAAAGTGTTATAACGGGTTTTGAGAAGTGGGGGTTCTGGGGCCTGGGAGTTTTGTTGTAGGGGAGGCTGTGAGAAACTTATAAATAGTTGGACACTTGAGTCTCAGATGAACTTTTGGGGGTCATATGGGTCAATGAGTCGCGGTTTTACAATAAACTTTTTCTGAAGAGTCGGGTCAGCTTTTTTCTATTGCCTATTCGAAAGAGCGTTTCCTGGGGCTCCGAAAAAGGTATACTTTGTTGGGGGTCCACTTGAGTCTCAAAAAGTTATAGCGGATGTTCGCAAATGTAGCAAATCTTTTTGAGACTCTAACGTCCCAGGGAATTTTTTATTAATTTTTCTGAGACCTAATATGGATACAGCGCATCTAAATACACCATATTGGTCGTTTTTTGACCTAAAATTAAAAAAATTTTTTCCCGACCCCATTCCAAAAGGGAATGGGGGCGACCCCATTCCAAAAGGGAATGGGCCCTTTTGGGGGATTTTCGCGAATTTTAAAGTGACCATAACTTTTTATGGGATTTTCGGATTGGGATGGGGTTTCTTTTGAAAAATAGTCCTAAAAATTAGAAATTTTATCACCGAAGAAAATTTCGAAAAAAGTCGAAATTGAACCCATAGGGATCGAATTTCGAAAAACCCAAAATTTTTCGGTTTTTCGAAAAATTTTCGACATTTTTGCCGGCGATTCTACTCGAACGTATTTTTCCTGGATAGAGCAGATTTTTCTGCATAAAATAAGCTATTAAAATGTTCAAGAAAGGTTAACTTTAAAAAAGTTATGAATTTTTTAAAATTTGGGTGATTTTTCCGGCCAAAATTTTCGGCCTAAAAAATATTTTTTTCAAAATGGATATAAATGGGCCAAATGATATATTAATCGAAAGCTCTCATTGAGCTATGTTTAAAAATAATTTTTGTAAAATTTTCTAAACATTTTGTCCAAAGTTATAGACGGTTAAAGTTTTGAGTCTGGGGGTACTTATCCCTGGTGGGGTACCAAAGGAGGGGTAATAAATTAAAAAGACTTACGTTATATTGTAGAGCATCCTGAAACCCACCAAAAAACATTACTTTTTGAGGATCCACTTGAGTCTTAAAAAGTTATGTCCAATGTTCGCAAATGTCGGAAATATTTTTGAGACTCTAACGTCCCTGCGAATTTTTTAAAATTTTTTCTGAGACCGGATATGGACTCAGCGCATATTAATACACCACATAGGTCGTTTTTGGTGAAAAAATTCGAAAATTTTTTCCCGACCCCATTCCTAAAGGGGTACCCCTTTTGGGGGATTTTCGGATAATTTTAAGTGACCATAATTTTTTTTAGAATTTTCGGATTGGGATGGGGTTTCTTTATAAAAATAGAACTAAAAATTAGAAATTTTTGAAGCCGAAAAAATTTCGAAAAAAGTTGAAATTGAACCCGTGGGGGTCGAATTTCGAAAAACTCAAAATTTTTCGGTTTTTCGAAAAATTTTCGGGATTTTGCCGGCGTTTCGCGCTAAAAGTATTTTTCCTGAATAGAGCTTATTTTTCTCTATAGAATAAGCTTTTAAAATTTTTCAAAAAGGTCAACTTTGAAAAAGTTATGAATTTTTTAAAAATTCGGTGATTTTTCTGGCCCAAATTTTCGGCCAAAAAAATAAATTTTTCAAAATGGCCATAAATAGGCCAAATGTTATATCAATCGAAAGCTCTTATCGAGCTGAGTATAAAAATATTTTTGCAAAATTTTCTGACTATTTTGTAAAAAGTTACAAAAGGTCGAAATTTCGGGTGTGGGGGGCCCAAGGCCCCCAAACGGCGGCCTGAGGCCCGCCATGCGAGGGCCGAAGGCCCGAGCTTTCAACCCATCTATAACACAGAGCAATGGTCAAAGGCCGGGCCGTCTTTACTTGCCAGGGCCGAGGGCCCGAGCTTCAACCCATCTAAAAGGCTGAGAAATAGTCGAAGGCAGGGCGAGGAGATGGCCTCGCCGTTTGGCGAGGGCCGAAGGCCCGAGCTTTCAACCCGTCTAAAGGGCTGAACAATAGTCAAACGCAGGGCAAATTTACCGGCGAGGGCTGAAGGCCCGAGCTTCAACCATCTAAAGGCAGAGCAATGGTCAAAGGCAGGGCAAACTTTACCGGCGAGGGCCGAAGGCCGAAGCAACGCTCGGGCCGAAGGCTGAGCTTCAACCCATCTAAAGGCAGAGCAATGGTCAAAGGCAGGGCAAACTTTACCGGCGAGGGCCGAAGGCCCGAGGAAGCAACGCTCGGGCCGAAGGCCCGAGCGATGTCAAAGGCAGGGCAATGTCAAAGGCAGGGCAAACTTTACCGGCGAGGGCCGAAGGCCGAAGCAACGCTCAGGCCGAAGACCCGAAGCAACGCTCGGGCCGAAGACCCGAGCTTCAACCCTTCTAAAGGCAGAGCAATGGTCAAAGGCAGGACAAACTTTATCGGCGAGGGCCGAAGGCCGAAGCAACGCTCGGGCCGAAGGCTGAGCTTTCAACCCATCTAAAAGGCAGCACAACGAATTAAAAAGCAGGGCTAAACTTTGCCGGCGAGGGCCGAAGGCCCGAGCGCTCAACCCATCTAAAAGGCAGAGCAACGAATTAAAAGCAGGGCTATACTTTGCCGGCGAGGGCCGAAGGCCGGCGAACCCATCTAAAAAGCAGAGCAACGAATTAAAAGCAGGGCTATACTTTGCCGGCGAGGGCCGAAGGCCGAGCGCTCAACCCATCTAAAAGGCAGAGCAACGAATTAAAAGCAGGGCTATACTTTACCTACGAGGGCCGAAGGCCAGGCTTTCAACCCATCTAAAAGGCAGCACGACGAATTAAAAAGCAGGGCACAACTTTGCTGGCGAGGGCCGAAGGCCGGTATCAACCATCTAAAAGGCAGCACGACGAATTAAAAAGCAGGGCTAAACTTTGCCGGCGAGGGCCGAAGGCCGAGCTTTCAACCATCTAAAAGGCAGCACAACGAATTAAAAAGCAGGGCTAAACTTTGCCGGCGAGGGCCGAAGGCCGAGCTCAACTCATCTAAAAGGCAGAGCAACGAATTAAAAGCAGGGCTATACTTTGCCGGCGAGGGCCGAGGGCCGGCGCTCTACCCAACTAAAAGGCAGCACAACGAATTAAAAAGCCAGGCTACGCCTTGCCGGCGAGGGCCTAAGGCCCGGGGTTTCAACCCATCCAAAAAGCAGCGCAACGAATTAAAAGGCAGGGCACAACTTTACCGGCGAGGGCCGAAGGCCGGGCTCAACCATCTAAAAGACAGAGCAATGAATTAAAAGGCAGGGCACAACTTTACCGGCGAGGCCGAGCTTTCAACCCATCTACACGGCCGAGCAACGAATCAAAAGGGTGAGCAAACTTTACCGGCGAGGGCCGAAGGCCGAAGCTTTAAACCCATCTAAACGGCGGAGTAACGAATTAAAAGGATGGGCAAACTTTACCGGCGAGGGCCGAAGGCCAGACTCAACCCATCTAAAAGACAGAACAATGAATGAATATGCAGGGCTTAACTTTACAGGCGAGGGCCGAAGGCCGGCGCTCAACCCATCTCTGAAGGCAGGGCTAAACTTTACCAGCGAGGGCCGAAGGCCGGCACCAACCATCTGAAAAGCAGAGCAATAGTAAAAGGCAGAGAAAACAACTGGCGAGGGCCGAAGGCCGGTGCTAAAACCATCCCGCAACGAATAGCGAGGGCCGCAGGCCAGAAGCAATGAAAAGGCGGGGAAAAACTTACCGGCGAGGGCCGAAGGCCGAAGCAATGAAAAAGGCTGGGCGAAAACATCCATTTTTCAAAAAAATTTTAAAGGTGGCCAAATGATATATCAAATGAAAGCTCTCAGTGAGCTGAGTCAAAAAATAATATCAGAAAAATTTTCTGACCATTTTGTACAAAGTTATTCTTGGGCAAAACTTCGACCATCGCAAATAAACATTCTAGCAGCGCGCGAAGCGCACAAAGCCGTTAGGCTTTCCAACGGGCACCCCAAACTAAACAGCCAGAGTATCCTAATAGGAATTGCATACGTAAGTTACCGCCATCGCATACGTAACCCAGAGCTAGTTATATTATACTAAAAAAAACCTCCTGGTGGCCCTCTTTTTGGGGGGATTTTCATTCAAAAAAGTGCACAGCCTCCATGTTTGCTCGAGTATTTTTTGAGTTGTACATTGGTCCTACAACTTTTTGTCGCGCATTTGGGAAAATTATAGATTTGGCGCCAAAACGTACCGCTGCGCCGAAACGGCCAAGTTGAAAATTCAAACGGGTGTAACTCGGAATGCGAAAGTCAGATCGAAAAACGCTTGGGGAAAGGGCACTGGTCCGGTTCAAGGTCTAAAACTCTGAAAAAAATTTGGAGTCCTCGGATCATGCCCTGAGGCGGTAGGCGATGACAAAAATGGTACACTTTGTCCAAAATCGAGACATGGTGTCCGACGAAATTCACCGACAATTTACAAATTATATACCATTCGAAAGCTCTCGTCGAGCTAAGTCTGAAAAAATTTAGTTTAATTTTTTCTGACCATTTTGTACAAAGTTATAAAACGCCAAAGGGTCAAAATGTCCAGGACCCCTATCGGGAAGGGTGGCTCCCATTGGGTCTGATTATAAAAGTGCTTATGAGAAGCCAAATCGCTCCAACTCTTTTTTCATATGTTGGGGCCCTAAGTGTACTAAAATTTTGTTGGGAGACACTTGAGTCTGGGACTTTGATTTGGGGGTGATATGGTTCAAAAGGTAGAAGTCGAAAAATCGACTTTTTGTAAGAGGTCGAGTCACCCGTTTTCGATAGCCTAAGTGAAAGAGCGTCCCCTGGCGGTCAGAAAAATATATACTTTGTTGGGGGTCCACTTGAGTCTAGAAAAGTTATAGCCAAAATGGCCAAATGTCGCAAATCGGTTTTTAGACTCTAACTTCCCGGGAATTTTTCAAAAATTTTTCTGAGACCGGATATCGACTCAGCGGGTTCTAAAGCACCATATAGGACGTTTTTTGACCCAAAATTAAAAAATTTTTTTCCCTCGTGTTCCCTTGTGGGCCCAAAACATTTTGTCGTTTTTTATGGGTAGCGGTCTTTTGTACCTTTTTTATATCTCGGGAACGGCTGTTGGGAATTGGATGGGACTTGGGGGATATTAGGTAGTTGCGTATGGGGAGTTTGATAGGCATGGCCGTTTTGGTGCCGCACTTGAGTGTGGCACCGAAATGGCCGGATGAAAAATTCAAAGTGTTATAACGGGTTTTTGAGAAGTGGGGGGTTCTGGGGCCTGGGAGTTTTGTTGTAGGGGAGGCTGTGAGAAACTTATAAATAGTTGGACACTTGAGTCTCAGATGAACTTTTGGGGGTCATATGGGTCAATGAGTCGCGGTTTTACAATAAACTTTTTCTGAAGAGTCGGGTCAGCTTTTTTCTATTGCCTATTCGAAAGAGCGTTTCCTGGGGCTCCGAAAAAGGTATACTTTGTTGGGGGTCCACTTGAGTCTCAAAAAGTTATAGCGGATGTTCGCAAATGTAGCAAATCTTTTTGAGACTCTAACGTCCCAGGGAATTTTTTATTAATTTTTCTGAGACCTAATATGGATACAGCGCATCTAAATACACCATATTGGTCGTTTTTTGACCTAAAATTAAAAAAATTTTTCCACGACCCCATTCCAAAAGGGGTACCCCTTTTGGGGGATTTTCGCGAATTTTAAAGTGACCATAACTTTTTATGGGATTTTCGGATTGGGATGGGGTTTCTTTTGAAAAATAGTCCTAAAAATTAGAAATTTTATCACCGAAGAAAATTTCGAAAAAAGTCGAAATTGAACCCATAGGGATCGAATTTCGAAAAACCCAAAATTTTTCGGTTTTTCGAAAAATTTTCGACATTTTTGCCGGCGATTCTACTCGAACGTATTTTTCCTGGATAGAGCAGATTTTTCTGCATAAAATAAGCTATTAAAATGTTCAAGAAAGGTTAACTTTAAAAAAGTTATGAATTTTTTAAAATTTGGGTGATTTTTCCGGCCAAAATTTTCGGCCTAAAAAATATTTTTTTCAAAATGGATATAAATGGGCCAAATGATATATTAATCGAAAGCTCTCATTGAGCTATGTTTAAAAATAATTTTTGTAAAATTTTCTAAACATTTTGTCCAAAGTTATAGACGGTTAAAGTTTTGAGTCTGGGGGTACTTATCCCTGGTGGGGTACCAAAGGAGGGGTAATAAATTAAAAAGACTTACGTTATATTGTAGAGCATCCTGAAACCCACCAAAAAACATTACTTTTTGAGGATCCACTTGAGTCTTAAAAAGTTATGTCCAATGTTCGCAAATGTCGGAAATATTTTTGAGACTCTAACGTCCCTGCGAATTTTTTAAAATTTTTTCTGAGACCGGATATGGACTCAGCGCATATTAATACACCACATAGGTCGTTTTTGGTGAAAAAATTCGAAAATTTTTCCCGACCCCATTCCTAAAGGGGTACCCCTTTTGGGGGATTTTCGGATAATTTTAAGTGACCATAATTTTTTTTAGAATTTTCGGATTGGGATGGGGTTTCTTTATAAAAATAGAACTAAAAATTAGAAATTTTTTGAAGCCGAAAAAATTTCGAAAAAAGTTGAAATTGAACCCGTGGGGGTCGAATTTCGAAAAACTCAAAATTTTTCGGTTTTTCGAAAAATTTTCGGGATTTTGCCGGCGTTTCGCGCTAAAAGTATTTTTCCTGAATAGAGCTTATTTTTCTCTATAGAATAAGCTTTTAAAATTTTTCAAAAAGGTCAACTTTGAAAAAGTTATGAATTTTTAAAAATTCGGTGATTTTTCTGGCCCAAATTTTCGGCCAAAAAAATAAATTTTTCAAAATGGCCATAAATAGGCCAAATGTTATATCAATCGAAAGCTCTTATCGAGCTGAGTATAAAAATATTTTTTGCAAAATTTTCTGACTATTTTGTAAAAAGTTACAAAAGGTCGAAATTTCGGGTGTGGGGGGCCCAAGGCCCCCAAACGGCGGCCTGAGGCCCGCCATGCGAGGGCCGAAGGCCCGAGCTTTCAACCATCTATAACACAGAGCAATGGTCAAAGGCAGGGCAGTCTTTACTTGCGAGGGCCGAAGGCCGAGCTTCAACCCATCTAAAAGGCTGAGAAATAGTCGAAGGCAGGGCGAGGAGATGGCCTCGCCGTTTGGCGAGGGCCGAAGGCCCGAGCTTTCAACCCGTCTAAAGGGCTGAACAATAGTCAAACGCAGGGCAAATTTACCGGCGAGGGCTGAAGGCCCGAGCTTCAACCAATCTAAAGGCAGAGCAATGGTCAAAGGCAGGGCAAACTTTACCGGCGAGGGCCGAAGGCCGAAGCAACGCTCGGGCCGAAGGCCCGAGCTTCAACCATCTAAAGGCAGAGCAATGGTCAAAGGCAGGGCAAACTTTACCGGCGAGGGCCGAAGGCCGAAGCAACGCTCGGGCCGAAGGCCCGAGCGATGTCAAAGGCAGGGCAATGTCAAAGGCAGGGCAAACTTTACCGGCGAGGGCCGAAGGCCGAGCAACGCTCAGGCCGAAGACCCGAAGCAACGCTCGGGCCGAAGACCCGAAGCAACGCTCGGGCCGAAGACCCGAGCTTCAACCCTTCTAAAAGGCAGAGCAATGGTCAAAGGCAGGACAAACTTTATCGGCGAGGGCCGAAGGCCGAAGCAACGCTCGGGCCGAAGGCTGAGCTTTCAACCCATCTAAAAGGCAGCACAACGAATTAAAAAGCAGGGCTAAACTTTGCCGGCGAGGGCCGAAGGCCGAGCTCAACCATCTAAAAGGCAGAGCAACGAATTAAAAGCAGGGCTATACTTTGCCGGCGAGGGCCGAAGGCCAGGCGCTTTCAACCCATCTAAAAAGCAGAGCAACGAATTAAAAGCAGGGCTATACTTTGCCGGCGAGGGCCGAAGGCCGGCGCTCAACCCATCTAAAAGGCAGAGCAACGAATTAAAAGCAGGGCTATACTTTACCTACGAGGGCCGAAGGCCAGGTTCAACCCATCTAAAAGGCAGCACGACGAATTAAAAAGCAGGGCAAAACTTTGCTGGCGAGGGCCGAAGGCCAGGCGCTCAACCATCTAAAAGGCAGCACGACGAATTAAAAAGCAGGGCTAAACTTTGCCGGCGAGGGCCGAAGGCCAGGCGCTCAACCATCTAAAAGGCAGCACAACGAATTCAAAAGCAGGGCTATACTTTCCCGGCGAGGGCATAAGGCCCGAGCTTTAACCAATTCTAAAAAGCGGAGCAACGATGTAAAAGGCAGGGCACAACAGTACCGGCGAGGGCCGAAGGCCGGTGCCAACCATCTAAAAGACAGAGCAATGAATTAAAAGGCAGGGCACAACTTTACCGGCGAGGCCGAGCTTTCAACCCATCTAAACGGCAGAGCAACGAATTAAAAGGATGGGCAAACTTTACCGGCGAGGGCCGAAGGCCGAAGCTCAACCCATCTAAACGGCAGAGTAACGAATTAAAAGGATGGGCAAACTTTACCGGCGAGGGCCGAAGGCCAGTGCTCAACCATCTAAAAGACAGAACAATGAATGAATATGCAGGGCTTAACTTTACAGGCGAGGGCCGAAGGCCGGTGCTCAACCCATCTCTGAAGGCAGGGCTAAACTTTACCAGCGAGGGCCGAAGGCCAGGCTTTCAACCATCTGAAAAGCAGAGCAATAGTAAAAGGCAGAGAAAACAACTGGCGAGGGCCGAAGGCCGGTAAAACCCATCCCGCAACGAATAGCGAGGGCCGCAGGCCAAGCAATGAAAAGGCGGGGAAAAACTTACCGGCGAGGGCCGAAGGCCGAAACAATGAAAAAGGCTGGGCGAAAACATCCATTTTTCAAAAAAATTTTAAAGGTGGCCAAATGATATATCAAATGAAAGCTCTCAGTGAGCTGAGTCAAAAAATAATATCAGAAAAATTTTCTGACCATTTTGTACAAAGTTATTCTTGGGCAAAACTTCGACCATCGCAAATAAACATTCTAGCAGCGCGCGAAGCGCTACAAAGCCGTTAGGCTTTCCAACTGGCACCCCAAACTAAACAGCCAGAGTATCCTAATAGGAATTGCATACGTAAGTTACCGCCATCGCATACGTAACCCAGAGCTAGTTATAATAGTATAAAAAAAACCCCAACTTCGATTTTAAAAAAAGTCCCTGGCCCGGCCGAAGGCCAGCATCCCTGAAAGTTGTGGAAGGGTCCTACAACTTTTTGAGGGCTATTCAGGAAAAATCCGACCTCGGCGCCATGACTTTTCCTTTGCGCCGAAACGACCCCATGAGTTTTTATATCTCGTGAACCAGAACCTGGAGCAAAAAACTTCTGCTGGTAGGATTTTAAGTTGGAGTAGGTAGATATATGCAGGAAAAAACCCGAACCTGAAATCCTAACTTGGAGGGGTCTTATGCCTTTCAAAAATTCACATAATGTCCGTGAATTGTCGATTTTGTCGGACTTGAGTGTTGTTTTTAAGCTATATCTTGGAAACGGCTGGGGGATTTAGATGGGACCTGGGGGGTTATAGGTATGTGGCTATGGGGAATTTTTTGGGATAGGTCGTTTTGGTGCCGCACTTAAGTGTGGCACCGAAATGGCCGGATGAGTGCTTCAAAGTGTTATAACGCGTTTTAGAGTGGTGGGGGGTTTTCGCGCCTGGGAGTGATGTTGTAGGGCTGGATTTTGGGAAAATATTTGGTGTTGGACATTAGAGTCTCGGGTGAACTTTTGGGGGTGATATGGTCCAAAGAGTCGGGGTCGAAAAGTCGACTTTTTTAAAGGGTCGTTTCGGGTCTCTTCGATAGCCAGTTCGAAAGAGAGTCCTCTGGGGCTCCGAAAAAGGTATAATATGTTGGGGGTCCACTTGAGTCTCAAAAAGTTATCGCGAATGTTCGCAAATGTCGCAAATCTTTTTGAGACTCTAACGTCCTGGGAAAATTTTTTAAAATTTTTCTGACGCCGGATTCGTACTCAGCGGTTGTCAGAGCAACATATAGGGCGAATTTTGGGTCAAAATTCGAAAATTTTGTCCCACCCTATTTCTAAATTGGGTACGTACGCCTTTTGGGGAATTTAGGGATTTTTTAATCCGACATAACTTTTTTGGGGTGGAAGGATTGAGACGGGGTTTTTCATAAAATCGAGTAAAAAATTAGGTATTTTATCACCCGAGAAAATTTCGAAAAAAGTTGAAACTGAACCTGTAGGGGTCGAATTTCGAAAAACCCAAAATTTTTCGGTTTTCGAAAAAATTTCGGGTTTTTGCCGGCAGTTCGGGGCGTAGTTATTTTTCCTGGATCGAGCAGATTTTTCTGCATATTGTTGGATTTTAAAATGTTCAAAGAAAGTTAACTTTAAAAAAGTTATGATTTTTTGAAAATTTGGGTAATTTTTTTGGTCGAAATTTTAGGCCAAAAAATATTTATAATAATCTTCCAGTTCGGTTAAAAAAAGTCCCTGGCCCGAACGAAGTCAGAATATTCTTCATAAAAATGTACATATTTATAATTTAACACACATTTTGTTCCCTTTTTTGGCTGTACTTTAGTACGTGGGTGCAGGCTTTAAATTACAAATGTTATATCATTTGAAAGAGCTAGTCGAGCTGAGTCGAATGCCATCAAAATTAGCTCTAGGAAAAATTTTTGAACCGAGATACAGGCGATTGAAAATCGAAAAACCATAGGGGGGACCAAGCACTTTTTTGGGATGAAAAATTCGAAAATGCAAATGATACCTCATTCGAAAGAGCTCCTCGAGCTGAGTCGAATAACACCAAAATCAACGAAATCCGACTTGATTAGACAAAGTTATGATCTTTTATTTTAGCTCCTTACCTATGGCATCTGTGGAGATTTTTGCTGCTACGGAGGCCCCAAATACGTCCAGAGCAAGGGAGATAGGAATAGGTTTATGTTACGAACCCAGACCCATCGCCCGTAGACTCCCCGCGAGGCGCGTGCCGCAAAACCCCGCGCGAAGCGCGGGTTTACACAAGCGCCTCGCCGACCTTCCATAGGTTTAGGTTTTTTGTTTATTTTTTGTGTCATAACTTTGTCTAATCTTGTCCAATCACGGTGATTTTGGTGTCATTCGACTCAGCTCGTCGAGCTCTTTCGAATGAGGTATTATTTGTATAAAAAATTTTTTATTCCAAAAATCGCCCTTTTGGACCTTCGATTTTTAGGAGTCTATATCTCGGTTCATTCAAGTCGGATTCCGTTGATTTTGGTTTTATTCGACTCAGCTCGACGAGCTCTTTCGAATGAGGTATAATTTGCATTTTCGAATTTTTCACCCCAAAAAAGTGCTTGGTCCCCCCTATGGTTTTTCGATTTTCAATCGCCTGTATCTCGGTTCAAAAATTTTTCCTAGAGCTAATTTTGGTGGCATTCGACTCAGCTCGACTAGCTCTTTCAAATGATATAACATTTGTAATTTAAAGCCTGCACCCACGTACTAAAGTGACCCCCTTTTTTAAATATTTAAAATTAATTTTTCGAATTTTACAAACTGAAAAAATTTTTGCTTTTTAAATTTATTTTCGGCTAAACTACAGTTTCCGGATCAGGCTCAGAATTGGAGGATTTATATGTCATTCGAAAGAGCTCGTCGAGCTGAGTCGAACGACACCAAAATTATTCAGCGGAAAAAATTCTGAGCCGAGTTACAGACCCCTAAATTTCAAAAAACCATAGTAAAACAAAAAACCATAGTAAAGTTCAAAAAACCAAAAAACCATAAAAAAACCATCTAATATTCCTTTAAAATCCTCACCTAATTTAACAAACAAAATCTTTCAAAACAATGTTAAAACAAAAAATACTAATAATACCACCAAATATTCTCAAGAATGGATTGGTGTGGTTTGTTGAAGTATATTTACATAAGTATATATCTGAATAACCTGACATTCATTTTTTCTCAAAAATGTTGACTTATTTTTACATTCCAATCCTACCTTGACCGTAATCTGATACTTTTAATTAAAATTTTTGAAAATAAATATTTTTTGTTTAATTTTATATTTTTTTCCGTTTAACAATTTTAGTCAATCTTTTAGTCAATCTTCTTCTAATTTAATTGTATTTTAATTTATTTATTTAATTAAAATAATTTATTTATTTGTTTTAGACACATACTCGAAAACATTCTGGATATAAACCTTTCTCTTGTGATTGTTGCGAAAAAACATTTCAAAGAAAAGTAAAAACAAATAAGTTAATTAATTTTTATGAAAGAATATTTTTAAAAAAAAAAGGTTGACCGTCGCCGACATATGGAAACTCATCATTCAACATATTTAAGAAGAACAACAATACCTTTAATAGAAACTAATAGTTGTAGTAATAGACAAAATGAATTAAGAAAAAATATTATAAAATCTCCAAAAATTACTAAAAAAAAATAATACTAAAAAAAACCTCCTGGTGGCCCTTCTTTTGGGGGGATTTCGCTTTCAAAAAATCAGGCTCCTCAGCGTTTGCCGAGGGATGTTTTTGAGTAGTACATTGGTCCTACAACTTTTGACGGGCTATTCAGGAAAACTCTAACATCGGCGCCAAAACGTACCTCCGCGCCGAAACGGCTGTCGGTAAAATTCAAACGGCTGTAACTCGGAAACGAAAAGTCAGATCAAAAAGTGGTTGGGGAAAGGGCACTGAAGCAGTTCAAGGGCTATAACTCTAAAAAAATTTGGAATCCGGGGATCATGCCCTGAGGCGGTAGGCGATGACAAAAATTCACCGATTTTCGGTGGTTTGACCTACCGTGTCCGACGAAATTCACCGACAATTTACAAAATATACACCAATCGAAAGCTCTCATCGAGCTGAGTCTGAAAAAAATTAGTTTAAGTTTTTCTGACCATTTTGCAAAAAGTTATAAAACGCCAAAGGGTCAAAATGTCCAGGACCCCTATCGGGAAGGGTGGCTCCCATTGGGTCTGATTATAACTTTGCTTATGAGAGTCCAAATCGCTCCAACTCTTTTTTCATATGTTAGGGCCCTAAGTGTACTAAAATTTTGTTGTGGGACATTTGAGTCTCGGACTTCGATTTGGGGGTGATATGGTTCAAAAGGTCGAGGTCGAAAAATCGACTTTTTGTAGGAGGTCGAGTCACCCGTTTTCGATAGCCTAAGTGAAAGAGCGTCCCCTGGCGGTCAGAAAAATATATACTTTGTTGGGGGTCCACTTGAGTCTGAGAAAGTTATGGCCAAATTGGCCAAATGTCGCAAATCGGTTTTTAGACTCTAACTTCCCGGGGAATTTTTCAAAAATTTTTCTGAGACCGGATATCGACTCAGCGGGTCCTAAAGCACCATATAGGACGTTTTTTGACCCAACATTAAAAAATTTTTTCCCTCGTGTTCCCTTGTGGGCCCAAAACATTTTGTCGTTTTTTATGGGTAGCGGTCTTTTGTACCTTTTTTATATCTCGGGAACGGCTGATGGGAATTGGATGGGACTTGGGGGATATTAGGTAAACGGTCATGAGGAGTTTAATGGGCATGGTCATTTTGGTGCCGCACTTGAGTGTGGCACCGAAATGGCCGGATAAAAAATTCAAAGTATTATAACGGGTTTTTGAGAAGTGGGGGGTTTTTGGGCCTGGGAGTGATGTTGTAGGGTAAAGTGAGGGGAAGTTATAAATAGTTGGCCACTTGAGTCTCGGGTGAACTTTTGGGGGTCATATGGGTCAATGAGTCAGGGTTTCACAGTAAAATTTTTTTAAAGAGACGGGTCTGCTTTTTTCGATTACCTATTCGAAAGCCCGTCCCCTGGGGCTCCGAAAAAGGTATACTTTGTTGGGGGTCCACTTGAGTCTCAAAAAGTTATGGTCAATGTGCGCAAATGTCGCAAAACTTTTTGAGACTCTAACGTCACGGGGAATTTTTTAAATTTTTTCTGAGACCGGATATGGACTCAGCGCATGTTAATGCCCTATATGGGCCGTTTTTAAACACAAAATATCTAAATTTTTTTCCCGACCTCATTCCAAAGGGTACCCCTTTTGGGGGATTTTCGCGATTTTTTAAATCGCCATAACTTTTTTGCTATTTTCGGATTTGGATCGGGTTTTCTTTATAAAATAGAACTAAAAATTATAAATTTTTAGAGCCTAAAAAATTTCGAAAAAGTCTAAATTGAACCCATAGGGGTCGAATTTCGAAAAACCTAAAATTTTTCGGTTTTTCGAAAACATTTCTGGATTTTTGCCGGCGGTTCGGCCCGAGGGTATTTTTACTGGATAGAGCAGAATTTTCTGCATATTCTGGACTTTTAAAATTATTAAAAAAGGTCTACTTTAGAAAAGTTATGAATTTTTAAAAAATTCGGCAATTTTTCCGGCCGAAATTTTGAGCCAGAAAAATAAATTTTTAAAAATGGCCATAAATAGGCCAAATGTTATATCATTCGAAAGCCCTTACCGAGGGGATTCGAAAAATATTTTTTCTAAATTTGTTGACCCTTTTGGTGAAAGTTTTGGAGGGTCAAAAATTTGAGTCTGGGGGGTACTTATCCCTGGTGGGGAACCAGAGGAGGGGTAATAAATTAAAAAGACTTACGTTATATTGTAGAGCATCCTGAAATCCATCAAAAAACATTACTTTTTTGGGGGTCCACTTGAGTCTCAGAAAGTTATAGCCAATATTCGCAAATGTCGCGAAACATTTTGAGACTCTAACGTCCGGGAAATTTTTTTTTAATTTTTTCGAGGCCGTATTCGTACTCAGTGGGTGGGAATGCACCATTTAGGCCTATTTTTGGGGTCAAAATTCAAAAAATTTTCCCCTCCCTCAGATCCAAAGGGGTACCCCTTTTGGAGGATTTTCGCGATTTTTTAAATCGCCATAATTTTTTTGGGATTTTCGGATTGGGATCGGGTTTTCTTTATAAAATAGAACTAAAAATTAGAAATTTTTGGAGCCTAAAAAATTTCGAAAAAGTCGAAATTGAACCCATAGGGGTCGAATTTCGAAAAACCTAAAATTTTTCGGTTTTTTTAAAATTTAGGGATTTTTGCCTGCCTTTCGACCCGAATATATTTTTCCTGTGTAGAGCAGATTTTTCTGCACAGAATAGGCTTTTAAAATTTTACAATAATGTCTACTTTGAAAAAGTTATGAATTTTTGAAAAAATCGGTGATTTTTCTGGCAAAAATTTTCGGCCAAAAAAATAAATATTTCAAAGTGGCCTGGAATAGACCGATTGTTATATCAATCGAAAGCCCTTATTGAGGGGAATCTAAAAATAATTACTCCGAAATTTTCTGACCATTTTGTCCAAAGTTATAGGTGATCGAAAATTTGGGGGTGGGTGGTACCATGCCCATTGGGGTAACAATGGAGGGATAATAAATTAAAAAGACTTACGATATCTTGTAGAGCATCTTCAAATCCACCGAAAAACATACTTTGTTGGAGGTCCACTTGAGTTTCAAAAAGTTATAGACAATGTTCGCAAACGTCACAAAAACTTTTAAGACTCTAACGTCCTGCTGAATTTTTTTTAAAGTTTTTGAGGTCGGATATGGACTCTGCGCAATATAATGTCAAGGAATATCGCAGAACGAAGGCCCGAGAACGACACCTAAATCAATGAAATCTGACTTTATTTGACAAAGTTAGAACCTTTTATTACCTCTTCCACAAGTGTTTTCGCGGAAAAAAGTTTTTGCCGCTGCGGAGGAAGCCGGGCATGTCGAGCGGAACGACGGCCGCCGCTTCGCTACGGTCGCCGCGAGCGAAGCGAGCACGACCGCAGCGAAGCACGGCCATCGTGTAGCGAAGACCATGCCCGGCCTACCCTCCGTAGCAGCACAAAAACAGTTTTTCCAGCGAAGATTCTGTTGTCTAAACGCAACCCATATAAAAGGCAGAGCAACGAATTAAAAAGCAGGGCTAAACTTTGCCGACGAGGGCCGAAGGCCGACTTTCAACCCATCTAAATGGCAGAGCAACGAATTAAAAGCAGGGCTAAACTGTGCCGGCGCGGGCCGGAGGCCCAGGCTTTCAACCCATCTAAACGGCAGAGCAACGAATTAAAAGGATGGCCGAACTGTGCCGGCGAGGGCCGAAGGCCCGAGCTTTCAACCCATCTAAAAGGCTGAGCTAAACTTTACCGGCGAGGGCCGAAGGCCGGTATACGGTTAACGGTCGAGCCTACGGTTAAACTGGGCGCATAAGTATTTCAATTCTTATTTCATTTATTAGATTTTTTAGACGAAGATCTTTTCAATCAAATAATTTTATGAAAATGTTCCAACTCGCGCCCAAACTAATTTTAAATACAATTAATAAAATTTAACTTTTAAAATACATACCTGCCAACGGTTCAAATATTACAAGACGCCGTCGGTTGTACCGGGCGTCGGATGCCATCGGTTTAACCGGGTATCTGGGGTACAGGGTTTGCCCGTTTACCTCCGTGCACCTCCACGTGGTGTACCCTGGGCATTGTTGTATAATAATCACTTAAATATTATACAACAATGGCTAAGCACTGAAAAAACAGGATGGTTTGAATCATAAAAATTTAACTGTTTCTAGCAGCGCGCGAAGCGCTACAAAGCCGTTAGGCTTTCCAACGGGCAGAGCAAAATTTAAACCCAAAGCAAAATTAAACTGCCAGAGTATGCTATTCGCCGCCATACCCCAATGGGCACAACTAGTTATATTATACTAAAAAAAACCTCCTGGTGGCCCAACTTTTGGGGGGGATTTTCATTCAAAAAAGTGCACAGCCTCCATGTTTGCTCGAGTATTTTTTGAGTTGTACATTGGTCCTACAACTTTTTGTCGCGCATTTGGGAAAATTATAGATTTGGCGCCAAAACGTACCGCTGCGCCGAAACGGCCAAGTTGAAAATTCAAACGGGTGTAACTCGGAATGCGAAAGTCAGATCGAAAAACGCTTGGGGAAAGGGCACTGGTCCGGTTCAAGGTCTAAAACTCTGAAAAAAATTTGGAGTCCTCGGATCATGCCCTGAGGCGGTAGGCGATGACAAAAATGGTACACTTTGTCCAAAATCGAGACATGGTGTCCGACGAAATTCACCGACAATTTACAAATTATATACCATTCGAAAGCTCTCGTCGAGCTAAGTCTGAAAAAATTTAGTTTAATTTTTTCTGACCATTTTGTACAAAGTTATAAAACGCCAAAGGGTCAAAATGTCCAGGACCCCTATCGGGAAGGGTGGCTCCCATTGGGTCTGATTATAAAAGTGCTTATGAGAAGCCAAATCGCTCCAACTCTTTTTTCATATGTTGGGGCCCTAAGTGTACTAAAATTTTGTTGGGAGACACTTGAGTCTGGGACTTTGATTTGGGGGTGATATGGTTCAAAAGGTAGAAGTCGAAAAATCGACTTTTTGTAAGAGGTCGAGTCACCCGTTTTCGATAGCCTAAGTGAAAGAGCGTCCCCTGGCGGTCAGAAAAATATATACTTTGTTGGGGGTCCACTTGAGTCTAGAAAAGTTATAGCCAAAATGGCCAAATGTCGCAAATCGGTTTTTAGACTCTAACTTCCCGGGGAATTTTTCAAAAATTTTTCTGAGACCGGATATCGACTCAGCGGGTTCTAAAGCACCATATAGGACGTTTTTTGACCCAAAATTAAAAAATTTTTTCCCTCGTGTTCCCTTGTGGGCCCAAAACATTTTGTCGTTTTTTATGGGTAGCGGTCTTTTGTACCTTTTTTATATCTCGGGAACGGCTGTTGGGAATTGGATGGGACTTGGGGGATATTAGGTAGTTGCGTATGGGGAGTTTGATAGGCATGGCCGTTTTGGTGCCGCACTTGAGTGTGGCACCGAAATGGCCGGATGAAAAATTCAAAGTGTTATAACGGGTTTTTGAGAAGTGGGGGTTCTGGGGCCTGGGAGTTTTGTTGTAGGGGAGGCTGTGAGAAACTTATAAATAGTTGGACACTTGAGTCTCAGATGAACTTTTGGGGGTCATATGGGTCAATGAGTCGCGGTTTTACAATAAACTTTTTCTGAAGAGTCGGGTCAGCTTTTTTCTATTGCCTATTCGAAAGAGCGTTTCCTGGGGCTCCGAAAAAGGTATACTTTGTTGGGGGTCCACTTGAGTCTCAAAAAGTTATAGCGGATGTTCGCAAATGTCGCAAATCTTTTTGAGACTCTAACGTCCCAGGGAATTTTTTATTAATTTTTCTGAGACCTAATATGGATACAGCGCATCTAAATACACCATATTGGTCGTTTTTTGACCTAAAATTAAAAAAATTTTTCCCGACCCCATTCCAAAGGGGTACCCCTTTTGGGGGATTTTCGCGAATTTTAAAGTGACCATAACTTTTTATGGGATTTTCGGATTGGGATGGGGTTTCTTTTGAAAAATAGTCCTAAAAATTAGAAATTTTATCACCGAAGAAAATTTCGAAAAAAGTCGAAATTGAACCCATAGGGATCGAATTTCGAAAAACCCAAAATTTTTCGGTTTTTCGAAAAATTTTCGACATTTTTGCCGGCGATTCTACTCGAACGTATTTTTCCTGGATAGAGCAGATTTTTCTGCATAAAATAAGCTATTAAAATGTTCAAGAAAGGTTAACTTTAAAAAAGTTATGAATTTTTTAAAATTTGGGTGATTTTTCCGGCCAAAATTTTCGGCCTAAAAAATATTTTTTTCAAAATGGATATAAATGGGCCAAATGATATATTAATCGAAAGCTCTCATTGAGCTATGTTTAAAAATAATTTTTGTAAAATTTTCTAAACATTTTGTCCAAAGTTATAGACGGTTAAAGTTTTGAGTCTGGGGGTACTTATCCCTGGTGGGGTACCAAAGGAGGGGTAATAAATTAAAAAGACTTACGTTATATTGTAGAGCATCCTGAAACCCACCAAAAAACATTACTTTTTTGAGGATCCACTTGAGTCTTAAAAAGTTATGTCCAATGTTCGCAAATGTCGGAAATATTTTTGAGACTCTAACGTCCCTGCGAATTTTTTAAAATTTTTTCTGAGACCGGATATGGACTCAGCGCATATTAATACACCACATAGGTCGTTTTTGGTGAAAAAATTCGAAAATTTTTTCCCGACCCCATTCCTAAAGGGGTACCCCTTTTGGGGGATTTTCGGATAATTTTAAGTGACCATAATTTTTTTTAGAATTTTCGGATTGGGATGGGGTTTCTTTATAAAAATAGAACTAAAAATTAGAAATTTTTGAAGCCGAAAAAATTTCGAAAAAAGTTGAAATTGAACCCGTGGGGGTCGAATTTCGAAAAACTCAAAATTTTTCGGTTTTTCGAAAAATTTTCGGGATTTTGCCGGCGTTTCGCGCTAAAAGTATTTTTCCTGAATAGAGCTTATTTTTCTCTATAGAATAAGCTTTTAAAATTTTTCAAAAAGGTCAACTTTGAAAAAGTTATGAATTTTTAAAAATTCGGTGATTTTTCTGGCCCAAATTTTCGGCCAAAAAAATAAATTTTTCAAAATGGCCATAAATAGGCCAAATGTTATATCAATCGAAAGCTCTTATCGAGCTGAGTATAAAAATATTTTTGCAAAATTTTCTGACTATTTTGTAAAAAGTTACAAAAGGTCGAAATTTCGGGTGTGGGGGGCCCAAGGCCCCCAAACGGCGGCCTGAGGCCCGCCATGCGAGGGCCGAAGGCCCGAGCTTTCAACCCATCTATAACACAGAGCAATGGTCAAAGGCAGGGCAGTCTTTACTTGCGAGGGCCGAAGGCCCGAGCTTCAACCATCTAAAAGGCTGAGAAATAGTCGAAGGCAGGGCGAGGAGATGGCCTCGCCGTTTGGCGAGGGCCGAAGGCCCGAGCTTTCAACCCGTCTAAAGGGCTGAACAATAGTCAAACGCAGGGCAAATTTACCGGCGAGGGCTGAAGGCCCGAGCTTCAGCCATCTAAAGGCAGAGCAATGGTCAAAGGCAGGGCAAACTTTACCGGCGAGGGCCGAAGGCCCGAAGCAACGCTCGGGCCGAAGGCCCGAGCTTCAACCATCTAAAAGGCAGAGCAATGGTCAAAGGCAGGGCAAACTTTACCGGCGAGGGCCGAAGGCCGAAGCAACGCTCGGGCCGAAGGCCCGAGCTTCAACCAATCTAAAAGGCAGAGCAATGGTCAAAGGCAGGGCAAACTTTACCGGCGAGGGCCGAAGGCCCGAAGCAACGCTCGGGCCGAAGACCCGAAGCAACGCTCGGGCCGAAGACCCGAGCTTCAACCCTTCTAAAAGGCAGAGCAATGGTCAAAGGCAGGACAAACTTTATCGGCGAGGGCCGAAGGCCCGAAGCAACGCTCGGGCCGAAGGCCCGAGCTTTCAACCATCTAAAAGGCAGCACAACGAATTAAAAAGCAGGGCTAAACTTTGCCGGCGAGGGCCGAAGGCCGAGGCTTTCAACCATCTAAAAGGCAGAGCAACGAATTAAAAGCAGGGCTATACTTTGCCGGCGAGGGCCGAAGGCCGGGCGCTCAACCCATCTAAAAAGCAGAGCAACGAATTAAAAGCAGGGCTATACTTTGCCGGCGAGGGCCGAAGGCCGAGCTTTCAACCATCTAAAAGGCAGAGCAACGAATTAAAAGCAGGGCTATACTTTACCTACGAGGGCCGAAGGCCGAACCAACCCATCTAAAAGGCAGCACGACGAATTAAAAAGCAGGGCAAAACTTTGCTGGCGAGGGCCGAAGGCCGAGCGCTCAACCATCTAAAAGGCAGCACGACGAATTAAAAAGCAGGGCTAAACTTTGCCGGCGAGGGCCGAAGGCCCGAGCGCTCAACCATCTAAAAGGCAGCACAACGAATTAAAAAGCAGGGCTAAACTTTGCCGGCGAGGGCCGAAGGCCCGAGTCAACTCATCTAAAAGGCAGAGCAACGAATTAAAAGCAGGGCTATACTTTGCCGGCGAGGGCCGAAGGCCGAGCTCAACCCATCTAAAAGGCAGCACAACGAATTAAAAAGCAGGGCTATACTTTGCCGGCGAGGGCAGAAGGCCCGAGCTTTCAGCCATCTAAAAAGCAGAGCAACGAATTAAAAGGCAGGGCACAACTTTACCGGCGAGGGCCGAAGGCCGGTGCTCAACCATCTAAAAGACAGAGCAATGAATTAAAAGGCAGGGCACAACTTTACCGGCGAGGCCGAGCTTTCAACCCATCTAAACGGCAGAGCAACGAATTAAAAGGATGGGCAAACTTTACCGGCGAGGGCCGAAGGCCGAGCACCAACCCATCTAAACGGCAGAGTAACGAATTAAAAGGATGGGCAAACTTTACCGGCGAGGGCCGAAGGCCGAGCTCAACCCATCTAAAAGACAGAACAATGAATGAATATGCAGGGCTTAACTTTACAGGCGAGGGCCGAAGGCCAGGCGCTCAACCCATCTCTGAAGGCAGGGCTAAACTTTACCAGCGAGGGCCGAAGGCCGAGCTTTCAACCATCTGAAAAGCAGAGCAATAGTAAAAGGCAGAGAAAACAACTGGCGAGGGCCGAAGGCCCGTAAAACCCATCCCGCAACGAATAGCGAGGGCCGCAGGCCAAAGCAATGAAAAGGCGGGGAAAAACTTACCGGCGAGGGCCGAAGGCCGAAGCAATGAAAAGGCTGGGCGAAAACATCCATTTTTCAAAAAAATTTTAAAGGTGGCCAAATGATATATCAAATGAAAGCTCTCAGTGAGCTGAGTCAAAAAATAATATCAGAAAAATTTTCTGACCATTTTGTACAAAGTTATTCTTGGGCAAAACTTCGACCATCGCAAATAAACATACTAGCAGCGCGCGAAGCGCACAAAGCCGTTAGGCTTTCCAACGGGCACCCCAAACTAAACAGCCAGAGTATCCTAATAGGAATTGCATACGTAAGTTACCGCCATCGCATACGTAACCCAGAGCTAGTTATATTATACTAAAAAAAACCTCCTGGTGGCCCTCTTTTTGGGGGGGATTTTCATTCAAAAAAGTGCACAGCCTCCATGTTTGCTCGAGTATTTTTTGAGTTGTACATTGGTCCTACAACTTTTTGTCGCGCATTTGGGAAAATTATAGATTTGGCGCCAAAACGTACCGCTGCGCCGAAACGGCCAAGTTGAAAATTCAAACGGGTGTAACTCGGAATGCGAAAGTCAGATCGAAAAACGCTTGGGGAAAGGGCACTGGTCCGGTTCAAGGTCTAAAACTCTGAAAAAAATTTGGAGTCCTCGGATCATGCCCTGAGGCGGTAGGCGATGACAAAAATGGTACACTTTGTCCAAAATCGAGACATGGTGTCCGACGAAATTCACCGACAATTTACAAATTATATACCATTCGAAAGCTCTCGTCGAGCTAAGTCTGAAAAAATTTAGTTTAATTTTTCTGACCATTTTGTACAAAGTTATAAAACGCCAAAGGGTCAAAATGTCCAGGACCCCTATCGGGAAGGGTGGCTCCCATTGGGTCTGATTATAAAAGTGCTTATGAGAAGCCAAATCGCTCCAACTCTTTTTTCATATGTTGGGGCCCTAAGTGTACTAAAATTTTGTTGGGAGACACTTGAGTCTGGGACTTTGATTTGGGGGTGATATGGTTCAAAAGGTAGAAGTCGAAAAATCGACTTTTTGTAAGAGGTCGAGTCACCCGTTTTCGATAGCCTAAGTGAAAGAGCGTCCCCTGGCGGTCAGAAAAATATATACTTTGTTGGGGGTCCACTTGAGTCTAGAAAAGTTATAGCCAAAATGGCCAAATGTCGCAAATCGGTTTTTAGACTCTAACTTCCCGGGGAATTTTTCAAAAATTTTTCTGAGACCGGATATCGACTCAGCGGGTTCTAAAGCACCATATAGGACGTTTTTTGACCCAAAATTAAAAAATTTTTTTCCCTCGTGTTCCCTTGTGGGCCCAAAACATTTTGTCGTTTTTTATGGGTAGCGGTCTTTTGTACCTTTTTTATATCTCGGGAACGGCTGTTGGGAATTGGATGGGACTTGGGGGATATTAGGTAGTTGCGTATGGGGAGTTTGATAGGCATGGCCGTTTTGGTGCCGCACTTGAGTGTGGCACCGAAATGGCCGGATGAAAAATTCAAAGTGTTATAACGGGTTTTTGAGAAGTGGGGGTTCTGGGGCCTGGGAGTTTTGTTGTAGGGGAGGCTGTGAGAAACTTATAAATAGTTGGACACTTGAGTCTCAGATGAACTTTTGGGGGTCATATGGGTCAATGAGTCGCGGTTTTACAATAAACTTTTTCTGAAGAGTCGGGTCAGCTTTTTTCTATTGCCTATTCGAAAGAGCGTTTCCTGGGGCTCCGAAAAAGGTATACTTTGTTGGGGGTCCACTTGAGTCTCAAAAAGTTATAGCGGATGTTCGCAAATGTAGCAAATCTTTTTGAGACTCTAACGTCCCAGGGAATTTTTTATTAATTTTTCTGAGACCTAATATGGATACAGCGCATCTAAATACACCATATTGGTCGTTTTTTGACCTAAAATTAAAAAAATTTTTCCCGACCCCATTCCAAAAGGGTACCCCTTTTGGGGGATTTTCGCGAATTTTAAAGTGACCATAACTTTTTATGGGATTTTCGGATTGGGATGGGGTTTCTTTTGAAAAATAGTCCTAAAAATTAGAAATTTTATCACCGAAGAAAATTTCGAAAAAAGTCGAAATTGAACCCATAGGGATCGAATTTCGAAAAACCCAAAATTTTTCGGTTTTTCGAAAAATTTTCGACATTTTTGCCGGCGATTCTACTCGAACGTATTTTTCCTGGATAGAGCAGATTTTTCTGCATAAAATAAGCTATTAAAATGTTCAAGAAAGGTTAACTTTAAAAAAGTTATGAATTTTTTAAAATTTGGGTGATTTTTCCGGCCAAAATTTTCGGCCTAAAAAATATTTTTTCAAAATGGATATAAATGGGCCAAATGATATATTAATCGAAAGCTCTCATTGAGCTATGTTTAAAAATAATTTTTGTAAAATTTTCTAAACATTTTGTCCAAAGTTATAGACGGTTAAAGTTTTGAGTCTGGGGGTACTTATCCCTGGTGGGGTACCAAAGGAGGGGTAATAAATTAAAAAGACTTACGTTATATTGTAGAGCATCCTGAAACCCACCAAAAAACATTACTTTTTGAGGATCCACTTGAGTCTTAAAAAGTTATGTCCAATGTTCGCAAATGTCGGAAATATTTTTGAGACTCTAACGTCCCTGCGAATTTTTTAAAATTTTTTCTGAGACCGGATATGGACTCAGCGCATATTAATACACCACATAGGTCGTTTTTGGTGAAAAAATTCGAAAATTTTTTCCCGACCCCATTCCTAAAGGGGTACCCCTTTTGGGGGATTTTCGGATAATTTTAAGTGACCATAATTTTTTTTAGAATTTTCGGATTGGGATGGGGTTTCTTTATAAAAATAGAACTAAAAATTAGAAATTTTTGAAGCCGAAAAAATTTCGAAAAAAGTTGAAATTGAACCCGTGGGGGTCGAATTTCGAAAAACTCAAAATTTTTCGGTTTTTCGAAAAATTTTCGGGATTTGCCGGCGTTTCGCGCTAAAAGTATTTTTCCTGAATAGAGCTTATTTTTCTCTATAGAATAAGCTTTTAAAATTTTCAAAAAGGTCAACTTTGAAAAAGTTATGAATTTTTAAAAATTCGGTGATTTTTCTGGCCCAAATTTTCGGCCAAAAAAATAAATTTTTCAAAATGGCCATAAATAGGCCAAATGTTATATCAATCGAAAGCTCTTATCGAGCTGAGTATAAAAATATTTTTTGCAAAATTTTCTGACTATTTTGTAAAAAGTTACAAAAGGTCGAAATTTCGGGTGTGGGGGGCCCAAGGCCCCCAAACGGCGGCCTGAGGCCCGCCATGCGAGGGCCGAAGGCCCGAGCTTTCAACCCATCTATAACACAGAGCAATGGTCAAAGGCAGGGCAGTCTTTACTTGCGAGGGCCGAAGGCCGAGCTTCAACCCATCTAAAAGGCTGAGAAATAGTCGAAGGCAGGGCGAGGAGATGGCCTCGCCGTTTGGCGAGGGCCGAAGGCCCGAGCTTTCAACCGTCTAAAGGGCTGAACAATAGTCAAACGCAGGGCAAATTTACCGGCGAGGGCTGAAGGCCCGAGCTTCAACCATCTAAAAGGCAGAGCAATGGTCAAAGGCAGGGCAAACTTTACCGGCGAGGGCCGAAGGCCGAAGCAACGCTCGGGCCGAAGGCCGAGCTTCAACCCATCTAAAGGCAGAGCAATGGTCAAAGGCAGGGCAAACTTTACCGGCGAGGGCCGAAGGCCGAAGCAACGCTCGGGCCGAAGGCCCGAGCGATGTCAAAGGCAGGGCAATGTCAAAGGCAGGGCAAACTTTACCGGCGAGGGCCGAAGGCCGAAGCAACGCTCAGGCCGAAGACCCGAAGCAACGCTCGGGCCGAAGACCCGAGCTTCAACCCTTCTAAAGGCAGAGCAATGGTCAAAGGCAGGACAAACTTTATCGGCGAGGGCCGAAGGCCCGAAGCAACGCTCGGGCCGAAGGCTGAGCTTTCAACCCATCTAAAAGGCAGCACAACGAATTAAAAAGCAGGGCTAATCTTTGCCGGCGTGGGCCGAGGGCCGGGCTCAACCATCTAAAAGGCAGAGCAACGAATTAAAAGCAGGGCTATACTTTGCCGGCGAGGGCCGAAGGCCGAGCTTCAACCATCTAAAAAGCAGAGCAACGAATTAAAAGCAGGGCTATACTTTGCCGGCGAGGGCCGAAGGCCGGGCGCTCAACCATCTAAAAGGCAGAGCAACGAATTAAAAGCAGGGCTATACTTTACCTACGAGGGCCGAAGGCCCGAGCTTTCAACCCATCTAAAAGGCAGCACGACGAATTAAAAAGCAGGGCAAAACTTTGCTGGCGAGGGCCGAAGGCCAGGCTCAACCACCTAAAAGGCAGCACGACGAATTAAAAAGCAGGGCTAAACTTTGCCGGGGAGCGCCGACGGCCGGGCTCAACCATCTAAAAGGCAGCACAACGAATTAAAAAGCAGGGCTAAACTTTGCCGGCGAGGGCCGAAGGCCCGGCTCAACTCATCTAAAAGGCAGAGCAACGAATTAAAAGCAGGGCTATACTTTGCCGGCGAGGGCCGAAGGCCAGGCGCTCAACCATCTAAAAGGCAGCACAACGAATTAAAAAGCAGGGCTATACTTTGCCGGCGAGGGCATAAGGCCCGAGCTTTCAAGCCATCTAAAAAGCAGAGCAACGAATTAAAAGGCAGGGCACAACTTTACCGGCGAGGGCCGAAGGCCGGTGCTCAACCATCTAAAAGACAGAGCAATGAATTAAAAGGCAGGGCACAACTTTACCGGCGAGGCCGAGCTTTCAACCCATCTAAACGGCAGAGCAACGAATTAAAAGGATGGGCAAACTTTACCGGCGAGGGCCGAAGGCCGACCAACCCATCTAAACGGCAGAGTAACGAATTAAAAGGATGGGCAAACTTTACCGGCGAGGGCCGAGGGCCCGAGCGCTCAACCCATCTAAAAGACAGAACAATGAATGAATATGCAGGGCTTAACTTTACAGGCGAGGGCCGAAGGCCGAGGCTCAACCCATCTCTGAAGGCAGGGCTAAACTTTACCAGCGAGGGCCGAAGGCCGACTTTCAACCCATCTGAAAAGCAGAGCAATAGTAAAAGGCAGAGAAAACAACTGGCGAGGGCCGAAGGCCCGGCTTAAACCATCCCGCAACGAATAGCGAGGGCCGCAGGCCAGAAGCAATGAAAAAGGCGGGGAAAAACTTACCGGCGAGGGCCGAAGGCCCGAAGCAATGAAAAGGCTGGGCGAAAACATCCATTTTTCAAAAAAATTTTAAAGGTGGCCAAATGATATATCAAATGAAAGCTCTCAGTGAGCTGAGTCAAAAAATAATATCAGAAAAATTTTCTGACCATTTTGTACAAAGTTATTCTTGGGCAAAACTTCGACCATCGCAAATAAACATTCTAGCAGCGCGCGAAGCGCCCAAAACCGTTAGGCTTTCCAACGGGCACGCCAAACTAGACAGCCAGAGTACCCTAATAGGAATTGCATCCGTAAGTTACCGCCATCGCATACGTAACCCAGAGCTAGTTATATTATACTAAAAAAAACCTCCTGGTGGCCCAACTTTTGGGGGGATTTTCATTCAAAAAAGTGCACAGCCTCCATGTTTGCTCGAGTATTTTTTTGAATTGTACATTGGTCCTACAACTTTTTGTCGCGCATTTGGGAAAATTATAGATTTGGCGCCAAAACGTACCGCTGCGCCGAAACGGCCAATTTGAAAATTCAAACGGGTGTAACTCGGAATGCGAAAGTCAGATCGAAAAACGCTTGGGGAAAGGGCACTGGTCCGGTTCAAGGTCTAAAACTCTGAAAAAAATTTGGAGTCCGGTGATCATGCCCTGAGGCGGTAGGCGATGACAAAAATGGTACACTTTGTCCAAAATCGAGACATGGTGTCCGACGAAATTCACCGACAATTTACAAATTATATACCATTCGAAAGCTCTCGTCGAGCTGAGTCTGAAAAAATTTAGTTTAATTTTTTCTGACCATTTTGAAAAAAGTTATAAAACGCCAAAGGGTCAAAATGTCATGGACCCCTATCGGGAAGGGTGGCTCCCATTGGGTCTGATTATAAAAGTGCTTATGAGAAGCCAAATCGCTCCAACTCTTTTTTCATATGTTGGGGCCCTAAGTGTACTAAAATTTTGTTGGGAGACACTTGAGTCTGGGACTTTGATTTGGGGGTGATATGGTTCAAAAGGTAGAAGTCGAAAAATCGACTTTTTGTAAGAGGTCGAGTCACCCGTTTTCGATAGCCTAAGTGAAAGAGCGTCCCCTGGCGGTCAGAAAAATATATACTTTGTTGGGGGTCCACTTGAGTCTAGAAAAGTTATAGCCAAAATGGCCAAATGTCGCAAATCGGTTTTTAGACTCTAACTTTTAGGGGAATTTTTTAAAAATTTTTCTGAGACCTGATATGGATTCAGCGGGTCTTAATGCACCATATTGGTCGTTTTTTGACCTAAAATTAAAAATTTTTTTTCGACCCCATTCCAAAAGGGGTACCCCTTTTGGGGGATTTTCGCGTATTTTAAAGTGACCATAACTTTTTATGGGATTCTCGGATTGGGAGGGGTTTCTTTCTAAAAATAGTCCTAAAAATTAGGTATTTTATCGCCGAAGAAAATTTCGAAAAAGTCGAAATTGAACCCTTAGGGGTCGAATTTCGAAAAACATAAAATTTTTCGGTTTTTCGAAAAATTTTCGACATTTTTGCCGGCGGTTCTGCCCAAACGTATTTTTCCTGGATAGAGCAGATTTTTCTGCATAAAATAAGCTTTAAAAATGTTCAACAAATGTTAACTTTAAAAAATTTATGAATTTTTTTTAACTTGGAGTGATTTTTCCGGCTAAAATTTTCAACCTAAAAAATATTTTTTTATAAATGGATATAAATGGGCCAAATGATATATCAATCGACAGCCCTTATCGCCCCGAGTCTAACAATATTTTTTCTTAATTTTCCGACCTTTTTGCAAGAAGTTAGAAAGGGTTAAAGTTTTGAGTCTGGGGTACTTTAGCCTGTGGGGTACCAAAGGAGGGTAATAAATTAAATTACTCAAATCTTCCCCCACCCTGCCCTACAAGATCACTCTCAGACGCGAAAAACCCCAGGCCTCCAAAAAACCGCTATGAGCATTTGAATTTTTCATTTGGACGTTTCAGTGCCACACTTGAGTGCGGCACCAAAATAACCATGCCCATTGAATTCCCCATGGCCGATTACCTATAATCCCAATGAGTTTTTGCCCCGTTTGGTCTTTTTTCGATGTTGACCATTTTTCCATGTACCATTTTGTCGAAAAAAGGGCTGAAGCTTTTATTTTTCCATTTTTTTAATTTTTTTTTATTTTTTAAAAATCCCCCTAAAATTTAATTTTACTTTAGTGGGGAACCGCTGGGGCTTTTTAGCGGAAATTTGGGGTAGTAGGTAATCGGACCTGGGGAGTTCATTGGGCATGATCATTTTGGTGCCACACTTGAGTTGGCACTGAAACGTCCTACTTCGGGAACTTTTTGTCCGTTTGGGTTTAAACTTGGGGATATAGGTAATCGACCTTGGGGAATTCAGCTAGCATGGTCGTTTTGGTGCCACACTTGAGTGTGGCACTGAAACGGTCGTTTTTTCCAAATACCCCAAAATTAATTTTTAATTAAACTTTTATATATTTTTTTCATTTTTAGCCTAAAAAATTAAAATATTTTAATTCAAAAAATTATTTTTATTCAACATCAACATAATTTTTATATTTTTCAAAAATTTAAATTTTTTCGACAACACCAACAAATTTCAATTAATTTTATTTTTTAATCAACAACAACATCCTATTTCTTCAAATAGTTTAATCAATTCTTCAACATCAACACAACACCTACAAACAAACCATTATGGTTGGTTTTATAATTTTTAATTTTTAAAAAAAAAACAAAAATTTTTTCACGAATTTTTAATTTTTTTCAAAAAAACAAAATTTTTTGAAAGAATAAATTCCCACGGATGTGGGTAGCGAATTTGTATTACCACTGTGCGGAGGGGTCATGCCGGTTTTCCCAGAAATGGGCGGAGCCGGCATGATCGGGGATTGGGTCATGCCCGTTTCCCCTTTTGGGGGTATGGGAAGGCTCCCCTTCCTTCTGCACAGTGGGACAGTACAACTACTGTGCGGACGGGTCATGCCGGTTTTTCCAGAAATGGGCGGAGCCGGCATGATCGGGGATTGGGTCATGCCCGTTTCCCCTTTTGTGGGTTTGGGAAGGCTCCCCCTTCCTTCTGCACAGTGGGACAGTACAACTACTGTACGGACGGGTCATGCCCAAATTTTTTTAAAATTAAATTAACTTAAAAATTTTTAAATTTTTTATATTTGGGACTTCTCAACGCCTGCTCACCTTATCCAATATGCTTTATGGTGGTCCTTTTTCCGTGAGTTTAATTTTTAAAAAATCTATTTAATTCCCCACTCTGTTCTCCTTCTCTGTCGGGGAAGGAGATCTTGTACCCCGTATGGGGAGAATGTGGGGCACCAAAACGCGGGGGATAACAAATACGCGTTTTGATGCCTCACTTGTGCGGAGGGTCATGCCCAAATTTTTTTTTAAATTCAAATAACTTAGAATTTTTTCGATTTTTAATTTTTCTTTTTAGGTCAATCAACATGTTGGTGGTTTATTTGGTGGTAGCTCATGTGTTTGATGTGAGTTTAATTTTTAAAATTATTTTTTTATATTTTTTAAATTATTTAAATTATTTTTATAACTTTTTCGAATATATTTTGGCAATTTTCGATAATTTTTTAAAAATTTTTTCGTAATATTAAAATTTTTTTTTACGATTTTCCTTCTCTGCGGAGTTCATACCGGCCTCCACACAAAAAGGGGACTATCCATGACCTCTTCTGCACTAGAAACACAGAGAGGCATGGAAGTTCTCCTTTGTGCCCCATTCCGTGGAAAAACCTGTATAATAAGGTTTCGGGTCCTCGCCTTGAAGGCCCATGGGATGGGATGAGAACGTGGAGCACCAATACTTGGGGGAAGAATAACTCCTTGTATTGATGCTTCACTGTGCCGACTGGTCATGCCAAAATTTTTCAAAATTTAAAAAAACTTAAAAAATTTTGATTTTTTTAAATTTCTATTTTAGTGATCAACACGTGCCTACTTCTTTGAATCAAATTTGGTGGTTTGCTTTTGGTTACGTAAAAGTTTTAGTTTTATCTTTTCGGCTTTTTCGGAGAATTTTTTATTTTTAAAATCTAAAATTGCTAAATTCTTTAAAAATTTTTCAAATACTTTTCGATGTTTTTTTCAAAATTTAAATTTTATTATTGACCCCTGAGAAACGGCTGCACTAACGTTGCAGTACGACTCAGCCTTTTAAAAATGGCTTTGCGTGGTGGGCCAATTACACACCACGTGAAAAATATCCTTTACAGATGGGGATGCCACACATCTGTCCCCAAATTAAAAATGGCCTCTGGTGGGCTTGATGCACCAGAAAAAATAGTCTGCTGGCGGACTTTCCAACTGTTCTCAGCCTGACCAGCTGTTAATGGTTGGGACACCAGTTCCCCTTTTTTCACATTTTTGGTCGTAGAGTGAAAGCTGTGTTCAACACGGTGGGCAACTCTACTTTTTGTTAAATTAATTCATTTTATTTTTTTTGTTTTATTTTGTTGCCTTAAATTCGGTAGTTTTTTTGCCTTGCTCTGTCGCGTTATTATTTCCATTAGTGTTTTTAATTTTAATTAAATCTTTTTGTCGCGTTTTGTAATTTCACATTGTTTTCGCGTTTTGTGGCGAATTGCTCTTAATTTATTTTCTTTTTTTTCAGATATTTTAAATAATTATTTTATTTTCTATATTTTAAAATGCCTTCAAAAAATGTGACTGCCCGGAGGAAACGTAAGTTGCGCCGTTCGGATGATGGTAAGTTGGTGAGTGATGCAACAAATTGTTGCGGGGTTGAGGGTGTTTCCAATGACGGGCTTTTGTTAAATGTTAATTCAACCCGGGGTAGTAGTAATGGTGATGGTAATTCTATGGGTTGTAGTTCTATGGTTGATGGAGGGGTTGATTTAACTTTGGAGAGTGGGGTTGTTGGTTGTGAAAAGGGTGTAGTTGGTAGTGGAGTAGGTGATTGTGAGATGAGGAAGTTGGTGTTGGGGTAGTTGGTTGTGTAGTGAGTGAAGTTGGTAGTGGGGTATTTGGTTATGAAATGAGTGAGATTAGTAGTGATGTAGTAAATAATGATCTAAGTGAATCAAATATTGAGAATGATAATTTCTATTATGATTTTGAAAACATGTCTGATAATTTTTCTGTTTTTCTCTGGAAAGTTCTAACAAGAGTGTTATTTCATATGAACGATCGAAAGCTGGTAGGCCTAAAAAAAGGAAAGGGGTACTGGCAGACCAAAAAAAATTAATGTGATGAATAATATTATTGTTAATGAGTTAAATTGTAATGAGCTTCCTGATTTAATGTCCCTACAATCATTAGATATTCCGATGGGTCCTTTATTGGATTCAGATAGTAGTATTTGTTTTGTAAGCCTTACTGCTGCTGCTAGAAATTATATTAACGAGTTGTGGTCCAATCCTGAAGCATGGTTAGAAGACGATTATATTTACTCATACCTTAGGTATTTGACCGCACGTGCTGACAAACGTGTTGTAGTTCTTATTCCGTCATTTACATATGTTAACTATCAGTATGGGCCTCACATCGAGCAGCTTAGTCCTTTAGAAAATTGCTTTAATTATTCACTAGACTATGATGTGTTACTTATGCCAGTTTGCTTCGAAGCACATTTTGGGTTAATAATTTATGACAGGACTGATAGAAACAATACAGATTGTTTGTTTGTCGATTCTTTGCCGTCTGTGGATAGATTGTTTGATGTTAGGTATCCTGGATTTGATATAAGACGGATAGATATAATTAAGAGGGGAATAATTAGTTTAACTCCTAATATTACGGAAGATGCTATTCAAATAAGAACCCTTCCTCGCGATCAGTTTACCGAACAGTTAGATGGTGTAAATTGTGGGTTTTTTATTTGCATTTACTCTGAATTATATTTATTTAATAATAAGTCGTTGTTGATTCCAAATTTAGATATTAATTATGAAAGAAAACGTATTTTATGGAATCTTTCTAAGTTATTTTTGGCCAATGAAATTGATTACATTGGTATTGTCATTAATAGCAATATAAATATAGATCAGGTTCTAAGAAATAACGAACCCTTAAATATTAATGGGCCTCTAAATATTGTTTATGCTCCATCTAATGAAAATTCGAATATAAATTATGTTCCTGAATTTTTATCTATTGATTTGTTAGATGTTCCTTTTGGCCCAATGCCAAATACTGAAAATAGAATTTTTACTGATGATATTGTTTTTTCTAGGCCCGAAATTATTAGTTTGTGGTCAGATCCTAATGTGTGGATTCAGGATAGTTTTGTTTTTATTTATTTAAAATTTTTATCATATCGTTCCAATTTAAATGTTGTTGTTGTTTCCCCTCAATTTATTGTTGTTGAACACCATTTTGGTCAGGGTGTTGAACCTCTTAATATTTTTAATTACTGCTTTAATTATAACCAGGATTACGATATTTTGTTGATTCCAATTATGTTTCCTGGTCATTTTGGTTTAGTAATTTTTGATCGTTCAGATCGTAATAATTTTTCTTGCATTTTTGTTGACTCTTTGCCATCTGTAAACCGTTTAACTGATGTTTCTTGTGGTGTTTTTGATCAAAGGCGTGTAGATTTAGTTAAAAGGTGTATTTGTGATTTGACACCTGGTCTTTTAGTTGAAAATGTTAATATACAAATTTTACCGCGTTCTCAATTTACTGAACAAAGAGATGGGATTAATTGCGGGTTTTATGTTTGTCTTTATGCGGAATTTTTTCTATTTAATAATAAATCGTTAATAATTCCTAATTTAAATATTCAGTATGAGAGGAAACGTATTTTATGGCACCTTATGCAATTAATTCTTTCAAATGACATTGATTATGTTGAGATTTTCGCTTATAATCCTATCAATGCACAAGTGAATGCAAATGTTTTTAATTTTAATCTAGACTTCGGGGATAATGTTCATGATAATTGCGTTGTTAATAATTTTCCGATAGTCGATATGGAACCCGATCCACCTCGTAATTTAAGGCGTTCTGACAGAATTAAAGCATTGAATAACAATAAGGTTTCTATGATTACACTAGAGAATATAAGCCTTAATTCTTTGTTTGAAATATCCTATTTCTGTAAAAGAAAACATAAGGATGTCCCATGTGCCGATGTCCGTGCACGGCACGTTGTAAGTTATTACGATTCTGGTAATTTTGGAGATGCTGAATGTTATTACTGTAATGCGTTGTTGTTAAAATCTGAAATAAATGAATCGCATCAAAGCAAGTTTAAGCGTATTACGTCTTCTTTTTGTTGTAAATGTGGGTCAGTTTTTCTTCCTCCGTTTAGACCACATCCAGCTCTATTAAGAGATTTAACTAGGGCAGATACGCAAGGTTCCTTGGAGTTTTTGAAAAAACAAAATATTTACAACTCTTTACTTGCTTTTGCGTCCGTTTTCGTAGGACACCGAGAAACTAAACTATACGGGGGAATTTGTTACATGTTAAACGGCGAGTTTGTCAGAAAAATGAGTTCGATGATTGCCGGAGATTCAGGACCCTCATTTTCTCAACTGTACATTTTAGATGCTGATACAGCCTTTCAACACCGAGTGTCTAATATTGCTTATGGGGGAGATCGAGTTGATCCGGATGTTTTAAAAAATTTAGATATTTTGTTAAGAGAATGTCATCCCCTAGCTAATATTTATAAAAATTTTCACACACAATATCTAGAAAAATTACAAAATGAAGGTCCGGATGCAATTAAAAATTTCCGCCTTGTGCTTTTAGAAGAAAGGGAAGTACCGGAGGATATTAGAGCTAATAGTTTACATCCAAGACAAGTAAACCTTCCTACAGAGGAAACACTTTTTTCGTTACATACTGAGTCTGATGAACCTCCTATGTTAAAGGGTATTTGTATAACCGACGAGCAAGGAAGAATTTTTGTTTTTTCACCACATCATCCTTTAACAGACACACTTTGTTATCCTTTGCTATTCCCATGTGGTGATGATGGGTATCATAGTAAAATCCCCTTTGCTAGAAAATTAACTGATGAGGACGCGAGTGAAAGTAATGATTCGGATCACGAGAATGTTGGTTTTGTCCCAATTAAGCAAAGAAAATCTATTAGTTGTCGTGATTATGTTAAGTATAGATTGGCCATAAGAAAGGGTGAAGATTACCATAATATTTGGAGTTCAGGGGAGGTTTAAGTCAAAAATATACTTTAGATTATAATGCAAGAATTGATTCTGATAATGCCTCTTATTTGCGAAGGCCTGAATTAGATTTATTATCCACAACTCCTGAGTCAGCTAGAAGGTGGTTGGCAAGAGACTGTGGGGCTCAAAGTATAGACGATTTTGGGAGTATTGTAATGTTTAGGAAGAATTACCCGGGAACACGTCCATATTTTCAAGACATGTTTTATGACGCTACAACTATTATGGCTAGAACCCGGAAGTCTGAAAATGCCTCTTTTATGTTTACGTTCACAAGTAATCCACACTGGCCTGAAATTAAACGAAATTTATTTCATAAAAAACAAAAAATAGTGGATAGGTTTGATATAATTTGTAGAATTTACGAAGATAAATTAAGACATCTTCATTACTTATTAAACAAAAAAAATATATTTGGAAAAATCTTAGGTTATGGGGAAAGTAGGGAGTTTCAGAAAAGGATTGGAGGTCCACATTTGCATAGAGTTTTTTGCACAGATATTCCTGCAATTCCTGTAAATATTGAAAATTTAATATGGGCACATATTCCTGAAGAACCGGCAGCTGAAGATAAATCAAATTGGGCTAATTTTATAAGAAAGGTTCGTGAACTTATAGAACATCACCAGTTGCATGATTGTGCAGAGCATTGTAAGAAAGCAAATGGTAAATGTAAGAAAGGTTTCCCGAAACCGTTTAGTAACATTACCGTTTTGCACGAAAATAAGCCGGCAGAGTATAAGAGGCCTAGTCCGGAAAATGGTGGGGAAGTTTTAAAAATAAAAAGAGGAAAGCACACAATTATTTATGACAACTCTAGAGTAGTCCCGTATAATCCATTAATTCTTGTAATGTTTGAATGCCACCATAACTTAGAATTCGCGTATGGACAAACTGATAATTTAAAATATGCATTAAAATATCCATTTAAGGGTTCAAGTTTCTCCTATGTACGTAGTGAAACTACTGGACTTATACATGTAGATGAACCTTTACAATATGCTAGAATGATTTATAGGAGTCCCACAGAGGCGTATTCTAGAATATTATCTTATAAATATGCATTTTTGTCCCATGTCGTTTTGGCTTTAACAATTCATTTACCCGAAAATCAGAGAGTTTACTTTACTCATCGAACAGCTAATCAAACTCTTGGGAATATTGATGGAGGAGATTTACCAGAGACTCCTCTTACTTCGTATTGGAATTTATGTAATAAAGACCCAACTTTTAGTATTCTTTTTGAAAATATGCCAGAAACTTATGCGTTTAATAAAAATACAAGAGCTTGGAAAAAACTGAAAATTGATCCAAAAAATAAAAATAGGAAACCGCGTATTGGCAGAATTTACACAGTGTCACCACGTGAGCCAGAAAAATTTGCACTTTATCTTCTTACTAAACATTTTGCAGGCTCTTATGAAAATTTATTAAATGTTAACGGTCACATTTGTGACACATTTGTCGAAGCAGGGCGATTAAGGGGTTTGTTAGAAGATAATGAAGTATGGGAACGGACTTTAAGAGAAGGATCCACTTATCTTAATCCTTCGCAAATGCGTTTATTGTTTGCTAATATACTTGTATTCGGAGGTACTGAAAAATGTGTAATTGATGGTTTGTATTTGTGGAATATGTTTATTGATCATTTTTATGACAGAAGATGTACAGAAGCAGAAAGACCAATTCGTATCGATAGAGCTTTAGCTCTTATTGAAAAGCTTTTGCTGAGTCAGGGTCGAAATCTGGGTGAATTTAATCTCCCTTCACCTAATAACCCTCTTATAAACAACCCAGATAGGGCTTTAGACGCATTTTTCTTTCCACATAACTTAAACGATGATGAAATGGATGAAACTATAGATGTTTCCGTTTTTGATAGAGCTCAATTAAATCAAGCGCAACAAAACTTTTTTAATTTAATTAGGGCATCAGTTTTAGATCCTTCTGCTAATAATAAATTGTTTTATATTTCCGGAGATGGTGGTACGGGAAAAACTTTTCTACTTAATTATGTTATCTATAAGTTAAGAGAACTTAGACAAAAAGTATTAGCTACCGCCTCTACTGGTATAGCTGCCACAAATTTTTATTCTGGCGGTATGACTTTCCATTCAGCTTTTCGATTTGGAAAAGATGTTGAACCTGGTGTTATTCCCTCTATTCCGTTAGAAAGTTATTTTGGTCGTAGAATTATTGAAGCAAATGTTATAGTTATTGACGAAATTACTATGCTAAATAAGACTGTTTTTGAAAATGTTGATATTCTATGCCGTACTTTAATTCCCCAATTTCAAGATAAGCCTTTTGCAGGAAAGACAGTAATAATTTCTGGCGACTGGAAGCAGTCTTTGCCTGTGGTAAGAGAATCCTCGGCACCTGGAGCACAGGTAGCAGCTTCAATTCAGTCTTCTGATTTATATAGAAGGTTTGAAAAACATAGATTGATGCAAAATATGAGAGTGATTCCGGCGGAAATACGGTTTAAAGATTGGCTTTATAGTATAGGAACAGGTCAAGTTGGCGATTCTGTTATAATTCCATTAGCTATGCGAGTTAATTCGAGACAAGAATTGTATACATTTGTATTTAACACGGGCTTTGATGCACCAGTTAATCAACTTTTGAAACGTTTAATTCTTTCTCCGACAAATAGAATAGTAGACTTAATTAACGATGAAATTATAGCCTTAATAGATTCACCAGAACATGTATATTTATCGAGGGATAATCCTACAAGCGAAAACCCGTTTGCGTATAACTTGGCTGATTATGACGTAGTTCAATTAAATAGGCTTACGCCAATAGGAATGCCCGCCCATAATATAAAACTTAAGGTGGGAGCGATAATAGTATTATTACAAAATTTAAATACTCAAAAAGGTTTATGTAACGGTACTAGAATGATAGTTAGGCGTTTACACCAAGATTTGATAGAAGCGGAAACTATTAGTGGTTCCTCGGACCGTGGTATAAGAATTGGAATATGTCGCGTAAGGAATAGTTATAAAGAACTTCGTCCTGACGGAGTAAGTTTCGAAAGATTTCAATTCCCTGTAAGAGTTGCGTTTTGTATGACTATAACTAAGGCCCAAGGACAGACTTGTGAGCGTTTAGGTATTGATATTAGTGATGAACCATTCGCTCATGGACAGACGTATACCGCATTTTCAAGGTGCAGAAGTGGAGAGAATATTAGAGTTTTCGCACCTGGTAAAATACCCGATAATAATGGGAATATTTCTATGAGAAATGTGGTAGCTAGAGGTATCCGTTTTGATTAAATTTTTTTATTTAGTAGAAAGAAAAAATGAAATTAAAATTTGGTTAAATTCTCTTAGGGGTAAACTTGAAAATTTACAAAAGAAATAATAACTTAAAGGCCAATAGAGTGAGACCACTTCAACACTCTATAAAAAAGAACGAGACCACTTCAACGTTCTAAAAAATAAAAAGGCCAAAAGATATAAAAAATAAAAAAGGCCAAAAGAGTGAGACCACTTCAACACTCTTTAAAAAAGAACGAGACCACTTCAACGTTCTAAAATAAAAAAGGCCAAAATAAATAAAAAAATAAAAAAAGGCCAAAAGAGTGAGACCACTTCAACACTCTTTAAAAAGAACGAGACCACTTCAACGTTCTAAAATAAAAAAAGGCCAAAATAAATAAAAATAAAAAAAGGCCAAAAGAGTGAGACCACTTCAACACTCTTTAAACAGAACGAGACTACTTCAACGTTCTAAAATAAAAAAGGCCAAAATAAATAAAAAAAATAAAAAAGGCCAAAAGAGTGAGACCACTTCAACACTCTTTAAAAAAGAACGAGACCACTTCAACGTTCTAAAATAAAAAAAGGCCAAAATAAATAAAAATAAAAAAAAGGCCAAAAGAGTGAGACCACTTCAACACTCTTTAAAAAGAACGAGACCACTTCAACGTTCTAAAACATAAAAAAGGCCAAAAGATATAAAAAAATAAAAATGGCCAATAGAGTGAGACCACTTCAACACTCTATAAGTAAGAATTCCGACCCCAACGGGGCGGGGTACAGGGTTTATCCGTTTGCCTCCATGCACCTCCACGTGGTGTACCCTGGGCATTGTTATATATAGTTAAAACTTTTCATAGTCGTAATTATTTGTTTTTTCGTTTTTAATGAGTTAGTGTACTAATTATATAACAATGGCTAAGCATGGTTAAAAACGGATTGTCTTATAGTCCACTGTTATTACTTAGTTTTTCTTATTTTTAGTCGTTCTAACCTCTTTTTATATTTACTTAGTTGTATTGATTAGTCGAGTTTCCAATATTAATAGTTTTTTTAATTTTAGTTCGTGCTTAATTGTGTTTGTTTTTGATACTTTTACCTTAAAATTTTAAATTAACAATTTTTTTCTTTTTCAGATAACAAAAAATTTACTTTTCAACCAAATTATAATAATATTTATTTTTCTTTCAATTTTCAATTCAACAAAAATAACAACAATTTACAGACCAAATTTTCTTTGGTAATAGTTTGTTTCATACCTCCCACCCCCTTTGTTTCTCACCAATATTTTTGTTTTTCAGTCTGTCATTTGTTAGAAAACTCATCGATCCGTGTACACATCTCGACGATTGTGATAACATGTGACTTACTGAAAAATTAAAAAATGGTCAGAAAAAACGACATGTGTGACGAGACCGGGGGGGGGGGGGGGGTATGAAAGAAATTATTATTCAATCATTTTTAGAAAAAATGTCTTCTCCTTCTTCTTCAAATTATTTATCAACACAAAACTCTGACATCTCTTCAACATTTTCACTCAGATCAAATTTATCACGGAGTGTTGGTTCTTTGGAGGGCGGTAAGCAGTTTTATAAATTACACTCAAAAAAAAACAAACACAATTCTATTTTTTGTTGAAAAAGTTTGATTGAATTTAATGAATTTTTGAAGATCAAGAAGCAAACCTTTTTTGGTAGCTGATTAAAAACTTTTTTGTGAAATTTATTTTTGTCAAACTTTTTCAGCAACGCATGCGAAAATATTTTAGGTTTTTATACGATTAAAAAAACTCAGTCCTTCCTTTTAAAAAGCCGCTTGTAAAAGTTATACTTTTTATTAAGACTTTTAACATTATCTTGATTTCTCGCTATGCAACCTCGCATTTTAATGAACTCCAAAGACGTCAAATTTTAAATTTTTTTCTTTTTTAAATCTGAATTTTTAGACATTGTTCGCCATACTTTTGATAATATGAGTTGGAGTAGTGGAATTGGTGGAGGTGGAGGTCGTGGCATTGATGGTCGTGGTGGACGTGGAGGTCGTGGCTTTGGTGGGCGTGGAGGGCGTGGAATTGGTGGACGTGGAGGGCGTGGCGATGGTGGACGTGGAGGCCGAGGAAGAGAAAGAGGTGGCCGACGAACTGGCCGAAATAATACAAATTTTGGAAGGCCGGGCCGCGGCGTTGGGGCCAACTCGGGGGCGGTTCGTTGGCTTCTTGCCAACGGGCTTGCTACTCGGGGGACGCCTCAACGTCGAGGCGCCGAGTGGTCGAACCGTGGGTTTAACTCCCGCGGTGGAAGTTCCGGCGGGCAATCTCGCGGTCGTAGATCCTTCGGGAACTCCCGCGGGGTTGCTCGTGGCGGGAACTCCCGCGGGAGTGGCCCACGGGGACACCAGCCTCATACCAACAACCATCCTATGGGGGGACACTCCGTAAACGTGTACCCCACTTATAATGTTTATACTTACAATTAATTAACTTTTTTAAAATTTATTTTTAAAAGGTTAATTAATTGAGATATAAACATTATGAGTGGGGTACACGTTTACGGAGTGTCCTCATCAGTGGTGTGCAGTTGCACTTTTCGTCTTTCGCCTTTCGTTTTTTAAAATCATTTTGGCATTTTTTTGGCTTTCGTTTTTTAAAATCTGTTTCGGCACATCAATGATCCTCACACCCTCATTCAATATTTATTTAAAATATTTTTGATTGAAATTTTATTTAATTTATTTTTTGATACTATTTTGGTTATTTTTTGTTTCATTTTTTTGACGATTTGTTATTTAAATTTAATTTTTTGAATTTATTTGTTGGTAAATGTTTTTTGATAGAGTTTATTCTATATAAGTTTGCTATCTCCGTATTTAATTCCATTTCTTTCGCTTCTTTTCAGTTCTTTTGCTTCTCTCTGTCGATGTTTTAGTTTAAGTACAAAGTGGTCGGTCATTTCTTCCTTACAAGATTTAAATGTATTATGTATTTAATGTATCAAAAACCTTCTAGCCGCGCGCGAAGCGCCCCAAAGCCGTTAGGCTTTCCAAAGGGCAGAGCATAAAAATTATAAAGTATCGTACTCGCCGCCGTTGCATACGCACAACGCCGCCATCGCATACGTAACCCACAGCTAGTTATATTATACTAAAAAAAACCTCCTGGTGGCCCTCTTTTTGGGGGGGATTTTCATTCAAAAAAGTGCACAGCCTCCATGTTTGCTCGAGTATTTTTTTGAGTTGTACATTGGTCCTACAACTTTTTGTCGCGCATTTGGGAAAATTATAGATTTGGCGCCAAAACGTACCGCTGCGCCGAAACGGCCAAGTTGAAAATTCAAACGGGTGTAACTCGGAATGCGAAAGTCAGATCGAAAAACGCTTGGGGAAAGGGCACTGGTCCGGTTCAAGGTCTAAAACTCTGAAAAAAATTTGGAGTCCTCGGATCATGCCCTGAGGCGGTAGGCGATGACAAAAATGGTACACTTTGTCCAAAATCGAGACATGGTGTCCGACGAAATTCACCGACAATTTACAAATTATATACCATTCGAAAGCTCTCGTCGAGCTAAGTCTGAAAAAATTTAGTTTAATTTTTTCTGACCATTTTGTACAAAGTTATAAAACGCCAAAGGGTCAAAATGTCCAGGACCCCTATCGGGAAGGGTGGCTCCCATTGGGTCTGATTATAAAAGTGCTTATGAGAAGCCAAATCGCTCCAACTCTTTTTTCATATGTTGGGGCCCTAAGTGTACTAAAATTTTGTTGGGAGACACTTGAGTCTGGGACTTTGATTTGGGGGTGATATGGTTCAAAAGGTAGAAGTCGAAAAATCGACTTTTTGTAAGAGGTCGAGTCACCCGTTTTCGATAGCCTAAGTGAAAGAGCGTCCCCTGGCGGTCAGAAAAATATATACTTTGTTGGGGGTCCACTTGAGTCTAGAAAAGTTATAGCCAAAATGGCCAAATGTCGCAAATCGGTTTTTAGACTCTAACTTCCCGGGGAATTTTTCAAAAATTTTTCTGAGACCGGATATCGACTCAGCGGGTTCTAAAGCACCATATAGGACGTTTTTTGACCCAAAATTAAAAAATTTTTTTCCCTCGTGTTCCCTTGTGGGCCCAAAACATTTTGTCGTTTTTTATGGGTAGCGGTCTTTTGTACCTTTTTTATATCTCGGGAACGGCTGTTGGGAATTGGATGGGACTTGGGGGATATTAGGTAGTTGCGTATGGGGAGTTTGATAGGCATGGCCGTTTTGGTGCCGCACTTGAGTGTGGCACCGAAATGGCCGGATGAAAAATTCAAAGTGTTATAACGGGTTTTTGAGAAGTGGGGGTTCTGGGGCCTGGGAGTTTTGTTGTAGGGGAGGCTGTGAGAAACTTATAAATAGTTGGACACTTGAGTCTCAGATGAACTTTTGGGGGTCATATGGGTCAATGAGTCGCGGTTTTACAATAAACTTTTTCTGAAGAGTCGGGTCAGCTTTTTTCTATTGCCTATTCGAAAGAGCGTTTCCTGGGGCTCCGAAAAAGGTATACTTTGTTGGGGGTCCACTTGAGTCTCAAAAAGTTATAGCGGATGTTCGCAAATGTAGCAAATCTTTTTGAGACTCTAACGTCCCAGGGAATTTTTTATTAATTTTTCTGAGACCTAATATGGATACAGCGCATCTAAATACACCATATTGGTCGTTTTTTGACCTAAAATTAAAAAATTTTTTCCCGACCCCATTCCAAAAGGGGTACCCCTTTTGGGGGATTTTCGCGAATTTTAAAGTGACCATAACTTTTTATGGGATTTTCGGATTGGGATGGGGTTTCTTTTTGAAAAATAGTCCTAAAAATTAGAAATTTTATCACCGAAGAAAATTTCGAAAAAAGTCGAAATTGAACCCATAGGGATCGAATTTCGAAAAACCCAAAATTTTTCGGTTTTTCGAAAAATTTTCGACATTTTTGCCGGCGATTCTACTCGAACGTATTTTTCCTGGATAGAGCAGATTTTTCTGCATAAAATAAGCTATTAAAATGTTCAAGAAAGGTTAACTTTAAAAAAGTTATGAATTTTTTAAAATTTGGGTGATTTTTCCGGCCAAAATTTTCGGCCTAAAAAATATTTTTTTCAAAATGGATATAAATGGGCCAAATGATATATTAATCGAAAGCTCTCATTGAGCTATGTTTAAAAATAATTTTTGTAAAATTTTCTAAACATTTTGTCCAAAGTTATAGACGGTTAAAGTTTTGAGTCTGGGGGTACTTATCCCTGGTGGGGTACCAAAGGAGGGGTAATAAATTAAAAAGACTTACGTTATATTGTAGAGCATCCTGAAACCCACCAAAAAACATTACTTTTTTGAGGATCCACTTGAGTCTTAAAAAGTTATGTCCAATGTTCGCAAATGTCGGAAATATTTTTGAGACTCTAACGTCCCTGCGAATTTTTTAAAATTTTTTCTGAGACCGGATATGGACTCAGCGCATATTAATACACCACATAGGTCGTTTTTGGTGAAAAAATTCGAAAATTTTTTCCCGACCCCATTCCTAAAGGGGTACCCCTTTTGGGGGATTTTCGGATAATTTTAAGTGACCATAATTTTTTTTAGAATTTTCGGATTGGGATGGGGTTTCTTTATAAAAATAGAACTAAAAATTAGAAATTTTTGAAGCCGAAAAAATTTCGAAAAAAAGTTGAAATTGAACCCGTGGGGGTCGAATTTCGAAAAACTCAAAATTTTTCGGTTTTCGAAAAATTTTCGGGATTTGCCGGCGTTTCGCGCTAAAAGTATTTTTCCTGAATAGAGCTTATTTTTCTCTATAGAATAAGCTTTTAAAATTTTTCAAAAAGGTCAACTTTGAAAAAGTTATGAATTTTTTAAAAATTCGGTGATTTTTCTGGCCCAAATTTTCGGCCAAAAAATAAATTTTTCAAAATGGCCATAAATAGGCCAAATGTTATATCAATCGAAAGCTCTTATCGAGCTGAGTATAAAAATATTTTTTGCAAAATTTTCTGACTATTTTGTAAAAAGTTACAAAAGGTCGAAATTTCGGGTGTGGGGGGCCCAAGGCCCCCAAACGGCGGCCTGAGGCCCGCCATGCGAGGGCCGAAGGCCCGAGCTTTCAACCCATCTATAACACAGAGCAATGGTCAAAGGCAGGGCAGTCTTTACTTGCGAGGGCCGAAGGCCCGAGCTTCAACCCATCTAAAAGGCTGAGAAATAGTCGAAGGCAGGGCGAGGAGATGGCCTCGCCGTTTGGCGAGGGCCGAAGGCCCGAGCTTTCAACCCGTCTAAAGGGCTGAACAATAGTCAAACGCAGGGCAAATTTACCGGCGAGGGCTGAAGGCCCGAGCTTCAACCCATCTAAAAGGCAGAGCAATGGTCAAAGGCAGGGCAAACTTTACCGGCGAGGGCCGAAGGCCCGAAGCAACGCTCGGGCCGAAGGCCCGAGCTTCAACCCATCTAAAAGGCAGAGCAATGGTCAAAGGCAGGGCAAACTTTACCGGCGAGGGCCGAAGGCCGAAGCAACGCTCGGGCCGAAGGCCCGAGCGATGTCAAAGGCAGGGCAATGTCAAAGGCAGGGCAAACTTTACCGGCGAGGGCCGAAGGCCCGAAGCAACGCTCGGGCCGAAGACCCGAAGCAACGCTCGGGCCGAAGACCCGAGCTTCAACCCTTCTAAAAGGCAGAGCAATGGTCAAAGGCAGGACAAACTTTATCGGCGAGGGCCGAAGGCCCGAAGCAACGCTCGGGCCGAAGGCCCGAGCTTTCAACCCATCTAAAAGGCAGCACAACGAATTAAAAAGCAGGGCTAAACTTTGCCGGCGATGGCCGAGGGCCGAGCTTTCAACCCATCTAAAAGGCAGAGCAACGAATTAAAAGCAGGGCTATACTTTGCCGGCGAGGGCCTAAGGCCCGGTGTTTGCCGCCACCTAAAAAGCAGAGCAACGAATTAAAAGCAGGGCTATACTTTGCCGGCGAGGGCCGAAGGCCCGAGCTTTCAACCCATCTAAAAGGCAGAGCAACGAATTAAAAGCAGGGCTATACTTTACCTACGAGGGCCGAAGGCCCGAGCTTTCAACCCATCTAAAAGGCAGCACGACGAATTAAAAAGCAGGGCAAAACTTTGCTGGCGAGGGCCGAAGGCCCGAGCTTTCAACCCATCTAAAAGGCAGCACGACGAATTAAAAAGCAGGGCTAAACTTTGCCGGCGAGGGCCGAAGGCCCGAGCTTTCAACCCATCTAAAAGGCAGCACAACGAATTAAAAAGCAGGGCTAAACTTTGCCGGCGAGGGCCGAAGGCCCGAGCTCGAACCTCCTCGAAAAGGCAGAGCAACGAATTAAAAGCAGGGCTATACTTTGCCGGCGAGGGCCGAAGGCCCGAGCTTTCAACCCATCTAAAAGGCAGCACAACGAATTAAAAAGCAGGGCTATACTTTGCCGGCGAGGGCATAAGGCCCGAGCTTTCAACCCATCTAAAAAGCAGAGCAACGAATTAAAAGGCAGGGCACAACTTTACCGGCGAGGGCCGAAGGCCGAGCTCAACCCATCTAAAAGACAGAGCAATGAATTAAAAGGCAGGGCACAACTTTACCGGCGAGGCCGAGCTTTCAACCCATCTAAACGGCAGAGCAACGAATTAAAAGGATGGGCAAACTTTACCGGCGAGGGCCGAAGGCCCAAGCTTTCAACCCATCTAAACGGCAGAGTAACGAATTAAAAGGATGGGCAAACTTTACCGGCGAGGGCCGAAGGCCGAGCTTTCAACCCATCTAAAAGACAGAACAATGAATGAATATGCAGGGCTTAACTTTACAGGCGAGGGCCGAAGGCCAGGCTTTCAACCCATCTCTGAAGGCAGGGCTAAACTTTACCAGCGAGGGCCGAAGGCCCGAGCTTTCAACCATCTGAAAAGCAGAGCAATAGTAAAAGGCAGAGAAAACAACTGGCGAGGGCCGAAGGCCGAGCAAACCCATCCCGCAACGAATAGCGAGGGCCGCAGGCCAGAAGCAATGAAAAGGCGGGGAAAAACTTACCGGCGAGGGCCGAAGGCCCGAAGCAATGAAAAGGCTGGGCGAAAACATCCATTTTTCAAAAAAATTTTAAAGGTGGCCAAATGATATATCAAATGAAAGCTCTCAGTGAGCTGAGTCAAAAAATAATATCAGAAAAATTTTCTGACCATTTTGTACAAAGTTATTCTTGGGCAAAACTTCGACCATCGCAAATAAACATTCTAGCAGCGCGCGAAGCGCGCCCCAAAGCCGTTAGGCTTTCCAACGGGCACCCCAAACTAAACAGCCAGAGTATCCTAATAGGAATTGCATACGTAAGTTACCGCCATCGCATACGTAACCCAGAGCTAGTTATATTATACTAAAAGAAACCACAAAGTGCCCCTTCTTTTGTGGGTAAAATCGGCCATTTTGGCTACCAAAAATTAAGGCTCCTCAGGGTTTCCCCGGAGATTTTTGAATGGTGGATGGGTCCTACAACTTTTTGAGGCGCATCTGGGAAAATTATATGTTTGGCGCCAAAACGTACCGCTGCGCCGAAACGACCCCAAGTGAAATTTCAAAGGGCTATAACTCGGAAACTAAAAGTCGGATCACAAAGGGTCTGCTGGGAGGCGATTGCACTGGGATATGACCTATAACTCTGAAAAAAATTCGAGGCCTGGGATCAAATGTCGAGGCTGTAGAAGTTGGCAAAAATTCACCGATTGTCGGTGAATTGTCCCACCGTGTTTTACAAAAGTCACCGACAATTTACAAATTATACACCAATCGAAAGATCTCATCGAGCTGAGTCTGAAAAAATTTAGTTTAATTTTTTCTGACCATTTTGAAAAAAGTTATAAAACGCCAAAGGTTCAAAATGACCTAAAAATACTTGGACCCCTATCGGGAAGGGTGGCTCCCATTGGATGTAATTATAAAAGTGCTTATGAAAGGCTGAATCGCTCCAACTTTTTTCATATGTTAGGGCACTAAGTTGGCTAAAATTTTGTTGTTGGACATTTGAGTCTCGGACTTCGCTTTGGGGGTGATATGGTTCAAAAGGTCGATGTCGAAAAATCGACTTTTTAACGCGTGAATTGAAACTCGATTTGAGTATCCTATGTTATAGAGCGTCCCTTGAAACCTCTAAAAATATATACTTTGTTGGGGGTCCACTTGAGTCTCAGAAAGTTATAGGCCAAAAAGTGACATTTTGGGGGTCAAAAATTGAACTTTTTTGGGCTATAACTTTTTTTAAAAATTTTTTAAAAATAAACGGACGTCGGATTCGGTTTCAGCACCTATTGGAGCACCATATAACATATTTTTCTCAATATCGATTTTTGGACCCATTTTTGAAGGGGTACCCCTTTTGAAATTTTTGGGTGAAATTTAAATTGGGCATAACTTTATAAATTTTTGTCGTAGCCAAACGAATTAAAATTTAAAAAATAGAGCTAAAAATTACAAAATTTTTGAGCTATTTAAATTTTTGAAAAATTTCACCCGAGGCCTGGTAGGGTCGATTTTTTGAAAATTCAAAAATTTTCGAATTTTCGAAAAAATTCGGGATTTATACCGGCGGTTCTGGGCGCAGGTATTTTTCCTGCATAGAGCCGATTTTTCTACATAAAATAAGCTTATAAAATGTTCAAAAAATGTTAACTTTAAGAAAGTTATGATTTTTTTAAATTTGGTCGATTTTTTCGGCCAAAATTTTCGGCCTAAAAAATAATTTTTTCAAAATGGCCATAAATCGGCCAAGTGTTATATCAATCGAAAGCTCTCATCGAGCTGAGTTTAAAAATATTTTTTCCAAAATTTTCTGACCATTTTGGCAAAAGTTAGAGAAGGTCGAAATTTTGGGAGTGGGCGGTTTTCTCAGACTCATATGACACGAAAAAGTCGATCGCAGACTCAATTGGTCAACTACTCAAATCGTCCCCCCACCCTGCTTTACAATATCACTCCCAGACGCGTAAAACCCCAGGCCTCCAAAAAACCGCTATGAGCAGTTGAATTTTTCATTTGGACGTTTCAGTGCCACACTTGAGTGTGGCACCAAAATAACCATGCTCATTGAATTCCCCATGGCCGATTACCTATAATCCCAATGAGTTTTTGCTCCGTTTGGTCTATTTCGGAGGTTGACCATTTTTCCATGTACCCTTTTGTCGAAAAAAGGGCTGAAGCTTTTATTTTTCCATTTTTTTAATTTTTAAAATTTTTAAAAAATCCCCCTAAAATTTAATTTCACTTTAATGGGGAACCGCTGGGGCTTTTTAGCGGAAATTTGGGGTAGTAGGTAATCGGACCTGGGGAGTTCGTTGGGCATGTTCATTTTGGTGCCACACTTGAGTGTGGCACTGAAATGTCCTACTTCGGGAACTTTTTGTCCGTTTGGGTTTAAACTTGGGGATATAGGTAATCGACCTTGGGGAATTCAGCCAGCATGGTCGTTTTGGTGCCACACTTGAGTGTGGCACTGAAACGGTCGTTTTTTCCAAATACCTCTAAATTAAATTTTAATTAAACTTTTGTATATTTTTTTCATTTTTAGCCTAAAAAATTAAAATATTTTAATTCAAACGATTATTTCAATTCAACTTCAACATAATTTTTATTTTTCAAAAATTTCAATTTTTTCGACAACAACAACAAATTTCAAACAATTTTATTTTTTCACCAACAACAACATCCAATTTCTTCAAATATTTTTATCAATTCATCCAACATCAACTCAACACCATCAAATCTCTACAAACAAACCAGTTTGGTTTGTTTTATAATTTATATATTTTTTTTAAAAAAACAAAATTTTTTCATAAATTTATAATTTTTTCAAAAAACAAAATTTTTTTGAGGAAAGAAATCCCACGGACGTGGGTGTGCGACTTGTAAGACCACTGTGCGGAGGGGTCATGCCGGTTTTCCCAGAAATGGGCGGAGCCGGCATGATCGGGGATTGGGTCATGCCCGTTTCCCCTTTTGGGGGTATGGGAAGGCTCCCCCTTCCTTCTGCACAATGGGACAGTACAATAACTGTGCGGACGGGTCATGCCCAAATTTTTTTTAAATTTAAAAAACTTAAAAAATTTTTCAAATTTTTTCTTTTTAGGGTTCTCTACGCCTGCTCCACTTATCAATATGCTTGATGGTGGTCTTTTTCGTGAGTTTAATTTTAAAAAAATAATTTTAGATTCCCCAAATCGGTTTCCTTCCCTGTCGGGGGAAGGAGATCTTGTACCCCCGTATGGGGAGAGTGTGGGGTACCAAGACGCGGGGGAGAACAAATACGCGTCTTGATGCCTCACTTGTGCGGAGGGGTCATGCCAAAATTTTTTTAAATTTAAATAAACTTTAAATTTTTTACAATTTTTTATTTTTAGAGTTTCTCAACTTACTGCTCCTTTTTTCAATATGCTTGGTGGGATGCTATTTTTAAGTGAGTTTATTGTTAACCATTTTTAATTTTTTTTATTAACTAAACTTTCATTGAAAAATATTTTTTGGTTAATTTTTAAATCAGCTTTGGAATTTTTCTGGGAAAACCTGAAAATAGCAAAACATTTTTTCAAAAAAATTCGATAAATATTTTTTTAATTTTTTTATATCTAAAATTTTAATTTTCATTTTTTTTGTTTTATCCGTCTGTTCGGAGGGGTGTTTCCCTTCCACAAAAAGGGGACTATGCATGTCCTCTTCTGCACTAGAAACACAGAGAGGCATGCAAGTTCTCCTTTGTGCCCCATTCCGTGGAAAAACCTGTATAATAAGGTTTCGGGTCCTCGCCTTGAAGGCCCACGGGATGGGATGAGAACGTGGAGCACCAATACTTGGGGGATACTTGGGGGAAAATATAAAATAAATTATAAAGATCTCCGACCTGATCAAGTTAGTTTCGAACGATTTCAGTTCCCTGTAAGAGTAGCGTTTTGCATGACTATAACTAAGGCACAAGGGCAGACATGTGAACGTTTAGGTATTGATATTAGCGATGAACCTTTTGCGCATGGACAGACTTATACCGCGTTTTCAAGGTGCAGAAGTGGGGGAAAATATAAGAGTTTTCGCACCAGGTAAAAAACCCGATAATAATGGGAATATATCAATGAGAAATGTAGTAGCAAGAGGAATCCGTTTCGATTAAAAATAGTATTGAAAAATATAAAATGAAAAATAGTATTTAAATTTCGGTTAATTTCTCTTAGGGGTATACTTTAAAATCAAAAAAAAACTAAGGGTAAATTTTAGGGGTAAACTTATATAAAAAAACAAAAAGGCCGTAAAAAAAGAATGAGACCACTTCAACATTCTTTAAAAAGAACGAGACCACTTCAACGTTCTAAAAAATAAAAAAGGCCAAAATAAAAAAAAAGGCCAAAAGAGTGAGACCACTTCAACACTCTTTAAAAAAGAACGAGACCACTTCAACGTTCTAAAAAATAAAAAAAAGGCCAAAAGATATTAAAAAAAGGCCAAAAGAGTGAGACCACTTCAACACACTTTAAAAAGAACGAGACCACTTCAACGTTCTAACAACTAAAAGGCCAAAATAAAAAAATAAAAAAGGCCAAAAGAGTGAGACCACTTCAACACTCTTTAAAAAGAACGAGACCACTTCAACGTTCTAAAAAAAGGCCAAAATAAAAAAAATAAAAAAAGGCCAAAAGAGTGAGACCACTTCAACACTCTTTAAAAAGAACGAGACCACTTCAACGTTCTAAAAAATAAAAAGGCCAAAATAAAAAAAGGCCAAAATAAATAAAATAAAAAAGGCCAAAAGAGTGAGACCACTTCAACACTCTTTAGAAAGAACGAGACCACTTCAACGTTCTAAAAATAAAAAAGGCCAAAATAAATAAAAAAATGGCCAAGAGTCAGACCACTTTAACACTATAAGTAAGAATTCCGACCCCACCGGGGCGGGGTACAGGGTTTGCCCGTTTACCTCCGTGCACCTCCACGTGGTGTACCCTGGGCATTGTTGTATAATAATAAAATGTTATACAACAATGGCTAAGCACGGTAAAAAACGGGATGGTTTAATTAGAAAAAATGTAACCTTCTAGCCGCGCGCGAAGCGCGCCCCAAAGCCGTTAGGCTTTCCAACGGGCACCCCAAAATTTTACCGCCAGAGTATGCTATTCGCGCCATCGCATACGTAACCCACAGCTAGTTATAATAGTATAAAAAAAACCCCAACTTCAACTTTAAAAAACTCAGGCTCCCGGCCGAAGGCCGGGAGCCCCCGGAAAGTTATGGAAGGGTCCTACAACTTTTTGATGGCTATTCAGGAAAACTCTAACCTCGGCGCCACGACCTTTCCTTTGCGCCGAAACGACCCCCTGTGATTTTATATCTCGTGAACCAGAACCTGGAGCAAAAAACTTCTGCTGGTAGGATTTTAAGTTGGAGTAGGTAGATATATGCAGGAAAAAAACCGGACCCGAAATCCGAACTTGGAGGGTACTTATGCCTTTCCAAAAACTCAACGACTGACGGTGAAATGTCGATTTTGTCGGACTTGAGTGTTGTTTTTAAGCTATATCTTGGAAACGGCTGGGGGATTTAGATGGGACCTGGAGGGTTATAGGTAAGTGGCTATGGGGAATTTTTTGGGATAGGTCGTTTTGGTGCCGCACTTGAGTGTGGCACCGAAATGGCCGGATGAGTGCTTCAAAGCGTTATAACGCTTTTTTGAGAAGTGGGGTGTCTTGGGGCTTGGGATTGATATTGTAGGGCTGGATGTTGGGAAAATATTTGGTGTTGGACATTAGAGTCTCGGGTGAACTTTTGGGGGTCATATGGTCCAAAGTGTCTAAGTCGAAAAGTCGATTTTTTGTAGAGGGTCGTTTCGGGTTTCTTCGATACCCTATTCGAAAGAGCGTCCCCTGGGGCTCCGAAAAAGGTATAATATGTTGGGGGTCCACTTGAGTCTCAAAAAGTTATAGCCAATTTGGCAAAATGTCGTGAATCTTTTTGAGACTCTAACGTCCCGGGAAGATTTTTAAAATTTTTCTTACACCGGATTCGTACTCAGCGGGTGTCAGAGCACCATATAGGTCGAATTTCGGGTCAAAATTCGAAAATTTTGTTTCCACGCCTATTTTCAAAGGGGTACCCCTTTTGGGGATTTTTGGGAATTTTTAGGGGACCATAACTTTTTTTGGGATTTTCGGATTGGGTTGGGGTTTCTTTCATAAAATCAAGCAAAAAATTAGGTATTTTTTGAGTGGAAAAAATTTCGAAAAAAGTCGAAACTGAGGGTGTAGGGGTCGAATTTCGAAAAACCCAAAAATTTTCGGTTTTTCGAAAAAATTCCGGGATTTTTGCCGACGGTTCGGAACGAAGCTATTTTTCCTGGATAGAGCTTATTTTTCTCCATAGAATAAGCTTTTAAAATTTTTCAAAAAGTTCAAATTTGAAAAAGTTATGAATTTTTAAAAATTTGGTCGATTTTTTCTGCCGAAATTTTCGGCCAAAAAAAAATTTTTTTCAAAATCGATATAAATGGGCCAAATGTCATATCATTCGAAAGCCATTAATGAGGGGAGAATAAAAATAATTTTTCCGAGATTTTCTGACCATTTTGTACAGTTACAAAAGGTCGAAATTTCGGGGGTGGGGATACTCTCATACTCATATCACATCCTAAAGTATATTCCAGACTCAAATGACCAACTACTTATAAGTTCCCCACACGCAGCCCTACAACATCACTCCCAGACGCGAAACCCCCCCGGCCTCCAAAAAACCGCTATGAGCAGTTGAAGTATTCATCCGGACGTTTCAGTGCCACACTTTAGTGCGGCACCAAAATGGCCATGCCCATTGAATTCCCCATGGCCGATTACCTATAATCCCAATAAGTTATTGCCCCATTTGGTCTTTTTTAGATTTTGACCATTTTTCCATGTACCCTTTTGTCGAAAAAAGGGCTGGAGCTTTTATTTTTCCATTTTTTTAATTTTTTTACTTTTTTAAAAATCCCCCTAACATTTAATTTTACTTTAATGGGGAACCGCTGGGGCTTTTTAGCGGAAATTTGGGGTAGTAGGTAATCGGACCTGGGGAGTTCATTGGGCATGTTCATTTTGGTGCCACACTTGAGTGTGGCACTGAAACGTCCTACTTCGGAACTTTTTGTGCGTTTTGGTTTAAACTTGGGGATATAGGTAATCAACCTTGGGGAATTCAGCTAGCATGGTCGTTTTGGTGCCACACTTGAGTGTGGCACTGAAACGGTCTTTTTTCCAAATACCCCAAAATTAATTTTTAATTAAACTTTTATATATTTTTTTTATTTTTAGCCTAAAAAATTAAAATATTTTAATTCAAAAAATTATTTTCATTCAACATCAACATAATTATTCTATTTTTCAAAAATTTAAATTTTTTCGACAACAACAACAAAAAATTAATTTTATTTTTTCATCAACAACAACATCCAATTTCTTCAAATATTTTTATAAATTCTTCAACATCAACTCAACACCTACAAACAAATCATTATGGTTTGTTTTATAATTTATAATTTTTTTTAAAAAAACAAAATTTTTTTCACTAATTTATGATTTTTTTTTCAAAAAAAACAATTTTTTTAAAGAATAAAATCCCACGGATGTGGGTAGCGAACTTGTATGACCACTGTGCGGAGGGGTCATGCCGGTTTTCCCAGAAATGGGCGGAGCCGGCATGATCGGGGATTGGGTCATGCCCGTTTCCCCTTTTGGGGGTATGGGAAGGCTCCCCCTTCCTTCTGCACAGTGGGACAGTACAACCACTGTGCGGACGGGTCATGCCGGTTTTTTCCAGAAATGGGCGGAGCCGGCATGATCGGGGATTGGGTCATGCCCGTTTCCCCTTTTGTGGGTATGGGAAGGCTCCCCCTTCCTTCTGCACAGTGGGACAGTACAACCACTGTGCGGACGGGTCATGCCCAAATTTTTTAAATTTAAATTCACTTTAAAAATTTTTTTACGATTTTTTTATTTTTAAGGTTTCTCAACGCCTGTTGCCGTCATCCAATTTGTTTGGTGGTTGGTCTTATTTGTGAGTTTTACTTTTTAAAATATTTTTATTCCCCAATCCGGTTTCCTTCCCTGTCGGGGGAAGGAGATCTTGTACCCCCGTATGGGGAGAGTGTGGGGCACCAGTACGCGGGGGAGAACAAATACGCGTTCTGATGCCTCACTTGTGCGGACGGGTCATGCCCAAATTTTTTTTTAATTTTAAACTAACCTAAAATTTTTTTACAATTTTTTATTTTTAAGGTTTCTCAACGCCTGCTGCGGTCATCCAATATGCTTGGTGGTTGGTCTTTTCTCGTGAGTTTATTTTTTTATATTTATATTCCCCAATCCGGTTTCCTTCCCTGTCGGGGGAAGGAGATCTTGAACCCCCGTATGGGGAGAGTGTGGGGCACCAGGACGCGGGGGAGAACAAATACGCGTCTTGATGCCTCACTTGTGCTAGGGGTCATGCCAAAATTTTTTTTACTTTAAATAAACATTAAATTTTTTACAATTTTTTATTTTTATAGTTTCTCAACTTACTGCTCCCCTTCTTCAATATGCTTGGTGGGTGCTTTGTTTTAAGTGAGTTTATTGTTAACAATTTTTAAATTTTTTTATTAACTAAACTTTCAGTGAAAAATATTTTTTGGCTAATTTTTAAATCATTTTTGAAATTTTCTGGGAAAAACCTGAAAATAGCAAAACATTTTTTCAAAAAAATTCGATAAATATTTTTTAAAATTTTTGTCTAAAATTTTAAATTTTCATTTTTTGTTTTATGCGTCTGTTCGGAGGGGTGCTTCCTTTCCCACAAAAAGGGGCCTATGCATGACCTCTTCTGCACTAGAAGCACAGAGAGGCATGCAAGTTCTTCTTTGTGCCCCATTCCGTGGAAAAACCTGTATAATAAGGTTTCGGGTCCTCGCCTTGAAGGCCCACGGGATGGGATGAGAACGTGGAGCACCAATACTTGGGGAAGAATAACTCCTTGTATTGATGCTTCACTGTGCCGACGGGTCATGCCAAAATTTTTCAAAATTTAATAAAACTTTTTAAAAAACTTAAATTTTTTAATTTTAAAAATTTTTCATTTTAGTGTCAATACATGCTCTATCTTTGAATCAAATTTTGGTGGCTTGCTTTTGGTTTCGTAATGTTTTTGTTTTTTTTTATTTTCGGCTTTTTCGGAAAAAATTTTATTTTTCAAACTTAAAATATCTAAATTCTTTAAAAATTTAAATTTTTGAAACTTTTCGATATTTTTTTTCAAAATTTAAATTTTATTATTGACCCCTGAGAGACGGCTGCACTAACGTTGCAGTACGACTCAGCCTTTAAAAATGGCTTTGCGTGGTGGGCCAATTACACACCACGTGAAAAATATCCTTTACAGATGGGGATACCACACATCTGTCCCCAAATTAAAAATGGCCGCTGGTGGGCTTGATGCACCAGAAAAAATAGTCTGCTGGCGGACTTTCCAACTGTTCTCAGCCTGACCAGTTGTTAATGGTTGGGACACCAGTACCCCCTTTTCACAATTTTTGGTCGTAGAGTGAAAACCATGTTTAACATGGTTGGCAACTCTACTTTTTGTTAAATTAATTCAATTTGTTTTTTTGTTATATTTTGTTTTTAATGTTTTAGCCTTTTTCTATGAGATCCGTCGCGTTATTATTTTCATTAGTTTTTTTAACTTTTTATTGAATCTTCATCGCGTTTTGTCATTTCACATTGTTTTCGCGTTTTGTGGCGAATTGCTCTTAATTTATTTTCTTTTTTTCAGATATTTTAAATAATTATTTTATTTTCTATATTTTAAATGCCTTCAAGACAGCAAAACAACCGGAGGAAACGTAAGTTAAGTTATTTGGCTGAAAGTAAGTTTGGTAGTGATGCAACTAATAGTTGCGAGGTTGACGGGGTTTCCAATGATGGTAAATATTTGAATGTTAATTCACCCGGGGTTAGTTTAGGTGATGGTATTTTAGATAGTGTATCAATGGTTGATGGTGTTGAATTACATTCAGAGAATGTTTTGGTTGAGTGTGGGAGTAGTGCTGTAAGTAGTATGGTTAAAGGTACGAATGGTAGTGTTTTAATGGTTGATGGTTCTGAAATTAGGGGTTCTAATGTTGATGGTTCGTTACCTGGGAGTTCATTGGATGAAAGTTTTATTGTTGAAAATTTTTTGGTTGATAATTTTTTGGTAGATGGTTCTTTAGTTGGGAGTTCTGGTGTTGAAGGGAATTTAAGTTGTTTAAGAGACCAAGACAAAATATCTGTAGTGTCTCAGAGTGTTTCCATGGGTAGTGAATTGATGGATACCAGTTTAAATAATAATAAAGGTGGTAGACCTAGGAAGATTAAGAGAGCTGGCGGTAGGCCGAAACGAGATAGTGTGGGGAAGCATACTTTTGCAAATAAATCAATTGATTCTAATGATAATATGAATATTAATTTTGTTCCTGAATTTTTGTCTATTGATTTGTTAGATATTCCTTTTGGTCCTATGCCTAATGATGATAATAGGATTTTTACCGATGATATTGTTTTTCAAAGGCCCGAAATTAATAGTTTGTGGTCAGATCCTAATATGTGGTTACAAGATAGTTTCGTTTTTATTTACTTAAAATTTTTATCATATCGTTCTAATTTAAATGTTGTTGTTGTCTCGCCTCAATTTGCTGTTGTTGATTACCATTTTGGGCAGGGTGTTGAGCCTCCTAATATTTTTGATTGTTGTTTTAATTATAACCAGGATTATGATATTTTATTAATTCCAATTATTTTTCCTGGTCATTTTGGGTTGGTAGTTTTTGATCGTTCAGATCGTGCAAATCTTTCTTGCATTTTTGTTGATTCTTTGCCTTCTGTTAATCGTTTAACCGATGTTTCTTGTGGTGTTTTCGATCAGCGGCGTGTTGATTTAATTAAAAGGTGTATTTGTGATTTGACACCTGGTCTTTTTATTGACAATATAAATATTCAAGTTTTGCCCCGTTCTCAATTTACTGAACAAAGAGATGGGATTAATTGTGGGTTTTATGTTTGTCTTTATTCGGAATTGTTTTTGTTTAATAATAAATCGCTAATAATTCCAAATTTAAATATTCAATATGAGAGGAAGCGTATTTTATGGCACCTTTCACAATTGATTCTTTCGAATGATATTGATTATGTTGGGATTTTTGATTATAATCCTAGAAATGTAGCTCGTGTGAATAATCCTGTTGTGAATAATACATCTAATGTGAATTGTTTTCAGTTTAATTTAGAATTTCCAGAAGACATACAAGAAAATTGTGTAGTTAATAATTTTCCAGTAGTCAATATTGAACCAGATCCCCCTTCAGAAAATTTAAGGAGGTCTGAAAGGATTAGGTTGATGCAAAAAAATGATGTTTATGAGTTAAATATAAGTAAAATTACACTTAAAACGTTGAACGAAATTACATCTACTTGTCATAGAGCTCATAAATTATTTCCGTGTGCAGATGTGCGAGCTAGACACGTCGTTAATTATTACGATTCAGGAAATCTAGGAGATGAAGATTGTTATTATTGTGGTGCAATGTTGTTTAATTCTGAAGTTAATGATGCACACCTAAAAAAGTTTAAAAAGACTTCATCTTCGTATTGTTGCCGTTGCGGTTTGGTTGTACTCCCCTCATTTAAACCCCATCCGCAGTTATTAAGAGATTTAACTATGGGAGATACGCAAGATTCTTTAGATTTTTTAAAAAAGCAAAATATATATAATTCCCTATTGGCTTTTGCGTCAGTTTATGTTGGACATAGAGAAAGCAAACTCGATGGTGGTATCAGTTACATGTTAAACGGCGAGTTCGTTAGGAAAATGAGTTCGATGATTGCTGGAGATTCTGGGCCCTCATTTTCCCAATTATATATATTAGATGCTGATACAGCTTTTAAACACAGAGTTTCGAATATTGCATATGGTGGGGATAGAGTCAATCCAGAGTTGTTAAAGAGTTTAGACACTCTTCTCCGAAATTGCCACCCTCTTGCAAATACTTATAAAAGTTTTCATGAACAATATTTAGATAAATTAAGAAGGGATGGACCAGATTCAGTGGAAAACTTTAGACTTGTACTTTTGGAGGACCGGGAAGCGCCAGAGCTTATAAGAGATAATTCCTTACATGTTAGACAAGTGAATCTTCCCACAGAGGAAACTTTATTTTCATTACATACCGAGTCAAGTGAACCTCCTATTATAAAAGGTCTTTTTATCACTAATGAGGAAGGGAAATTATTTATTTTTAAACCACATCATCCTCAAACTGACACTTTGTGTTACCCTCTTTTATTTCCATGTGGGGATGATAGTTACCACCCTAAGATTCCATTTGCTAGAAAAGTTTTAAATGAAGATATAAGTGATAATGAGTGTTCTGATTGCGAAGATGATCCTCTTTTAGACACTAAGCGCAAAACTATTAGTATTCGTGATTATGTTAAATATAGATTAGCAGTAAGGAAACAGGAAGATTATCATAATATTTGGAATTCTGGGGAGGCTTAAGTCAAAAATTTGCTTTAGACTACGCAGCAAGGATAGATTCTGATGTGGCAGATTATTTGCGAAGGGACGATTTAGATTTAAGAGCTTCTCTTCCTGAGCCTGCTTTAAGATGGTTAGCAAGAGACAGTAATGCCAATAGTATTGCAGATATAGGACACTGTGTTATGTTTAGAAAAGAGCATCCTGGCACAAGGCCATATTTTCAAGACATGTTTTACGACGCGACTACTCTTATGGCAAGAAGCCGAAAACCTGAAAATGCGTCCTTTATGTTCACATTTACGAGTAATCCACGGTGGCCAGAAATTAAAAGAAATATGTTACGTGATAACCAGAAAAGTGTGGATAGATTTGATATTATTAGCAGAGTATATGAAGATAAATTAAGAGAAATTCATTACTTATTAAATAAAAAACATATTTTCGGAAAAATTTTAGGTTATGCAGAAAGTAGGGAGTTCCAAAAAAGGATTGGCGGTCCTCATTTACATAGAGTTTTCTGTACTGATATTGTTGCAACGCCCGATAATATTTCTAATTTAATTTGGGCACATATACCTCCTGAACCTCCAGCAACCGATAATTCACCATGGGCTAATTTCATGAGAAAGGTTCGGGAATTATTACCCCTTTATCAGTTTCATGACTGTGGGGAACATTGTAAGAAAGCTAATGGAAAATGTAAAAAGGGGTTTCCAAAACCATTTAGTAAAATAACAGTTTTGCATGCTAATAAGCCAGCAGAATACTATCGGCCTAGCCCAGACGATGGCGGTGAAACATTAAAAATAAAACGGGGTAGAGCGTGGATAACTTATGATAATACGAAAGTAGTGCCATATAATCCGCTCATTTTAGTTATGTTTGAATGCCACCATAACTTAGAATTCGCTTACGGCCAAACAGATAATTTAAAATACGCGTTAAAATATCCTTTTAAGGGGTCCAGCTTTTCTTACGTACGGAGTGAAATTAACGGTCTTATAACTGTAGATGAACCGTTGCATTATGCAAGAATGATATACCGTAGCCCGACTGAAGCATATTCTCGGATTATGTCTTTCAAATATGCATTTTTATCACATATAGTAATACCGTTAAGTATTCATTTACCAGACAACCAGAAAATTTATTTTACGAGTAAAAATGCAAGTAAAATTATTAGTGCTATTAATGCAGGTAAAATTCCAGATTCCCGTCTTTCGGCTTATTGGAAGTTATGTATTTCTGATTCTGCAGCTAAAAATATTCTTTTTGAAAATATTCCTGAAACATATGCATTTAATAAAAATGATAAAGTTTGGAAAAAGTTAAATATTTCTGAGAAAAATAAAAATCGTAAACCTCGTATCGGGAGAATTTATACCGTGTCCCCAAGAGATCCAGAATTGTTCGCTTTATATATTTTAACAAAACATTTTCCTGGGACACCAAAAGATTTGTTAACTGTTAATGGACATGAATGTCAAACCTTTGCCGAAGCGGCAAGATTGCGAGGGTTATTTGAAGATAATAATGTATGGGAGCGTACTTTAAGAGAAGGGTCAATATCTCTCAATCCTTCCCAAATGAGACAGTTGTTTGCAAATATACTCGTATTTGGTGGTACTGAAAAGTGTGTGATAGATGGGCTTTTACTTTGGAATATGTTTGTTGATCATTTTTATGATAGGAGGTGTACAGAAGCAGAGAAATTAATACGTATTGACAGAGCTTTAGCAATTATAGAAAAACTTTTATTAAGTAACGGTCGTAGTTTACAAGAATTTAACCTCCCTCTTCCCAATAATTCAATAAGAAACAATCCTGACAGAGCTCTTGATGAATTTTTCTTTCCACATCATATTAATGATGATGAAATGGATGAAGCTATAGATACGTCTATTTACGATAACACAAACTTAAATCCAGAACAGCAAAGATTTTTTAATTTAATTAGAGCTTCAGTTTTAGATCCTAATACTAAAAATAAATTATTTTTCTTGTCTGGTGATGGTGGTACGGGGAAAACTTTCCTCCTTAATTATATTATTTATAAATTACGAGAAATGAGATTAAAAGTATTAGCAACCGCCTCGACCGGTATAGCAGCCACTAATTTTTACGCGGGAGGAATGACATTCCATTCAGCTTTTAGATTCGGTATTAATGTGGAACCTGATGTAATTCCACCCGTAACCGTAGATAGTTACTTTGGGCGCAGAATAATTGAAGCTAATTTGGTAATAGTAGATGAAGTCACAATATTAAATAAAACAATTTTTGAAAACGTAAATCTTTTATGTAAGAAGTTAATTCCTCAATATAAAAACGAACCGTTTGCGGGAAAAATTGTAATAATATCAGGTGATTGGAAGCAGTCTCTTCCTGTAGTTGAGGAATCTTCGGCTCCTGGAGCACAGGTAGCAGCGTCGATTCAATCCTCGGAGTTGTATGGAAGATTTGAAAAACATAGGTTAATGCAGAATATGAGAGTAATTCCATCTGAAATTCAATTTAAGGATTGGCTTTATAGTATAGGAACAGGTCAAACAGGCGATTCAGTTATAATTCCTGAAGCTATGCGAGTTAATTCAAGGCAAGAATTGTATGCATTTGTTTTTAACACAGGTTTTGATGCACCTGTTACAGATTTGTTAAAACGTTTAATTCTTTCACCAACTAATAGAGTAGTAGATGTGATTAACTCAGAAATTATTGATTTAATAAACGCGCCTCTTCACGAGTATTTGTCAATAGATAGCCCTACAAGTGAGAACCCTTTTGCTTATAACTTAGCCGATTATGAAGTAGCCCAATTAAACAGACTAACGCCTAAGGGGTTGCCAGCGCACAATATAAAGCTTAAAGTAGGTGCAGTAATAGTATTACTTCAAAATTTAAATACCCAAAAGGGTTTATGTAACGGTACCAGAATGATAGTTAGGCGTTTACATCAAGATTTAATTGAAGCGGAAACTATAAGTGGTTCTTCAGAACGTGGTATTGTTGTGGGAATTTGCAGAGCAAGAAATAGCTATAAGGAACTTCGTCCGGACGGAGTTAGTTTTGAAAGATTCCAATTCCCAGTAAGGGTAGCATTTTGTATGACAATAACTAAAGCCCAGGGGCAAACATGTGAACGTTTAGGACTTGATATTCTTGATGAACCATTCGCACATGGTCAGACTTATACGGCTTTTTCAAGATGCAGAAGTGGGGAAAATATAAGAGTATTTGCACCCGGTAAAACGCCCGATAATAATGGTAATATTTCGATGAGAAATGTAGTAGCAAGAGGAATCCGTTTTGATTAAATTTAATAATATAGTAGAATGGAAAAATAGTGTTAAAATTTAGGTAAAACTTCTTTTAGGGGTATACTTTAAAATCAAAAAAAACGAAGGTTAAATTTTAGGGGTAAACTTACATTAAAAAAACAAAAAGGCCAAAATAAATAAAAAAATAAAAAAGGCCAAAAGAGTGAGACCACTTCAACACTCTTTAAAAAAGAACGAGACCACTTCAACGTTCTAAAAAATAAAAAGGCCAAAATAAAAAAAATAAAAAAAGGCCAAAAGAGTGAGACCACTTCAACACTCTTTAAAAAGAACGAGACCACTTCAACGTTCTAAAAAATAAAAAGGCCAAAAGATATAAAAAAAGGCCAAAAGAGTGAGACCACTTCAACACTCTTTAAAAGAACGAGACCACTTCAACGTTCTAAAAAATAATAGGCCAAAATAAAAAAAAATAAAAAAGGCCAAAAGAGTGAGACCACTTCAACACTCTTTAAAAAGAACGAGACCACTTCAACGTTCTAAAAATAAAAAAGGCCAAAATAAAAAAAGGCCAAAATAAATAAAATAAAAAAGGCCAAAAGAGTGAGACCACTTCAACACTCTTTAAAAAGAACGAGACCACTTCAACGTTCTAAAAATAAAAAAGGCCAAAAAAAAAGGCCAAAATAAATAAAATAAAAAAGGCCAAAAGAGTGAGACCACTTCAACACTCTTTAGAAAGAACGAGACCACTTCAACGTTCTAAAAATAAAAAAGGCCAAAATAAATAAAAAAAAATGGCCAAGAGTCAGACCACTTTAAAACTATAAGTAAGAATTCCGACCCCACCGGGGCGGGGTACAGGGTTTGCCCGTTTACCTCCGTGCACCTCCACGTGGTGTACCCTGGGCATTGTTGTATAATAATAAAATGTTATACAACAATGGCTAAGCACGGTAAAAAACGGGATGATTTGAATTATAATAAAGAATGTAATTGTTTCTAGCGGCGCGCGAAGCGCGCCCCAAAGCCGTTAGGCTTTCCAACGGGCACCCCAAAATTTTACCGCCAAAGTATCCTAATAGGAATTGCATACGCACTACGCCGCCATCGCATACGTAACCCACAGCTAGTTATATTATACTAAAAAAAACCTCATGTTGCCCCTTCTTTTGGGGGGGAAAACGGCCATTTTTCATTCAAAAAAGTGCACGGGTCGTAGGCTTTCCAGAGGATTTTTTTGAGTTGCACATTAGTCCTACAACTTTTGATGGCGCATTCAGGAAAATTATAGATTTGGCGCCAAAACGTACCCCCGCGCCGAAATGGCCAAGTTGAAAATTCAAACGGCTATAACTCAGGATGCGAAAGTCAGATCGAAAAACGCTTGGGGGGAGGATTTTAAGTTGAAATGGGTACTATATCGTGAAAAAAATTTCAGACCCCTGGGATCAACTGTCCGACCTGTGGAGGTTGGCAAAAATTCACCGATTGTCGGTGAATTGTCCTACCGTGTCCGACGAAAATCACCGACAATTTACAAATTATATACCAATCGAAAGCTCTCATCGAGCTGAGTCTGAAAAAATTTAGTTTAATTTTTTCTGACCATTTTTACAAAAGTTACAAAGTGTCAAAGGGTCAAAATGTCCAGGACCCCTATCGGGAAGGGTGGCTCCCATTGGATGTAATTATAACTTTGCTTATGAGAGGCCAAATCGCTCCAACTCTTTTTTAGTATGTTAGGGGACATAGTTGGCTAAAATTTTGTTGGTGGACACTTGAGTCTGGGATTTGGTTCTGGGGGTGTTATGGTTCAAAAGGTCCGGGTCGAAAAGTCGACTTTTTAACGCGTGAATTGAAACTCGATTTGAATATCCTATGTTATAGAGCGTCCCTTGAAACCTCTAAAAATATATAGTTTGTTGCGGGTCCACTTGAGTCTCAGAAAGTTATAGCCCAAAAAGTGACATTTTGGGGGTCAAAATTGGTCGGTTTTTTGGGTATAACTTTTTTTAAAAAATTTTTAAAAATAAACGGACTTCGGATTCGGATTCAGCACCTATTAGAGTACCATAAAACACATTAATCTCGATATCGATTTTTTGAGACATTTTTGAAGAGGTACACCTATCGAAATTTTTAGGTGAAATTTATATCGAGTGCAACTTTTCGAGATTTTGTCGTAATTAAACGAATTAAAGTTTATAAAATCGAATAAAAAATTACAAATTTTTTGAGCTATTTAACTTTTTGAAAAATTTCACCCGAGGCCTGGTAGGGTCGATTTTTTCAAAATTCAAAATTTTTCGGTTTTTTGAAATTTTTTGGGGTATATCGAGGCTGAGGGTTGTTGCAAATATTTTTATAAAATAGAGCAGAATTTTTACTATATATTAAGCTTTTAAAATGTTACAAAAGGGTTTATTTTTGGGGAGTTATGAATTTTTGAAAAATTACGTAAATTTTTCGGTCGAAATTTTCGGCCAAAAAAATTTTTTTCCAAAAATGGGTATAGATGGGCCAAATGTTATATCAATCGAAAGCTCTCATCGAGCTGAGCATGAAAATATTTTTTTCAAAATTTTCTGACCATTTTGTACAAAGTTACAAAAGGTCGAAATTTCAGGTGTGGGGGTTTGGGGGCCGAAGGCCCCCACCGAGGCCGAAGGCCGAGGATTTTGGGGGCGAGGGCCGAAGGCCCGAGCTTCGACCCATCCCTGAAGGCAGAGCAAAGACTCACCGAGGCCGAAGGCCGAGGAGTTTGGGGGCGAGGGCCGAAGGCCCGAGCTGCGACCCATCCCGGAAGGCAGAGCAAAGATTCACCGAGGCCGAAGGCCGAGGAGTTTGGGGGCGAGGGCCGAAGGCCCGAAGCAATGAAAAGGCAGGGCTAATCTTTCCGGCGAGGGCCGAAGGCCCGAAGCAATGAAAAGGCAGGGCAAATCTTAATTGTTTCTAGCAGCGCGCGAAGCGCGCCCCAAAGCCGTTAGGCTTTCCAACGGGCACCCCAAAATTTTACCGCCAGAGAGCTACAAAACGCATTGCATACGCACAACGCCGCCATCGCATACGTAACCCACAGCTAGTTATATTATACTAAAAAAAACCTCCTGGTGGCCCTCTTTTTGGGGGGGATTTTCATTCAAAAAAGTGCACAGCCTCCATGTTTGCTCGAGTATTTTTTTGAGTTGTACATTGGTCCTACAACTTTTTGTCGCGCATTTGGGAAAATTATAGATTTGGCGCCAAAACGTACCGCTGCGCCGAAACGGCCAAGTTGAAAATTCAAACGGGTGTAACTCGGAATGCGAAAGTCAGATCGAAAAACGCTTGGGGAAAGGGCACTGGTCCGGTTCAAGGTCTAAAACTCTGAAAAAAATTTGGAGTCCTCGGATCATGCCCTGAGGCGGTAGGCGATGACAAAAATGGTACACTTTGTCCAAAATCGAGACATGGTGTCCGACGAAATTCACCGACAATTTACAAATTATATACCATTCGAAAGCTCTCGTCGAGCTAAGTCTGAAAAAATTTAGTTTAATTTTTTCTGACCATTTTGTACAAAGTTATAAAACGCCAAAGGGTCAAAATGTCCAGGACCCCTATCGGGAAGGGTGGCTCCCATTGGGTCTGATTATAAAAGTGCTTATGAGAAGCCAAATCGCTCCAACTCTTTTTTCATATGTTGGGGCCCTAAGTGTACTAAAATTTTGTTGGGAGACACTTGAGTCTGGGACTTTGATTTGGGGGTGATATGGTTCAAAAGGTAGAAGTCGAAAAATCGACTTTTTGTAAGAGGTCGAGTCACCCGTTTTCGATAGCCTAAGTGAAAGAGCGTCCCCTGGCGGTCAGAAAAATATATACTTTGTTGGGGGTCCACTTGAGTCTAGAAAAGTTATAGCCAAAATGGCCAAATGTCGCAAATCGGTTTTTAGACTCTAACTTCCCGGGGAATTTTTCAAAAATTTTTCTGAGACCGGATATCGACTCAGCGGGTTCTAAAGCACCATATAGGACGTTTTTTGACCCAAAATTAAAAAATTTTTTTCCCTCGTGTTCCCTTGTGGGCCCAAAACATTTTGTCGTTTTTTATGGGTAGCGGTCTTTTGTACCTTTTTTATATCTCGGGAACGGCTGTTGGGAATTGGATGGGACTTGGGGGATATTAGGTAGTTGCGTATGGGGAGTTTGATAGGCATGGCCGTTTTGGTGCCGCACTTGAGTGTGGCACCGAAATGGCCGGATGAAAAATTCAAAGTGTTATAACGGGTTTTTGAGAAGTGGGGGTTCTGGGGCCTGGGAGTTTTGTTGTAGGGGAGGCTGTGAGAAACTTATAAATAGTTGGACACTTGAGTCTCAGATGAACTTTTGGGGGTCATATGGGTCAATGAGTCGCGGTTTTACAATAAACTTTTTCTGAAGAGTCGGGTCAGCTTTTTTCTATTGCCTATTCGAAAGAGCGTTTCCTGGGGCTCCGAAAAAGGTATACTTTGTTGGGGGTCCACTTGAGTCTCAAAAAGTTATAGCGGATGTTCGCAAATGTAGCAAATCTTTTTGAGACTCTAACGTCCCAGGGAATTTTTTATTAATTTTTCTGAGACCTAATATGGATACAGCGCATCTAAATACACCATATTGGTCGTTTTTTGACCTAAAATTAAAAAAATTTTTTCCCGACCCCATTCCAAAAGGGGTACCCCTTTTGGGGGATTTTCGCGAATTTTAAAGTGACCATAACTTTTTATGGGATTTTCGGATTGGGATGGGGTTTCTTTTGAAAAATAGTCCTAAAAATTAGAAATTTTATCACCGAAGAAAATTTCGAAAAAAGTCGAAATTGAACCCATAGGGATCGAATTTCGAAAAACCCAAAATTTTTCGGTTTTTCGAAAAATTTTCGACATTTTTGCCGGCGATTCTACTCGAACGTATTTTTCCTGGATAGAGCAGATTTTTCTGCATAAAATAAGCTATTAAAATGTTCAAGAAAGGTTAACTTTAAAAAAGTTATGAATTTTTTAAAATTTGGGTGATTTTTCCGGCCAAAATTTTCGGCCTAAAAAATATTTTTTTCAAAATGGATATAAATGGGCCAAATGATATATTAATCGAAAGCTCTCATTGAGCTATGTTTAAAAATAATTTTTGTAAAATTTTCTAAACATTTTGTCCAAAGTTATAGACGGTTAAAGTTTTGAGTCTGGGGGTACTTATCCCTGGTGGGGTACCAAAGGAGGGGTAATAAATTAAAAAGACTTACGTTATATTGTAGAGCATCCTGAAACCCACCAAAAAACATTACTTTTTTGAGGATCCACTTGAGTCTTAAAAAGTTATGTCCAATGTTCGCAAATGTCGGAAATATTTTTGAGACTCTAACGTCCCTGCGAATTTTTTAAAATTTTTTCTGAGACCGGATATGGACTCAGCGCATATTAATACACCACATAGGTCGTTTTTGGTGAAAAAATTCGAAAATTTTTTCCCGACCCCATTCCTAAAGGGGTACCCCTTTTGGGGGATTTTCGGATAATTTTAAGTGACCATAATTTTTTTTAGAATTTTCGGATTGGGATGGGGTTTCTTTATAAAAATAGAACTAAAAATTAGAAATTTTTGAAGCCGAAAAAATTTCGAAAAAAGTTGAAATTGAACCCGTGGGGGTCGAATTTCGAAAAACTCAAAATTTTTCGGTTTTTCGAAAAATTTTCGGGATTTTTGCCGGCGTTTCGCGCTAAAAGTATTTTTCCTGAATAGAGCTTATTTTTCTCTATAGAATAAGCTTTTAAAATTTTTCAAAAAGGTCAACTTTGAAAAAGTTATGAATTTTTTAAAAATTCGGTGATTTTTCTGGCCCAAATTTTCGGCCAAAAAAATAAATTTTTCAAAATGGCCATAAATAGGCCAAATGTTATATCAATCGAAAGCTCTTATCGAGCTGAGTATAAAAATATTTTTTGCAAAATTTTCTGACTATTTTGTAAAAAGTTACAAAAGGTCGAAATTTCGGGTGTGGGGGCCCAAGGCCCCCAAACGGCGGCCTGAGGCCCGCCATGCGAGGGCCGAAGGCCCGAGCTTTCAACCCATCTATAACACAGAGCAATGGTCAAAGGCAGGGCAGTCTTTACTTGCGAGGGCCGAAGGCCCGAGCTTCAACCCATCTAAAAGGCTGAGAAATAGTCGAAGGCAGGGCGAGGAGATGGCCTCGCCGTTTGGCGAGGGCCGAAGGCCCGAGCTTTCAACCCGTCTAAAGGGCTGAACAATAGTCAAACGCAGGGCAAATTTACCGGCGAGGGCTGAAGGCCCGAGCTTCAACCCATCTAAAAGGCAGAGCAATGGTCAAAGGCAGGGCAAACTTTACCGGCGAGGGCCGAAGGCCGAAGCAACGCTCGGGCCGAAGGCCCGAGCTTCAACCCATCTAAAAGGCAGAGCAATGGTCAAAGGCAGGGCAAACTTTACCGGCGAGGGCCGAAGGCCGAAGCAACGCTCGGGCCGAAGGCCCGAGCGATGTCAAAGGCAGGGCAATGTCAAAGGCAGGGCAAACTTTACCGGCGAGGGCCGAAGGCCCGAAGCAACGCTCGGGCCGAAGACCCGAAGCAACGCTCGGGCCGAAGACCCGAGCTTCAACCCTTCTAAAAGGCAGAGCAATGGTCAAAGGCAGGACAAACTTTATCGGCGAGGGCCGAAGGCCTGAAGCAACGCTCGGGCCGAAGGCCCGAGCTTTCAACCCATCTAAAAGGCAGCACAACGAATTAAAAAGCAGGGCTAAACTTTGCCGGCGAGGGCCGAAGGCCCGAGCTTTCAACCCATCTAAAAGGCAGAGCAACGAATTAAAAGCAGGGCTATACTTTGCCGGCGAGGGCCGAAGGCCCGAGCTTTCAACCCATCTAAAAAGCAGAGCAACGAATTAAAAGCAGGGCTATACTTTGCCGGCGAGGGCCGAAGGCCCGAGCTTTCAACCCATCTAAAAGGCAGAGCAACGAATTAAAAGCAGGGCTATACTTTACCTACGAGGGCCGAAGGCCCGAGCTTTCAACCCATCTAAAAGGCAGCACGACGAATTAAAAAGCAGGGCAAAACTTTGCTGGCGAGGGCCGAAGGCCCGAGCTTTCAACCCATCTAAAAGGCAGCACGACGAATTAAAAAGCAGGGCTAAACTTTGCCGGCGAGGGCCGAAGGCCCGAGCTTTCAACCCATCTAAAAGGCAGCACAACGAATTAAAAAGCAGGGCTAAACTTTGCCGGCGAGGGCCGAAGGCCCGAGCTTTCAACTCATCTAAAAGGCAGAGCAACGAATTAAAAGCAGGGCTATACTTTGCCGGCGAGGGCCGAAGGCCCGAGCTTTCAACCCATCTAAAAGGCAGCACAACGAATTAAAAAGCAGGGCTATACTTTGCCGGCGAGGGCATAAGGCCCGAGCTTTCAACCCATCTAAAAAGCAGAGCAACGAATTAAAAGGCAGGGCACAACTTTACCGGCGAGGGCCGAAGGCCCGAGCTTTCAACCCATCTAAAAGACAGAGCAATGAATTAAAAGGCAGGGCACAACTTTACCGGCGAGGCCGAGCTTTCAACCCATCTAAACGGCAGAGCAACGAATTAAAAGGATGGGCAAACTTTACCGGCGAGGGCCGAAGGCCCAAGCTTTCAACCCATCTAAACGGCAGAGTAACGAATTAAAAGGATGGGCAAACTTTACCGGCGAGGGCCGAAGGCCCGAGCTTTCAACCCATCTAAAAGACAGAACAATGAATGAATATGCAGGGCTTAACTTTACAGGCGAGGGCCGAAGGCCCGAGCTTTCAACCCATCTCTGAAGGCAGGGCTAAACTTTACCAGCGAGGGCCGAAGGCCCGAGCTTTCAACCCATCTGAAAAGCAGAGCAATAGTAAAAGGCAGAGAAAACAACTGGCGAGGGCCGAAGGCCCGAGCTTAAAACCCATCCCGCAACGAATAGCGAGGGCCGCAGGCCCGAAGCAATGAAAAGGCGGGGAAAAACTTACCGGCGAGGGCCGAAGGCCCGAAGCAATGAAAAGGCTGGGCGAAAACATCCATTTTTCAAAAAAATTTTAAAGGTGGCCAAATGATATATCAAATGAAAGCTCTCAGTGAGCTGAGTCAAAAAATAATATCAGAAAAATTTTCTGACCATTTTGTACAAAGTTATTCTTGGGCAAAACTTCGACCATCGCAAATAAACATTCTAGCAGCGCGCGAAGCGCGCCCCAAAGCCGTTAGGCTTTCCAACGGGCACCCCAAACTAAACAGCCAGAGTATCCTAATAGGAATTGCATACGTAAGTTACCGCCATCGCATACGTAACCCAGAGCTAGTTATAATAGTATAAAAAAACCCCAACTTCAACTTTAAAAAAACTCAGGCTCCCGGCCGAAGGCCGGGAGCCCCCGGAAAGTTATGGAAGGGTCCTACAACTTTTTGATGGCTATTCAGGAAAACTCTAACCTCGGCGCCACGACCTTTCCTTTGCGCCGAAACGACCCCCTGTGATTTTATATCTCGTGAACCAGAACCTGGAGCAAAAAACTTCTGCTGGTAGGATTTTAAGTTGGAGTAGGTAGATATATGCAGGAAAAAAACCGGACCCGAAATCCGAACTTGGAGGGTACTTATGCCTTTCCAAAAATTCACATAATGTCCGTGAATTGTCGATTTTGTCGGACTTGAGTGTTGTTTTTAAGCTATATCTTGGAAACGGCTGGGGGGATTTAGATGGGACCTGGGGGGTTATAGGTATGTGGCTATGGGGAATTTTTTGGGATAGGTCGTTTTGGTGCCGCACTTAAGTGTGGCACCGAAATGGCCGGATGAGTGCTTCAAAGTGTTATAACGCGTTTTAGAGTGGTGGGGGGTTTTCGCGCCTGGGAGTGATGTTGTAGGGCTGGATTTTGGGAAAATATTTGGTGTTGGACATTAGAGTCTCGGGTGAACTTTTGGGGGTGATATGGTCCAAAGAGTCGGGGTCGAAAAGTCGACTTTTTTAAAGGGTCGTTTCGGGTCTCTTCGATAGCCAGTTCGAAAGAGAGTCCTCTGGGGCTCCGAAAAAGGTATAATATGTTGGGGGCCCCTTGAGTCTCAAAAAGTTATCGCGAATGTTCGCAAATGTCGCAAATCTTTTTGAGACTCTAACGTCCTGGGAAAATTTTTTAAAATTTTTCTGACGCCGGATTCGTACTCAGCGGTTGTCAGAGCAACATATAGGGCGAATTTTGGGTCAAAATTCGAAAATTTTGTCCCACCCCTATTTCTAAATTGGGTACGTACGCCTTTTGGGGAATTTAGGGATTTTTTAATCCGACATAACTTTTTTGGGGTGGAAGGATTGAGACGGGGTTTTTTTCATAAAATCGAGTAAAAAATTAGGTATTTTATCACCCGAGAAAATTTCGAAAAAAGTTGAAACTGAACCTGTAGGGGTCGAATTTCGAAAAACCCAAAATTTTTCGGTTTTTCGAAAAAATTTCGGGTTTTTTGCCGGCAGTTCGGGGCGTAGTTATTTTTCCTGGATCGAGCAGATTTTTCTGCATATTGTTGGATTTTAAAATGTTCAAAGAAAGTTAACTTTAAAAAAGTTATGATTTTTTGAAAATTTGGGTAATTTTTTTGGTCGAAATTTTAGGCCAAAAAATATTTATAATAATCTTCCAGTTCGGTTAAAAAAAGTCCCTGGCCCGAACGAAGTCAGAATATTCTTCATAAAAATGTACATATTTATAATTTAACACACATTTTGTTCCCTTTTTTGGCTGTACTTTAGTACGTGGGTGCAGGCTTTAAATTACAAATGTTATATCATTTGAAAGAGCTAGTCGAGCTGAGTCGAATGCCATCAAAATTAGCTCTAGGAAAAATTTTTGAACCGAGATACAGGCGATTGAAAATCGAAAAACCATAGGGGGGACCAAGCACTTTTTTGGGATGAAAAATTCGAAAATGCAAATGATACCTCATTCGAAAGAGCTCCTCGAGCTGAGTCGAATAACACCAAAATCAACGAAATCCGACTTGATTAGACAAAGTTATGATCTTTTATTTTAGCTCCTTACCTATGGCATCTGTGGAGATTTTTGCTGCTACGGAGGCCCCAAATACGTCCAGAGCAAGGGAGATAGGAATAGGTTTATGTTACGAACCCAGACCCATCGCCCGTAGACTCCCCGCGAGGCGCGTGCCGCAAAACCCCGCGCGAAGCGCGGGTTTTGCACAAGCGCCTCGCCGACGCTCCATAGGTTTAGGTTTTTTGTTTATTTTTTGTGTCATAACTTTGTCTAATCTTGTCCAATCACGGTGATTTTGGTGTCATTCGACTCAGCTCGTCGAGCTCTTTCGAATGAGGTATTATTTGTATAAAAAATTTTTTATTCCAAAAATCGCCCTTTTGGACCTTCGATTTTTAGGAGTCTATATCTCGGTTCATTCAAGTCGGATTCCGTTGATTTTGGTTTTATTCGACTCAGCTCGACGAGCTCTTTCGAATGAGGTATAATTTGCATTTTCGAATTTTTCACCCCAAAAAAGTGCTTGGTCCCCCCTATGGTTTTTCGATTTTCAATCGCCTGTATCTCGGTTCAAAAATTTTTCCTAGAGCTAATTTTGGTGGCATTCGACTCAGCTCGACTAGCTCTTTCAAATGATATAACATTTGTAATTTAAAGCCTGCACCCACGTACTAAAGTGACCCCCCTTTTTTAAATATTTAAAATTAATTTTTCGAATTTTACAAACTGAAAAAATTTTTGCTTTTTAAATTTATTTTCGGCTAAACTACAGTTTCCGGATCAGGCTCAGAATTGGAGGATTTATATGTCATTCGAAAGAGCTCGTCGAGCTGAGTCGAACGACACCAAAATTATTCAGCGGAAAAAATTCTGAGCCGAGTTACAGACCCCTAAATTTCAAAAAACCATAGTAAAACAAAAAACCATAGTAAAGTTCAAAAAACCAAAAAACCATAAAAAAACCATCTAATATTCCTTTAAAATCCTCACCTAATTTAACAAACAAAATCTTTCAAAACAATGTTAAAACAAAAAATACTAATAATACCACCAAATATTCTCAAGAATGGATTGGTGTGGTTTGTTGAAGTATATTTACATAAGTATATATCTGAATAACCTGACATTCATTTTTTCTCAAAAATGTTGACTTATTTTTACATTCCAATCCTACCTTGACCGTAATCTGATACTTTTAATTAAAATTTTTGAAAATAAATATTTTTTGTTTAATTTTATATTTTTTTCCGTTTAACAATTTTAGTCAATCTTTTAGACAATCTTCTTCTAATTTAATTGTATTTTAATTTATTTATTTAATTAAAATAATTTATTTATTTGTTTTAGACACATACTCGAAAACATTCTGGATATAAACCTTTCTCTTGTGATTGTTGCGAAAAAACATTTCAAAGAAAAGTAAAAACAAATAAGTTAATTAATTTTTATGAAAGAATATTTTTAAAAAAAAAGGTTGACCGTCGCCGACATATGGAAACTCATCATTCAACATATTTAAGAAGAACAACAATACCTTTAATAGAAACTAATAGTTGTAGTAATAGACAAAATGAATTAAGAAAAAATATTATAAAATCTCCAAAAATTACTAAAAAAAAATAATACTAAAAAAAACCTCCTGGTGGCCCTTCTTTTGGGGGGATTTCGCTTTCAAAAAATCAGGCTCCTCAGCGTTTGCCGAGGGATTTTTTGAGTAGTACATTGGTCCTACAACTTTTGACGGGCTATTCAGGAAAACTCTAACATCGGCGCCAAAACGTACCTCCGCGCCGAAACGGCTGTCGGTAAAATTCAAACGGCTGTAACTCGGAAACGAAAAGTCAGATCAAAAAGTGGTTGGGGAAAGGGCACTGAAGCAGTTCAAGGGCTATAACTCTAAAAAAATTTGGAATCCGGGGATCATGCCCTGAGGCGGTAGGCGATGACAAAAATTCACCGATTTTCGGTGGTTTGACCTACCGTGTCCGACGAAATTCACCGACAATTTACAAAATATACACCAATCGAAAGCTCTCATCGAGCTGAGTCTGAAAAAAATTAGTTTAAGTTTTTCTGACCATTTTGCAAAAAGTTATAAAACGCCAAAGGGTCAAAATGTCCAGGACCCCTATCGGGAAGGGTGGCTCCCATTGGGTCTGATTATAACTTTGCTTATGAGAGTCCAAATCGCTCCAACTCTTTTTTCATATGTTAGGGCCCTAAGTGTACTAAAATTTTGTTGTGGGACATTTGAGTCTCGGACTTCGATTTGGGGGTGATATGGTTCAAAAGGTCGAGGTCGAAAAATCGACTTTTTGTAGGAGGTCGAGTCACCCGTTTTCGATAGCCTAAGTGAAAGAGCGTCCCCTGGCGGTCAGAAAAATATATACTTTGTTGGGGGTCCACTTGAGTCTGAGAAAGTTATGGCCAAATTGGCCAAATGTCGCAAATCGGTTTTTAGACTCTAACTTCCCGGGGAATTTTTCAAAAATTTTTCTGAGACCGGATATCGACTCAGCGGGTCCTAAAGCACCATATAGGACGTTTTTTGACCCAACATTAAAAAATTTTTTTCCCTCGTGTTCCCTTGTGGGCCCAAAACATTTTGTCGTTTTTTATGGGTAGCGGTCTTTTGTACCTTTTTTATATCTCGGGAACGGCTGATGGGAATTGGATGGGACTTGGGGGATATTAGGTAAACGGTCATGAGGAGTTTAATGGGCATGGTCATTTTGGTGCCGCACTTGAGTGTGGCACCGAAATGGCCGGATAAAAATTCAAAGTATTATAACGGGTTTTTGAGAAGTGGGGGGTTTTTGGGCCTGGGAGTGATGTTGTAGGGTAAAGTGAGGGGAAGTTATAAATAGTTGGCCACTTGAGTCTCGGGTGAACTTTTGGGGGTCATATGGGTCAATGAGTCAGGGTTTCACAGTAAAATTTTTTTAAAGAGACGGGTCTGCTTTTTTCGATTACCTATTCGAAAGCCCGTCCCCTGGGGCTCCGAAAAAGGTATACTTTGTTGGGGGTCCACTTGAGTCTCAAAAAGTTATGGTCAATGTGCGCAAATGTCGCAAAACTTTTTGAGACTCTAACGTCACGGGGAATTTTTTAAATTTTTTCTGAGACCGGATATGGACTCAGCGCATGTTAATGCCCTATATGGGCCGTTTTTAAACACAAAATATCTAAATTTTTTCCCGACCTCATTCCAAAAGGGGTACCCCTTTTGGGGGATTTTCGCGATTTTTTAAATCGCCATAACTTTTTTGCTATTTTCGGATTTGGATCGGGTTTTCTTTATAAAATAGAACTAAAAATTATAAATTTTTAGAGCCTAAAAAATTTCGAAAAAGTCTAAATTGAACCCATAGGGGTCGAATTTCGAAAAACCTAAAATTTTTCGGTTTTTCGAAAACATTTCTGGATTTTTGCCGGCGGTTCGGCCCGAGGGTATTTTTACTGGATAGAGCAGAATTTTCCATTTAAAGGTAACAGTTTTTCATATGTTAAAAGTTCAGTTGATGGTCGTATTGATGTTGATGAACCAGCGCAGTACGCAAAAATGATTTATCGAAGTCCTACGGAGGCCTATTCTCGCTTAATGGGATACAAATATGCTTTCCTTTCCCATACGGTTATAGTATTGCAGATTCATTTACCAGATAATCAAAAGTTATTTTTTAATTCTAAAACTGCTCCTACTGTTCTTGCAAATGTTGAAGATGGCATACTTCCAGATACCCATCTTACTGCTTATTGGACTTTATGGCGAAAAAATATTAACGATCCCGTTATTAGGAGTATTCTTTTTGAGAATTTACCCGAATCATATTCGTTTGATAGCAAGGAGAAAGTATGGCGTAAAAGGAGAATGGCTCAAATTAGAAAAATTACTAAGCCTATTATAGGAAGAATTTTGTCCGTTTCTCCAAGAGAGCCAGAAAAATTCGCGCTGTATGTCCTTACTAAACATTTTCCGGGTGATCCTGATGAGCTAAAAAATGTTAATGGTCATGTTTGTACATCTTTTGCTGATGCTGCCCGGTTAAGGGGTCTTTTTGAAGATAATGGTGTGTGGGAGCGTACTTTAAGAGAGGCGTCTTTTTCGTTAAACCCCTCACAAATGAGGCAATTATTTGCAAATATACTTGTATTTGGCGGGACAGAAAGATGTGTTATTGATGGTTATGTCTTATGGGAAATGTTTAAGGACCAAATGTATGATAGGAGACGGTGTTCAGACGCAGAAAAACTTTTACGTATAGATAGAGCGTTAGCGATAATTGAACGATATTTGTTAAGTAATGGTCGCACTATGGACGAGTTTAGCCTTCCTTTACCAAACAACCCGCTTATAAATGATCCAGATAGAGCTTTAGATGCTTTCTTTTTCCCAAATAATGTTAATAGTGATGAACTGGACGAAACAGTTGACACTTCTGCTTTAGAAAGAGCGAATTTAAATACAGAACAAGATAATTTTTTTAATATGATTCGTGATGCAGTTTTTGATCCAAATTCTGTTAATAAATATTTTTACTTGTCCGGAGATGGTGGCACGGGTAAAACATTTTTATTAAATTATGTTCTTTACCGACTTAGGAGTTTAAATTTAAAAGTTTTGCCAACCGCTTCAACAGGTATTGCTGCAACGAAATTTTATGCAGGGGGTATGACTTTTCACTCTGCTTTTCGTTTTGGGATTAATGTTGAACCTGGGAAACTTCCTTTAGTAAGGTTTGACAGTTTTTTTGGGCGAAGGATTATAGAATGTGATGTCATTATTATTGATGAGATTACCATGTTACATAAGACTGTGTTTGAAAACGTAGACCTTTTATGTCGGACCATGGTTCTGCAAAACAAAGATCATCCTTTTGCCGGGAAAGTTGTAATACTTTCAGGAGACTGGAAGCAATCTTTACCCGTAGTTAATGATTCTACTTCACCTGTTGCTCAAGTTGCTGCTTCCATTCAATCCTCTCATTTGTATCCTCTTTTTCACAAATTTAGACTTGTGCAGAATATGAGAGTGATTCCATCTGAGATACAATTTAAGGATTGGCTTTATACTATTGGTACTGGGACAATCGGTGATGTTGTTAATATTCCACCCAATATGATAGTTAATTCCCGCCAAGAACTTTATGATTTTGTTTTTGATCAAGGGTTTACGATTGCAAGTAACGAACTGTTAAAAAGATTGATATTAGCACCAACAAATAGGGTAGTTGATGCCATAAATTCTGAAATTATAGACATGATTGATTCACCTGAGCACGAATACTTATCTATTGACAACCCAACAAGTGAAAATCCGTTAGTATATAATGCTGCTGATTATGATGTTGCGCAATTGAATAGACTTACTCCTATAGGGATGCCAGCTCATAGTATTAAACTTAAAGTTGGCTCAGTAATCGTATTACTTCAGAATTTAAATACCCAAAAATCTTTGTGTAATGGTACGAGATTAATTGTCACCAATTTACTGTCCAATCTTATTGAAGCGGAGACAATAAATATTGGATCTGATCATGGTATTAGGGTTGGCATTTGTCGTACCAGAAATTCATATGTTGATATTCATCCAGACGGAGTAAGCTTTGAGCGTTTTCAGTTTCCTGTTCGAGTAGCCTTTTGTATGACTATCACTAAAGCTCAGGGTCAAACTTGTGATCGTTTGGGTATTGATTTTAGTGATGAGCCCTTTGCTCATGGACAATTGTATACAGCTTTATCACGAGCTCGAAGTAGTGAATTTATTAGAGTTTTTGCTCCAAATAAAACAAGAAATAATGATGGAGGTGTTCCAATAAGAAATGTTGTTGCCAATGGAATTACTTTTGATTAAATTTAATGTAAAAAAGATAGTTTTTTGTTGAGCTTTTTTAATTTGTTCTTGAATGTTGTATTGTGGTAATATTTTTGGTTGAGTTTTTATTATTTATATATCCTTTGTTGTGGAATGGTTTTTTCGGTTTTATATTTAATATTTTATTTGGGGTATGAATTATTTACTTTTGACTGAAATGGTTTTGAATTTACAATTTATTTGTTTGTGATTGTTATTTTCGTTTATTAAAAGTTGTGTTTAATTTATTTGTTTTTCGTTTGAGTGAAGTATATTTAGTATTTTAGTGGAGTTTTTAATTATATTATATAAAATAATATTTGTTGTGTTTTTCCTTTAATGTGGAGTTGATTAGATTTTTTAGAATATTTTGATTGAAATGGGTATATTTTTTGTAATATTGATGTAATGTTGTTTCTATTTATATTATTCTTTATGGGACGGTTTTTTGGGTTGTAATATTAAAAAATAGTATTTTTGGGGTTGTATTATTTAAAAAATTAGTATTTTTGGGGTTGTTTTTAAACAGAATTTTATTTATTTAATTATTTTTATAGTTTAGTTTAAATTTATTTTTTTATTCACTTTTATGTCCAATAGGGGCATAATCGCACGGGAGGCTTTATGCCAACCGGTTAAGTATTTCATTGTTGTTTATTATTTATTTAATTATTATTCACTTTTATGTCCAATAGGGGCATAATCGCACGGGAGGCTTTATGCCAACCGGTTGAGCAATTTCTTTTGTTTTTTATTTATTTGTTTATTTATTTTTCACTTTTATGTCTAATAGAGGCATAATCGCACGGGAGGCTTTATGCCGACCGGTTGAGTATTTCGTTGTTGTTTTTTAATTATTTATTTATTGCTTTTAATTATTTATTATTCACTTTTATGTCCAATAGGGGCATAATCGCACGGGAGGCTTTATGCCAACCGGTTAAGTATTTCATTGTTGTTTTTTTGTTTTTAAGTATAATTTAATAGTATTTTATTATTTATTTTGGGGATTTTTATTATTTATTTTTTTATTATTTATTTTTGGGGTGGGTCCCTCCCACGGGGTACAGGGTTTGCCCGTTTACCTCCGTGCACCTCCACGTGGTGTACCCTGGGCATTGTTGTATAATTATAAAATGTTATACAACAATGGCTAAGCACGGTAAAAAACGGGATGGTTTAAAATATAAAAATTGTAAATGTTTCTAGCAGCGCGCGAAGCGCGCCCCAAAGCCGATAGGCTTTCCAACGGGCAGAGCATAAAAAATCCAAAAGTATTGTAACAAAACCTATTGCATACGTAAGTTACCGCCATCGCATACGTAACCCACAGCTAGTTATAATAGTATAAAAAAAACCCCAACTTCAACTTTAAAAAAACTCAGGCTCCCGGCCGAAGGCCGGGAGCCCCCGGAAAGTTATGGAAGGGTCCTACAACTTTTTGATGGCTATTCAGGAAAACTCTAACCTCGGCGCCACGACCTTTCCTTTGCGCCGAAACGACCCCCTGTGATTTTATATCTCGTGAACCAGAACCTGGAGCAAAAAACTTCTGCTGGTAGGATTTTAAGTTGGAGTAGGTAGATATATGCAGGAAAAAAACCGGACCCGAAATCCGAACTTGGAGGGTACTTATGCCTTTCCAAAAACTCAACGACTGACGGTGAAATGTCGATTTTGTCGGACTTGAGTGTTGTTTTTAAGCTATATCTTGGAAACGGCTGGGGGGATTTAGATGGGACCTGGAGGGTTATAGGTAAGTGGCTATGGGGAATTTTTTGGGATAGGTCGTTTTGGTGCCGCACTTGAGTGTGGCACCGAAATGGCCGGATGAGTGCTTCAAAGCGTTATAACGCTTTTTTGAGAAGTGGGGTGTCTTGGGGCTTGGGATTGATATTGTAGGGCTGGATGTTGGGAAAATATTTGGTGTTGGACATTAGAGTCTCGGGTGAACTTTTGGGGGTCATATGGTCCAAAGTGTCTAAGTCGAAAAGTCGATTTTTTGTAGAGGGTCGTTTCGGGTTTCTTCGATACCCTATTCGAAAGAGCGTCCCCTGGGGCTCCGAAAAAGGTATAATATGTTGGGGGTCCACTTGAGTCTCAAAAAGTTATAGCCAATTTGGCAAAATGTCGTGAATCTTTTTGAGACTCTAACGTCCCGGGGAAGATTTTTAAAATTTTTCTTACACCGGATTCGTACTCAGCGGGTGTCAGAGCACCATATAGGTCGAATTTCGGGTCAAAATTCGAAAATTTTGTTTCCACGCCTATTTTCAAAGGGGTACCCCTTTTGGGGGATTTTTGGGAATTTTTAGGGGACCATAACTTTTTTTGGGATTTTCGGATTGGGTTGGGGTTTCTTTCATAAAATCAAGCAAAAAATTAGGTATTTTTTGAGTGGAAAAAATTTCGAAAAAAGTCGAAACTGAGGGTGTAGGGGTCGAATTTCGAAAAACCCAAAAATTTTCGGTTTTTCGAAAAAATTCCGGGATTTTTGCCGACGGTTCGGAACGAAGCTATTTTTCCTGGATAGAGCTTATTTTTCTCCATAGAATAAGCTTTTAAAATTTTTCAAAAAGTTCAAATTTGAAAAAGTTATGAATTTTTAAAAATTTGGTCGATTTTTTCTGCCGAAATTTTCGGCCAAAAAAAATTTTTTTCAAAATCGATATAAATGGGCCAAATGTCATATCATTCGAAAGCCATTAATGAGGGGAGAATAAAAATAATTTTTCCGAGATTTTCTGACCATTTTGTACAGTTACAAAAGGTCGAAATTTCGGGGGTGGGGATACTCTCATACTCATATCACATCCTAAAGTATATTCCAGACTCAAATGACCAACTACTTATAAGTTCCCCACACGCAGCCCTACAACATCACTCCCAGACGCGAAACCCCAGGCCTCCAAAAAACCGCTATGAGCAGTTGAAGTATTCATCCGGACGTTTCAGTGCCACACTTTAGTGCGGCACCAAAATGGCCATGCCCATTGAATTCCCCATGGCCGATTACCTATAATCCCAATAAGTTATTGCCCCATTTGGTCTTTTTTAGATTTTGACCATTTTTCCATGTACCCTTTTGTCGAAAAAAGGGCTGGAGCTTTTATTTTTCCATTTTTTTAATTTTTTTACTTTTTTAAAAATCCCCCTAACATTTAATTTTACTTTAATGGGGAACCGCTGGGGCTTTTTAGCGGAAATTTGGGGTAGTAGGTAATCGGACCTGGGGAGTTCATTGGGCATGTTCATTTTGGTGCCACACTTGAGTGTGGCACTGAAACGTCCTACTTCGGAACTTTTTGTGCGTTTTGGTTTAAACTTGGGGATATAGGTAATCAACCTTGGGGAATTCAGCTAGCATGGTCGTTTTGGTGCCACACTTGAGTGTGGCACTGAAACGGTCTTTTTTCCAAATACCCCAAAATTAATTTTTAATTAAACTTTTATATATTTTTTTTATTTTTAGCCTAAAAAATTAAAATATTTTAATTCAAAAAATTATTTTCATTCAACATCAACATAATTATTCTATTTTTCAAAAATTTAAATTTTTTCGACAACAACAACAAAAAATTAATTTTATTTTTTCATCAACAACAACATCCAATTTCTTCAAATATTTTTATAAATTCTTCAACATCAACTCAACACCTACAAACAAATCATTATGGTTTGTTTTATAATTTATAATTTTTTTTAAAAAAACAAAATTTTTTTCACTAATTTATGATTTTTTTTTCAAAAAAAACAATTTTTTTAAAGAATAAAATCCCACGGATGTGGGTAGCGAACTTGTATGACCACTGTGCGGAGGGGTCATGCCGGTTTTTTCCCAGAAATGGGCGGAGCCGGCATGATCGGGGATTGGGTCATGCCCGTTTCCCCTTTTGGGGGTATGGGAAGGCTCCCCCTTCCTTCTGCACAGTGGGACAGTACAACCACTGTGCGGACGGGTCATGCCCAAATTTTTTTTAAATTTAAATTCACTTTAAAAATTTTTTTACGATTTTTTTATTTTTAAGGTTTCTCAACGCCTGTTGCCGTCATCCAATTTGTTTGGTGGTTGGTCTTATTTGTGAGTTTTACTTTTTTAAAATATTTTTATTCCCCAATCCGGTTTCCTTCCCTGTCGGGGGAAGGAGATCTTGTACCCCCGTATGGGGAGAGTGTGGGGCACCAGTACGCGGGGGAGAACAAATACGCGTTCTGATGCCTCACTTGTGCGGACGGGTCATGCCCAAATTTTTTTTAATTTTAAACTAACCTAAAATTTTTTTACAATTTTTTATTTTTAAGGTTTCTCAACGCCTGCTGCGGTCATCCAATATGCTTGGTGGTTGGTCTTTTCTCGTGAGTTTATTTTTTTATATTTATATTCCCCAATCCGGTTTCCTTCCCTGTCGGGGGAAGGAGATCTTGAACCCCCGTATGGGGAGAGTGTGGGGCACCAGGACGCGGGGGAGAACAAATACGCGTCTTGATGCCTCACTTGTGCTAGGGGTCATGCCAAAATTTTTTTTACTTTAAATAAACATTAAATTTTTTACAATTTTTTATTTTTATAGTTTCTCAACTTACTGCTCCCCTTCTTCAATATGCTTGGTGGGTGCTTTGTTTTAAGTGAGTTTATTGTTAACAATTTTTAAATTTTTTTATTAACTAAACTTTCAGTGAAAAATATTTTTTGGCTAATTTTTAAATCATTTTTGAAATTTTCTGGGAAAAACCTGAAAATAGCAAAACATTTTTTCAAAAAAATTCGATAAATATTTTTTAAAATTTTTGTCTAAAATTTTAAATTTTCATTTTTTGTTTTATGCGTCTGTTCGGAGGGGTGCTTCCTTTCCCACAAAAAGGGGCCTATGCATGACCTCTTCTGCACTAGAAGCACAGAGAGGCATGCAAGTTCTTCTTTGTGCCCCATTCCGTGGAAAAACCTGTATAATAAGGTTTCGGGTCCTCGCCTTGAAGGCCCACGGGATGGGATGAGAACGTGGAGCACCAATACTTGGGGAAGAATAACTCCTTGTATTGATGCTTCACTGTGCCGACGGGTCATGCCAAAATTTTTCAAAATTTAATAAAACTTTTTAAAAAACTTAAATTTTTTAATTTTAAAAATTTTTCATTTTAGTGTCAATACATGCTCTATCTTTGAATCAAATTTTGGTGGCTTGCTTTTGGTTTCGTAATGTTTTTGTTTTTTTTTATTTTCGGCTTTTTCGGAAAAAATTTTATTTTTCAAACTTAAAATATCTAAATTCTTTAAAAATTTAAATTTTTGAAACTTTTCGATATTTTTTTTCAAAATTTAAATTTTATTATTGACCCCTGAGAGACGGCTGCACTAACGTTGCAGTACGACTCAGCCTTTAAAAATGGCTTTGCGTGGTGGGCCAATTACACACCACGTGAAAAATATCCTTTACAGATGGGGATACCACACATCTGTCCCCAAATTAAAAATGGCCGCTGGTGGGCTTGATGCACCAGAAAAAATAGTCTGCTGGCGGACTTTCCAACTGTTCTCAGCCTGACCAGTTGTTAATGGTTGGGACACCAGTACCCCCTTTTCACAATTTTTGGTCGTAGAGTGAAAACCATGTTTAACATGGTTGGCAACTCTACTTTTTGTTAAATTAATTCAATTTGTTTTTTTGTTATATTTTGTTTTTAATGTTTTAGCCTTTTTCTATGAGATCCGTCGCGTTATTATTTTCATTAGTTTTTTTAACTTTTTATTGAATCTTCATCGCGTTTTGTCATTTCACATTGTTTTCGCGTTTTGTGGCGAATTGCTCTTAATTTATTTTCTTTTTTTCAGATATTTTAAATAATTATTTTATTTTCTATATTTTAAATGCCTTCAAGACAGCAAAACAACCGGAGGAAACGTAAGTTAAGTTATTTGGCTGAAAGTAAGTTTGGTAGTGATGCAACTAATAGTTGCGAGGTTGACGGGGTTTCCAATGATGGTAAATATTTGAATGTTAATTCACCCGGGGTTAGTTTAGGTGATGGTATTTTAGATAGTGTATCAATGGTTGATGGTGTTGAATTACATTCAGAGAATGTTTTGGTTGAGTGTGGGAGTAGTGCTGTAAGTAGTATGGTTAAAGGTACGAATGGTAGTGTTTTAATGGTTGATGGTTCTGAAATTAGGGGTTCTAATGTTGATGGTTCGTTACCTGGGAGTTCATTGGATGAAAGTTTTATTGTTGAAAATTTTTTGGTTGATAATTTTTTGGTAGATGGTTCTTTAGTTGGGAGTTCTGGTGTTGAAGGGAATTTAAGTTGTTTAAGAGACCAAGACAAAATATCTGTAGTGTCTCAGAGTGTTTCCATGGGTAGTGAATTGATGGATACCAGTTTAAATAATAATAAAGGTGGTAGACCTAGGAAGATTAAGAGAGCTGGCGGTAGGCCGAAACGAGATAGTGTGGGGAAGCATACTTTTGCAAATAAATCAATTGATTCTAATGATAATATGAATATTAATTTTGTTCCTGAATTTTTGTCTATTGATTTGTTAGATATTCCTTTTGGTCCTATGCCTAATGATGATAATAGGATTTTTACCGATGATATTGTTTTTTCAAGGCCCGAAATTAATAGTTTGTGGTCAGATCCTAATATGTGGTTACAAGATAGTTTCGTTTTTATTTACTTAAAATTTTTATCATATCGTTCTAATTTAAATGTTGTTGTTGTCTCGCCTCAATTTGCTGTTGTTGATTACCATTTTGGGCAGGGTGTTGAGCCTCCTAATATTTTTGATTGTTGTTTTAATTATAACCAGGATTATGATATTTTATTAATTCCAATTATTTTTCCTGGTCATTTTGGGTTGGTAGTTTTTGATCGTTCAGATCGTGCAAATCTTTCTTGCATTTTTGTTGATTCTTTGCCTTCTGTTAATCGTTTAACCGATGTTTCTTGTGGTGTTTTCGATCAGCGGCGTGTTGATTTAATTAAAAGGTGTATTTGTGATTTGACACCTGGTCTTTTTATTGACAATATAAATATTCAAGTTTTGCCCCGTTCTCAATTTACTGAACAAAGAGATGGGATTAATTGTGGGTTTTATGTTTGTCTTTATTCGGAATTGTTTTTGTTTAATAATAAATCGCTAATAATTCCAAATTTAAATATTCAATATGAGAGGAAGCGTATTTTATGGCACCTTTCACAATTGATTCTTTCGAATGATATTGATTATGTTGGGATTTTTGATTATAATCCTAGAAATGTAGCTCGTGTGAATAATCCTGTTGTGAATAATACATCTAATGTGAATTGTTTTCAGTTTAATTTAGAATTTCCAGAAGACATACAAGAAAATTGTGTAGTTAATAATTTTCCAGTAGTCAATATTGAACCAGATCCCCCTTCAGAAAATTTAAGGAGGTCTGAAAGGATTAGGTTGATGCAAAAAAATGATGTTTATGAGTTAAATATAAGTAAAATTACACTTAAAACGTTGAACGAAATTACATCTACTTGTCATAGAGCTCATAAATTATTTCCGTGTGCAGATGTGCGAGCTAGACACGTCGTTAATTATTACGATTCAGGAAATCTAGGAGATGAAGATTGTTATTATTGTGGTGCAATGTTGTTTAATTCTGAAGTTAATGATGCACACCTAAAAAGTTTAAAAAGACTTCATCTTCGTATTGTTGCCGTTGCGGTTTGGTTGTACTCCCCTCATTTAAACCCCATCCGCAGTTATTAAGAGATTTAACTATGGGAGATACGCAAGATTCTTTAGATTTTTTAAAAAAGCAAAATATATATAATTCCCTATTGGCTTTTGCGTCAGTTTATGTTGGACATAGAGAAAGCAAACTCGATGGTGGTATCAGTTACATGTTAAACGGCGAGTTCGTTAGGAAAATGAGTTCGATGATTGCTGGAGATTCTGGGCCCTCATTTTCCCAATTATATATATTAGATGCTGATACAGCTTTTAAACACAGAGTTTCGAATATTGCATATGGTGGGGATAGAGTCAATCCAGAGTTGTTAAAGAGTTTAGACACTCTTCTCCGAAATTGCCACCCTCTTGCAAATACTTATAAAAGTTTTCATGAACAATATTTAGATAAATTAAGAAGGGATGGACCAGATTCAGTGGAAAACTTTAGACTTGTACTTTTGGAGGACCGGGAAGCGCCAGAGCTTATAAGAGATAATTCCTTACATGTTAGACAAGTGAATCTTCCCACAGAGGAAACTTTATTTTCATTACATACCGAGTCAAGTGAACCTCCTATTATAAAAGGTCTTTTTATCACTAATGAGGAAGGGAAATTATTTATTTTTAAACCACATCATCCTCAAACTGACACTTTGTGTTACCCTCTTTTATTTCCATGTGGGGATGATAGTTACCACCCTAAGATTCCATTTGCTAGAAAAGTTTTAAATGAAGATATAAGTGATAATGAGTGTTCTGATTGCGAAGATGATCCTCTTTTAGACACTAAGCGCAAAACTATTAGTATTCGTGATTATGTTAAATATAGATTAGCAGTAAGGAAACAGGAAGATTATCATAATATTTGGAATTCTGGGGAGGCTTAAGTCAAAAATTTGCTTTAGACTACGCAGCAAGGATAGATTCTGATGTGGCAGATTATTTGCGAAGGGACGATTTAGATTTAAGAGCTTCTCTTCCTGAGCCTGCTTTAAGATGGTTAGCAAGAGACAGTAATGCCAATAGTATTGCAGATATAGGACACTGTGTTATGTTTAGAAAAGAGCATCCTGGCACAAGGCCATATTTTCAAGACATGTTTTACGACGCGACTACTCTTATGGCAAGAAGCCGAAAACCTGAAAATGCGTCCTTTATGTTCACATTTACGAGTAATCCACGGTGGCCAGAAATTAAAAGAAATATGTTACGTGATAACCAGAAAAGTGTGGATAGATTTGATATTATTAGCAGAGTATATGAAGATAAATTAAGAGAAATTCATTACTTATTAAATAAAAAACATATTTTCGGAAAAATTTTAGGTTATGCAGAAAGTAGGGAGTTCCAAAAAAGGATTGGCGGTCCTCATTTACATAGAGTTTTCTGTACTGATATTGTTGCAACGCCCGATAATATTTCTAATTTAATTTGGGCACATATACCTCCTGAACCTCCAGCAACCGATAATTCACCATGGGCTAATTTCATGAGAAAGGTTCGGGAATTATTACCCCTTTATCAGTTTCATGACTGTGGGGAACATTGTAAGAAAGCTAATGGAAAATGTAAAAAGGGGTTTCCAAAACCATTTAGTAAAATAACAGTTTTGCATGCTAATAAGCCAGCAGAATACTATCGGCCTAGCCCAGACGATGGCGGTGAAACATTAAAAATAAAACGGGGTAGAGCGTGGATAACTTATGATAATACGAAAGTAGTGCCATATAATCCGCTCATTTTAGTTATGTTTGAATGCCACCATAACTTAGAATTCGCTTACGGCCAAACAGATAATTTAAAATACGCGTTAAAATATCCTTTTAAGGGGTCCAGCTTTTCTTACGTACGGAGTGAAATTAACGGTCTTATAACTGTAGATGAACCGTTGCATTATGCAAGAATGATATACCGTAGCCCGACTGAAGCATATTCTCGGATTATGTCTTTCAAATATGCATTTTTATCACATATAGTAATACCGTTAAGTATTCATTTACCAGACAACCAGAAAATTTATTTTACGAGTAAAAATGCAAGTAAAATTATTAGTGCTATTAATGCAGGTAAAATTCCAGATTCCCGTCTTTCGGCTTATTGGAAGTTATGTATTTCTGATTCTGCAGCTAAAAATATTCTTTTTGAAAATATTCCTGAAACATATGCATTTAATAAAAATGATAAAGTTTGGAAAAAGTTAAATATTTCTGAGAAAAATAAAAATCGTAAACCTCGTATCGGGAGAATTTATACCGTGTCCCCAAGAGATCCAGAATTGTTCGCTTTATATATTTTAACAAAACATTTTCCTGGGACACCAAAAGATTTGTTAACTGTTAATGGACATGAATGTCAAACCTTTGCCGAAGCGGCAAGATTGCGAGGGTTATTTGAAGATAATAATGTATGGGAGCGTACTTTAAGAGAAGGGTCAATATCTCTCAATCCTTCCCAAATGAGACAGTTGTTTGCAAATATACTCGTATTTGGTGGTACTGAAAAGTGTGTGATAGATGGGCTTTTACTTTGGAATATGTTTGTTGATCATTTTTATGATAGGAGGTGTACAGAAGCAGAGAAATTAATACGTATTGACAGAGCTTTAGCAATTATAGAAAAACTTTTATTAAGTAACGGTCGTAGTTTACAAGAATTTAACCTCCCTCTTCCCAATAATTCAATAAGAAACAATCCTGACAGAGCTCTTGATGAATTTTTCTTTCCACATCATATTAATGATGATGAAATGGATGAAGCTATAGATACGTCTATTTACGATAACACAAACTTAAATCCAGAACAGCAAAGATTTTTTAATTTAATTAGAGCTTCAGTTTTAGATCCTAATACTAAAAATAAATTATTTTTCTTGTCTGGTGATGGTGGTACGGGGAAAACTTTCCTCCTTAATTATATTATTTATAAATTACGAGAAATGAGATTAAAAGTATTAGCAACCGCCTCGACCGGTATAGCAGCCACTAATTTTTACGCGGGAGGAATGACATTCCATTCAGCTTTTAGATTCGGTATTAATGTGGAACCTGATGTAATTCCACCCGTAACCGTAGATAGTTACTTTGGGCGCAGAATAATTGAAGCTAATTTGGTAATAGTAGATGAAGTCACAATATTAAATAAAACAATTTTTGAAAACGTAAATCTTTTATGTAAGAAGTTAATTCCTCAATATAAAAACGAACCGTTTGCGGGAAAAATTGTAATAATATCAGGTGATTGGAAGCAGTCTCTTCCTGTAGTTGAGGAATCTTCGGCTCCTGGAGCACAGGTAGCAGCGTCGATTCAATCCTCGGAGTTGTATGGAAGATTTGAAAAACATAGGTTAATGCAGAATATGAGAGTAATTCCATCTGAAATTCAATTTAAGGATTGGCTTTATAGTATAGGAACAGGTCAAACAGGCGATTCAGTTATAATTCCTGAAGCTATGCGAGTTAATTCAAGGCAAGAATTGTATGCATTTGTTTTTAACACAGGTTTTGATGCACCTGTTACAGATTTGTTAAAACGTTTAATTCTTTCACCAACTAATAGAGTAGTAGATGTGATTAACTCAGAAATTATTGATTTAATAAACGCGCCTCTTCACGAGTATTTGTCAATAGATAGCCCTACAAGTGAGAACCCTTTTGCTTATAACTTAGCCGATTATGAAGTAGCCCAATTAAACAGACTAACGCCTAAGGGGTTGCCAGCGCACAATATAAAGCTTAAAGTAGGTGCAGTAATAGTATTACTTCAAAATTTAAATACCCAAAAGGGTTTATGTAACGGTACCAGAATGATAGTTAGGCGTTTACATCAAGATTTAATTGAAGCGGAAACTATAAGTGGTTCTTCAGAACGTGGTATTGTTGTGGGAATTTGCAGAGCAAGAAATAGCTATAAGGAACTTCGTCCGGACGGAGTTAGTTTTGAAAGATTCCAATTCCCAGTAAGGGTAGCATTTTGTATGACAATAACTAAAGCCCAGGGGCAAACATGTGAACGTTTAGGACTTGATATTCTTGATGAACCATTCGCACATGGTCAGACTTATACGGCTTTTTCAAGATGCAGAAGTGGGGAAAATATAAGAGTATTTGCACCCGGTAAAACGCCCGATAATAATGGTAATATTTCGATGAGAAATGTAGTAGCAAGAGGAATCCGTTTTGATTAAATTTAATAATATAGTAGAATGGAAAAATAGTGTTAAAATTTAGGTAAAACTTCTTTTAGGGGTATACTTTAAAATCAAAAAAAACGAAGGTTAAATTTTAGGGGTAAACTTACATTAAAAAAACAAAAAGGCCAAAATAAATAAAAAAATAAAAAAGGCCAAAAGAGTGAGACCACTTCAACACTCTTTAAAAAAGAACGAGACCACTTCAACGTTCTAAAAAATAAAAAGGCCAAAATAAAAAAAATAAAAAAAGGCCAAAAGAGTGAGACCACTTCAACACTCTTTAAAAAGAACGAGACCACTTCAACGTTCTAAAAAATAAAAAGGCCAAAAGATATAAAAAAAGGCCAAAAGAGTGAGACCACTTCAACACTCTTTAAAAGAACGAGACCACTTCAACGTTCTAAAAAATAATAGGCCAAAAAAAAAAAAAAAAAAAAAGGCCAAAAGAGTGAGACCACTTCAACACTCTTTAAAAAGAACGAGACCACTTCAACGTTCTAAAAATAAAAAAGGCCAAAATAAAAAAAGGCCAAAATAAATAAAATAAAAAAGGCCAAAAGAGTGAGACCACTTCAACACTCTTTAAAAAGAACGAGACCACTTCAACGTTCTAAAAATAAAAAAGGCCAAAAAAAAAGGCCAAAATAAATAAAATAAAAAAGGCCAAAAGAGTGAGACCACTTCAACACTCTTTAGAAAGAACGAGACCACTTCAACGTTCTAAAAATAAAAAAGGCCAAAATAAATAAAAAAAAATGGCCAAGAGTCAGACCACTTTAAAACTATAAGTAAGAATTCCGACCCCACCGGGGCGGGGTACAGGGTTTGCCCGTTTACCTCCGTGCACCTCCACGTGGTGTACCCTGGGCATTGTTGTATAATAATAAAATGTTATACAACAATGGCTAAGCACGGTAAAAAACGGGATGATTTGAATTATAATAAAGAATGTAATTGTTTCTAGCGGCGCGCGAAGCGCGCCCCAAAGCCGTTAGGCTTTCCAACGGGCACCCCAAAATTTTACCGCCAAAGTATCCTAATAGGAATTGCATACGCACTACGCCGCCATCGCATACGTAACCCACAGCTAGTTATAATAGTATAAAAAAAACCCCAACTTCAACTTTAAAAAAACTCAGGCTCCCGGCCGAAGGCCGGGAGCCCCCGGAAAGTTATGGAAGGGTCCTACAACTTTTTGATGGCTATTCAGGAAAACTCTAACCTCGGCGCCACGACCTTTCCTTTGCGCCGAAACGACCCCCTGTGATTTTATATCTCGTGAACCAGAACCTGGAGCAAAAAACTTCTGCTGGTAGGATTTTAAGTTGGAGTAGGTAGATATATGCAGGAAAAAAACCGGACCCGAAATCCGAACTTGGAGGGTACTTATGCCTTTCCAAAAATTCACATAATGTCCGTGAATTGTCGATTTTGTCGGACTTGAGTGTTGTTTTTAAGCTATATCTTGGAAACGGCTGGGGGATTTAGATGGGACCTGGGGGGTTATAGGTATGTGGCTATGGGGAATTTTTTGGGATAGGTCGTTTTGGTGCCGCACTTAAGTGTGGCACCGAAATGGCCGGATGAGTGCTTCAAAGTGTTATAACGCGTTTTAGAGTGGTGGGGGGTTTTCGCGCCTGGGAGTGATGTTGTAGGGCTGGATTTTGGGAAAATATTTGGTGTTGGACATTAGAGTCTCGGGTGAACTTTTGGGGGTGATATGGTCCAAAGAGTCGGGGTCGAAAAGTCGACTTTTTTAAAGGGTCGTTTCGGGTCTCTTCGATAGCCAGTTCGAAAGAGAGTCCTCTGGGGCTCCGAAAAAGGTATAATATGTTGGGGGTCCACTTGAGTCTCAAAAAGTTATCGCGAATGTTCGCAAATGTCGCAAATCTTTTTGAGACTCTAACGTCCTGGGAAAATTTTTTAAAATTTTTCTGACGCCGGATTCGTACTCAGCGGTTGTCAGAGCAACATATAGGGCGAATTTTGGGTCAAAATTCGAAAATTTTGTCCCACCCCTATTTCTAAATTGGGTACGTACGCCTTTTGGGGAATTTAGGGATTTTTTAATCCGACATAACTTTTTTTGGGGTGGAAGGATTGAGACGGGGTTTTTTTCATAAAATCGAGTAAAAAATTAGGTATTTTATCACCCGAGAAAATTTCGAAAAAAGTTGAAACTGAACCTGTAGGGGTCGAATTTCGAAAAACCCAAAATTTTTCGGTTTTTCGAAAAAATTTCGGGTTTTTTGCCGGCAGTTCGGGGCGTAGTTATTTTTCCTGGATCGAGCAGATTTTTCTGCATATTGTTGGATTTTAAAATGTTCAAAGAAAGTTAACTTTAAAAAAGTTATGATTTTTTGAAAATTTGGGTAATTTTTTTGGTCGAAATTTTAGGCCAAAAAATATTTATAATAATCTTCCAGTTCGGTTAAAAAAAGTCCCTGGCCCGAACGAAGTCAGAATATTCTTCATAAAAATGTACATATTTATAATTTAACACACATTTTGTTCCCTTTTTTGGCTGTACTTTAGTACGTGGGTGCAGGCTTTAAATTACAAATGTTATATCATTTGAAAGAGCTAGTCGAGCTGAGTCGAATGCCATCAAAATTAGCTCTAGGAAAAATTTTTGAACCGAGATACAGGCGATTGAAAATCGAAAAACCATAGGGGGACCAAGCACTTTTTTGGGATGAAAAATTCGAAAATGCAAATGATACCTCATTCGAAAGAGCTCCTCGAGCTGAGTCGAATAACACCAAAATCAACGAAATCCGACTTGATTAGACAAAGTTATGATCTTTTATTTTAGCTCCTTACCTATGGCATCTGTGGAGATTTTTGCTGCTACGGAGGCCCCAAATACGTCCAGAGCAAGGGAGATAGGAATAGGTTTATGTTACGAACCCAGACCCATCGCCCGTAGACTCCCCGCGAGGCGCGTGCCGCAAAACCCCGCGCGAAGCGCGGGTTTTGCACAAGCGCCTCGCCGACGCTCCATAGGTTTAGGTTTTTTGTTTATTTTTTGTGTCATAACTTTGTCTAATCTTGTCCAATCACGGTGATTTTGGTGTCATTCGACTCAGCTCGTCGAGCTCTTTCGAATGAGGTATTATTTGTATAAAAAATTTTTTATTCCAAAAATCGCCCTTTTGGACCTTCGATTTTTAGGAGTCTATATCTCGGTTCATTCAAGTCGGATTCCGTTGATTTTGGTTTTATTCGACTCAGCTCGACGAGCTCTTTCGAATGAGGTATAATTTGCATTTTCGAATTTTTCACCCCAAAAAAGTGCTTGGTCCCCCCTATGGTTTTTCGATTTTCAATCGCCTGTATCTCGGTTCAAAAATTTTTCCTAGAGCTAATTTTGGTGGCATTCGACTCAGCTCGACTAGCTCCTTCAAATGATATAACATTTGTAATTTAAAGCCTGCACCCACGTACTAAAGTGACCCCCCTTTTTTAAATATTTAAAATTAATTTTTCGAATTTTACAAACTGAAAAAATTTTTGCTTTTTAAATTTATTTTCGGCTAAACTACAGTTTCCGGATCAGGCTCAGAATTGGAGGATTTATATGTCATTCGAAAGAGCTCGTCGAGCTGAGTCGAACGACACCAAAATTATTCAGCGGAAAAAATTCTGAGCCGAGTTACAGACCCCTAAATTTCAAAAAACCATAGTAAAACAAAAAACCATAGTAAAGTTCAAAAAACCAAAAAACCATAAAAAAACCATCTAATATTCCTTTAAAATCCTCACCTAATTTAACAAACAAAATCTTTCAAAACAATGTTAAAACAAAAAATACTAATAATACCACCAAATATTCTCAAGAATGGATTGGTGTGGTTTGTTGAAGTATATTTACATAAGTATATATCTGAATAACCTGACATTCATTTTTTCTCAAAAATGTTGACTTATTTTTACATTCCAATCCTACCTTGACCGTAATCTGATACTTTTAATTAAAATTTTTGAAAATAAATATTTTTTGTTTAATTTTATATTTTTTTCCGTTTAACAATTTTAGTCAATCTTTTAGTCAATCTTCTTCTAATTTAATTGTATTTTAATTTATTTATTTAATTAAAATAATTTATTTATTTGTTTTAGACACATACTCGAAAACATTCTGGATATAAACCTTTCTCTTGTGATTGTTGCGAAAAAACATTTCAAAGAAAAGTAAAAACAAATAAGTTAATTAATTTTTATGAAAGAATATTTTTAAAAAAAAAAGGTTGACCGTCGCCGACATATGGAAACTCATCATTCAACATATTTAAGAAGAACAACAATACCTTTAATAGAAACTAATAGTTGTAGTAATAGACAAAATGAATTAAGAAAAAATATTATAAAATCTCCAAAAATTACTAAAAAAAAATAATACTAAAAAAAACCTCCTGGTGGCCCTTCTTTTGGGGGGATTTCGCTTTCAAAAAATCAGGCTCCTCAGCGTTTGCCGAGGGATTTTTTTGAGTAGTACATTGGTCCTACAACTTTTGACGGGCTATTCAGGAAAACTCTAACATCGGCGCCAAAACGTACCTCCGCGCCGAAACGGCTGTCGGTAAAATTCAAACGGCTGTAACTCGGAAACGAAAAGTCAGATCAAAAAGTGGTTGGGGAAAGGGCACTGAAGCAGTTCAAGGGCTATAACTCTAAAAAAATTTGGAATCCGGGGATCATGCCCTGAGGCGGTAGGCGATGACAAAAATTCACCGATTTTCGGTGGTTTGACCTACCGTGTCCGACGAAATTCACCGACAATTTACAAAATATACACCAATCGAAAGCTCTCATCGAGCTGAGTCTGAAAAAATTAGTTTAAGTTTTTCTGACCATTTTGCAAAAAGTTATAAAACGCCAAAGGGTCAAAATGTCCAGGACCCCTATCGGGAAGGGTGGCTCCCATTGGGTCTGATTATAACTTTGCTTATGAGAGTCCAAATCGCTCCAACTCTTTTTTCATATGTTAGGGCCCTAAGTGTACTAAAATTTTGTTGTGGGACATTTGAGTCTCGGACTTCGATTTGGGGGTGATATGGTTCAAAAGGTCGAGGTCGAAAAATCGACTTTTTGTAGGAGGTCGAGTCACCCGTTTTCGATAGCCTAAGTGAAAGAGCGTCCCCTGGCGGTCAGAAAAATATATACTTTGTTGGGGGTCCACTTGAGTCTGAGAAAGTTATGGCCAAATTGGCCAAATGTCGCAAATCGGTTTTTAGACTCTAACTTCCCGGGGAATTTTTCAAAAATTTTTCTGAGACCGGATATCGACTCAGCGGGTCCTAAAGCACCATATAGGACGTTTTTTGACCCAACATTAAAAAATTTTTTTCCCTCGTGTTCCCTAATGGGCCCCAAACCTTTTGACGTTTTTTATGGGTAGCAAACTTTTGTACCTTTTCTATATCTCGGGAACGGCTGATGGGAATTGGATGGGACTTGGGGGATATTAGGTAAACGGTCATGAGGAGTTTAATGGGCATGGTCATTTTGGTGCCGCACTTGAGTGTGGCACCGAAATGGCCGGATAAAAAATTCAAAGTATTATAACGGGTTTTTGAGAAGTGGGGGGTTTTTGGGCCTGGGAGTGATGTTGTAGGGTAAAGTGAGGGGAAGTTATAAATAGTTGGCCACTTGAGTCTCGGGTGAACTTTTGGGGGTCATATGGGTCAATGAGTCAGGGTTTCACAGTAAAATTTTTTTAAAGAGACGGGTCTGCTTTTTTCGATTACCTATTCGAAAGCCCGTCCCCTGGGGCTCCGAAAAAGGTATACTTTGTTGGGGGTCCACTTGAGTCTCAAAAAGTTATGGTCAATGTGCGCAAATGTCGCAAAACTTTTTGAGACTCTAACGTCACGGGGAATTTTTTTAAATTTTTTCTGAGACCGGATATGGACTCAGCGCATGTTAATGCCCTATATGGGCCGTTTTTAAACACAAAATATCTAAATTTTTTTCCCGACCTCATTCCAAAAGGGGTACCCCTTTTGGGGATTTTCGCGATTTTTTAAATCGCCATAACTTTTTTTGCTATTTTCGGATTTGGATCGGGTTTTCTTTATAAAATAGAACTAAAAATTATAAATTTTTAGAGCCTAAAAAATTTCGAAAAAAGTCTAAATTGAACCCATAGGGGTCGAATTTCGAAAAACCTAAAATTTTTCGGTTTTTCGAAAACATTTCTGGATTTTTGCCGGCGGTTCGGCCCGAGGGTATTTTTACTGGATAGAGCAGAATTTTCCATTTAAAGGTAACAGTTTTTCATATGTTAAAAGTTCAGTTGATGGTCGTATTGATGTTGATGAACCAGCGCAGTACGCAAAAATGATTTATCGAAGTCCTACGGAGGCCTATTCTCGCTTAATGGGATACAAATATGCTTTCCTTTCCCATACGGTTATAGTATTGCAGATTCATTTACCAGATAATCAAAAGTTATTTTTTAATTCTAAAACTGCTCCTACTGTTCTTGCAAATGTTGAAGATGGCATACTTCCAGATACCCATCTTACTGCTTATTGGACTTTATGGCGAAAAAATATTAACGATCCCGTTATTAGGAGTATTCTTTTTGAGAATTTACCCGAATCATATTCGTTTGATAGCAAGGAGAAAGTATGGCGTAAAAGGAGAATGGCTCAAATTAGAAAAATTACTAAGCCTATTATAGGAAGAATTTTGTCCGTTTCTCCAAGAGAGCCAGAAAAATTCGCGCTGTATGTCCTTACTAAACATTTTCCGGGTGATCCTGATGAGCTAAAAAATGTTAATGGTCATGTTTGTACATCTTTTGCTGATGCTGCCCGGTTAAGGGGTCTTTTTGAAGATAATGGTGTGTGGGAGCGTACTTTAAGAGAGGCGTCTTTTTCGTTAAACCCCTCACAAATGAGGCAATTATTTGCAAATATACTTGTATTTGGCGGGACAGAAAGATGTGTTATTGATGGTTATGTCTTATGGGAAATGTTTAAGGACCAAATGTATGATAGGAGACGGTGTTCAGACGCAGAAAAACTTTTACGTATAGATAGAGCGTTAGCGATAATTGAACGATATTTGTTAAGTAATGGTCGCACTATGGACGAGTTTAGCCTTCCTTTACCAAACAACCCGCTTATAAATGATCCAGATAGAGCTTTAGATGCTTTCTTTTTCCCAAATAATGTTAATAGTGATGAACTGGACGAAACAGTTGACACTTCTGCTTTAGAAAGAGCGAATTTAAATACAGAACAAGATAATTTTTTTAATATGATTCGTGATGCAGTTTTTGATCCAAATTCTGTTAATAAATATTTTTACTTGTCCGGAGATGGTGGCACGGGTAAAACATTTTTATTAAATTATGTTCTTTACCGACTTAGGAGTTTAAATTTAAAAGTTTTGCCAACCGCTTCAACAGGTATTGCTGCAACGAAATTTTATGCAGGGGGTATGACTTTTCACTCTGCTTTTCGTTTTGGGATTAATGTTGAACCTGGGAAACTTCCTTTAGTAAGGTTTGACAGTTTTTTTGGGCGAAGGATTATAGAATGTGATGTCATTATTATTGATGAGATTACCATGTTACATAAGACTGTGTTTGAAAACGTAGACCTTTTATGTCGGACCATGGTTCTGCAAAACAAAGATCATCCTTTTGCCGGGAAAGTTGTAATACTTTCAGGAGACTGGAAGCAATCTTTACCCGTAGTTAATGATTCTACTTCACCTGTTGCTCAAGTTGCTGCTTCCATTCAATCCTCTCATTTGTATCCTCTTTTTCACAAATTTAGACTTGTGCAGAATATGAGAGTGATTCCATCTGAGATACAATTTAAGGATTGGCTTTATACTATTGGTACTGGGACAATCGGTGATGTTGTTAATATTCCACCCAATATGATAGTTAATTCCCGCCAAGAACTTTATGATTTTGTTTTTGATCAAGGGTTTACGATTGCAAGTAACGAACTGTTAAAAAGATTGATATTAGCACCAACAAATAGGGTAGTTGATGCCATAAATTCTGAAATTATAGACATGATTGATTCACCTGAGCACGAATACTTATCTATTGACAACCCAACAAGTGAAAATCCGTTAGTATATAATGCTGCTGATTATGATGTTGCGCAATTGAATAGACTTACTCCTATAGGGATGCCAGCTCATAGTATTAAACTTAAAGTTGGCTCAGTAATCGTATTACTTCAGAATTTAAATACCCAAAAATCTTTGTGTAATGGTACGAGATTAATTGTCACCAATTTACTGTCCAATCTTATTGAAGCGGAGACAATAAATATTGGATCTGATCATGGTATTAGGGTTGGCATTTGTCGTACCAGAAATTCATATGTTGATATTCATCCAGACGGAGTAAGCTTTGAGCGTTTTCAGTTTCCTGTTCGAGTAGCCTTTTGTATGACTATCACTAAAGCTCAGGGTCAAACTTGTGATCGTTTGGGTATTGATTTTAGTGATGAGCCCTTTGCTCATGGACAATTGTATACAGCTTTATCACGAGCTCGAAGTAGTGAATTTATTAGAGTTTTTGCTCCAAATAAAACAAGAAATAATGATGGAGGTGTTCCAATAAGAAATGTTGTTGCCAATGGAATTACTTTTGATTAAATTTAATGTAAAAAAGATAGTTTTTTGTTGAGCTTTTTTAATTTGTTCTTGAATGTTGTATTGTGGTAATATTTTTGGTTGAGTTTTTATTATTTATATATCCTTTGTTGTGGAATGGTTTTTTCGGTTTTATATTTAATATTTTATTTGGGGTATGAATTATTTACTTTTGACTGAAATGGTTTTGAATTTACAATTTATTTGTTTGTGATTGTTATTTTCGTTTATTAAAAGTTGTGTTTAATTTATTTGTTTTTCGTTTGAGTGAAGTATATTTAGTATTTTAGTGGAGTTTTTAATTATATTATATAAAATAATATTTGTTGTGTTTTTCCTTTAATGTGGAGTTGATTAGATTTTTTAGAATATTTTGATTGAAATGGGTATATTTTTTGTAATATTGATGTAATGTTGTTTCTATTTATATTATTCTTTATGGGACGGTTTTTTGGGTTGTAATATTAAAAAATAGTATTTTTGGGGTTGTATTATTTAAAAAATTAGTATTTTTGGGGTTGTTTTTAAACAGAATTTTATTTATTTAATTATTTTTATAGTTTAGTTTAAATTTATTTTTTATTCACTTTTATGTCCAATAGGGGCATAATCGCACGGGAGGCTTTATGCCAACCGGTTAAGTATTTCATTGTTGTTTATTATTTATTTAATTATTATTCACTTTTATGTCCAATAGGGGCATAATCGCACGGGAGGCTTTATGCCAACCGGTTGAGCAATTTCTTTTGTTTTTTATTTATTTGTTTATTTATTTTTCACTTTTATGTCTAATAGAGGCATAATCGCACGGGAGGCTTTATGCCGACCGGTTGAGTATTTCGTTGTTGTTTTTTAATTATTTATTTATTGCTTTTAATTATTTATTATTCACTTTTATGTCCAATAGGGGCATAATCGCACGGGAGGCTTTATGCCAACCGGTTAAGTATTTCATTGTTGTTTTTTTGTTTTTAAGTATAATTTAATAGTATTTTATTATTTATTTTGGGGATTTTTATTATTTATTTTTTTATTATTTATTTTTGGGGTGGGTCCCTCCCACGGGGTACAGGGTTTGCCCGTTTACCTCCGTGCACCTCCACGTGGTGTACCCTGGGCATTGTTGTATAATTATAAAATGTTATACAACAATGGCTAAGCACGGTAAAAAACGGGATGGTTTAAAATATAAAAATTGTAAATGTTTCTAGCAGCGCGCGAAGCGCGCCCCAAAGCCGATAGGCTTTCCAACGGGCAGAGCATAAAAAATCCAAAAGTATTGTAACAAAACCTATTGCATACGTAAGTTACCGCCATCGCATACGTAACCCACAGCTAGTTATAATAGTATAAAAAAAACCCCAACTTCAACTTTAAAAAAACTCAGGCTCCCGGCCGAAGGCCGGGAGCCCCCGGAAAGTTATGGAAGGGTCCTACAACTTTTTGATGGCTATTCAGGAAAACTCTAACCTCGGCGCCACGACCTTTCCTTTGCGCCGAAACGACCCCCTGTGATTTTATATCTCGTGAACCAGAACCTGGAGCAAAAAACTTCTGCTGGTAGGATTTTAAGTTGGAGTAGGTAGATATATGCAGGAAAAAAACCGGACCCGAAATCCGAACTTGGAGGGTACTTATGCCTTTCCAAAAATTCACATAATGTCCGTGAATTGTCGATTTTGTCGGACTTGAGTGTTGTTTTTAAGCTATATCTTGGAAACGGCTGGGGTGATTTAGATGGGTCCTGGGTGTTTATAGGTATGTGGCTATGGGGAATTTTTTGGGATAGGTCGTTTTGGTGCCGCACTTAAGTGTGGCACCGAAATGGCCGGATGAGTGCTTCAAAGTGTTATAACGCGTTTTAGAGTGGTGGGGGGTTTTCGCGCCTGGGAGTGATGTTGTAGGGCTGGATTTTGGGAAAATATTTGGTGTTGGACATTAGAGTCTCGGGTGAACTTTTGGGGGTGATATGGTCCAAAGAGTCGGGGTCGAAAAGTCGACTTTTTTAAAGGGTCGTTTCGGGTCTCTTCGATAGCCAGTTCGAAAGAGAGTCCTCTGGGGCTCCGAAAAAGGTATAATATGTTGGGGGTCCACTTGAGTCTCAAAAAGTTATCGCGAATGTTCGCAAATGTCGCAAATCTTTTTGAGACTCTAACGTCCTGGGAAAATTTTTTAAAATTTTTCTGACGCCGGATTCGTACTCAGCGGTTGTCAGAGCAACATATAGGGCGAATTTTGGGTCAAAATTCGAAAATTTTGTCCCACCCCTATTTCTAAATTGGGTACGTACGCCTTTTGGGGAATTTAGGGATTTTTTAATCCGACATAACTTTTTTGGGGTGGAAGGATTGAGACGGGGTTTTTTTCATAAAATCGAGTAAAAAATTAGGTATTTTATCACCCGAGAAAATTTCGAAAAAAGTTGAAACTGAACCTGTAGGGGTCGAATTTCGAAAAACCCAAAATTTTTCGGTTTTTCGAAAAAATTTCGGGTTTTTTGCCGGCAGTTCGGGGCGTAGTTATTTTTCCTGGATCGAGCAGATTTTTCTGCATATTGTTGGATTTTAAAATGTTCAAAGAAAGTTAACTTTAAAAAAGTTATGATTTTTTGAAAATTTGGGTAATTTTTTTGGTCGAAATTTTAGGCCAAAAAATATTTATAATAATCTTCCAGTTCGGTTAAAAAAAGTCCCTGGCCCGAACGAAGTCAGAATATTCTTCATAAAAATGTACATATTTATAATTTAACACACATTTTGTTCCCTTTTTTGGCTGTACTTTAGTACGTGGGTGCAGGCTTTAAATTACAAATGTTATATCATTTGAAAGAGCTAGTCGAGCTGAGTCGAATGCCATCAAAATTAGCTCTAGGAAAAATTTTTGAACCGAGATACAGGCGATTGAAAATCGAAAAACCATAGGGGGACCAAGCACTTGTTTGGGATGAAAAATTCGAAAATGCAAATGATACCTCATTCGAAAGAGCTCCTCGAGCTGAGTCGAATAACACCAAAATCAACGAAATCCGACTTGATTAGACAAAGTTATGATCTTTTATTTTAGCTCCTTACCTATGGCATCTGTGGAGATTTTTGCTGCTACGGAGGCCCCAAATACGTCCAGAGCAAGGGAGATAGGAATAGGTTTATGTTACGAACCCAGACCCATCGCCCGTAGACTCCCCGCGAGGCGCGTGCCGCAAAACCCCGCGCGAAGCGCGGGTTTTACACAAGCGCCTCGCCGACGCTCCATAGGTTTAGGTTTTTTGTTTATTTTTTGTGTCATAACTTTGTCTAATCTTGTCCAATCACGGTGATTTTGGTGTCATTCGACTCAGCTCGTCGAGCTCTTTCGAATGAGGTATTATTTGTATAAAAAATTTTTTATTCCAAAAATCGCCCTTTTGGACCTTCGATTTTTAGGAGTCTATATCTCGGTTCATTCAAGTCGGATTCCGTTGATTTTGGTTTTATTCGACTCAGCTCGACGAGCTCTTTCGAATGAGGTATAATTTGCATTTTCGAATTTTTCACCCCAAAAAAGTGCTTGGTCCCCCCTATGGTTTTTCGATTTTCAATCGCCTGTATCTCGGTTCAAAAATTTTTCCTAGAGCTAATTTTGGTGGCATTCGACTCAGCTCGACTAGCTCTTTCAAATGATATAACATTTGTAATTTAAAGCCTGCACCCACGTACTAAAGTGACCCCCCTTTTTTAAATATTTAAAATTAATTTTTCGAATTTTACAAACTGAAAAAATTTTTGCTTTTTAAATTTATTTTCGGCTAAACTACAGTTTCCGGATCAGGCTCAGAATTGGAGGATTTATATGTCATTCGAAAGAGCTCGTCGAGCTGAGTCGAACGACACCAAAATTATTCAGCGGAAAAAATTCTGAGCCGAGTTACAGACCCCTAAATTTCAAAAAACCATAGTAAAACAAAAAACCATAGTAAAGTTCAAAAAACCAAAAAACCATAAAAAAACCATCTAATATTCCTTTAAAATCCTCACCTAATTTAACAAACAAAATCTTTCAAAACAATGTTAAAACAAAAAATACTAATAATACCACCAAATATTCTCAAGAATGGATTGGTGTGGTTTGTTGAAGTATATTTACATAAGTATATATCTGAATAACCTGACATTCATTTTTCTCAAAAATGTTGACTTATTTTTACATTCCAATCCTACCTTGACCGTAATCTGATACTTTTAATTAAAATTTTTGAAAATAAATATTTTTTGTTTAATTTTATATTTTTTTCCGTTTAACAATTTTAGTCAATCTTTTAGTCAATCTTCTTCTAATTTAATTGTATTTTAATTTATTTATTTAATTAAAATAATTTATTTATTTGTTTTAGACACATACTCGAAAACATTCTGGATATAAACCTTTCTCTTGTGATTGTTGCGAAAAAACATTTCAAAGAAAAGTAAAAACAAATAAGTTAATTAATTTTTATGAAAGAATATTTTTAAAAAAAAAAGGTTGACCGTCGCCGACATATGGAAACTCATCATTCAACATATTTAAGAAGAACAACAATACCTTTAATAGAAACTAATAGTTGTAGTAATAGACAAAATGAATTAAGAAAAAATATTATAAAATCTCCAAAAATTACTAAAAAAAAATAATACTAAAAAAACCTCCTGGTGGCCCTTCTTTTGGGGGGATTTCGCTTTCAAAAATCAGGCTCCTCAGCGTTTGCCGAGGGATTTTTTTGAGTAGTACATTGGTCCTACAACTTTTGACGGGCTATTCAGGAAAACTCTAACATCGGCGCCAAAACGTACCTCCGCGCCGAAACGGCTGTCGGTAAAATTCAAACGGCTGTAACTCGGAAACGAAAAGTCAGATCAAAAAGTGGTTGGGGAAAGGGCACTGAAGCAGTTCAAGGGCTATAACTCTAAAAAAATTTGGAATCCGGGGATCATGCCCTGAGGCGGTAGGCGATGACAAAAATTCACCGATTTTCGGTGGTTTGACCTACCGTGTCCGACGAAATTCACCGACAATTTACAAAATATACACCAATCGAAAGCTCTCATCGAGCTGAGTCTGAAAAAATTAGTTTAAGTTTTTCTGACCATTTTGCAAAAAGTTATAAAACGCCAAAGGGTCAAAATGTCCAGGACCCCTATCGGGAAGGGTGGCTCCCATTGGGTCTGATTATAACTTTGCTTATGAGAGTCCAAATCGCTCCAACTCTTTTTTCATATGTTAGGGCCCTAAGTGTACTAAAATTTTGTTGTGGGACATTTGAGTCTCGGACTTCGATTTGGGGGTGATATGGTTCAAAAGGTCGAGGTCGAAAAATCGACTTTTTGTAGGAGGTCGAGTCACCCGTTTTCGATAGCCTAAGTGAAAGAGCGTCCCTGGCGGTCAGAAAAATATATACTTTGTTGGGGGTCCACTTGAGTCTGAGAAAGTTATGGCCAAATTGGCCAAATGTCGCAAATCGGTTTTTAGACTCTAACTTCCCGGGGAATTTTTCAAAAATTTTTCTGAGACCGGATATCGACTCAGCGGGTCCTAAAGCACCATATAGGACGTTTTTTGACCCAACATTAAAAAATTTTTTTTCCCTCGTGTTCCCTTGTGGGCCCAAAACATTTTGTCGTTTTTTATGGGTAGCGGTCTTTTGTACCTTTTTTATATCTCGGGAACGGCTGATGGGAATTGGATGGGACTTGGGGGGATATTAGGTAAACGGTCATGAGGAGTTTAATGGGCATGGTCATTTTGGTGCCGCACTTGAGTGTGGCACCGAAATGGCCGGATAAAAAATTCAAAGTATTATAACGGGTTTTTGAGAAGTGGGGGGTTTTTGGGCCTGGGAGTGATGTTGTAGGGTAAAGTGAGGGGAAGTTATAAATAGTTGGCCACTTGAGTCTCGGGTGAACTTTTGGGGGTCATATGGGTCAATGAGTCAGGGTTTCACAGTAAAATTTTTTTAAAGAGACGGGTCTGCTTTTTTCGATTACCTATTCGAAAGCCCGTCCCCTGGGGCTCCGAAAAAGGTATACTTTGTTGGGGGTCCACTTGAGTCTCAAAAAGTTATGGTCAATGTGCGCAAATGTCGCAAAACTTTTTGAGACTCTAACGTCACGGGGAATTTTTTTAAATTTTTTCTGAGACCGGATATGGACTCAGCGCATGTTAATGCCCTATATGGGCCGTTTTTAAACACAAAATATCTAAATTTTTTTCCCGACCTCATTCCAAAAGGGGTACCCCTTTTGGGGGATTTTCGCGATTTTTTAAATCGCCATAACTTTTTTGCTATTTTCGGATTTGGATCGGGTTTTCTTTATAAAATAGAACTAAAAATTATAAATTTTTAGAGCCTAAAAAATTTCGAAAAAAGTCTAAATTGAACCCATAGGGGTCGAATTTCGAAAAACCTAAAATTTTTCGGTTTTTCGAAAACATTTCTGGATTTTTGCCGGCGGTTCGGCCCGAGGGTATTTTTACTGGATAGAGCAGAATTTTCCATTTAAAGGTAACAGTTTTTCATATGTTAAAAGTTCAGTTGATGGTCGTATTGATGTTGATGAACCAGCGCAGTACGCAAAAATGATTTATCGAAGTCCTACGGAGGCCTATTCTCGCTTAATGGGATACAAATATGCTTTCCTTTCCCATACGGTTATAGTATTGCAGATTCATTTACCAGATAATCAAAAGTTATTTTTTAATTCTAAAACTGCTCCTACTGTTCTTGCAAATGTTGAAGATGGCATACTTCCAGATACCCATCTTACTGCTTATTGGACTTTATGGCGAAAAAATATTAACGATCCCGTTATTAGGAGTATTCTTTTTGAGAATTTACCCGAATCATATTCGTTTGATAGCAAGGAGAAAGTATGGCGTAAAAGGAGAATGGCTCAAATTAGAAAAATTACTAAGCCTATTATAGGAAGAATTTTGTCCGTTTCTCCAAGAGAGCCAGAAAAATTCGCGCTGTATGTCCTTACTAAACATTTTCCGGGTGATCCTGATGAGCTAAAAAATGTTAATGGTCATGTTTGTACATCTTTTGCTGATGCTGCCCGGTTAAGGGGTCTTTTTGAAGATAATGGTGTGTGGGAGCGTACTTTAAGAGAGGCGTCTTTTTCGTTAAACCCCTCACAAATGAGGCAATTATTTGCAAATATACTTGTATTTGGCGGGACAGAAAGATGTGTTATTGATGGTTATGTCTTATGGGAAATGTTTAAGGACCAAATGTATGATAGGAGACGGTGTTCAGACGCAGAAAAACTTTTACGTATAGATAGAGCGTTAGCGATAATTGAACGATATTTGTTAAGTAATGGTCGCACTATGGACGAGTTTAGCCTTCCTTTACCAAACAACCCGCTTATAAATGATCCAGATAGAGCTTTAGATGCTTTCTTTTTCCCAAATAATGTTAATAGTGATGAACTGGACGAAACAGTTGACACTTCTGCTTTAGAAAGAGCGAATTTAAATACAGAACAAGATAATTTTTTTAATATGATTCGTGATGCAGTTTTTGATCCAAATTCTGTTAATAAATATTTTTACTTGTCCGGAGATGGTGGCACGGGTAAAACATTTTTATTAAATTATGTTCTTTACCGACTTAGGAGTTTAAATTTAAAAGTTTTGCCAACCGCTTCAACAGGTATTGCTGCAACGAAATTTTATGCAGGGGGTATGACTTTTCACTCTGCTTTTCGTTTTGGGATTAATGTTGAACCTGGGAAACTTCCTTTAGTAAGGTTTGACAGTTTTTTTGGGCGAAGGATTATAGAATGTGATGTCATTATTATTGATGAGATTACCATGTTACATAAGACTGTGTTTGAAAACGTAGACCTTTTATGTCGGACCATGGTTCTGCAAAACAAAGATCATCCTTTTGCCGGGAAAGTTGTAATACTTTCAGGAGACTGGAAGCAATCTTTACCCGTAGTTAATGATTCTACTTCACCTGTTGCTCAAGTTGCTGCTTCCATTCAATCCTCTCATTTGTATCCTCTTTTTCACAAATTTAGACTTGTGCAGAATATGAGAGTGATTCCATCTGAGATACAATTTAAGGATTGGCTTTATACTATTGGTACTGGGACAATCGGTGATGTTGTTAATATTCCACCCAATATGATAGTTAATTCCCGCCAAGAACTTTATGATTTTGTTTTTGATCAAGGGTTTACGATTGCAAGTAACGAACTGTTAAAAAGATTGATATTAGCACCAACAAATAGGGTAGTTGATGCCATAAATTCTGAAATTATAGACATGATTGATTCACCTGAGCACGAATACTTATCTATTGACAACCCAACAAGTGAAAATCCGTTAGTATATAATGCTGCTGATTATGATGTTGCGCAATTGAATAGACTTACTCCTATAGGGATGCCAGCTCATAGTATTAAACTTAAAGTTGGCTCAGTAATCGTATTACTTCAGAATTTAAATACCCAAAAATCTTTGTGTAATGGTACGAGATTAATTGTCACCAATTTACTGTCCAATCTTATTGAAGCGGAGACAATAAATATTGGATCTGATCATGGTATTAGGGTTGGCATTTGTCGTACCAGAAATTCATATGTTGATATTCATCCAGACGGAGTAAGCTTTGAGCGTTTTCAGTTTCCTGTTCGAGTAGCCTTTTGTATGACTATCACTAAAGCTCAGGGTCAAACTTGTGATCGTTTGGGTATTGATTTTAGTGATGAGCCCTTTGCTCATGGACAATTGTATACAGCTTTATCACGAGCTCGAAGTAGTGAATTTATTAGAGTTTTTGCTCCAAATAAAACAAGAAATAATGATGGAGGTGTTCCAATAAGAAATGTTGTTGCCAATGGAATTACTTTTGATTAAATTTAATGTAAAAAAGATAGTTTTTTGTTGAGCTTTTTAATTTGTTCTTGAATGTTGTATTGTGGTAATATTTTTGGTTGAGTTTTTATTATTTATATATCCTTTGTTGTGGAATGGTTTTTTCGGTTTTATATTTAATATTTTATTTGGGGTATGAATTATTTACTTTTGACTGAAATGGTTTTGAATTTACAATTTATTTGTTTGTGATTGTTATTTTCGTTTATTAAAAGTTGTGTTTAATTTATTTGTTTTTCGTTTGAGTGAAGTATATTTAGTATTTTAGTGGAGTTTTTAATTATATTATATAAAATAATATTTGTTGTGTTTTTCCTTTAATGTGGAGTTGATTAGATTTTTTAGAATATTTTGATTGAAATGGGTATATTTTTTGTAATATTGATGTAATGTTGTTTCTATTTATATTATTCTTTATGGGACGGTTTTTTGGGTTGTAATATTAAAAAATAGTATTTTTGGGGTTGTATTATTTAAAAAATTAGTATTTTTGGGGTTGTTTTTAAACAGAATTTTATTTATTTAATTATTTTTATAGTTTAGTTTAAATTTATTTTTTTATTCACTTTTATGTCCAATAGGGGCATAATCGCACGGGAGGCTTTATGCCAACCGGTTAAGTATTTCATTGTTGTTTATTATTTATTTAATTATTATTCACTTTTATGTCCAATAGGGGCATAATCGCACGGGAGGCTTTATGCCAACCGGTTGAGCAATTTCTTTTGTTTTTTATTTATTTGTTTATTTATTTTTCACTTTTATGTCTAATAGAGGCATAATCGCACGGGAGGCTTTATGCCGACCGGTTGAGTATTTCGTTGTTGTTTTTTAATTATTTATTTATTGCTTTTAATTATTTATTATTCACTTTTATGTCCAATAGGGGCATAATCGCACGGGAGGCTTTATGCCAACCGGTTAAGTATTTCATTGTTGTTTTTTTGTTTTTAAGTATAATTTAATAGTATTTTATTATTTATTTTGGGGATTTTTATTATTTATTTTTTTATTATTTATTTTTGGGGTGGGTCCCTCCCACGGGGTACAGGGTTTGCCCGTTTACCTCCGTGCACCTCCACGTGGTGTACCCTGGGCATTGTTGTATAATTATAAAATGTTATACAACAATGGCTAAGCACGGTAAAAAACGGGATGGTTTAAAATATAAAAATTGTAAATGTTTCTAGCAGCGCGCGAAGCGCGCCCCAAAGCCGATAGGCTTTCCAACGGGCAGAGCATAAAAAATCCAAAAGTATTGTAACAAAACCTATTGCATACGTAAGTTACCGCCATCGCATACGTAACCCACAGCTAGTTATAATAGTATAAAAAAAACCCCAACTTCAACTTTAAAAAAACTCAGGCTCCCGGCCGAAGGCCGGGAGCCCCCGGAAAGTTATGGAAGGGTCCTACAACTTTTTGATGGCTATTCAGGAAAACTCTAACCTCGGCGCCACGACCTTTCCTTTGCGCCGAAACGACCCCCTGTGATTTTATATCTCGTGAACCAGAACCTGGAGCAAAAAACTTCTGCTGGTAGGATTTTAAGTTGGAGTAGGTAGATATATGCAGGAAAAAAACCGGACCCGAAATCCGAACTTGGAGGGTACTTATGCCTTTCCAAAAACTCAACGACTGACGGTGAAATGTCGATTTTGTCGGACTTGAGTGTTGTTTTTAAGCTATATCTTGGAAACGGCTGGGGGATTTAGATGGGACCTGGAGGGTTATAGGTAAGTGGCTATGGGGAATTTTTTGGGATAGGTCGTTTTGGTGCCGCACTTGAGTGTGGCACCGAAATGGCCGGATGAGTGCTTCAAAGCGTTATAACGCTTTTTTGAGAAGTGGGGTGTCTTGGGGCTTGGGATTGATATTGTAGGGCTGGATGTTGGGAAAATATTTGGTGTTGGACATTAGAGTCTCGGGTGAACTTTTGGGGGTCATATGGTCCAAAGTGTCTAAGTCGAAAAGTCGATTTTTTGTAGAGGGTCGTTTCGGGTTTCTTCGATACCCTATTCGAAAGAGCGTCCCCTGGGGCTCCGAAAAAGGTATAATATGTTGGGGGTCCACTTGAGTCTCAAAAAGTTATAGCCAATTTGGCAAAATGTCGTGAATCTTTTTGAGACTCTAACGTCCCGGGGAAGATTTTTAAAATTTTTCTTACACCGGATTCGTACTCAGCGGGTGTCAGAGCACCATATAGGTCGAATTTCGGGTCAAAATTCGAAAATTTTGTTTCCACGCCTATTTTCAAAGGGGTACCCCTTTTGGGGGATTTTTGGGAATTTTTAGGGGACCATAACTTTTTTTTGGGATTTTCGGATTGGGTTGGGGTTTCTTTCATAAAATCAAGCAAAAAATTAGGTATTTTTTGAGTGGAAAAAATTTCGAAAAAAGTCGAAACTGAGGGTGTAGGGGTCGAATTTCGAAAAACCCAAAAATTTTCGGTTTTTCGAAAAAATTCCGGGATTTTTGCCGACGGTTCGGAACGAAGCTATTTTTCCTGGATAGAGCTTATTTTTCTCCATAGAATAAGCTTTTAAAATTTTTCAAAAAGTTCAAATTTGAAAAAGTTATGAATTTTTAAAAATTTGGTCGATTTTTTCTGCCGAAATTTTCGGCCAAAAAAAAATTTTTTCAAAATCGATATAAATGGGCCAAATGTCATATCATTCGAAAGCCATTAATGAGGGGAGAATAAAAATAATTTTTCCGAGATTTTCTGACCATTTTGTACAGTTACAAAAGGTCGAAATTTCGGGGTGGGGATACTCTCATACTCATATCACATCCTAAAGTATATTCCAGACTCAAATGACCAACTACTTATAAGTTCCCCACACGCAGCCCTACAACATCACTCCCAGACGCGAAACCCCCCCGGCCTCCAAAAAACCGCTATGAGCAGTTGAAGTATTCATCCGGACGTTTCAGTGCCACACTTTAGTGCGGCACCAAAATGGCCATGCCCATTGAATTCCCCATGGCCGATTACCTATAATCCCAATAAGTTATTGCCCCATTTGGTCTTTTTTAGATTTTGACCATTTTTCCATGTACCCTTTTGTCGAAAAAAGGGCTGGAGCTTTTATTTTTCCATTTTTTTAATTTTTTTACTTTTTTAAAAATCCCCCTAACATTTAATTTTACTTTAATGGGGAACCGCTGGGGCTTTTTAGCGGAAATTTGGGGTAGTAGGTAATCGGACCTGGGGAGTTCATTGGGCATGTTCATTTTGGTGCCACACTTGAGTGTGGCACTGAAACGTCCTACTTCGGAACTTTTTGTGCGTTTTGGTTTAAACTTGGGGATATAGGTAATCAACCTTGGGGAATTCAGCTAGCATGGTCGTTTTGGTGCCACACTTGAGTGTGGCACTGAAACGGTCTTTTTTCCAAATACCCCAAAATTAATTTTTAATTAAACTTTTATATATTTTTTTTATTTTTAGCCTAAAAAATTAAAATATTTTAATTCAAAAAATTATTTTCATTCAACATCAACATAATTATTCTATTTTTCAAAAATTTAAATTTTTTCGACAACAACAACAAAAAATTAATTTTATTTTTTCATCAACAACAACATCCAATTTCTTCAAATATTTTTATAAATTCTTCAACATCAACTCAACACCTACAAACAAATCATTATGGTTTGTTTTATAATTTATAATTTTTTTTAAAAAAACAAAATTTTTTTCACTAATTTATGATTTTTTTTTCAAAAAAAACAATTTTTTTAAAGAATAAAATCCCACGGATGTGGGTAGCGAACTTGTATGACCACTGTGCGGAGGGGTCATGCCGGTTTTTTCCCAGAAATGGGCGGAGCCGGCATGATCGGGGATTGGGTCATGCCCGTTTCCCCTTTTGGGGGTATGGGAAGGCTCCCCCTTCCTTCTGCACAGTGGGACAGTACAACCACTGTGCGGACGGGTCATGCCGGTTTTTTTCCAGAAATGGGCGGAGCCGGCATGATCGGGGATTGGGTCATGCCCGTTTCCCCTTTTGTGGGTATGGGAAGGCTCCCCCTTCCTTCTGCACAGTGGGACAGTACAACCACTGTGCGGACGGGTCATGCCCAAATTTTTTTTAAATTTAAATTCACTTTAAAAATTTTTTTACGATTTTTTTATTTTTAAGGTTTCTCAACGCCTGTTGCCGTCATCCAATTTGTTTGGTGGTTGGTCTTATTTGTGAGTTTTACTTTTTTAAAATATTTTTATTCCCCAATCCGGTTTCCTTCCCTGTCGGGGGAAGGAGATCTTGTACCCCCGTATGGGGAGAGTGTGGGGCACCAGTACGCGGGGGAGAACAAATACGCGTTCTGATGCCTCACTTGTGCGGACGGGTCATGCCCAAATTTTTTTTAATTTTAAACTAACCTAAAATTTTTTTACAATTTTTTATTTTTAAGGTTTCTCAACGCCTGCTGCGGTCATCCAATATGCTTGGTGGTTGGTCTTTTCTCGTGAGTTTATTTTTTTATATTTATATTCCCCAATCCGGTTTCCTTCCCTGTCGGGGGAAGGAGATCTTGAACCCCCGTATGGGGAGAGTGTGGGGCACCAGGACGCGGGGGAGAACAAATACGCGTCTTGATGCCTCACTTGTGCTAGGGGTCATGCCAAAATTTTTTTTACTTTAAATAAACATTAAATTTTTTACAATTTTTTATTTTTATAGTTTCTCAACTTACTGCTCCCCTTCTTCAATATGCTTGGTGGGTGCTTTGTTTTAAGTGAGTTTATTGTTAACAATTTTTAAATTTTTTTATTAACTAAACTTTCAGTGAAAAATATTTTTTGGCTAATTTTTAAATCATTTTTGAAATTTTCTGGGAAAAACCTGAAAATAGCAAAACATTTTTTCAAAAAAATTCGATAAATATTTTTTAAAATTTTTGTCTAAAATTTTAAATTTTCATTTTTTTTGTTTTATGCGTCTGTTCGGAGGGGTGCTTCCTTTCCCACAAAAAGGGCCTATGCATGACCTCTTCTGCACTAGAAGCACAGAGAGGCATGCAAGTTCTTCTTTGTGCCCCATTCCGTGGAAAAACCTGTATAATAAGGTTTCGGGTCCTCGCCTTGAAGGCCCACGGGATGGGATGAGAACGTGGAGCACCAATACTTGGGGGAAGAATAACTCCTTGTATTGATGCTTCACTGTGCCGACGGGTCATGCCAAAATTTTTCAAAATTTAATAAAACTTTTTAAAAAACTTAAATTTTTTAATTTTAAAAATTTTTCATTTTAGTGTCAATACATGCTCTATCTTTGAATCAAATTTTGGTGGCTTGCTTTTGGTTTCGTAATGTTTTTGTTTTTTTTTATTTTCGGCTTTTTCGGAAAAAATTTTATTTTTCAAACTTAAAATATCTAAATTCTTTAAAAATTTAAATTTTTGAAACTTTTCGATATTTTTTTTCAAAATTTAAATTTTATTATTGACCCCTGAGAGACGGCTGCACTAACGTTGCAGTACGACTCAGCCTTTAAAAATGGCTTTGCGTGGTGGGCCAATTACACACCACGTGAAAAATATCCTTTACAGATGGGGATACCACACATCTGTCCCCAAATTAAAAATGGCCGCTGGTGGGCTTGATGCACCAGAAAAAATAGTCTGCTGGCGGACTTTCCAACTGTTCTCAGCCTGACCAGTTGTTAATGGTTGGGACACCAGTACCCCCTTTTCACAATTTTTGGTCGTAGAGTGAAAACCATGTTTAACATGGTTGGCAACTCTACTTTTTGTTAAATTAATTCAATTTGTTTTTTTGTTATATTTTGTTTTTAATGTTTTAGCCTTTTTCTATGAGATCCGTCGCGTTATTATTTTCATTAGTTTTTTTAACTTTTTATTGAATCTTCATCGCGTTTTGTCATTTCACATTGTTTTCGCGTTTTGTGGCGAATTGCTCTTAATTTATTTTCTTTTTTTCAGATATTTTAAATAATTATTTTATTTTCTATATTTTAAATGCCTTCAAGACAGCAAAACAACCGGAGGAAACGTAAGTTAAGTTATTTGGCTGAAAGTAAGTTTGGTAGTGATGCAACTAATAGTTGCGAGGTTGACGGGGTTTCCAATGATGGTAAATATTTGAATGTTAATTCACCCGGGGTTAGTTTAGGTGATGGTATTTTAGATAGTGTATCAATGGTTGATGGTGTTGAATTACATTCAGAGAATGTTTTGGTTGAGTGTGGGAGTAGTGCTGTAAGTAGTATGGTTAAAGGTACGAATGGTAGTGTTTTAATGGTTGATGGTTCTGAAATTAGGGGTTCTAATGTTGATGGTTCGTTACCTGGGAGTTCATTGGATGAAAGTTTTATTGTTGAAAATTTTTTGGTTGATAATTTTTTGGTAGATGGTTCTTTAGTTGGGAGTTCTGGTGTTGAAGGGAATTTAAGTTGTTTAAGAGACCAAGACAAAATATCTGTAGTGTCTCAGAGTGTTTCCATGGGTAGTGAATTGATGGATACCAGTTTAAATAATAATAAAGGTGGTAGACCTAGGAAGATTAAGAGAGCTGGCGGTAGGCCGAAACGAGATAGTGTGGGGAAGCATACTTTTGCAAATAAATCAATTGATTCTAATGATAATATGAATATTAATTTTGTTCCTGAATTTTTGTCTATTGATTTGTTAGATATTCCTTTTGGTCCTATGCCTAATGATGATAATAGGATTTTTACCGATGATATTGTTTTTTCAAGGCCCGAAATTAATAGTTTGTGGTCAGATCCTAATATGTGGTTACAAGATAGTTTCGTTTTTATTTACTTAAAATTTTTATCATATCGTTCTAATTTAAATGTTGTTGTTGTCTCGCCTCAATTTGCTGTTGTTGATTACCATTTTGGGCAGGGTGTTGAGCCTCCTAATATTTTTGATTGTTGTTTTAATTATAACCAGGATTATGATATTTTATTAATTCCAATTATTTTTCCTGGTCATTTTGGGTTGGTAGTTTTTGATCGTTCAGATCGTGCAAATCTTTCTTGCATTTTTGTTGATTCTTTGCCTTCTGTTAATCGTTTAACCGATGTTTCTTGTGGTGTTTTCGATCAGCGGCGTGTTGATTTAATTAAAAGGTGTATTTGTGATTTGACACCTGGTCTTTTTATTGACAATATAAATATTCAAGTTTTGCCCCGTTCTCAATTTACTGAACAAAGAGATGGGATTAATTGTGGGTTTTATGTTTGTCTTTATTCGGAATTGTTTTTGTTTAATAATAAATCGCTAATGAAGCATATTCTCGGATTATGTCTTTCAAATATGCATTTTTATCACATATAGTAATACCGTTAAGTATTCATTTACCAGACAACCAGAAAATTTATTTTACGAGTAAAAATGCAAGTAAAATTATTAGTGCTATTAATGCAGGTAAAATTCCAGATTCCCGTCTTTCGGCTTATTGGAAGTTATGTATTTCTGATTCTGCAGCTAAAAATATTCTTTTTGAAAATATTCCTGAAACATATGCATTTAATAAAAATGATAAAGTTTGGAAAAAGTTAAATATTTCTGAGAAAAATAAAAATCGTAAACCTCGTATCGGGAGAATTTATACCGTGTCCCCAAGAGATCCAGAATTGTTCGCTTTATATATTTTAACAAAACATTTTCCTGGGACACCAAAAGATTTGTTAACTGTTAATGGACATGAATGTCAAACCTTTGCCGAAGCGGCAAGATTGCGAGGGTTATTTGAAGATAATAATGTATGGGAGCGTACTTTAAGAGAAGGGTCAATATCTCTCAATCCTTCCCAAATGAGACAGTTGTTTGCAAATATACTCGTATTTGGTGGTACTGAAAAGTGTGTGATAGATGGGCTTTTACTTTGGAATATGTTTGTTGATCATTTTTATGATAGGAGGTGTACAGAAGCAGAGAAATTAATACGTATTGACAGAGCTTTAGCAATTATAGAAAAACTTTTATTAAGTAACGGTCGTAGTTTACAAGAATTTAACCTCCCTCTTCCCAATAATTCAATAAGAAACAATCCTGACAGAGCTCTTGATGAATTTTTCTTTCCACATCATATTAATGATGATGAAATGGATGAAGCTATAGATACGTCTATTTACGATAACACAAACTTAAATCCAGAACAGCAAAGATTTTTTAATTTAATTAGAGCTTCAGTTTTAGATCCTAATACTAAAAATAAATTATTTTTCTTGTCTGGTGATGGTGGTACGGGGAAAACTTTCCTCCTTAATTATATTATTTATAAATTACGAGAAATGAGATTAAAAGTATTAGCAACCGCCTCGACCGGTATAGCAGCCACTAATTTTTACGCGGGAGGAATGACATTCCATTCAGCTTTTAGATTCGGTATTAATGTGGAACCTGATGTAATTCCACCCGTAACCGTAGATAGTTACTTTGGGCGCAGAATAATTGAAGCTAATTTGGTAATAGTAGATGAAGTCACAATATTAAATAAAACAATTTTTGAAAACGTAAATCTTTTATGTAAGAAGTTAATTCCTCAATATAAAAACGAACCGTTTGCGGGAAAAATTGTAATAATATCAGGTGATTGGAAGCAGTCTCTTCCTGTAGTTGAGGAATCTTCGGCTCCTGGAGCACAGGTAGCAGCGTCGATTCAATCCTCGGAGTTGTATGGAAGATTTGAAAAACATAGGTTAATGCAGAATATGAGAGTAATTCCATCTGAAATTCAATTTAAGGATTGGCTTTATAGTATAGGAACAGGTCAAACAGGCGATTCAGTTATAATTCCTGAAGCTATGCGAGTTAATTCAAGGCAAGAATTGTATGCATTTGTTTTTAACACAGGTTTTGATGCACCTGTTACAGATTTGTTAAAACGTTTAATTCTTTCACCAACTAATAGAGTAGTAGATGTGATTAACTCAGAAATTATTGATTTAATAAACGCGCCTCTTCACGAGTATTTGTCAATAGATAGCCCTACAAGTGAGAACCCTTTTGCTTATAACTTAGCCGATTATGAAGTAGCCCAATTAAACAGACTAACGCCTAAGGGGTTGCCAGCGCACAATATAAAGCTTAAAGTAGGTGCAGTAATAGTATTACTTCAAAATTTAAATACCCAAAAGGGTTTATGTAACGGTACCAGAATGATAGTTAGGCGTTTACATCAAGATTTAATTGAAGCGGAAACTATAAGTGGTTCTTCAGAACGTGGTATTGTTGTGGGAATTTGCAGAGCAAGAAATAGCTATAAGGAACTTCGTCCGGACGGAGTTAGTTTTGAAAGATTCCAATTCCCAGTAAGGGTAGCATTTTGTATGACAATAACTAAAGCCCAGGGGCAAACATGTGAACGTTTAGGACTTGATATTCTTGATGAACCATTCGCACATGGTCAGACTTATACGGCTTTTTCAAGATGCAGAAGTGGGGAAAATATAAGAGTATTTGCACCCGGTAAAACGCCCGATAATAATGGTAATATTTCGATGAGAAATGTAGTAGCAAGAGGAATCCGTTTTGATTAAATTTAATAATATAGTAGAATGGAAAAATAGTGTTAAAATTTAGGTAAAACTTCTTTTAGGGGTATACTTTAAAATCAAAAAAAACGAAGGTTAAATTTTAGGGGTAAACTTACATTAAAAAAACAAAAAGGCCAAAATAAATAAAAAAATAAAAAAGGCCAAAAGAGTGAGACCACTTCAACACTCTTTAAAAAAGAACGAGACCACTTCAACGTTCTAAAAAATAAAAAGGCCAAAATAAAAAAAATAAAAAAGGCCAAAAGAGTGAGACCACTTCAACACTCTTTAAAAAGAACGAGACCACTTCAACGTTCTAAAAAATAAAAAGGCCAAAAGATATAAAAAAAGGCCAAAAGAGTGAGACCACTTCAACACTCTTTAAAAGAACGAGACCACTTCAACGTTCTAAAAAATAATAGGCCAAAATAAAAAAAAATAAAAAAAGGCCAAAAGAGTGAGACCACTTCAACACTCTTTAAAAAGAACGAGACCACTTCAACGTTCTAAAAATAAAAAAGGCCAAAATAAAAAAAGGCCAAAATAAATAAAATAAAAAAGGCCAAAAGAGTGAGACCACTTCAACACTCTTTAAAAAGAACGAGACCACTTCAACGTTCTAAAAATAAAAAAGGCCAAAAAAAAGGCCAAAATAAATAAAATAAAAAAGGCCAAAAGAGTGAGACCACTTCAACACTCTTTAGAAAGAACGAGACCACTTCAACGTTCTAAAAATAAAAAAGGCCAAAATAAATAAAAAAAAATGGCCAAGAGTCAGACCACTTTAAAACTATAAGTAAGAATTCCGACCCCACCGGGGCGGGGTACAGGGTTTGCCCGTTTACCTCCGTGCACCTCCACGTGGTGTACCCTGGGCATTGTTGTATAATAATAAAATGTTATACAACAATGGCTAAGCACGGTAAAAAACGGGATGATTTGAATTATAATAAAGAATGTAATTGTTTCTAGCGGCGCGCGAAGCGCGCCCCAAAGCCGTTAGGCTTTCCAACGGGCACCCCAAAATTTTACCGCCAAAGTATCCTAATAGGAATTGCATACGCACTACGCCGCCATCGCATACGTAACCCAGAGCTAGTTATAATAGTATAAAAAAAACCCCAACTTCAACTTTAAAAAAACTCAGGCTCCCGGCCGAAGGCCGGGAGCCCCCGGAAAGTTATGGAAGGGTCCTACAACTTTTTGATGGCTATTCAGGAAAACTCTAACCTCGGCGCCACGACCTTTCCTTTGCGCCGAAACGACCCCCTGTGATTTTATATCTCGTGAACCAGAACCTGGAGCAAAAAACTTCTGCTGGTAGGATTTTAAGTTGGAGTAGGTAGATATATGCAGGAAAAAAACCGGACCCGAAATCCGAACTTGGAGGGTACTTATGCCTTTCCAAAAATTCACATAATGTCCGTGAATTGTCGATTTTGTCGGACTTGAGTGTTGTTTTTAAGCTATATCTTGGAAACGGCTGGGGGGATTTAGATGGGACCTGGGGGGTTATAGGTATGTGGCTATGGGGAATTTTTTGGGATAGGTCGTTTTGGTGCCGCACTTAAGTGTGGCACCGAAATGGCCGGATGAGTGCTTCAAAGTGTTATAACGCGTTTTAGAGTGGTGGGGGGTTTTCGCGCCTGGGAGTGATGTTGTAGGGCTGGATTTTGGGAAAATATTTGGTGTTGGACATTAGAGTCTCGGGTGAACTTTTGGGGGTGATATGGTCCAAAGAGTCGGGGTCGAAAAGTCGACTTTTTTAAAGGGTCGTTTCGGGTCTCTTCGATAGCCAGTTCGAAAGAGAGTCCTCTGGGGCTCCGAAAAAGGTATAATATGTTGGGGTCCACTTGAGTCTCAAAAAGTTATCGCGAATGTTCGCAAATGTCGCAAATCTTTTTGAGACTCTAACGTCCTGGGAAAATTTTTTAAAATTTTTCTGACGCCGGATTCGTACTCAGCGGTTGTCAGAGCAACATATAGGGCGAATTTTGGGTCAAAATTCGAAAATTTTGTCCCACCCCTATTTCTAAATTGGGTACGTACGCCTTTTGGGGAATTTAGGGATTTTTTAATCCGACATAACTTTTTTTGGGGTGGAAGGATTGAGACGGGGTTTTTTTCATAAAATCGAGTAAAAAATTAGGTATTTTATCACCCGAGAAAATTTCGAAAAAAGTTGAAACTGAACCTGTAGGGGTCGAATTTCGAAAAACCCAAAATTTTTCGGTTTTTCGAAAAAATTTCGGGTTTTTTGCCGGCAGTTCGGGGCGTAGTTATTTTTCCTGGATCGAGCAGATTTTTCTGCATATTGTTGGATTTTAAAATGTTCAAAGAAAGTTAACTTTAAAAAAGTTATGATTTTTTGAAAATTTGGGTAATTTTTTTGGTCGAAATTTTAGGCCAAAAAATATTTATAATAATCTTCCAGTTCGGTTAAAAAAAGTCCCTGGCCCGAACGAAGTCAGAATATTCTTCATAAAAATGTACATATTTATAATTTAACACACATTTTGTTCCCTTTTTTGGCTGTACTTTAGTACGTGGGTGCAGGCTTTAAATTACAAATGTTATATCATTTGAAAGAGCTAGTCGAGCTGAGTCGAATGCCATCAAAATTAGCTCTAGGAAAAATTTTTGAACCGAGATACAGGCGATTGAAAATCGAAAAACCATAGGGGGACCAAGCACTTTTTTGGGATGAAAAATTCGAAAATGCAAATGATACCTCATTCGAAAGAGCTCCTCGAGCTGAGTCGAATAACACCAAAATCAACGAAATCCGACTTGATTAGACAAAGTTATGATCTTTTATTTTAGCTCCTTACCTATGGCATCTGTGGAGATTTTTGCTGCTACGGAGGCCCCAAATACGTCCAGAGCAAGGGAGATAGGAATAGGTTTATGTTACGAACCCAGACCCATCGCCCGTAGACTCCCCGCGAGGCGCGTGCCGCAAAACCCCGCGCGAAGCGCGGGTTTTGCACAAGCGCCTCGCCGACGCTCCATAGGTTTAGGTTTTTTGTTTATTTTTTGTGTCATAACTTTGTCTAATCTTGTCCAATCACGGTGATTTTGGTGTCATTCGACTCAGCTCGTCGAGCTCTTTCGAATGAGGTATTATTTGTATAAAAAATTTTTTATTCCAAAAATCGCCCTTTTGGACCTTCGATTTTTAGGAGTCTATATCTCGGTTCATTCAAGTCGGATTCCGTTGATTTTGGTTTTATTCGACTCAGCTCGACGAGCTCTTTCGAATGAGGTATAATTTGCATTTTCGAATTTTTCACCCCAAAAAAGTGCTTGGTCCCCCCTATGGTTTTTCGATTTTCAATCGCCTGTATCTCGGTTCAAAAATTTTTCCTAGAGCTAATTTTGGTGGCATTCGACTCAGCTCGACTAGCTCTTTCAAATGATATAACATTTGTAATTTAAAGCCTGCACCCACGTACTAAAGTGACCCCCCTTTTTTAAATATTTAAAATTAATTTTTCGAATTTTACAAACTGAAAAAATTTTTGCTTTTTAAATTTATTTTCGGCTAAACTACAGTTTCCGGATCAGGCTCAGAATTGGAGGATTTATATGTCATTCGAAAGAGCTCGTCGAGCTGAGTCGAACGACACCAAAATTATTCAGCGGAAAAAATTCTGAGCCGAGTTACAGACCCCTAAATTTCAAAAAACCATAGTAAAACAAAAAACCATAGTAAAGTTCAAAAAACCAAAAAACCATAAAAAAACCATCTAATATTCCTTTAAAATCCTCACCTAATTTAACAAACAAAATCTTTCAAAACAATGTTAAAACAAAAAATACTAATAATACCACCAAATATTCTCAAGAATGGATTGGTGTGGTTTGTTGAAGTATATTTACATAAGTATATATCTGAATAACCTGACATTCATTTTTTCTCAAAAATGTTGACTTATTTTTACATTCCAATCCTACCTTGACCGTAATCTGATACTTTTAATTAAAATTTTTGAAAATAAATATTTTTTGTTTAATTTTATATTTTTTTCCGTTTAACAATTTTAGTCAATCTTTTAGTCAATCTTCTTCTAATTTAATTGTATTTTAATTTATTTATTTAATTAAAATAATTTATTTATTTGTTTTAGACACATACTCGAAAACATTCTGGATATAAACCTTTCTCTTGTGATTGTTGCGAAAAAACATTTCAAAGAAAAGTAAAAACAAATAAGTTAATTAATTTTTATGAAAGAATATTTTTAAAAAAAAAGGTTGACCGTCGCCGACATATGGAAACTCATCATTCAACATATTTAAGAAGAACAACAATACCTTTAATAGAAACTAATAGTTGTAGTAATAGACAAAATGAATTAAGAAAAAATATTATAAAATCTCCAAAAATTACTAAAAAAAAATAATACTAAAAAAAACCTCCTGGTGGCCCTTCTTTTGGGGGGATTTCGCTTTCAAAAAATCAGGCTCCTCAGCGTTTGCCGAGGGATTTTTTGAGTAGTACATTGGTCCTACAACTTTTGACGGGCTATTCAGGAAAACTCTAACATCGGCGCCAAAACGTACCTCCGCGCCGAAACGGCTGTCGGTAAAATTCAAACGGCTGTAACTCGGAAACGAAAAGTCAGATCAAAAAGTGGTTGGGGAAAGGGCACTGAAGCAGTTCAAGGGCTATAACTCTAAAAAAATTTGGAATCCGGGGATCATGCCCTGAGGCGGTAGGCGATGACAAAAATTCACCGATTTTCGGTGGTTTGACCTACCGTGTCCGACGAAATTCACCGACAATTTACAAAATATACACCAATCGAAAGCTCTCATCGAGCTGAGTCTGAAAAAAATTAGTTTAAGTTTTTCTGACCATTTTGCAAAAAGTTATAAAACGCCAAAGGGTCAAAATGTCCAGGACCCCTATCGGGAAGGGTGGCTCCCATTGGGTCTGATTATAACTTTGCTTATGAGAGTCCAAATCGCTCCAACTCTTTTTTCATATGTTAGGGCCCTAAGTGTACTAAAATTTTGTTGTGGGACATTTGAGTCTCGGACTTCGATTTGGGGGTGATATGGTTCAAAAGGTCGAGGTCGAAAAATCGACTTTTTGTAGGAGGTCGAGTCACCCGTTTTCGATAGCCTAAGTGAAAGAGCGTCCCCTGGCGGTCAGAAAAATATATACTTTGTTGGGGGTCCACTTGAGTCTGAGAAAGTTATGGCCAAATTGGCCAAATGTCGCAAATCGGTTTTTAGACTCTAACTTCCCGGGGAATTTTTCAAAAATTTTTCTGAGACCGGATATCGACTCAGCGGGTCCTAAAGCACCATATAGGACGTTTTTTGACCCAACATTAAAAAATTTTTTTCCCTCGTGTTCCCTTGTGGGCCCAAAACATTTTGTCGTTTTTTATGGGTAGCGGTCTTTTGTACCTTTTTTATATCTCGGGAACGGCTGATGGGAATTGGATGGGACTTGGGGGATATTAGGTAAACGGTCATGAGGAGTTTAATGGGCATGGTCATTTTGGTGCCGCACTTGAGTGTGGCACCGAAATGGCCGGATAAAAAATTCAAAGTATTATAACGGGTTTTTGAGAAGTGGGGGTTTTTGGGCCTGGGAGTGATGTTGTAGGGTAAAGTGAGGGGAAGTTATAAATAGTTGGCCACTTGAGTCTCGGGTGAACTTTTGGGGGTCATATGGGTCAATGAGTCAGGGTTTCACAGTAAAATTTTTTAAAGAGACGGGTCTGCTTTTTTCGATTACCTATTCGAAAGCCCGTCCCCTGGGGCTCCGAAAAAGGTATACTTTGTTGGGGGTCCACTTGAGTCTCAAAAAGTTATGGTCAATGTGCGCAAATGTCGCAAAACTTTTTGAGACTCTAACGTCACGGGGAATTTTTTTAAATTTTTTCTGAGACCGGATATGGACTCAGCGCATGTTAATGCCCTATATGGGCCGTTTTTAAACACAAAATATCTAAATTTTTTCCCGACCTCATTCCAAAAGGGGTACCCCTTTTGGGGATTTTCGCGATTTTTTAAATCGCCATAACTTTTTTTGCTATTTTCGGATTTGGATCGGGTTTTCTTTATAAAATAGAACTAAAAATTATAAATTTTTAGAGCCTAAAAAATTTCGAAAAAAGTCTAAATTGAACCCATAGGGGTCGAATTTCGAAAAACCTAAAATTTTTCGGTTTTTCGAAAACATTTCTGGATTTTTGCCGGCGGTTCGGCCCGAGGGTATTTTTACTGGATAGAGCAGAATTTTCCATTTAAAGGTAACAGTTTTTCATATGTTAAAAGTTCAGTTGATGGTCGTATTGATGTTGATGAACCAGCGCAGTACGCAAAAATGATTTATCGAAGTCCTACGGAGGCCTATTCTCGCTTAATGGGATACAAATATGCTTTCCTTTCCCATACGGTTATAGTATTGCAGATTCATTTACCAGATAATCAAAAGTTATTTTTTAATTCTAAAACTGCTCCTACTGTTCTTGCAAATGTTGAAGATGGCATACTTCCAGATACCCATCTTACTGCTTATTGGACTTTATGGCGAAAAAATATTAACGATCCCGTTATTAGGAGTATTCTTTTTGAGAATTTACCCGAATCATATTCGTTTGATAGCAAGGAGAAAGTATGGCGTAAAAGGAGAATGGCTCAAATTAGAAAAATTACTAAGCCTATTATAGGAAGAATTTTGTCCGTTTCTCCAAGAGAGCCAGAAAAATTCGCGCTGTATGTCCTTACTAAACATTTTCCGGGTGATCCTGATGAGCTAAAAAATGTTAATGGTCATGTTTGTACATCTTTTGCTGATGCTGCCCGGTTAAGGGGTCTTTTTGAAGATAATGGTGTGTGGGAGCGTACTTTAAGAGAGGCGTCTTTTTCGTTAAACCCCTCACAAATGAGGCAATTATTTGCAAATATACTTGTATTTGGCGGGACAGAAAGATGTGTTATTGATGGTTATGTCTTATGGGAAATGTTTAAGGACCAAATGTATGATAGGAGACGGTGTTCAGACGCAGAAAAACTTTTACGTATAGATAGAGCGTTAGCGATAATTGAACGATATTTGTTAAGTAATGGTCGCACTATGGACGAGTTTAGCCTTCCTTTACCAAACAACCCGCTTATAAATGATCCAGATAGAGCTTTAGATGCTTTCTTTTTCCCAAATAATGTTAATAGTGATGAACTGGACGAAACAGTTGACACTTCTGCTTTAGAAAGAGCGAATTTAAATACAGAACAAGATAATTTTTTTAATATGATTCGTGATGCAGTTTTTGATCCAAATTCTGTTAATAAATATTTTTACTTGTCCGGAGATGGTGGCACGGGTAAAACATTTTTATTAAATTATGTTCTTTACCGACTTAGGAGTTTAAATTTAAAAGTTTTGCCAACCGCTTCAACAGGTATTGCTGCAACGAAATTTTATGCAGGGGGTATGACTTTTCACTCTGCTTTTCGTTTTGGGATTAATGTTGAACCTGGGAAACTTCCTTTAGTAAGGTTTGACAGTTTTTTTGGGCGAAGGATTATAGAATGTGATGTCATTATTATTGATGAGATTACCATGTTACATAAGACTGTGTTTGAAAACGTAGACCTTTTATGTCGGACCATGGTTCTGCAAAACAAAGATCATCCTTTTGCCGGGAAAGTTGTAATACTTTCAGGAGACTGGAAGCAATCTTTACCCGTAGTTAATGATTCTACTTCACCTGTTGCTCAAGTTGCTGCTTCCATTCAATCCTCTCATTTGTATCCTCTTTTTCACAAATTTAGACTTGTGCAGAATATGAGAGTGATTCCATCTGAGATACAATTTAAGGATTGGCTTTATACTATTGGTACTGGGACAATCGGTGATGTTGTTAATATTCCACCCAATATGATAGTTAATTCCCGCCAAGAACTTTATGATTTTGTTTTTGATCAAGGGTTTACGATTGCAAGTAACGAACTGTTAAAAAGATTGATATTAGCACCAACAAATAGGGTAGTTGATGCCATAAATTCTGAAATTATAGACATGATTGATTCACCTGAGCACGAATACTTATCTATTGACAACCCAACAAGTGAAAATCCGTTAGTATATAATGCTGCTGATTATGATGTTGCGCAATTGAATAGACTTACTCCTATAGGGATGCCAGCTCATAGTATTAAACTTAAAGTTGGCTCAGTAATCGTATTACTTCAGAATTTAAATACCCAAAAATCTTTGTGTAATGGTACGAGATTAATTGTCACCAATTTACTGTCCAATCTTATTGAAGCGGAGACAATAAATATTGGATCTGATCATGGTATTAGGGTTGGCATTTGTCGTACCAGAAATTCATATGTTGATATTCATCCAGACGGAGTAAGCTTTGAGCGTTTTCAGTTTCCTGTTCGAGTAGCCTTTTGTATGACTATCACTAAAGCTCAGGGTCAAACTTGTGATCGTTTGGGTATTGATTTTAGTGATGAGCCCTTTGCTCATGGACAATTGTATACAGCTTTATCACGAGCTCGAAGTAGTGAATTTATTAGAGTTTTTGCTCCAAATAAAACAAGAAATAATGATGGAGGTGTTCCAATAAGAAATGTTGTTGCCAATGGAATTACTTTTGATTAAATTTAATGTAAAAAAGATAGTTTTTTGTTGAGCTTTTTTAATTTGTTCTTGAATGTTGTATTGTGGTAATATTTTTGGTTGAGTTTTTATTATTTATATATCCTTTGTTGTGGAATGGTTTTTTCGGTTTTATATTTAATATTTTATTTGGGGTATGAATTATTTACTTTTGACTGAAATGGTTTTGAATTTACAATTTATTTGTTTGTGATTGTTATTTTCGTTTATTAAAAGTTGTGTTTAATTTATTTGTTTTTCGTTTGAGTGAAGTATATTTAGTATTTTAGTGGAGTTTTTAATTATATTATATAAAATAATATTTGTTGTGTTTTTCCTTTAATGTGGAGTTGATTAGATTTTTTAGAATATTTTGATTGAAATGGGTATATTTTTTGTAATATTGATGTAATGTTGTTTCTATTTATATTATTCTTTATGGGACGGTTTTTTGGGTTGTAATATTAAAAAATAGTATTTTTGGGGTTGTATTATTTAAAAAATTAGTATTTTTGGGGTTGTTTTTAAACAGAATTTTATTTATTTAATTATTTTTATAGTTTAGTTTAAATTTATTTTTTATTCACTTTTATGTCCAATAGGGGCATAATCGCACGGGAGGCTTTATGCCAACCGGTTAAGTATTTCATTGTTGTTTATTATTTATTTAATTATTATTCACTTTTATGTCCAATAGGGGCATAATCGCACGGGAGGCTTTATGCCAACCGGTTGAGCAATTTCTTTTGTTTTTTATTTATTTGTTTATTTATTTTTCACTTTTATGTCTAATAGAGGCATAATCGCACGGGAGGCTTTATGCCGACCGGTTGAGTATTTCGTTGTTGTTTTTTAATTATTTATTTATTGCTTTTAATTATTTATTATTCACTTTTATGTCCAATAGGGGCATAATCGCACGGGAGGCTTTATGCCAACCGGTTAAGTATTTCATTGTTGTTTTTTTGTTTTTAAGTATAATTTAATAGTATTTTATTATTTATTTTGGGGATTTTTATTATTTATTTTTTTATTATTTATTTTTGGGGTGGGTCCCTCCCACGGGGTACAGGGTTTGCCCGTTTACCTCCGTGCACCTCCACGTGGTGTACCCTGGGCATTGTTGTATAATTATAAAATGTTATACAACAATGGCTAAGCACGGTAAAAAACGGGATGGTTTAAAATATAAAAATTGTAAATGTTTCTAGCAGCGCGCGAAGCGCGCCCCAAAGCCGATAGGCTTTCCAACGGGCAGAGCATAAAAAATCCAAAAGTATTGTAACAAAACCTATTGCATACGTAAGTTACCGCCATCGCATACGTAACCCACAGCTAGTTACTCTTATACCTATAAAAAAGACAAATTTCCATTTTAAAAATTCATTTCGGCCGGCCGAAGGCCGGACGCTCGACAGAAGTGTGACATCTTGGGGGCAACTTTTTATCGCGCATCTGGGAAAACTATAGACTTGGCGCCACGACTTTCCCTTTGCGCCGAAACGACCCCCCTGAAGTGGCTATCTCCTGAACGAGAAGTCGGAGCGGAAAGGTCCCGCTTGGAGGGCACTAGAGCACGATTAGTAGATATCAATTAAAAAAAAAATTTCGAAATTCGGTGAAGTCTAAATACCGAAGTGCCGTGCTAACCCTTTTTAAATGTTGGCAAAATGTGGTGCCATTGGGTGTTGGCAAAACGTGGTTTTGCTATATCTCGGGAACGGCTCGGCCGAATTGGATAGCACCTGGGGGGTTATAGGTAAGTGGCTATGGGAAATTTTTTGGGATGGGTCGTTTTGGTGCCGCACTTGAGTGTGGCGCCGAAATGGCCGGATGAAAATTTCAATGCGTTATAACGCGTTTTTGAGAAGGTGGGGGTCTTCGGGCCTGGGAGTGATGTTGTAGGGCTGGATGTTGGTAAAATATTTGGTGTTGGACATTAGAGTCTCGGGTGAACTTTTGGGGGTGATATGGTCCAAAGTGTCGGGGTCGAAAAGTCGACTTTTTGCAAAGTGAATTCTAACCCGTTTTCGATAGCCAGATCGAAAGAGCGTCCCCTGGCGGTCAGAAAAAGGTATCATATGTTGGGGGTCCACTTGAGTCTCAAAAAGTTATAGCGGATGTTCGCAAATGTCGCGAATGTTTTTGAGACTCTAACTCCATAGGGAAATTTTTTAAAAATTTTCTGAGGCCGGATTTGGACTCAGCGCATGTCAATGCACCATATAAGCCGTTTTTGGGGTCAAAATTCGAAAATTTTGTCCCACCCTCTATTTCCAAAGGGGTACCCCTTTTGTGGAAATTTCGGGATTTTTTGGGGGACCATAACTTTTTTTGGGGTGGAAGGATTTGGATGGGGTTTCTTTCTAAATATAGTACTAAAAATTAGAAATTTTTGAAGCCGAAAAAATTTCGAAAAAAAGTCGAAATTGAACCCGTAGGGGTCGAATTTCGAAAAACCCAAAAATTTTCGGTTTTTCGAAAAAATTTTCGGATTTTTGCCGGCGGTTCGAGCCGAGGGTATTTTTCCTGGATAGAGCTTATTTTTCTCCATAGAATGAGCTTTTAAAATTTCCAAAAAAGGTTAACTTTGTGAAAGTTATGATTTTTTGAAAATTTGGTCGATTTTTTCGGCCAAAATTTTCGGCAAAAAAAATTAATTTTAAAAAATGGCCATAAATAGGCCAAATGTCATATCAATCGAAAGCTCTCATTGAGCTGAGCTCAAAAATTTTTTTTTAAAATTTTCTGACCATTTTGTACAAAGTTACAAAAGGTCGAAATTTTGGATGAGGGGGGTTTGGGGGCCTAAGGCCCCCAAACGGCGGGCCGGAGGCCCGCCGTGGGATGGCCAAGGCCGAGGAAGTTGGCGAGGGCAGAAGGCACGAGCTTTCAACCCATCTAAAAGGCAGAGCAATGATTCGCCGAGGCCGAAGGCCGAGAAGTTGGCGGGCCGAAGGCCCGCCATAGGCGAGGGCCGAAGGCCCGTCTAAAACGCAGAGCCCATCTAAAACGCAGAGCAATGATCCACCGAGGCCGAAGGCCGAGGAAGCGAGGGCCGAAGGCCCGAGCGATCATTACATCTAAAAGGCAGAGCAATTGTCAAAGGCAGAGCATAGATCCTCCGAGGCCGAAGGCCGAGGAAGCGAGGGCCGAAGGCCCGAGCATTCATTACATCTAAAAGGCAGAGCAATAGTCTAAGGCATTGCATAGATTTTCCGAGGCCGAAGGCCGAGGAAGCGAAGGCCGAAGGCCCGAGCATTCATTACATCTAAAAGGCAGATCAATTGTCAAAGGCAGAGCATAGATCCTCCGAGGCCGAAGGCCGAGGAAGGCCCGAAGCAATGAAAAGGCATGGCTAATCTTTGCCGGCGAGGGCCGAAGGCCCGAAGCAATGAAAAGGCAGGGCTAATCTTTGCCGGCGAGGGCCGAAGGCCCGAAGCAATGAAAAGGCAGGGCTAATCTTTGCCGGCGAGGGCCGAAGGCCCGAAGCAATGAAAAGGCAGGGCTAATCTTTGCCGGCGAGGGCCGAAGGCCCGAAGCAATGAAAAGGCATGGCTAATCTTTGCCGGCGAGGGCCGAAGGCCCGAAGCAATGAAAAGGCATGGCTAATCTTTGCCGGCGAGGGCCGAAGGCCCGAAGCAATGAAAAGGCAGGGCTAATCTTTGCCGGCGAGGGCCGAAGGCCCGAAGCAATGAAAAGGCAGGGCTAATCTTTACCGGCGAGGGCCGAAGGCCCGAAGCAATGAAAAGGCAGGGCTAATCTTTGCCGGCGAGGGCCGAAGGCCCGAAGCAATGAAAAGGCAGGGCTAATCTTTACCGGCGAGGGCCGAAGGCCCGAAGCAATGAAAAGGCAGGGCTAATCTTTACCGGCGAGGGCCGAAGGCCCGAAGCAATGAAAAGGCATGGCTAATCTTTGCCGGCGAGGGCCGAAGGCCCGAAGCAATGAAAAGGCATGGCTAATCTTTGCCGGCGAGGGCCGAAGGCCCGAAGCAATGAAAAGGCATGGCTAATCTTTGCCGGCGAGGGCCGAAGGCCCGAAGCAATGAAAAGGCAGGGCTAATCTTTGCCGGCGAGGGCCGAAGGCCCGAAGCAATGAAAAGGCAGGGCTAATCTTTGCCGGCGAGGGCCGAAGGCCCGAAGCAATGAAAAGGCATGGCTAATCTTTGCCGGCGAGGGCCGAAGGCCCGAAGCAATGAAAAGGCAGGGCTAATCTTTGCCGGCGAGGGCCGAAGGCCCGAAGCAATGAAAAGGCAGGGCTAATCTTTGCCGGCGAGGGCCGAAGGCCCGAAGCAATAAAAAGGCAGAGGTAATCAAACATTTTCCATGCATCTAAACTTTCTAGCAGCGCGCGAAGCGCGCCCCAAAGCCGATAGGCTTTCCAACGGGCAGAGCCAAAATTAAACCCAAAGCAAAATTAAACCGCCAGAGTATGCTATTCGCGCCATCGCATACGTAACCCAGAGCTAGTTACTCTTATACCTATAAAAAAGACAAATTTCCATTTTAAAAATTCATTTCGGCCGGCCGAAGGCCGGACGCTCGACAGAAGTGTGACATCTTGGGGGCAACTTTTTATCGCGCATCTGGGAAAACTATAGACTTGGCGCCACGACTTTCCCTTTGCGCCGAAACGACCCCCCTGAAGTGGCTATCTCCTGAACGAGAAGTCGGAGCGGAAAGGTCCCGCTTGGAGGGCACTAGAGCACGATTAGTAGATATCAATTAAAAAAAAAATTTCGAAATTCGGTGAAGTCTAAATACCGAAGTGCCGTGCTAACCCTTTTTAAATGTTGGCAAAATGTGGTGCCATTGGGTGTTGGCAAAACGTGGTTTTGCTATATCTCGGGAACGGCTCGGCCGAATTGGATAGCACCTGGGGGTTATAGGTAAGTGGCTATGGGAAATTTTTTGGGATGGGTCGTTTTGGTGCCGCACTTGAGTGTGGCGCCGAAATGGCCGGATGAAAATTTCAATGCGTTATAACGCGTTTTTGAGAAGGTGGGGGTCTTCGGGCCTGGGAGTGATGTTGTAGGGCTGGATGTTGGTAAAATATTTGGTGTTGGACATTAGAGTCTCGGGTGAACTTTTGGGGGTGATATGGTCCAAAGTGTCGGGGTCGAAAAGTCGACTTTTTGCAAAGTGAATTCTAACCCGTTTTCGATAGCCAGATCGAAAGAGCGTCCCCTGGCGGTCAGAAAAAGGTATCATATGTTGGGGGTCCACTTGAGTCTCAAAAAGTTATAGCGGATGTTCGCAAATGTCGCGAATGTTTTTGAGACTCTAACTCCATAGGGAAATTTTTTAAAAATTTTCTGAGGCCGGATTTGGACTCAGCGCATGTCAATGCACCATATAAGCCGTTTTTGGGGTCAAAATTCGAAAATTTTGTCCCACCCTCTATTTCCAAAGGGGTACCCCTTTTGTGGAAATTTCGGGATTTTTTGGGGGACCATAACTTTTTTTGGGGTGGAAGGATTTGGATGGGGTTTCTTTCTAAATATAGTACTAAAAATTAGAAATTTTTGAAGCCGAAAAAATTTCGAAAAAAGTCGAAATTGAACCCGTAGGGGTCGAATTTCGAAAAACCCAAAAATTTTCGGTTTTTCGAAAAAATTTTCGGATTTTTGCCGGCGGTTCGAGCCGAGGGTATTTTTCCTGGATAGAGCTTATTTTTCTCCATAGAATGAGCTTTTAAAATTTCCAAAAAAGGTTAACTTTGTGAAAGTTATGATTTTTTGAAAATTTGGTCGATTTTTTCGGCCAAAATTTTCGGCAAAAAAAATTAATTTTAAAAAATGGCCATAAATAGGCCAAATGTCATATCAATCGAAAGCTCTCATTGAGCTGAGCTCAAAAATATTTTTTGTAAAATTTTCTGACCATTTTGTACAAAGTTACAAAAGGTCGAAATTTTGGATGAGGGGTTTGGGGGCCTAAGGCCCCCTGGCAAACCGGGGGCCCGCCGTGGGATGGCCAAGGCCGAGGAAGTTGGCGAGGGCAGAAGGCACGAGCTTTCAACCCATCTAAAAGGCAGAGCAATGATTCGCCGAGGCCGAAGGCCGAGAAGTTGGCGGGCCGAAGGCCCGCCATAGGCGAGGGCCGAAGGCCCGTCTAAAACGCAGAGCCCATCTAAAACGCAGAGCAATGATCCACCGAGGCCGAAGGCCGAGGAAGCGAGGCCGAAGGCCCGAGCGATCATTACATCTAAAAGGCAGAGCAATTGTCAAAGGCAGAGCATAGATCCTCCGAGGCCGAAGGCCGAGGAAGCGAGGGCCGAAGGCCCGAGCATTCATTACATCTAAAAGGCAGAGCAATAGTCTAAGGCATTGCATAGATTTTCCGAGGCCGAAGGCCGAGGAAGCGAAGGCCGAAGGCCCGAGCATTCATTACATCTAAAAGGCAGATCAATTGTCAAAGGCAGAGCATAGATCCTCCGAGGCCGAAGGCCGAGGAAGGCCCGAAGCAATGAAAAGGCATGGCTAATCTTTGCCGGCGAGGGCCGAAGGCCCGAAGCAATGAAAAGGCAGGGCTAATCTTTGCCGGCGAGGGCCGAAGGCCCGAAGCAATGAAAAGGCAGGGCTAATCTTTGCCGGCGAGGGCCGAAGGCCCGAAGCAATGAAAAGGCAGGGCTAATCTTTGCCGGCGAGGGCCGAAGGCCCGAAGCAATGAAAAGGCATGGCTAATCTTTGCCGGCGAGGGCCGAAGGCCCGAAGCAATGAAAAGGCATGGCTAATCTTTGCCGGCGAGGGCCGAAGGCCCGAAGCAATGAAAAGGCAGGGCTAATCTTTGCCGGCGAGGGCCGAAGGCCCGAAGCAATGAAAAGGCAGGGCTAATCTTTACCGGCGAGGGCCGAAGGCCCGAAGCAATGAAAAGGCAGGGCTAATCTTTGCCGGCGAGGGCCGAAGGCCCGAAGCAATGAAAAGGCAGGGCTAATCTTTACCGGCGAGGGCCGAAGGCCCGAAGCAATGAAAAGGCAGGGCTAATCTTTACCGGCGAGGGCCGAAGGCCCGAAGCAATGAAAAGGCATGGCTAATCTTTGCCGGCGAGGGCCGAAGGCCCGAAGCAATGAAAAGGCATGGCTAATCTTTGCCGGCGAGGGCCGAAGGCCCGAAGCAATGAAAAGGCATGGCTAATCTTTGCCGGCGAGGGCCGAAGGCCCGAAGCAATGAAAAGGCAGGGCTAATCTTTGCCGGCGAGGGCCGAAGGCCCGAAGCAATGAAAAGGCAGGGCTAATCTTTGCCGGCGAGGGCCGAAGGCCCGAAGCAATGAAAAGGCATGGCTAATCTTTGCCGGCGAGGGCCGAAGGCCCGAAGCAATGAAAAGGCAGGGCTAATCTTTGCCGGCGAGGGCCGAAGGCCCGAAGCAATGAAAAGGCAGGGCTAATCTTTGCCGGCGAGGGCCGAAGGCCCGAAGCAATAAAAAGGCAGAGGTAATCAAACATTTTCCATGCATCTAAACTTTCTAGCAGCGCGCGAAGCGCGCCCCAAAGCCGATAGGCTTTCCAACGGGCAGAGCCAAAATTAAACCCAAAGCAAAATTAAACCGCCAGAGTATGCTATTCGCGCCATCGCATACGTAACCCAGAGCTAGTTTATTTAATTTTAAAATTAATTTATTCATAGACTGATATTCAATACTGCGCAGCACAAGGGAGAGACCATAGTAGATGTTGTGCTAAAGTAGGGATTACTTCTACTTTGGCTGGAAATAAATGTAAGAAGGGAGAGGTTGGGGGTTTGAGGGGTTATTAGCTTGAGGGCTGATTGAAAAACTACATAAGGTTCAGGGGCTAATTATTCTTGTGGCTAAACCCGTATTCTAAATAAAGGAAGCAGGAGTATACGTCAAAAATGAAGGTGGGAATCAGCGACATTTGCAATCCTTTCGGAAAAACAAAATTTCAACCCGGAAAAAACGATTTAAAATTAATATTACAACAAGTTTCCGGAAAAAACAAAATTACAATCCGGAAATTTTTCCGGATAAAGAAAAGTACAATCCGGAAAAATAAATTCTTTAGCAACTTTCCGGAAAACAAATTTTACAATTTGTATTATTGTAATACTATAATTTTTACAATTCAAACTTTCCGGAAAAAATAATTAAAATCCGGAAAAATTCTTAAACATAGACATTTGCAATCTTTCCGGAAAAATAAAGATAAAACCTCCCTATTTAAATTAAATTTATTTTCCGGATTGTAATCTTTTCTCTAATTTATTTCCTTTTAAAGGTTTAGCCTTCTGTGATCAAAGAGCCGGTAAAGTAACCAAATTAGACTTTTCATATCTTCCATGTTATGACCATTTTGAAAATATGAAACGATGTTTTTATAATGAAATAAGAATGCATATGGAGACTATTCTACTTCCAAAATTGGAAAAAATGTCAAGAATTAAAATTGAAGAATAAATTAATTTTCTTTGAAATTTTTTTTTGAAATTTTGAAATTTTTTTTCAATAAATTTATTCAAAATTTCGTGTATACAATTTTTTAAAATTTTTGACCGAAAAAAAAAATTTTTTTTTAAATAATTTTTACAGAAGAAAACTTCTTTAAAAAGTGTGTGCGTGCCACAGTGATGGATAAAGTTTTACCCGATCTACTCAGATTTATTTTTTAGACTGAAATCCAAAACCGATCCAAAAAAAATTTTTGAAAACCCGATACATTTATAAAACTGCCTCGACATTTTAGTTAACCCAAACCATTCGTGTGTGGTATATGTTAAGTAGAAAAGTTTTGTACAAAAAGCGATATCCTCGATTTAAGATATAGCTCATTATAAGAAATTTACAGGCCACAGAAAACAAAAAAAAAATTTTTTTTTAGACTAAGAGAGTCTTTTTAGACACTTTACTATTAGAGAGGCTTTTGGAGACTAAAAACAGGCACACACTCTCAAAAAAAATTTTTTTGACAAAAAATAAAATAAATTTTTATATATTTTACCAAAAACTTTACCCCAAAATTTCTTTAAATTTCACAAAAAAATACACAATTTTTTCTATTATTTATTTAATTACTTGTTCGTCTTTGTCGTAAAGCATTTGAACGGCTAAAATAAAAATAAAGTCCAGAAGTTGAAGTGAGCATTGAAAGGAAAAAAATTGAACGACGATCAGTAAATTGGGGATATACTAGAACAAATGACCAAAGTAGAAGAAATTTAACTTGAAAAAAATTAAAAGATTTTTTTTAATAGTCAAAATTTAAAAAAAGGAGGGGAGGAGGGGGGAAGAAACATATTCTTCTCAAAATAAGTAGAACAAACCCCAAAGGAAGACAAAAAATGGAAAAAAAGGAGCTTATACCTCGGTCCACCAAATAACACAGTGGAAATGGCGAGAAAATTTTACAATAAAAGTAGGGGATAATCTACCTGTCTACAAAATTTCAGTCCCCAAAATCCCACGGACACCCCGCAAGCCTCTCTCCCCTTTGTAAGGAAAGCCTCAGAACAACAATCGCCCGTTTGAGGAGTATAGTAATCATTTCATGGTGTGGTCTAGAGCTGTGAGACACAAAACAACAACAAAACCTAAAACAGACAGAAAATTTCCGGATTATATTTCTACTCCGAAAAACGATCAAGTCCTCCCCCTCCCTCCCCACCCCAAATAATTTTGTTATAAAAAAACAACAAAAAAACAAACCAAAAACAATTAAAGCCATCAAATTTCCAATATTATAACGTGTATCATCTGGATGTCTATTATTATTATTTTGTTGCTGATTAACTCCTCCTTCTTCTTCAACTTGACGAAAAGCTGGACCAACCAAAATATCTAAGAAAACACTTAAAAATCGTCGAAATCTTTGACGGAAATGAAATAAAAATGTTGAAAATGTTCCTGTTGGAGCTAATTTAAAATTAAAAAAAAATTTTTTTAATTATGAGGAAATAAAGTTAGCCTACACCCACACAAAGTTTGTGGGGGTAAAAACTTAAATTTTTGAATAAGAAAAAAAAAAGTCCGCAAAAAAAGTCCGCAAATTTATATTGGGAAATTTTAGAGGTTTTTAGAACAGATTTGAACTCTATGGACCCCTTTTTTTTTGCGAAATCGATGAAAACCTTGGAGATCAAAAACTGGGAGAAAAAAACGAGGAAAACCTAGGTTAATCCAGAAAGTAGTAATCCAGAACCCTATTTCTCCCCAATTTTTACTTAAATACCTTGAGAAACAAAATTAATCAAAAGAGATCAAAAAGAGGGGAAGGGACTTAAAAAAGGAAAAAGACCCTCAAAAACACTCAAAAAAATTTTTTAAAAACCTTCTTGTTCTTCCTCTTGTCTATTAGCCCATTCCCAAACAATTCTAACCAAATTCCAAGCATAAGAAAATACAAAATTGAATAAAATTAACCAAAAACCAGTTTCAACCATTCGAGGTCTAGTACCCAAAATACCTAGAGGAGAAGTTGATGAAGCTTTTAAAAAAAGAAAAATAAAAAATTTTTTTTCAAGTCCGCAAAAGTTTGTCCGCAAGTTTTTATACTTAACAAGATTTTCCCAAAAAATATTAATGAGAACCCACCTCCCCATCCTCCCCCCCCGAAATGGGGAAAAGGAAAATTTCGGGGAGGGGATTGGGCAAAAAATCCATATTCCCTTGGCCCCTCCCCCGAAAAAAATCCTGGCAACGAGCCTGAATGGTACCACGAACAATACTAAATTTCTACAGAAAGTAGACCCTGTTCCCTTGTTAAGAAGGGAAACCCTCATTTAAAAAAAAAGAAATTTTAAAGTAAAATTAAACCTCCCCCTCCACCTCCATTTTGTGCTCCATTTACACCAGCTCTATTATTATTTTCATTTCCACCAACATTATTATTTGTACTATAAGGTCGAGTACCTATATGACAATGCAAAACACATGAATCTGTTAATCCATAAAATTCCAAAGTTGAAGAATCATCTCGTAATAAACGTCCTTGATAAATTAAACGAATAATTTTGCCTTCTTTTAATTCTTCAGAAAAGTGAAGTCTGTTGGGAAGAAAAAATTTTTTTTTTAATTTTTAAATTTTTGGTAATAGTCTCATTTGTGTGTGTACAACTCTGAAAATCAGATCAATCAGACCCTTCTATATACGGATATACTGGGACGGATATATCTGGATTGGGGTGACAAAAATAAAAACTCTAGGGTGTGTTTACGTTGGCATGGCACTTATTCGCTGTCGTGGCACCAGTGACCCCGTATAGGTCCCAATCAAATATCACGACATTTCCGCAATGCCATCAGCCCGGAATCCATAGCGGAGACTTGGTATTTATTCACTGTCGTTGATTCGACTTAAAAAAGCAAGGTACTCCTAAATTTGGGTCTGCCTTTGGTGAACAAACAAATTATATAGAAATGACCCGATATTGTCAGACTGTTTTAGTCACTTTCTTTTTACTATACATCCCCGTAAAGAACAATGTCGTACACAAACAAGACTATTACCAAAAAAATTTTTTAATTTAAAAAAAAACCTTTTAAAATTCCCAATGGTTACATTTTTGTTTGTTTGGACTATTTTTAAAGAATCATCCAAAAATTTAATTCGAATACAAATTGAATCGGCAGACAAATTTGTTGAAGTATTGATATCTTTAAAAAAATATAGAATGAATTTTTAAAAAGTTTATTTGTCACTAGACAATAATTAAAAGGCTTTTAGAAATCTATTTCAAGCAAAAAACACCAAAAGGATTCGAACCTTTTAGGAAAATAAAGTCTATTCAGGGACTTAAACCATTACACCACAGAAGAACTCATCCCTTAAAAGTTTAAACGAGTTAAATAGGAAAAAGGAAATATCGGTGAATGGACAAAATTGGTGAAGCGAATTTTTGGAATGGAACAAATTTCAACCAAAAATTAATTTCGAATATTCCAAAAATTTTTCCCAAGAAAAAGTAATTTTTTTAGAATATTTTAATAAAAAATAAATTAAATTATAACCTCTACCTCCATTATTTTCTTCATTTTGCACAGAATTATTAACAGCATTAGAACCAAGGGATGTCTAAAAAAATTTAAATTTTAAAAAATATCATTAAAAATCCAAAAAAACCTGTTCTTCCTGTTCTTGTTCACCAGAAAATTGAGAATTCATTGAAGAAAATGAATTATGATTTAAAATAGCAGACAAAAGTTGAGGAGAAATATTTCTAAAAAAATTTATATATTTAAAAAGAAAACTCTCACGGCGAAAAACACCCAATATTAAATACTAGAGTATGACAAAATCAAAAATCCTGAAACATGTAAGGGGACTGGATTTCATGCCAGAATAAACGGAAATCCCGTAAATATAGTTTGCCGACAAAAATCCTGGGATTTCAAAACGTAATTCCCAAGGGCCTAGCAAGGGGCTATAGCTCCCTCCTATAGAAATGAGGAAAATGACCAGGCACGTAGCCAGGGGGAAGGGGATCTTATGATGAGGTAGCAATGGGATTAGAGTTGCACTGGCCCTATAAAAAACTCCTTCCGTTTAAAGGGGCCAAAAGTTTTCTGACCATTATGAAACCAATGTAATTTTAATCTCTATTTTTTATCAATCAAAATTAATCCTCCTTTACCCCTTACTAACATTTTTTCTTCAAAATATGAGTCAATTCAAATTTGGTCCCAAAAATAGTCTATGGTCTCATAGTGGTCAGAGAACGTCGGCCCCCTTAAACGGCAGAAGTAACGACTATATATATAAAAAATAAACCGTGTAGAAGAAGGCGCTTGAACAACAAAAAATCGATTTATAACGTCACTGGATTGATCAGAACTTTCCCCTGAAGCCAAAGATGCGGGGGTGTTTGGAGTAGAGGAAGAAGCTGTAGAATCAGTTGTATTGAGGTCGGCAATTGGGATTATCTAGAAATCATAAAAATTGAAACAGAGGGGGCAATAGGGATTAGGACCGAGGAGACCCTGAAGAAAAACCTTGGCTATCGAGATGAAGATTTTTCGAGATAACGATCTCAAGTCTTATAAGACCCCCGCCCAGGTCCGGTTTCTAGTTAGGATCCCCAGAAATCTATACCTAACCCCTTATATAAGGACAAAAGAGGGCTCAAGCACGTAGCCAGGGAAAGGGAGAATAACCTCTTTCTTATGTATCTTGCAGATGTGTGCCGAAACGGATTTTAAAAGTCAAAGACCAAAAAATGGCACGCCCAGGATGCGTTAGCATTTGAAAGGAAAAAAGGAGGGGAAAAATGTGGACGGATAAAAGAAAAGTACCCATTAAAATTCCAATAGACTCCTCAAATTTAAAAAAAATAAAAAATATACCACAGCAGAGCGACGCCTTCTTAATTGAACAACCCAAGAATTGAATTGTAAGTAATCCGAAGACAATGAAGTGCTCTCCCAACAACAAAAAACAACAATTGTAAAGATGAGTGAAAGTAGACAATTTGGCTGAAATTGAAACAAAAAATTTAAAGTTTTTGGGTGGATTTCATTCAAGGGCAAATTATATGTTTGAAAAAGCTCGTCGAGCCGAGTCAAACACCACTAAAATAAACCCATAAAACAATTAAGGACAGAATTATAGATCAGAAAACATGCAGAAAATAAAGGGAGAGGAACCAGCTGACCGAGCGAGACGAGCTTTTTGAACCCACAAGCTCTTTGAGCATTAGAAAAGCTCCTTCGAACTCTGACGAGCTTTTTGAACCCTCGGAGCTTTTCAAGCATTAGAAAAGCTCTTTCGAGCTAGCTTCCTCGAGTCCTTCAAGCTCCTTCAAAAAATAATTTCCACCACGGAAACTCTAATTTAACCTCCAAATTAAATTAAATTAAAAAAACCTACAATAAATTCAAGCAAAAAATCAAAAATTATATCAACACCAAATAACATAAGTCTAGAAGAACTGAAAAAAATTTTTAAATTAAACTTATTAAATAATAGTTCTCATGAATCAGCACCCTTGCAAGAAAAACGAACGCGCGAAAAAAAGAACAATTTACACAAATAAACTCAATTAAAATTAAAAACACGTCAAGATTAAATGAGGGCTCTCCCATATTATGTCAATACCACATTTTGCCAATAAGGCTAAAAACGCGCATTTTGTCAACAAGCCTCACACAACTATATAGGCAAAACGTGTATTTTTACTGTTGTTGGCAAAATGTGTTTTGGCAGAAAAATCCCAAACACTCTAACTGTCTGACTTTAATTAATTTTATTATATTCTCTAACACTGTTTTATTCTCGGGTACAGCCCAACTAGTCGCGGGCCGACTAGTCGCGACCGACTAGTCGCCGGCCAACTAGTCGCGCGGCCAACTAGTCGCCGGCCGATTAGTCGCCAAGTTTTTTAATTAAATTTTCTTCAAAATACTATCTGATTAATAGTATTTTAATCAGATCAGCTCGATTGGAGCAGAACCAACAGAATCTTCGCTGGAAAAACTGTTTTTGTGCTGCTACGGAGGGTAGGCCGGGCATGGTCTTCGCTACACGATGGCCGTGCTTCGCTGCGGTCGTGCTCGCTTCGCTCGCGGCGACCGTAGCGAAGCGGCGGCCGTCGTTCCGCTCGACATGCCCGGCTTCCTCCGCAGCGGCAAAAACTTTTTTCCGCGAAAACCTTCTGTGTCAAATCAAGTCAGATTTCATTGATTTTGGCGTCATTAGACTCAGCTCGACGAGCTCTTTCGAATGACATATCATTCGACTTAATCGGCGTCTGTGTTGTATACCGAAATTTTACCCAAAATCCGGTTTCAAGGCCCGGAAAAATAATTTTGCCGGTTACTAATCAGAATATTTAATTAAAAAACTTGGCGACTAGTTGGCCGCGCGACTAGTTGGCCGCGCGACTAGTTGGCCGGCGACTAGTCGGTCGCGACTAGTCGGCCCGCGACTAGTCGGGCGTGTCCCTTTATTCTCTTCTTCTACACAAGCTCCTAGACAAAACGGCTTTTTTCAAAACACCTAAAAGGCGAAAATGCGACATAATGCCAACCGACAAAATGTCATTTTCTTCAATTTTGCCCTATTTCTTGGGGTTTTTTGGGATTTTTGGTGGGTTTTTTGGGGTTTTTTGTTGGTCTACTTGTCCTAAATTTAATCTTAAATTTCAACACAGATTTCATGGAGTATCATCAACTTCTTTTATTTTTATTACTTTTCTTTTGTCATTTTCAATTAATTAAAACTGCCCCTTCTTTCGATGACAACGAATTTGCTGAATTTGAAATTGCTGATGAAGAACCTCAAGTTTCTTTTGCTAATAATGATGTTAAAGAAGAACATAAGGTTGATGAAATAAAGGCTGATGCTGTTAGAGAGGCGCCTAAACAGGTTTTTTTTATTTTTCTTTCGGCACTTGGTACGTTCATGGCCCCCTTTTTTGTTATTAGGCCAAGTTTTTTAGTCCAGTTCCAGCCTTTTCTGTTCAATTTCTAGTCCGGTCCTTGGCTATTTAATTTATAGATTAGGCCAAGAGCTCGGTCGGTTGTCCATCCCTTGTTATTTTATATGTGCTCCTAGGGCGTATCCAGGGTACTAGGCCCCCCCCCCCCGAAATCGACCCCTGGATACGTCCTTGCTGTGTTCTGCTCATGAAATTTTCAAGATTTAATACTTAACTCTTGTCTAAACATTACCATCCTTCAGACAGAAATCCTGAAAAGATCGATCCTCTTTTTTATGTATATGTGGAGGAACTTGATTCTTTCCCTTATTTATTTTGAAATCCTTTACTATTTTTCCCATATCTTTCAATTTTACTGATAATTTTTTTAAAAAAATTTTTAAAAATTTTTAGACCGACCCAACCGAAGATTTTTCTTTCCTGGCAGATGAAGACGAATTTGAGCAGGCCGAAAAAGATTTGGAAACAAATCAGGGTGAAGCTGATACTGCTGGGAAACAAGGCGATACTATTAAACCGTTGACTTTTGCCGATGTATTTTTTTAATTTTTAAAAATTTTGTAAAATTTGTTTTTCAGGTTCCTTCACATTTTCGTTCAAATTGGTCTAGTTATCAAAGTTTGAATTTTTTAAATTTTTAAAAGGGATTAGCCATAGAGGGCAACACCCTGCGTCTTTTCCGAATATTTTTTGATAAAGAAAAATTTGTGCGGATTAGGAAGGATTTGTGGGTTTTAAGAGGATATAGATGGTTTTGGGCGGATTAAGATAGATCTGTTGGGACTAAGGAGGATTAAGGGACGTAAGACAGAAATTCTCTATTAAGACTGACAGATAAGGCAAAAGGGAGCAGGCCAACACATTTTTAATCTTAATCCCTCTTTTCTGCCCAAATATTGTGAGTTAATCTTCTGGGTCAGTTGATCACTAGGGAAGTTGACCTCTAAGGGTGGGGCCTTTTTAAAAATATTTTTACTTATTTTTTAAATTTTAGTTGAGTCAATAGCTCTTTTTGTAATTATTATTTATGTAATTAATTATTTATATGGAAAAACTAAAAATTATTCGATTGCTTTAAAGGTTTGTTTCTTCATCAGAATTAGTTTTTTAATAATTTTCTAGTGGTTTTCTGACAACCGTGAAAAGTTGGAACAACAATTTGCGTTGGTAGGGGATGATGGAACAAGCACTGAAGAAATGGAAGGCCACTTAATTAGAGAAACAGAATTTTCTTATACTGTTTGGAGTACTGGAAGGACTGGTTGTAAAGGGATGTTGACACAAATTAAGGTTTATAAAAATTCTGGAAACTTGAAAAAAAATTTTTTAATTTTCGGGTAATCATGGGTTGAGAAACGAAAATAGATTAGGTAGAATAGGCCTTGGATCTGGATCCATGCCTTTATTTTTTTTCTTGACTCAATGTTAAAAATCTGATCCTCAAACAAAATCAAGGCCAATATTTTTAAAATTTCCTTTCTCCTGGGTTAGGTTTCAGGTTGGGTTTTTAGAGTTTCCTCGAACAGACAGATAAGGAGAACTTCTTTTTATGTTATAAACTTAACTCGACTTTCTTTCTCAATTTGACCAATTCCTGGACATGACTTGCCTTTTTTTGTCCAATTTTATTAGATTTCCATTTTTGTCCGCAAAAATTAGTCCGCAAAATTTTTCCAAAAAAGGTCCGCAACTCATCAAATTTAATTTTCCCCTATTTTCAGCTTCGTAAAAGACAAGATTTACTTGGAATTATGCTCAATATAATTAGACCTCAACTTGACAGAGTTGTTCACAAAATAGATATGGACCCAAATGAAATGGATTCTTTTGTTCTTATTTTTGGACAGAGAAAAAGTGTTTTGAGGGCTGTGAAGGAAATGCATGATTTGGTTTATTTTTTTTATTTTTTTGAATTAAAAAATAATTTTTTTTTCAAGTCAGTTTATGTGACAGAAAAGAAAAATTTTGAAAAATTACAATTGCTCCCTTCTTTTTGTGTTTATGCTGAAGTTGCTGAAATTGTTTGTTTATTTTTCTTTTTTTTTTAAATTATTTTTTTCCCTTTTTCGTAAAAATTTTATGTATTATTTTCCCCCTATATTTAAAAAAAAATACAATTTTAAAAAATATGGAAAACCAGAAAATGTATTTTTGGAAATCAGAATTTATTTTTCCGGAAACCTTTTAGTGTTTAATGCAAAAAAATATTTCTGGTTTCCCTTATTTTATAAAAATACACTGTATTTTTTAGGGAAAAGTTTAAATCCTGATTTTGCACAAATAATTGTTTTTGTTTTTTCCGGAAACTTTTTTTTTTAATTCTGATTTTAGAATTTATTTTTCTTTCCGGAAAATTCTGATTTTCTCTAATAATTATATATTTTTCCGGCAACTTTAATTTTAGAAAATGTATTTTTCCGTGTTTTCCGGAAGTGTGTTTTTCCGTGTTTCTGATTTTTATTTTAAGTGTTTCTGATTTTTATTTTAAGTGTTTCTGATTTTTATTTTAAGTGTTTCTGATTTTTATTTTAAGTGTTTCTGATTTTTATTTTAAGTGTTTCTGATTTTTATTTTAAGTGTTTCTGATTTTTATTTTAAGTGTTTCTGATTTTATTCTGTATTTTTCCGGAAACATGCAATTTCTAATTCTACAAAAATGTATTTTTCTGTGTTTTCCGGAAGCATTAAATTCTGAAGCCTTTTTTAAAATTTCTAATTTTCCCTCTATTTAATTATACTAAAATATTTTAGGTCCCAGCAATAATAGATTCAACAACCGTTCATTTTCTTAAGCGTTGTGAAAAATATATAGAATATGTCCATATTTCTGACCAATATTCTGGGGCTAAACAACAAGAGTAAAAAATTAAATTTTTTAGAAAAAATTAAAAATTTTTTTTAAGTGGACAAAATTCATCAAAATTGCCAGAAACTCATCCTACCATTATTTTTAGCTTTATTTTAAATTCGGACAATGATGATACTTCTATAGACGAACTTTTGTTAAATTTTACTTTTTATATTTTGGAAAGGGTCAAAAATTATCGGTTAAGGTAGCTTTTTAAAATTAATTAAAAATTGATTTTAAAATTAAAAAAAATTTTTTTAGTAAGGAAGGAAAAATAAGGGCAGATAGAAAACGTCAAAATGTCCAAGAAAATTTTCTTAAAATGACGCATCAACAAAGGCAAGAAGCAGCGCAGGTATTGTTTATTTTGTAGCATAATTATGTTTTTCCGGAAAACACTTGAAGGGAAACTTAAAAAAAACACAAACATACTTTCCGGAAAAATGTGTATTTTATTCTATATTTTCCGGAAACTTTTCTGAGTTTTCCGGAAACTTTTCTTTATTTTCCGGAAACTTCTCTATATTTTCCGGAAACTTTTATATATTTTCCGGAAACTTCTCTATATTTTCCGGAAACTTTTCTTTATTTTCCGGAAACTTTTCTTTATTTTCCGGAAACTTTTCTTTATTTTCCGGAAACTTTTCAGAGTTTTCCGGAAACTTTTCAGAGTTTTCCGGAAACTTTTCAGAGTTTTCCGGAAACTTTTCAGAGTTTTCCGGAAACTTTTCAGAGTTTTCCGGAAACTTTTCATATTTTCCGGAAACTTTTCTGAGTTTTCCGGAAACTTTTCTGAGTTTTCCGGAAACTTTTCTGAGTTTTCCGGAAACTTTTCTGAGTTTTCCGGAAACTTTTCTGAGTTTTCCGGAAACTTTTCTGAGTTTTCCGGAAACTTTTCTGAGTTTTCCGGAAAATTGTATTTAATTTTTATTTATTTTTAGATTCGAAGAGAGGAGAAAACTAGAGAGCGAAAACAAAAGGTTATGGAAGAGGAAGACCCGGACAGGCAACGTCGTCTTGAAAAATTGGAACAAAAGCGTGATGCTAAAGCAAAACAGCCTAGAATTAAGCAATTTAAAATTAAATAGGAGGAAAAAAATATTTTTTTAAAATTACTCAATTTATTTTTTTTGTTATTTTTAGATTAAAAAAAAATCATTTTTTTATTCAAAAAATCAGAAAAAAAATTTGAGAATTTTTTTTCAGAAAAAAAAAATTTTTTCCAAAAATTTTTTTGCGAATTTTCCCAAATTCACATTTAATTTTAATGTGTGCTGAGAGAGCATATTTAAAATATAAAGGACAAACAAAAAACAGCTTAAGAGAAAACTGAGGTTGTCAAGGAGGAAGAGTTACCTATATCTAGAGCTTCATAATCCGTTTAGAAATTCTGGTCTTCAAAAAAAAACTCCTCTGTGTGGAGGGGGTCATGCCCAAATTTTTCAAAAATTCTTCAATTAATATAACCATACTACTTACTATTAAAACAACCACTTTTACTATATTTACGACCACTTTTTTTGTTTTCTTTCCTTATCAGAAAAAGATTCTTTCAAAAAATATTTTTGTTAATCAAAAAAATTTTTTTTATAAAAAATCAAAATTTGACAAAATTTCCATGTAAAAAACTCTCAAGTATTTTTTTTTAATTTAAACATCAATAATCATACCCTCATCATTTTTTTCTTCAATCGGTTTTGTAAAAGTATTGCGCTGTTGGGTAAATTTGTAAAATTCAGATGCCTTCTCTCCCGTCTCAAAAATCAATAAATAACCAATTTTCTGGTATTGCTTCTCCTTAAAAATTGAAAGAAAAATTCTGATTGTTTAGAAAAACACATTAATTGTATTCCGGAAGGATTTAAAATAAATTTAAAAATACATGTTTCCGGAAGGAGAATTCTGATTATACTCGAAAAATACATTTTCTGACCTTTTCCGGAAAACAAATAATATTTCTGTATTTTTGGGAAATACAATTCTGATTTAGTAAAATACATTCTGATTTTTCCAGAAAAGCAGAAAAACACATAACATTTTCTTCCTTTCCGGAAAAAGAAAAACACATTTTATTGTTCCGGAAACAGAGAAAATACATTTTCTGATCTTTTCCGGAATAGAAAAACACATTTTATTCTGTTCCGGAAGAAGAAAACACTTTCTGATTTTTTCCGGAAAAAGAAAAACACATTTTCTGATCTTTTCCGGAATAGAAAAACACATTTTATTCTGTTCCGGAAGAAGAAAACACTTTCTGATTTTTTCCGGAAAAAGAAAAATACATTTTCTGATCTTTTCCGGAAAATAAATGTATTTTTCTGTATTTTCCGGTAACAACCCACTTATTTAAACATTAATTCTGCTTTTTCCGGAAGTCTCCCTATTTGTTAAAATACAGAAAAACACACAAAATTCTGACTTTTCCGGAAAACAACTTTTCTTTAAAACAACTTACAGTTCCAATCCAAACACAAATATTGGGTTGACATTCACCTTGTTCTACCAAAAATCCGTCATTACGTGTCGGAAGAGCATACTTGACAGAATCATCAGAAGAATCTTTTAAAGTCAAAACCAAGTCTCCATTTGATTTGTGTTTTACCTGAGAATTTGGGAGAGAATTTTTTAAGAAAAATAAAAAATTCTGATTTTTCTGATTTTGATTTTTCTGATTTTTCTAATTTTGAAAAATTCTGATTTTTTTGAGTTATGAAAAAAATTCTGATTTTTCTGATTTTGAAAAATTCTGATTTTTTTGAGTTATGAAAAAAATTCTGATTTTTTCTGATTCTGAAAAATTCTGATTTTTTTGAGTTATGAAAAAAATTCTGATTTTTCTGATTTTGAAAAATTCTGATTCTTAATGAATAAAATTTTCCTACTTGAAGTTGGTCAGTCGCGTAAGGATTTAAAGTGTTTGTAACGAACCAGCATTTGTCAACTTTGCATTCAAACAATTTCTAAAAAATTAAATTTCAATGGAAATACCCCCAAGCTCTCCTACCTTTCTTTTCAACTTTTCCCCATCTTTTCCAGTCTTTTTAACTTTTTTGACTTTAATAACTTTCTTTTTCGCTTCCTTCGTTTCCATTTGAATAAAAATAACTGAAAAAATAAGAAATAAATTTAAAAAAAAACATCCGAAAAAAAAGGTGACACGACTTGGGCACAGTGATCCATTTGCACAGTAAGACTTTTGCACAGAGGACAATTACACAGTGGACAATTGCACAGTAAAGTCTTGTTTATTCGCAAAACGACCTACCCATTTATTCGCAAAACGCCTGTTTAGTCGCGAAACACTCCAATAACATTCACCTGTAGGTCATAACTTCGTTCAGAATCATCCAATCAAGATGATTTTGGTGTCAGCCGACTCAACTCAAAAAGCTCTTTCGAATGAGCTACAATTTGCATCTTCGAATTTTTTACCCCAAAAAACCGCTTGGTTTACTCTATTGTTTTTCGATTTTCGGGAGCCTATATCTCTGCGAGTTTTCGTCTCCTGCGAACAACTGCTTATAGAACAAGGATAATTGTTTTTGTTTAAGAAAAACCATTTTATTATTAAAAAACTTATCAGAAAGTCTAACACAAATGCACTTAACCACAAATTACTGTGCAATTGTCCACTGTGCAGATGCCCAATGTGCAATTGTCTTACTGTGCAAATGGATCACTGTGCCCGTGTCGGAGCGCCAAAAAAAATTTTTTTAAAGAAAATTAAATTAATTTACCCTTATTTAATTTACCATTTTTTCTTTGTAGACATTATGCCAAAAAAATAATTTTTTCAGACAGCCACTAGAGTGCCGCCAAGAGAGCCGAAACTAGAACGCCTGCCAATCTCTGATCGCTATAACTTTTTTGTGCTTGATCCAATCTGAATAAATCTTATATCATTCGAAAGCTATTGATAAGCGGTATCTTTTTTCCAACGGGATGGTTCAAGTCTGATCACTCAATTAAAAGTTATAGCACGATAAATGTGAAAAACACCAAATAAATGCACTTATCGGCTCATAACTTTTTAATAGGTGATCAGATCTGATCTATCCTATTAGAAATAAGATAGCCCATATCAATAGCTTTCGAATGATATAAGATTTGTTCAGATTGGATCAAGAAAAGAAAAGTTATAGGTGAGCAAAGTCGGCAGCATTTACGCACTCAACTGACCCCTCTGTTCTTTTTCTTTTTTAGACATTATGCCAAAATAATTAAAAATAAATTTAATTCAAAAATTAACAAGGCGACAACGCTTCTGTCTTTCCAGCCGCAAAAATACTATAAAAGCACCTCATTTCCGGAAACTTCTAACCGGATACTTTCTAACACTTTCCTTGTTCTCCCCATTGCGCGTGCTGTTTTCTCGACTATTTTCCCAAGCTGGTTTTCTTCGATTTTATTGATAATCTGAAGGATTGGTGCTATAATTGGTGGTATTCTGCTGAAACTGGTTAGGGATTTTTTCTTTATAACTTTTTTTGGTACCTGTGTAGTTTACCTGTGTGTAGTACCTGTGTAGTTTTTTTGGTACCTGTGTAGTTATAAGCCCTGATCCTTTTTCTTTTCTCCCTTTTCCTTTAAAGTGACTTTGGGTTAATTTTACAAGGAGCGGGCTTATGGGGGGTAAACTACACAAGTACCCTTTTTCAATTTTACAGCTTCTAGTTCCAATCCGGACTGTTCAACAATGCTGTCGCCTTCGTTTGAATGTGTCGCGGCCAATTCCCAACCAACAGAAAGGGCAAATTCAACCTACATTCAACCACAACCAGCTGCAGTGTCGGAATATGTTGTTGGTGGCTTTCAACCCAACGCTGTGAGGGAGTATGAGGTGTCTGAATATGTGGCGGGACAAGTTGGGAATAGCACAAATAACGACAACACAAGAACGGCAACAACAGCAGTCACAGTTAGCACAACAGCGGTTAGAACAACAACTGCGGTAGCTGTAGCTACTCAAGTGCCTTCAACCAACAAGCCTTCAACAAGGTTTGTGCTTGTTTCTTTTTCCCTTATGTTTTCGAAAATCCGCAAAAATTATGTCCGCAAAAATTGTCCGCAAGTTCATTTTTTCCTTTCAGTAATGCAACAACTTCGAGCAGTACCAGTCATCACCATCGATCAACGCCACATCCTCAAGCATCAGCAGAACGGTCGACATTAGTAATGGAGCCGCCTCCAGAAATTTTGATTTTGCGCTGTTATTCCATGGAAAACCACCCAAAATTGAGTCGTTCTGCAATTCGGGATGCTGTATATGGTGGAAAGGTAAGAAATTCGAGTTTTGTAAATTTTGACGAAATTTCGAGTTTCGAAAATTTTCGACGAAATTTCGTAATTTTTGACGAAATTTCGATTATAAAAAATTTCACGAAACTTCGAGTTTTGTAAATTTTCACGAAATTTCGAGTTTCGAAAATTTTCACGAAATTCCTAATTTTTTCTATTTTTCTCAAGATTTCACTTCCGCCATGCTTCATTCGCTATTTGCAATACATCTATGCTTTTCACACTTTCAAAATAGTTCTATTTAAAATTACTCCATTGGCACAACCATCACTGGAAGAAATTGATGATGATCCTTCTGAAGTGTTCTGTGGTGCGCTAGATTACGAAGCTCCTGAGAATCAATGTTATTTGCCTCCTTGGGTAGGGATTTTTTGATTTTTTAATCTCCTTGGCCATTCTCCAAGAAATTTTCTTTCGGTCATATGTCGTTTCGGTTAAATGTCGTTCTGATCAAATGTCGTTTAGACCAAATGTCGTTTCGGTCAAATGTCGTTTTGATCAAATGTCGTTTAGACCAAATGTCATTTCGGTCAAGTGTCGTTTTGGTCAAATGTCATTTTGGTCAAATGTCGTTTAGACCAAATGTCATTTTGGTAATTTTTTCAAATTTTTCACATTTAAGATGATGCGACAATTGAACTTGTATGATGGTTATCCTGTCTGGATTCAGCATATATGCAAGGTGAAAACTGGAACTTTTGCAAGATTCAAGCCGATTCTGTCCAAGCGAGTGCTCTCCATTATTAACGACGAAAATATCAAAAAGGTTCGACATGTGCTTGAAGTGCAGCTGAGTAAATATCAGTGCTTGTCTGTTGGGGATGAAATTGCTATTGAGGTAGGGGGATATTTTTTGAATTTTGTGGGCGTTTTGAAAAATGGACGTTTTGAAATTCGACATTTTAACATTTGGGCGTTTTGCCATAAAACTTCAAATTTTCAAAAAAAAATTTTTTTCAGTACAACAAGGACGAACTCCGTTTTCGCGTGACTGCTTTGGAGCCAAAATCTCTTGTCGACATTACAAATTGTGATTTGAAGGTGGATTTTGAGGATTACGAGCTACTTACAGAGACGGCTATTTTTGTAAGAAAAATTTTGAAAATTTTTTAAAAAATTTTTAAAATTTTTATTTTAAAGGATGAACACAAAATGGAGCCTGAAATTGATGAGGACTACAAGCCTGGCCAACTAACATTTATGAGAAGGGAGGGGTATAAGGCACATAAATTGGTCAAGGAAATGGAGAAGCTCAACAACACTAACAAAAACCCTAAGCCAAAGGACAATGATGTTAAGAAGAGTGGCTTCAGCGGGAAAGGCTTCAAACTTGGAAAGAAACCAAAATAAATATAAATTTGCTCTCAGTGTTGTAAATATATGTTTTTGTAAATATTTGTTGTTGTAATTGTTGCTAATTTATTAAACGATGTTTTTGTAAAAAGTTTTTGTGTTTTAAAACATGTTTTGAGTTTCCCCTAACAACTGCAATTTGCATTTACAATTTGTAAGTTTTAAATCAAGTTTTAAGGTTTTAGGATTGTTTAAGGATTGTTTTTCAATGTTTTACAATTTTCCGTAAAGTTTTAATTCTCCGGAAAGGTTTTACAATTTGTAAATTAAACTTGTTTTTGTTGTGTAATATTTAAACTTGTTTTTACAATTTGTAAAAGTTTAGAAAATTAAAAAAATATTTTGCAACTTGTTTTACAATTTGTAAGTTGTTGCAGCCTTCAAGTTTTACAATTTTCCGGAAGGTCGTAATTTTATTTTCCCCTTCAAGTTTTACAAATTATTAAATTTATTTAAAACATGTTTGTGAAATAACAATTATACCTGTGTATTCAAGTTTTACAATTCAAGTTTTACAATTTGTAATTCTCAGTGTTTTTGATAAATCTTCCTTCAACAAATGTTCTTTCAAAATTAATTCCTTCTTTTATATTTTCTGTTGTTCTGTGGACATAATTACATTCAAAAGTAGAGTAACCAAATTCCTCAAATAATGAACTTAGCTCTTCTTAAAAAAATTTTTTCGAAATTTTTAAAAATTTTTTTGCCTGTTAAAAAATAATAGGCTCGAGTCCCGTCTTGTCTAACATAAAAGCGTTCATCTATTTTTGAATTTCTTCCAAATCTTGTCATTGCACTGAAAAAAGTTAAATTTTTAATTTTTCAATTCCGGAATTGTCTTCCGGAAAACTTTCCGGAAGTTACGGTAATTCCGGAAATTCTGGATTCGAGGAAAAAATCTGTTTCGAAAAAACCGGAAAATTTTCAGAAATTCCGGAGAACCTTCGAAAATTTCCGAGACAATTTTCCGGAATTGCCTTCAGGAAAATTCTCCGGAATTTTCCTGAAAATTTTGGAATTTTGTTCGAGGAAAAAATCGATTCCGAAAAAAACCCGAAATTGATACCGGACACGTATTCTGAAAATTCCGGAAAAATATATTCCGGAAAAATTTTCCTGAAGACAATTCCGGAAAATTTAACAATTATAATATTCAACTGGTCATTCGCTCCATAATCCCTAACAATTACACTTCCTTTAGGCTTCAATAATTGTCTAATATTTTTAATAACTTGAATTTGCCCTTCTTTTGAAATTGTTGAGAGTACAAATACAAGAGAAATTAAATCCATTTGAGGAAAATCCAATTCTGATATGTTTTTTGATGTTAAATCGAATATAGTGGCTTTTACTAAAATTAGAATGTTTTAGTAAGGTTTTTACAATTGTATTTGTTTGTTTTATATTATTGTTTTTCCGGAAAAGTTTTAGAGTTGTAAAAAAATAAAAATTAAATATTTTTCCGGAAAAATTTTACAATTGTAAAAAATATAAAAATTAGAGTTGTTTTCCGGAAAATTGTAAATTCATTTAATTATTCCGGAATTTAGTTTTATTTTTCCGGAAAGGTTGTCTTCCCTTTCCGGAAATGCTTTTACAATTGTAAAAAATATTAAGTCTACATATTCCGGAATTTTCCGGAAAATTGTAAATTCAATTAAATTAATTCCGGAATTGTAAATTCACTTGTTTTAATTTTCGGAAAGGTTTACAATTGTAAAAAATACTAAAGTCAACTAGAATTCCGGAATTGTTTTCCGGAAAGTTTCACAATTAGTTAGTCATTTCTAAAGCAATTTTTTCCTCTTACCCTTAACGCCTGTTTTCTCTGATCTATTCTCAAGTAAATCAATTGCATTTTTAGAAAAATCTATCCCGTAAAATTCCCAATTAGGAAAACATTTGGTTAACGGGAATATTGTATTTCCACACCCACAACCAGCATCAAGAAATAAAAGGTTATCCTTAAAATTAAAAAAAAAATTTTTTGTAATTTTAGAAAGCTAACATTTAAGGGAACATCCCCACATAAAAGTTCAATTTCTTTCATAGTCCAGTTTCTATCCTTAAAAAAGTTGGAAGAATTTCTTTTGTAAAAGCGGTCCCAATTTTTCTGCGCGTCCTTTTCCAGGCTTAGCCTATAAAAATAAATAAACTTTTTTTCAATTGTAAAAATAAGTATTTTCCGGAAAAATAAATAAAATGACTAGAGGTTTTTACAATTGTAAGTTTAATTCTCCGTTCCGGAAATTGTTTCCGGAAAAATTAAAAACGAGGTTTTACAATTGTAAAAGTTAATTTGCTTCCTGAAAATGATTTCCGGAAAAATAATTAAAGTTTTGATGTTTTTACAATTGTAAAAGTAAAATAAACTTGTTTTACAATTGTAAAAGTTTTCCGGAAAATAATTGTATTAAAACTTAGGGCTTTAAAGTTGCAAGTTTAGTTTTTTCCCTAGAATTTGTTTCCGGAAAATTAATTTTTACACTTGTAAAGCTACTTTAAAATTTGTTTGAATGACATTCTCAAAAACTCGAGTCTTTTACCCTACTTTAGATTTTACAATTGTAAAACTAGTTACTTAAAATTATTTAAAAAAACTCACTAGCCTTTTGTATTCGCTTATAAAGACTGCGTCCCCTTTCCCATGCATTCCTCAAATTTTAAAATAAAAATTTCATTTTTTAAAAATATTTTAAAATAAATTTAATGAATATTAGAACATTAGACTCATCCAAAATCTTTAAAAAAATTTCTATAATTTTATTTACAATTTTAATTATGTACAAAAAACTAGAAAAAGATTGTAGGTATACATACGTACAAGCACTAGAAAAATAAAAAAAATACATAAAGACTAATAATTAAAGGAAAAAATTTGTAATATACTAAAATTGTCTCTCATATTTAGTGGAAATTTTAAAATTCTTTTAATATTAAAAAAAATATTCCTAAATATTAGGAATATTTTTCTGAACATTTATGAGAGACAATTAAGCCAATATAGGTATGTCACATGTAAATTAAAAAAAATTTTTTAAATAAGAATTATAGCAAAAATGAAGTGAATATATTTTTTAATGTAAATGTTATTAGAGCTGCCCAAGACGCAAGTTTACAAGACCGAACAAACCAAACTAGGACACGGATACTGATGTTGGTATCCGTATCCGGATATTTACGGCGGATACAGGCGGAATTCGCAGGCATTTTACAATATCTATATCCGTATCCATGTCCTAGTCTGGAAGAAACCCCAAGAAAGTTGTAAGTCAAGTCTCAAAATTGTTCAAGACCGAAAAAAAGCCCAAAAAATAGTTAAGTCTCAAACCCGAAGGCCCATAGACAGCTTCTAGTAAATATATAAATTTTTATTTTTAAATATTAAGGGCACCTAATTATAGGCCATCTTTTTCAAAAAAAAATTATTTTTGTAAAAATAAAAAATTTCTCTCTCAAATATCAATTTTTGAAAGCGTCATGAGATCCTCATCTTCCTGACTTTGTTCCAGCGAATCATCCTTAAAAATTTTTTTAAAAATTTTAGAAAATCGAAAAACATTTTTTGTATTTTCTGTATTTTTTTGTGTGTTTTTTGTGTGTTTTTTTTGTATTTTCTGTATTTTTTTGTGTGTTTTTTTTGTATTTTCTGTATTTTTTTTGTGTGTTTTTTTGTATTTTCTGTATTTTTTTGTGTGTTTTTTGTGTGTTTTTTTGTATTTTTTGTTTTATGTATTTTAGTGTATATTTTGTATTTTTGTTTTGCAAAAATTTTAAATTCAAATTTTTTTTCTTTTTACCATTTCCTCGCTCAAATTCAAATCTCTCATTGCCTCATCAATTTTTTCTTTTAATTTTCCAGATATTCCATCCATCGATTTCGAATCAATTTCTGATGACCACGAACCACAAACAATTTTTGCTACAACCATTTCCTCGTTTGATTTAATAAATCCATTCATTTGGTGATGTTGTTGATGTTCTCTTTCGATTAAGACTGGGCAACACTTTTTTAGGCCATTGACTTGGGAAATAAAGCTTTCGCAGGAATCCTCATCTGTCTTAAAAATTGGAAAAAATTTTAATGAAAATACAAAAAACACAAAAAATACAAAAAACACAAAAATACAAAAACACAAAAAATACAAAAAACACAAAAATACAAAAACACAAAAAATACAAAAAAAGCAAAATACAAAACACAAAAAATACAAAACACAAAAAATACAAAAAACACAAAAAAAAACACAAAAAATACAAAAAACACAAAAAATACAAAAAACACAAAATACAAAAAGCACAAAAATACAAAAATACGCACAAATACAAAAACACATTAAAATACAAAAATTTTTTACGTACACATTCTGAAGACGTAGAAGAAGTGGTATGAACATTAAAGCAAAATTGAGGCCCGAGCCACTTAAAAAATTTTTAAGAAATTTAACAGAGAAAAGAATTTTTTACCAATCTTCTATGAGGCCCAGAATAAGTAATAACTTCCAAAAACGGAAGCCAATTCTTTTCTTGTTGTTTAATTTGGTTATTCTCTTTACTTTTTAAAAATAATTTCATAAAAGAATTGTTTTGTGGAAGTGGAGGGTTAACTGCTTCAAAGTCTATAGTACTGTTGCTTCTATAAATTAAAAAAATTACAATTTGTAATTAGGTAATAACTACATATTTTTATAAAAACAAGTTTTACAATTTGTAAAAAGTTTCAGAACATATTAAAATATAATAGATGTTTTGCAACTTGTTTTACGATTTTCAAGTTTTTACAAATGACAGTAAATTATATTTAATGAAAACCTGTTTATAAAAACAAGTTTTACAAATTGTAAAAGCTTCTCATAAACAATCGCAAATTAAATTTATTTTACAAATTAACGTTAAAAATTGTTTTTACAATTTGTAAAAAGTTCAGAATATTTTAATGTTTTACAACGTGTTTTACAATTGAATGTTTTTGTAAGTTAAAAGAAGTTACAATTTGTAAAAAGTTTTAAAACTATGTTTAACGTTAAAACTTGTTTCTACAACTTTACAATTATTTTTATTAAAACATGTTTTTACAACAACTTTATTAAAACATGTTTTACATGTTTTACAACTTTAATTTGTAATCAAAACATGTTCGTTTGTTTACAATTTTTTATTAAAACATGTTTTCCAACAACCTTAATTATTAAAACATGTTTTACAACACTAATTTATATTCAAACCATGTTTTATTCTTTACCCGCTTAATTCCCAAACATGTTTTTACAACTCTAATTTTTTCAAAACATGTTTTGTTTGTTTATATTTCTTTTACCTGCTCAATTCCCACTCAGTCATTCTAACCAACTTTGCATTGTTTATAGAATCATTAATTACAACATTGTTGCAATTGTTGTTGTTGCTATTGCTAATTCTTCTAGTATCATTAATTGACAAACAACTTTTTCTATTACAACTGCCTCTTTCAAAATCAGAAGGTAAATCATTAGACAAGGATTTTTTAAGAATATTAATTGAATTTGAATTTTGTAAATTATTTGTAATATCTATTCCATATTGGGTTAAAATTCCATCACCTTCAAGCATTATTAAGGAAGAAACGATTGATGGACGTTGTTGTTGTTTCTGTGGAAAATAGGAAAAAATTATTACAATTTGTAAGAAGGTTCAGAATATGTTAATCTATGTTTCGCAACTTTTTTTTTACAATTTGTAAAGAAAGTTTATAAACTTATTAAAACATAAAAACAGTTTTTACAATTTGTAAAAAAGAGTTTATAAACCTATTAAAATGATAAAAACAAGTTTTACAATTTGTAAAAATTTCAAAACATTTTATTATGTTTGCAACTTGTTTTTACAATTTGTAAAAAATGTTTATAAACTTATAAAAAATATAAAAACAGTTTTTACAATTTGTAAAAATTTCAAAACAGTTTAATATGTTTCGCAACTTGTTTTACAATTTGTAAAAAAAGTTTATAAGTCTATTAAAATAATAACAAGTTTTTACAATTTGTAAAAAGTCATTGTTACTTATATGCTTAAATTGTAAAATTTAAATAAAAAAATTTAATTTACATCAATTAAACTGTCAGTAAACATCACAGCCCTTTTTGTTGTTGGTGAAACATCTTTGGAATTATAATCATTTTTATGATGAAGTCTAGTACCATTTGATGGTTGTAAAATATTTGGGGTATTGTCCGAAGCCCAAGCACTTTGAAAAAAAAATTTTTTTTAGAGGCCATAAAAATTTCAAAAAATTTTCAAGAAAAATTTCAAAAAAAATCCAAAAAAATTTAAAAATTCTCAAAAATTTCAAAAAAAATTTTTTCCCTTACCAAAAACTTTCAGAAGAAAATAATGCTTGTTTAGCCAATACTGACGAACACTACAAATTAAAATAATTTGACTAAAAAAATTTAAAAAAATTATACCAATACAATTGGTTTAACATAATAGCTGGATACATGGGCATTAGACACTGTCCGTATTAATGTTGAATTTTTTGTTCCAGGATGAATTCTATAAAACAAAATTTTTTTGTGTAATATGATAAGGTTATTCCCAAGGGAAGGGTAAGTCAAGAAAATTTTTAGACGAGGAAGTAGCGCTGCGGGAGAAAAAAGAGGACGTTGCGAGAGGACGTTGCGGGAGAGGAGTACTACGAGAGAGAAAAAAAGGAAGGTGGGAGAGGGGAAGAATTTAGAAAAATCTAAAACTCCCCAATATTTCTTGACCCAAAATAACAACCTCCTAATTAGGGTTACCAAAATGGACCGACTCGGACTGAAAGATCGAGTCGGGCCTAAAAGATAGTTGGCCCGAAAAAGTGACTTGTACAGGCCCAACTCGACCAACCTAAAAGATAGTTGGCCCGAAAGTGACCCTGACTCGATAAAAATGAGGCCCAAAAGTGACTCGTACAGGCCAGACATTCGAAAACGGCAACCCTACTCCTAATGAAGAACCGAAAAAAATTTATTTTAAAAATTCCAAACCTAAAACCCGAAAATGACTCGTAAGGCCCGACTCGAAAACGGCAAAACCCTACCCCTAATGAAGACCCAAAAAATTTTATTTAAAAAAATTTCAAACCTAAAACCCGAAAGTAACTCGTATGTAACCCGACCTGATAACGGCACAACCCTACTCCTAATACAGACCCAAAAAAAATTTTCTTTTAAAAAATTCCAAACCTAAAAACTTGTTGATGATTATTTCCACCACCACCACTTCCTCCACTATTACTACAATTAGTTGTTCTATTAATTATTCCAGCAGTTTTTTCAAAACGACTTTCTTTATTCATAAATTTGCCGTTATGTGTACGTGTTGTTACACGACCTCCATAAGGTGTAATAGCAAATAAATGGGTACTTCCATGATTTGTAGAAATGGCTACCCAACGATTATCTGATGAAAAAACGCTGCTAATGACCTAAGGAAGAAAAATGGAAAAAAATTTTTGGGGTTAAAAATTTTCAAAGATCTCAAAAAAATCCAAAAAAATTTTCAAAAATTTTTGGGGGGTTAAAAAATTTCAGAAAAATTTTTTTGGAGGATGAAAAATTTTCAAGAGGGTTAAAAATTTTTTTGGGGGTTAAAAAATTTCAAAAAATTTGTGGGGGTTAAAAATTTTTCAGAATTTTTAAAAACCTTTGCAGTCGAATTTCCTCTCACAAGGGAATAAATATGTTGTATACATGAAAGAGCTGAATTTTTTGGGTGTATATGGACAAGAAAAACATTAAAAATTGTTGATGAACTAGAACCAGTTAGAAGTAATTGGCCTCCCTTTCCAAACATTAAATGACCAATTTTTGAATTTTTATGAGCACAAAAATGTGCTAAATAGTCCAAATTAGTGGTAGGCTGATTCTGCAATAATAAGCAAATTGAAAAAAAAATTTTTAGAGTTAATTGACAGTGTCCGCAAGTTTGTCCGCAAATATGTTTCGAATCATTGATCCAAAAACACGATAAAAAAATAGGAAAAGGACAAGTGTTGGGTAACCTATACCGAGTAAAAAATGAAAACCAAAACTTTTGCGGACAAAAAATTTACGGAATTCTTTCCTCGAAATGTTGACTCTAACATAATTTATTCCTCTTAACCCTTCCCTACCCTTTTCTCACTCAGAGGGACTTGCCCACTAGTTTCCACCCAGAATCAAAAAGTTAATATAAAAACAAAAAATTTTTTGCGGACAAAATATTTGCGGACAACACCCAAAAAACAAATTAAACAAAACACTAACCTTGTTCAATTTAAAATTAGTTGAAAAATATTTTAAATTTGGATCAATATTTACAATTGTTACAAGTCCCGTTTTGTTATTGTTATTAATAATTCCATTATTATTTACATTCTTTAAAGGTGTAGTAATTGAAGAGACTATAGAACCACCAAAAGAAGTCATTGTTTTAGTTATTTTTTTGGCTGTTAACATTACATGGTTGTCTGTTGAATGGGTGTCACTAGAAAATCCGCAACTGAGTAGAGAATGTTTCCACTGAAAAAATTATAAAAAAATTTGAAATTATTTTATTTTTAGTCATAGTGACCAAGTGGTCGTTTACCATTTTGGAAAATAAAAAATTTTTTTTTGTTTAAATCTCAGGTTTTGAGGTCCTAAAAATGTTTTTGACTGGGTTAGCCCACTTCTTACGGTTCCAGGAACTGGTTCTAACAACCGCGGTTAAGGTTTCTGAACGAAAATCGCGTACCATTAAAAAGTGGAACAACCTAGGAACAGGAACCAACAGAAATTTAATCGGACCAGAACCGTGGTTTTGGTTTCCGAATAGAGAAAGTACCAAAAAGTGGAACAGTTCAGAAACCGGAACCGAAAATTGAAAATGCTTGGAACATGAAACATCAAAAAATTTAACCGGACAAGAGCCAAAACCTCAGAAGTGTTTTCAGACTTTTGAAATCGGAAAAACACTACTGCTACCTCTGGTCAACTTAAATTAAAAAAACAGAAACAAACATTTTCATCCGCAAAAGCAAGGAAATTTCCCGACAAGGCAAAGACTGGACAACATTTTGGTATTTTTACACGTAAGCGTTCAATGAGGTCATTATTGTTGTAAATTATAATTATTTCGGCAAGTAGTACCAAAAAACAGCTTTAGAAAAAATCAAAAAAATTAAAAAATGAACCAAAAATTTAGGACAAACTTGGAAGAAAAATCAATTTCAGCAATGTGGGTGTCAAATTTATCACGTCTCCAAATCTCTCCAGAACTCAAAGAAATAAAATTCAAAGTATTCCCATCAGAAGAGTACTCCTCGAAAATTGAAGCAAATATTGGGCGATGAGTGGAGAGACTAAGAAGAAAAATTTGTTGATTAAATAAAGGCAAAGTTCGCTATAAGAGACCCCATTGAAAAGAGAGGTCTCCTACCTAAGGGAAAAAACACCCCACCTTATGAGGTGCCCTTAGATAGGTGCAGGGGCGTGCCGAAACTGATTTTAAAAGTGAAAGACAAAAGGAAAAATCCAGAGTTAAATTTTCAATGCAATACCCCTATCTTAAGACACGAGAGGCGAAACAGCAAAAATTAGCAAAAATCGGCGAAAGTCTTAAATAACACAACCCCTGATAGGGGGGATTACATAGACAACACACCCAACCAGTGACCAACCAAATTTTACCAACCATATCCTAAATTGGGGAGGTCTTTAAGATAATGGATTGGAGGCATCTTATAGCAAGACTTGATTAATTTAAAAAAATTAAAAAAAACCTGTCGACACCATCAACATTAAAAGGAAGAAGTAATCCATCTTTAAGAGGGGCGTTTCTAACAGAAATTATTTCTTCAAATTCTCCATTTTCCTATTAAAAAAGTAAAAAATAAAAGAAAATTAAACGTTAAAAAACCATAAAATAAATTTGATATCCTCTTGCCAAACCAATAATAACCACAATTAGAGCAGAATCTTTGCCTTTCAAGCCTGAATTTGTTAAAATTGAATCAAAAATTAATAAAAATATGAAAGGAAAAACTGATAGTATTTTAATTAGCCTGAGTGATTCAATAGTTATTTCCTACCCCCGAATCACCTGATCACGAATAAAAAATAAAGGGAAGTAAACGGACTCGAACCGCACCCCTATGCTATTAAAATTGAAAATTAAACCAATTAACCAAGGAACATTTAAAAGGAACAGATAAGTCAATCAGGAATCAACTGACTACAAATAGAAAATAAATCAGGCAGGCGGACTCGAACCCCACAGCCCTTTAGTATCAAAACCAAAAATTAAACCACTTAACCACGGAGTCAGGAAAATTAAAAATCAGACAAATCCCTGGGTATTCAAACCAAATTCATTTACAATTAAAAAAAACCTAACCAGTTTGAAGATTTTGAATCTTTGCCCATTTTATTGGCTCATTCGTTGAATTTACATTAGTAATGACTTCATTGACAAACCCGGCAACAGAATCCGTCAAAGTAGATTTCCTTGAAATTAGAGAAAAATTAACGTCCTTCAAAACAAAATACTTGGTTATTGGTTTTCCTTTGATTCGCCTAGGACTGTGATGGAAATTGGCTGTTAAATTGTTCGTGGAGCCGTTTTCAAGAGGCACTCCCCCAACATTTTTGGCATTTTTTACAAATTTGTGATTATCGTCTTTCTTAATTTTGTCATTTTTATTTGGCATAAGCGATTGTTTTAACTAAAAATTGAAAAGAAGAAAGAAGTATAACAAGTTAAAATGACAAATGATTAATTTTTTCGTTCCATATGATTGAAAGCAAAAAGCAATTTAACTACTAAAAGGGAAAAAATGTGTAATAAAAGAGACAGTGAGAAAGATAAAGTGAATTTAAGAGAGTGGTTAGAGAAAAGAAAAAAGTTAGAGAAAAGTTTAAATAAATAGAAGGTCTTCACATATTTTACCAATTCCACATTTTGCCAATTAGGGTAAAATCCTACATTTTGCCAACAAGCCGTGTGACAAAATGTAGGATTTTAGCCTAATTGGCAAAATGTGGTATTGGCAAAATGGAGAAGTTAGAAAAGAAATAAAACAATAAAAACACATGACTGAATTTCAAAATGGTTAGAAGTGGAAAAAATACCATCTAGTCTACACTACTCTAACCCTGTAAAATTAAAATTATCTTGATAAAAATGAATAAATTAGGCATAATGCTTTGTTTTGTTCTTCTGACCGAAGTGAAAAATGACCAAAATGTCTAAATTATAAAAATACTTCCGCGTCTATTTCCTTTAATTATCTTTCGTCTTTTCCCAGTATATTTCTCTGCTTTCTAAGAATTTTGAGTCTTTTCTTTTATCAGTGCCGCGACATTATGCCAAAACATATTTTGCCAATAAGGACAGAAACCCGCATTTTGTCATAAGGCCTTATTGACAAAATGAGAAGTTTTAGCCTTATTGGCAAAATGTGTATTTGGCATAATATGTGGAAGAGGCTTTTTTTATCTCGTGTGTTCTTTTCTTTCATCAGTGTCTCGACATAATGCCAACATATATTCTGCCAATAAGGCTAAAAACCCTCATTTTGTCACACGGCCTTGTTGACCAAACGAGAGGTTTTAGTCTTATTGGCAAAATGTGTAATTGGCAAAATATGGAAGAGCGCTTTTCTTTTATCAAAGGATGATGTGTCTTACCCCGTGCTTTTTTAAACACAACGCCAACACTTTATTTAAATTAAAATCAATGCTTACATCATTATATCGATTTTTTCAACTAGCCAAGCCGGCCATAACCGCTTTACACTCTCTTCGGATTAAAAAGCTTTAGACAGGTGGAAGGCACGTTTGTGTGGATATAGAAGAGAAAGGAAGCGACACTTGTGTGTGGATTTGAACTAGAGCCACACACACAAGTGTCACATTTTTTGTTTCCTTTCTCTCTCAAGGATTTTTTCGATTTTTAAGACAAAAATTTTTTCCTTTCCTTTCAACATTTTTTTTTAAATTTTTCTTTTTTTGGGATCACACACAAGCTTTTTAATCTTTTTGAGACATTAAAATGATCATTGATTAAAGCGTTCATTCCTTTAAAAGTTGAGAAAAGTTTGTTCTTTTCAACTTTTTAAAGTGTCTAGGACTGGGTTAAATCTGTGGGAAAAGACTTTGATTTTTTAATTCTTTGGGAATTATTGCCGAGCTAATAAGGAAGTAATTGCTTTTCTGACGACCTTCTTGGTTGAGAGGCTTGACGATGCCTTCGAGCTTGTTGCTTAGAGGTGGGAAGGTGCCTCTGTTTATTTAAACTGTTATCCACAGCATTCCAAGCGTGGGAGCTCGGGAAATAGGCCAGCAAAACACCCCGTCGTAAGCGGGTTACTGAAGTTCATGTCCAAGCTCGTGGGTGTATCTTGGCCAAGTCCTATTCCCAAGGAATTTAATATTGGAGTGCTGTGTTGTCTCCACGTTTCTCCTGAACTTTTGTCTTCTTCCCAAAAAATATCGCGGAAACACTCGATCCACTGCTCTTTAAACTTCAAGCCTATTTCCGACGATCTCCTTCCTTTTTTCCCTCATATCTTGACTTGATAATTAATAATTTTATTTTTTTTTCAGGAGGAAAAATATTTTTTTTTCTAACTTGCAATATTTTCTATTATTCTAGCATTATTTAACAATAATTAATTATTTAAAATGACTGACGTTGAAAAAATTAATTTGGACAATATTATAGCTCGGCTGCTTGAAGGTTTATTTTTTCTTTTTTTTTGGGATGATTATAGAATACGGACCACTGGATATGGTCAAAAGTGCCCTTCAAAAGAGCTCGTCGAGCTGGGTATTCTAACTTTTTGCCCCCAAAAATCGGCCAGTTCTCATATTTTTTGACCATTTTGAGTCCCATTTTGTGTTTTTTTTACCACTTGAACCATATCTCTTGTTTGTGATCGTTTCGAGCCCTTTTTCGAGTTTTGACCATTTCGAGCACTATTTTGTGTTTTTCACCACTTGAGTCATATCTCGGGATTGTGACATGTCGAGCTTTATTTAGATAATCTGACCATTTCGAGCCCTACTTCAAGGTTTTGACCATTTGAACCCTATCTCGCGACTGTGATCATTTCTTGCCTATTCTGATTTTTGACCATTTCGAGCCCTATATCTTTATTAACTGTAGAGCCCTATATCTCACCCAGAGTTTCGGGCCCCTCCACAATTCTGGGTTCATTCAAGTCAATTTGACCGTCTCTTTCGAATGACATGTACTTTGTCCATATTCCTGAGTGTTTCTATTGGAATCGGCACTAGACTCCCTTACGTCCTGGGGTATTCAGATTTTGCCGATCCTTAGTTTGTGGTCTATAATTCATTAAAATAAATTTTTTTCTAGTGAGAGGTTCAAAACCAGGAAAGAATGTTCAATTAACAGAAAATGAGATTAAAGGGCTTTGCGTAAAATCAAGAGAAATATTTCTCAGTCAACCCGTCCTGCTCGAACTTGAAGCTCCGCTAAAAATTTGTGGGGACGTTCACGGACAGTATTATGACCTTTTGCGACTTTTTGAATATGGAGGGTTTCCGCCAGAGTCAAATTATCTATTTCTTGGTGATTATGTTGACAGGTTTGTTTTTAGTTAATCTAGTGGGATCTATTGTCCAGAGTTTGTCTCTGGTCTAGTTTGTGAGTCCAATTAAGATTTAGAAGCCGTTGGATACTAGGGGATTTTTCATTGAACTCATAGAGCGTCATTGAACTCATAAACCGGACCAGAGTTTTTATTTTAACCTGGACCCATATAGACGCTGGTGGTCGTTTAACCAATAGCTAGGCTGATGGGAGCTATTCTCAAGTGACTTGTTTATGGTTTCTAAAAATCGGGCGTACTCCACTTTTTGATGGCCCCAAGGCTTCGGTTCTCCTCGGTTCCATAATCCCTTTGATTCTATGACCACTGGTTCAAGAAATCGGGCGACTCGTCATTTTGATGCCTGTCAGTTCGCGACTTGTTTGACGGTTCTAGGGTTAAGTTCTCGACGGTTCCACGATTCTTGGTTTCATTTAAGAACTGATTCCAGACCCATAGGCACATGGACTGAACACTTTTCCCATCCATGTGCCCCTGACTTTTTAAGTTCTGTTCCCATCGTCTTTTTCAATAATCCCCTCTCATTTTCCAAATTTTTTTAGAGGAAAACAATCCCTTGAAACAATTTGTCTGTTGTTGGCCTACAAAATTAAATATCCAGAGAATTTTTTTCTTTTACGTGGCAATCATGAATGTGCTTCAATTAATCGAATTTATGGATTTTATGACGAATGTAAAAAAATTTTTTTGAATTTTTTAAAAGTTTTTTTATTTAAGGCAAACGCCGTTATAATATTAAACTTTGGAAGACTTTTACGGATTGTTTTAACTGCCTACCCGTTGCTGCAATAATTGATGAAAAAATATTTTGTTGTCATGGTGGACTTTCTCCAGGTTGCTTTTTTTTACTTTCTTTTAATATTTGCGGACAAAAAATGCGGACAAATCGATATTTGCGGACATATCAATATTTACGGACAAATCAATATTTGCGGACAAATTAATGTTTGCGGACAACAAATATTTGCGGACAAAAAAAATTTGCGGATAAATTAATGTTGCGGACAAAAAAATATTAGCGGACAAATCAATATTTGCGGAAAAAAATTGCGGACAAATCAGTATTTGCGGATAAAATAATTTTTGCGGACAAATCATTATTTCCGGATAATAAATATTTACGGACAAATTCAATATTTGCGGACAAAATATTCACCATTTTTTGTCCGCAAATTCTGTCCGCAAAACACTAAAAATCCAAACTTTTTCTCTCTAAAGATCTTCAATCAATGGAACAAATACGCCGGTTATGTCGACCAACAGATGTGCCAGATCAAGGCTTATTGTGTGATCTTCTCTGGTCTGATCCAGATAAAGATGTTAGCGGTTGGGGAGAAAATGATCGTGGAGTTAGCTTTACTTTTGGCCCCGAAGTTGTTTCAAAATTTTTGCACAAACATGATCTTGATCTCATCTGTCGTGCACATCAGGTTTATTTTTTATTTTTTGAAAAAAAAGTTTCCCAAGATTTTTGGTCCCCAACAGGGGAATCAAGATTTAGGGTTCCCCTTTTCTCCAAGCTTTTTCTTTTATATGGACAGAATCTCAGACTTCCTTTCTATTTACATTTGGGACCTATATCTCTGTCTATAGGCGATTATATAAGGGGAAAAGCTTGGAGAAAATTGGGGGAACTTTACCCACAAAAATTCTATAAATTTTTTTTCTCTTTTCTAAGGTTGTTGAAGACGGATATGAATTCTTTGCAAAGCGCCAATTAGTGACTCTATTTTCTGCCCCAAATTATTGTGGTGAATTTGACAATGCTGGATCTATGATGGTTTTTTTTCTTTTAATTTTTAAAAATTAATTTAAAAAATTTTTTTCAGACTGTTGATGAGACCTTGATGTGCTCTTTCCAAGTAAACAATAAAAAATTTATTTTGGGTAAAAATAAATAGCCCCCTTCCCACACTATGACTACGCCCTTAGTGTTTAGGATAGGTAGATGTGTAAGTCTCTAAAAGCAAACAGAAAATCCCGAAGATTTTCGATTTGGTTTGTCTGTTCAGTCTGTTTCCACTCTATAGTTTCCACTCTCTATTTCGGAACTGAACTTGAAGAATCGTTGATTTTTTTATTCGGTTCTTCGGTTCAGTTATCTCTCTGAGGATTTCTAAGGATAGACAGCTCTAATCCTTATATTTTTTGTTAATTTAATTTAAAAAATTTTTTCCCATCTTTCTTCCTTTAGATACTTAAACCATCAGACAAGAAGTCTAAATTCCCTTATACTGGTGTAGGTCAAAATCGACCAGTTACTCCACCTCGGGCAGCACCTGCTGAACAAAATAAAAAGACTAAAAAGTGATTTTATCTATAATTGTGTGTTGTAGTTGTTCTTTTTTGTTTAGAGTTCGTGGCTTCTTCTTAATCTTGGGCCGGTCAAGTCCGCAAGTTTTTTGTCCGCAAGTTTTTTGCGGACAAGAATAAAAAAATTGCGGACTACAAAAAAAAATTGCGGACTACTTGGCTCTAGGCGAAACTCTGGATTCGAAAAATTCGACCTCGAACGACTATTAACTTTTCGACCCTCAAGAGTTCGGTGTCCATTCCTTGTTAGAATTCTATAACGGTCAGGGTCTCGCCTGCCCTTGTTGTCCGAACTCTAGAGAAAGTGTGTTTTATATATAAATATTTTTTTATATATTTTCCTACCCTCTATCTTTTTTTTATTATTTTTCTTCTTATTTGTCCGCAAGTTTTTTGCGGACAAAAAAAATCACACACACACACCTCCTCTTCAAATTTTTTTTCTTAATTCTTGTCTTTTTTGATATATAACAACAACAACAAAATCCCTTTCTTATATGTGTCTCTCCTTTATTAAAAAAACGCTTAAAAAATATAACGAAGGAAAGGAAGAAAAAAATGTTTAGAATGAATTTTTTGGCATTTTTATTGTGGTATGCCGTTTCCCTTTTTTAGTTTTAGTCTGATTATGTGAGTAATTGGACTTTGTCCGCAAATAAAAATGTCCGCAAAAATCAAAATATGAGATTTTAACTATTTTTAAATGTTAAGGGTTTAGGACATTTGGAGGAGTTCAAAACTTACTAGGAAAATAATTTTGGCAATGAGACTGATTTTCAATTTTATGAAAAAATCTTGTCCGCAAAAAAATTTGCGGACAAGATTTTTTTTTAATTTGTCCGCAAAAAAGTAAGATTGCCTTTAACCTAAATGTCTACAAGTTTTGTCTGCAAGTTTTTTGAATAAAAGTTATTTATTGTCCGGAAAAAAACTTGCGGACACAATTTGCGGATTTTTTTTTCTTTTTTGCGGACAAAATAAAAATTAGTATATAGTTTATTCTTGAAGTATTTTTTGGAATAAAAATCCTAAACCTGTGGATTATTCTCACTCACATTTTAAGATTATAGATCCAGAAAGGTGAAATGGCATGCCATTTTTTTTTTGTTTTATTTCACATAAATGCATTTTCTGCATTAATATCTTTAAAAAAAATTTTTTTTTCAAAATTTTTTAAAATTTTTTAAAAAAAAGCAAAATAGAGGATCTCTTCAAAAACACCCAAAAATCAAAAAAATGTCAACAGGAGTTTTATCTTTTGTTAAAGGAATAGATTTGTCTTCAAATGATTTTTCTGGTGATCGTTTCCCAAACGAAGTTGTTGCAATGACACAAGCAACTTGGCTAAAATTAAATAAAACGCAATTGGAAAGGGTGCCTGATGTGCTGTCTAATTTAAAAAATTTGGAACACCTTCAAATGATTAATAATAAATTACAGGTTTTTTTTGAAAATTTATTTTTTTTTGGAGATTTAGGAGGGGTAATTTTTAAAGATCCGCATTTTTTGTCTGCAAGTTTGTATTTTTAATTTTTTTTAAAAAATTTTCTGATGTTAAAGAAGTCGGAGAGCTCGCCTTCGGAAGAAACTCGCCTTTATGCGAAATCTACAGGTTTTTGTTCGCGACAAAAAATTTTTTGTCCGCAAAAAATTTGCGGACAAAATTTGCGGACTTCATGTTAACAAAAAAAACTTGCTGACACAATTTGCGGATTTTTTTCTTTTTAAATCTACTCTAGGTTTTAAGCCAGTTAAATTTCCTAACTTTACGAAAAAATTTTTCTGCAGAATGTCCACGGTGAATTATCCGATCTACCGCTTTTGAGATCTGTGGTTGTACGTAAGAATCAGATAAAAACGTCGGGTGTTCCAACAGATATTTTCCGAATGAAGGATTTGACAATTATCGATTTTGGTGATAATTTATTGAGAGATGTCCCTTCCAATTTGGAATATGCAAAATGTGCAATTGTTTTAAATTTACGTGGTAACAATATTCAAAATATACCAAACCAGGTTTTTTATTTTTTAAATTTTGCGGACTTTGTCCGCAAATAAATTTTTTGTCCGCAAATAGTAGTTGGAACCATACACCCCCGTAGTTGGAACCATACATTCTCCTTACAATTAGTTTGGCATTTATGACACTTTCATGACAGCTAAATTGTTCAGATTTTATCCGTAAACAAGTTGTGTGTCTCCCATGTCTTTACGTTTTTTTCCACAAAAAACTTGCGGACAAGAAATTTTGGTGGTGACAAATTTTTTGCGGACAAGTTTTGCGGACAAAAATCAACTTTTTTAAAAACATCTTATTTTAGATCTTCTCCAATCTAATCGATCTCATTTACCTCGATTTGAGCAACAACAATCTTGATAGTCTTCCCCCACAACTTCGACGTTTAACTAGTTTACAAGTATTGAAGTTATCAAATAACCCTTTAACTCATTTTCAATTTAAACAAGCACCAGGGTAATTTTTAATTTTTTTAAAAATTTGTCCGCAAATTTTTTGCGGACAAATTTTCTGTCCGCAAAAATTTTTGCGGACAGAAAATTTTATTATAAAATCTTGCGGACAAGTCTGCAAATTTTTGCGGACAGAGTTTAAAAAATTTCTCTCATGTCCGCAAAATTTGTCCGCAAATTTTTGCGGACATAAAATTTTTTAAATTTAAATTTTATTTTTTTAAAGTTCAAACAAACTACGTGTAATTGAATTAAAAAATACTCACAGAAATTTACAAAATTTGACGCTTAATTTTGAGGAAGTTCAAAACCTACAGGTTTATATTTTGTTTTTATTTTATGAGGCTATAAGAATTTGGCACTTGTAAGGAGATTTCCGAATTATTTTTGCGGACTTTTATTCAATGAAAGTTTGTCCGCAAATTTTTTGCGGACAGTTTTTTAAAATTTCGCCGTGTCCGCAAGTTTTGTCTGCAAATTTATATTTATTTTTGTGGACTTTTTCTTATTTAATGTAATTTGTCCGCAAGTTTTGTCCGCAAATTCATATTTTATTTTTGCGGATTTTTTAAAATATTTCTGATAATTTTCGAATATCTTTGTCTCTACAAGTGTCAAATTTATTTGATTAATGTTCTTGACCTTTTTTAAATTTTATTGGTTAATGTAAGCAATACCCTCTTTTAAGCTTATTCCTTTGGGAGTGAACACCCACGCGATTTTTTTTAACAAAAAAAGTCTCATGTTGCATAGGGGTGATCTTTAATGTTTTGTGTGGTTTTAAGGAAAAGGGAAAAATGGCATGAATGTAATTTTGAAAAAAAATTTTTTTTTGGGAATGAAAAAAAAATATTGGGAAAAGGACAAAAAAGAAGGAATGTTAAAGGGCAGGAAATAAAATAAAAATAAAGGACATTAAATATTTTTTACCAAAAAAATTTTTTTTTCCTAACAATAAGAAAAAATGGTCATCTTTTTAAAATCGAAGTCCTCATTTTTAGATAGGGTTGAAATTTTTTTCCCTATATTATCCCGAGGGTTATATTAATAGAGGTGTCGCTTATTGTTAGGTATATTTGCTCCACCCAGTTTTTGGAAAAAATTTTGGAAAAAAAATCCGCAAGTTTTGAAAAAAAATCCGCAAGTTTTGGAAAAAAGTCCGCAAGTTTTTTGCGGACAAAATTTATTTTAATTTATTTTAATTTTGTCCGCAATCTTAAATTGAGGTGTATTTAGTTTTGGAGGTATTTTATAAATTAAGGACATTCTTGGTTATGTCCGCGATATTTGTCCGCAAATTCTGTCTGCAAAAATTTTGCGGACAAAAATTTTTTTTTAATTTTAAAGGAATTAAATCTTGCAATGAATGAACTAACAAAAATTCCGGAATCAATTTTTTCTCTCAAAAATCTTCGAAAATTGGATCTCAGTTTCAACAAATTAACAAAATTAGATTTTGTCGAAGGAACATGGCCAAATTTGGAAACTTTTAATTTGTCTGGAAATGATTTGGAAGCTTTACCTTCACAAATAATTGCTTGTGTTAAATTACAGAGATTATATGCAAATTATAATAAATTAAATTTTGAAGGTTTGTGGATTCTTTTAAAAATTTTGTCCGCGAAATTCGTCCGCAAAAAATTTGCGGACAAAAAAATTTTTTGCGGACAAAAATTTTTTTTAAATTTTTTGATAAAATGATAGTCATGTGAGAAAAAAATCATTTTTAAAGCAATAAAATAATATTCGATGAAAAAAATTTTTTTGATTTTGTTTTTATAATACATAGTAGGTGTGTGTGAGAAAAAGAGTCTAAAAATCATTTTTTATTCTTGTTTGTTTCTTCTCGAAGAATGAACAATTAAAATAAAACGTCCAAAATAAGTGATTTTGACTGAATAAAATTAGAATAGTGTTTCAATAGAAAATTAATCGATTTTACTTTGTTTTGAAAAAGGTCCGCAAGTTTTGTCCGCAAGTTTTTTGCGGACAAAATTTTTATGTCCGCAAAAATTTTTTTCTTTTTTTTAAAGGTCTACCCGCCGGTTTTGGTAAATTAATGCAACTTCAAGTTTTATTTTTATCTCACAACAATTTGGAATTAATTCCTGAAGGTGTGGGAAGGTGTGTAAAATTGAGAAAACTTAAATTGGATAATAATCGTTTAATAACTCTACCAGAAGGAATTCATTTACTTCCAGATTTGAAAGAATTGGATCTTCGAAAGTTTGTTTTTTTCTTAATTTTTTAATATAAAATCCATTGGCTGTGTTATTAAAAAGTCAGCAAAATCTGTCCGCAAAAATTTTTTTGTCCGCAAAAATTTTTTGCAGACAAAATTTTGGATGATTAGGACTTATTTTTAAAATAACCCTGCCAGGTCCGCCTTTAACTGCAAAAAAGTTAAGTCCGCAAATTTTGTCCGCATTTTTTTGCGGACAAAAAATTTTTTTTTTTAATTTTTAGTAATCCCGACCTTGTAATGCCACCTAAACCAAGTGATAAACAAAAAGCTTTGGCTTTCTACAATATTGACTTTTCATTACAAAATCAGGTTTATTAGATGCCTGTCTACATTAAAAAAATTTTTTCAAGTTGAGAATTGCTGGACAAACAACAACATCAGCTACCAGTATTTCCGAAAAAGACATTAGTAGTGGTGGACCAAAGGATGCAGCCCAAAGAAAAAAAGAATTTATAAGGAGAAGAAGGCATCAAGCAGATCAGGATAGTGCTTCGAAAGTTATTCAGGTTTTTTTTGAAAAAATTTTTTGAGGGGGGAGGGGAGGGGGAAGAAAAAATTTTTAATTTTAGGGTGTTGTGATTTTTTTAAGGGGCTGAAATTTTTTTGAAAATTTTTTTAAACTTTTTTCTGAAATTTGTTGATTTTAGGGAATGTCTAAAGTTGCTAAAGATGCATTTGATAAAGGCCAATCTATTGAATTAAATGATGAAAATGATGCTTCGGCACTTGGTCAAATTAGTTGGAAGGTTTGTATTCGGTTTGGAATTTTTTTAGTAGTAAGAGAAAGTAAGAAACACGTTAAAAAAGGAACTTTATGGAGGGTAGGGTAATTCAAGCAGTTCAAGTCTACTATTAGGTGGCGATACCTTCCTATATTGTTACGGAAATTGACTTTAAAATTTTTAAAAAAATTTATAAACTCTTAAAATATCATTAAAAATGTTTATTTTATGTTTTATTTTATTTACTTAATTAAAAAATATCAATTAACCATGAGAGGATTTGAACCCATGACCTAAATTATTTTGTAGTCAGCGCTCTTATCCACTTAACCAAAAATTTGAATTTTTTCCGTTGGCCCCTATGACGATTTCCTTCAACTGTAGCTTATTAAAAAAAATTTTTTTGAGGAAAAATTGGCAAAACAAAAGCCTCGACTCGACTATTCAGACGTTTTTGATGACGAAATTGGTTCCTGTGATAATTTGTGGATGTGGGAAATTGAAAATTTTTATCCAGCCTTAATTGACCCTAAAGAACATGGACAATTTTATGAAGCTGATAGTTATTTAATTTTGAAAACAACTAGAGAACCTAGTGGAAGTTTAACTCATGCAATATATTATTGGATAGGGGAAAAGACGAGTTTAGACAAGGTTTTTAAAAATTTTCTTGGGTTGGGCAATTGGTTTTAGGGGTAAAAATTTACCTTTTCGATCGCTCATCTCACAATTTTTTGCCCTTCCCTCATTCTTCAGTCCCTGGATATTCCTCAGCTCCTTGAGTGTTAGGTATGAATCGAGGTTGGGGAGAATGTCAAGTTGTGGGTTTTTTCGGATCAGTCTTTTACGCTTTTTTTTGGATAGTGTTTTTGGGTCAACGAAAAGTATAGGTTTGGGTAACGGTGTATATATGGGTCTGGGCCCCAGACTCTGGAGTATGCCAATTTCGTTTTTTTGTCTTTTGCCGAATTTCGCTTGTTTGGTATTTTGTTTTTTAAAAATTTTTTCATAAAGGCAATGTGTGCAGCTGTTCACGCAGTAAACTTAAGAAACCACCTTGGAGCATCTTGCAGGTTTCTTTAAATTTTTTTTGTCCGAATTTTTTTTATTTTTTAGAACAATAAGGGAAGAAATGAATGATGAATCTGATGAATTTTTGGAATTGTTTAGTGAAGAAATTGTAAGGAGGTTTTTTAATTTTTGAGGATGTTTATTGAATGGATCCTACCATATTGGGTCGACCTACGCGCCAAAAAAATTTTTTTTTATTTAAAGATTTATTTTGACGGTGCAAGAATGCAATCAGGATTTTATGTGGTTGAAAAAGCTCCTTTTGTTAAAAAGTTTGTAATTTTTTTATTAGTTGACCCTCATTTTTAAATACCTTTCATTAAGGCTAAAAAAGGGCCTGTTTATAAGGGTGATACCTTAGGAAGGTCTCTTACAAGGGCGTATTCAAGAGGGGTTAAGGGGGAAAAGTGGAAAAAATTGAGAGAAAGAATGATCGAAAAAATGAAAAAAATTTTTGTCTACGACCTTCCAAATTCAAAAAATTTGCGTTTGGAACGCCAAAGTAACGCCAAAATTTTGTCGCACACCCAATTTTAGCACCCCTGAAATCCGACCCTGGCTTAGCCCTTATAAGGGTATCTTATACTAAAGGGTATCTTAGATAGACACCTTATAATGAGGGGTATTGTCATAGTTAAGAAAAATTATTTAACGCCCATTTTTAATGCCCCATAAAAGGCGAGAAAGAACCGGCCAAATTGGTTCATTCGCCCAATCTCAAGTCCGACCAAAAGTTGGCCGGTTCCTTCTCCCTTATATTTTATTAATATATTTGTTAAATAAAAGTTTAAAAAGAAAGCTTTCCTTTTAATTGGTGGATCGGCGCGCCCCAAGGGTGGGTTACCACTCTTGGGGCCCAACGCCGACTAACTCCCTGAAAAAGGGGTTAGGATAATAATATGGTGCTCCCAAGATTCTTTTTATCTCCACCCAAAAAAATATTCACATTTCCCCACCTTGATTAAAAAAAAAATTATTTTCTAAAAATATTCAAAAAATATTTTATTTAAAAAAAAAAAAACTTATTCCTTTTTGTCATCAATCAAATCTAATTCGGCGAAGAAAATTTTTTGTTTATTAAACTTAAAATTCTTTTTGGTTATTAAACTAAATTTTTTCTTCAATTTCTCGTGATTTGTGGCCGGAAATTGGCAAGTATTTGGAAAGAAGGAAAAAAGGAGAAACGCCTAATTGTTGATCATTTTGTGACAAATTATTACAACACCAAATTCGCCAAATTGGTGGGCGAGTCAATCTTTTATTTGGGCGTGATCATGCGCTCAAATGAAAGAAAAATTCCCATAAATATGAACAAATCGGTCACCAATTTGGATCATTTGATCAAGAAGAGCCTCAAACAAGCAGTCAACACTAGAAGAGCCTAAAGAAGAGCCAGAATAATTTTGGAAAAAAAAAGAAACCAGTGGACCGAGGAAGCTTTGACAAACAATAGTCAATCAAAGTTTTAAATATTTGGATTTTTAAACTTTGATTCGGCTGATCTTGTTGGTTTGACTGAGCTTTGAGTTGGTTGATCTGTTTTGACTGGCTTTGAGTGGGCTGATCTCCGATTTGGCTGATCCTTGGCTAATTTGATTGAGTTGGCTGATCTGATTGACCGGGGCTGATCTGATTTGAGTTGATTAATTTGTTTTGGCCGATCCCTATTGGTTTTTTTGGCGGATTTGTTGGCTTGAATTTTTAAAGGGGAACCAGCTGATTTTATTTGATTTGGCTGTTTTTTGGCTGATTTTTTTGGCGCATCTTGGATTTTCTATAGGGAGGCACCTGATTTTTCTGATTTGCTGACCTTTCGCTGTTGCTGATCTCGATTGGATTTTCTGAAGGGGAACCAGTTGATCTTGATTTGATTGAGCTGATTTTTAATTTCATTTGACGATTCTTGGATTAAAGCATTCTGAAGTTTGCGGTTGTTGCTGAAGCTGAGGTTGGAAAAAGAGAAAAATTTTCGAAAACCATTGAACAGGAGAAAAGATTTTGAATTTTGTGGAAGGAAGCCGCTTAATCGTCAAAGTTCTGAACTCGAATTCTTTTAGACGAGCCTCTAAATTTTAAACAGTGCCTCGGAATTGAATTTGAAACGTGCACGTTAAAAAAAAATAAAGATAAAAATTTTTGGTTGATTAAAAAAGGAATCCCGAATCCCTGCCTAGCAGTTTAGTGGACTAACTCGGCCGGTTATCTACTAAATCCCATTAAAAGGGCAAAAAGCTAGCTATAAAAAGAAAAAAAAAAGAAAAGAAAAGAGAAGAATAAAAATTAAAGTGTTAGGTAAATTTGGGAACTAAATAAAATTAAAAGAAAAATCTGAGGGCTGGTTTGGGATTAGAAAGCTCGCAATGAAGGATGAGAAGAAACCAGAACTTGGAATGGAAAGGAAAAATATCGAAGCTAACAGCGGAGGCAGTGTTTTGGGACTACCTTATCCTAAATCCTATGATGGTTCAGAAGATTTTGTTTGTTATCTGAAGACTTTCAACCGTGTAGCGACTGCCCATGGATGGATGCCGGCAAGATGTGCGCAAATTTTGCCGCTCTATTTAACTGGCTCAGCTTTGGCGATATATGAAGGAATGCCAGATAGAGAGAAAAATTCCTGGAAGGTACTTGTTGAAGGCTTAGCCAGCAGATTGAAAAAGATGTCAACTAAAGAGATGGCTCTCGAGAAGCTGGCTGAAAGAAGGCAGGAATTTGGAGAATCACTGGAAGAATTTTCCAATGATTTGAAAAAACTGGTGGAACGAGCTTATCCAGATGCGTCATTTGAACTGAATATTTCGGCACTTAAATTAGAGGATGATCAAAAGAAGAATTTGAAAACCGAGATTGAAAATATGGCCAAAAGATTCAGAGAGGAAATTTGCCTGGAAAAATTTAAATATGGTCTGTTGCCGGAAATTAGGGAGAAAATCATCTTTATGAAAGTACCCTCTTCATTGGCAGAAGCTGTATCGCAAGCGAGAAGAGTGGAAGAGTTAAATTTAACAATTAAAGCGGATACTTGGAAAAGAATGGAGGAAATAGAGGTTGATGCGGCGCTAGCGGGAGTTAATGAAGTAGGTGAGATAAATGCAGATCCGGATAATGATTGGGGCGAGGAAATGACTGACCCGAATTTTGGCCCATATTATAATAATGGAGATGAATATTATAATGACCATGCCCAATATTATGACCATGACCAAAATTATGTCGATGAAGAATGCCAATGGATGCCAAATGAAAATAATGAGTATTGGGGAGAGGAAGAATATCAAGATCAATTTGGCAATGATTTTTGTTGTTTCGACGATCAAGATGATCAACACTGGCCCACAGATCAAACAGGATTTGATGAATTTTGAGGAATAAAAAATACTTGGTGATGGTTCTAAAACTCAATTTTTGCGCTATGCTTATTTCGATGTTACCCCCACCCCCCAGGAGAGGAAGAAAAGCGGATTTTGGCCTTTATTTTTAACCCAGCCCTTTGACATTTTCTTGGATGAATGCTCTGTTGCTATATATATATAATTTTTCGGATTTTCACTAAAATTTTCTCACCTCCTGCTTTATTATTACTGATCCAATACATAAAATTTGCCGCCGACTAAAACATACAGTGTAGGAATTTGGTGAAGAAAAGCGACGTGTTGGCGCGATAAGATTTGATTGGTAAAAAGAATGAAAGTGAAAAAATTGAGATGATTAACATGGCCGAGGAAGAATACATAAAGATAGATAAAAAATAAATAATAAAGATAATATTTTTTCACACATTTTCTTGCCATATCCGCTTCTCCTGTTGTATCCCCCACCCCCCGCGTATAGAATGTCATAGTTAAGAAAAATTATTTAACGCCCATTTTTAATGCCCCATAAAAGGCGAGAAAGAACCGGCCAAATTGGTTCATTCGCCCAATCTCAAGTCCGACCAAAAGTTGGCCGGTTCCTTCTCCCTTATATTTTATTAATATATTTGTTAAATAAAAGTTTAAAAAGAAAGCTTTCCTTTTAATTGGTGGATCGGCGCGCCCCAAGGGTGGGTTACCACTCTTGGGGCCCAACGCCGACTAACTCCCTGAAAAAGGGGTTAGGATAATAATAGGTATATTAAATAGAGGGTTTCGCTCAAATCGATAAGGGTTAGCTTAATCGAAAATTTTCATTTCAAGACTTTATCGTGCATATATTAATGGACCTTCAGTAGAAATGGAAGCTGTTCCGCTTAGTCCAGAATCCCTTGACCCTCGTTTTGTTTTTTTGTTGGATGCTGATAAAATTATTTGGATATGGAGTGGATCACGTTCTAGGGTTTTTTAATTTAATTTTTATTTTTAATAAATACTTAGAAAAGAAAAAAGTTTGCGGACAAATTTTTGCTGATTTTTTCTTGCGGACTTTTTTTTGTTGACTTTTTTTTTGCGGATTTATATTTGCGGACGTCCGCAAATAAAACTGGAAGAAAAAAAGTCCGCAAAATTTGTCTGCAAAAAATCCACAAAAAAGGTCTGTGAATAAAAGTCCGCAAATAATAAATCCGCAAAAAAAGAGTCCGCAAATCTTCTTTCTTTTGTGTGTAACTCTTAGTTCAAGAAATTAATTTTAAAAGAATTTTTTATTTTTTACAGGTAACATTTTCAAATAAAGTTCGTCTGTTTGCTGTAAAAATGAATAAAAGAGATAAAAAAGGAAAAGCAGAAATTGAATCTTGTAATCAATTGAAAACGCCTGATGAATTTTGGGAGGCTTTAACAGGTTTTTAATTTTTTATAAAATTTTTGAAAAGACCCCATCAGAGGCCCGGGTGGTATTTTTTAAAATTCGGGTTGAGGACTTTAGTCCATAAAACTCTGCCTGGGGTTTTGTCGAGAAAGCTCGGGCCGGGTCCAATTTTTAGCAAAATTTTAAGAAAATAAATTTTTGTCCGCAAAAAATTTGCGGACAAAATTTTTTGAACTAAAAGTTTTGTGCTTACCCCTAAAATTCGATAAACCATCCAATCTTTAATGCTTAAAAATTTTTTAGGATCCAAAACAAAACCAGAAGAACCAATATTTGAACATATCCCAGAAGATCACAAACCTGAACGTAAAAGATTATACGAAGTACAGCTTGGAATGGGCTATGTAGAATTGCCTCAAATTGAATTAAAAAATGATATTTTGTACAAAGAAATGTTGAAACCTAAATGGTTGGTTTTTTTTTAATTTTAAGGGGCTTATTGGTGCCGTGAACGTGGGCAAAAATTTTTGCGGACAAAAATTTTGCGGTCAAAATTTTTTGAGGACAAACTTTTGCGGACTGACGTTTTTGCGGACAAAATTTTTTGGCGTACAAATTAAAGGGTATATTGGGCCGTGGACAAAAATTTTGCGGACAAACTTTTTTGAGGACAAAAATTTTTTTGCGGACAACCATCTTGCGGAAAAACTTTTGCGGACAAAATTTTTAGGGTACAAATTAAAATGTTCTATTTTTTAATTCTGGTATGAGAAGATTACCTACAAAAATGAATTTTTAAAGTTTCATTTTTGTCCGCAAATATTTTTCCGCAAAACCTTTTTTTGTAAACTTAAGATTAATCATGTTTTTTCAGTGTATTTATACTTGATTGTACTTCTGAACTTTTTGTTTGGATTGGGAAAAAAGCTAGTAGATTATTAAAAATGGCTGGACAGGTTTTTATTTAATATAAAAAATTTTCGCAATTTTTTTGCGGATTGTCCGCAAAAATTTTTGCGGACAAAATTTTTTTCTAACAAATTTTTTTAAAGAAAATGGCAACAGAATTTCATCAAATCATAGAAAGACCAGAATTTTGTACAATTTGTCGTGAAATAGAAGGAGAGGAATCGACAGTTTTTCGTTCAAAATTTTCTTCTTGGGATGATATTGTGCCTTTTGATTTTACAATGACTGCAGATACTGTTCAGAGAAGAGGGGCTGATATAAAGGTTTATAAATGATTTTTTATAAATGTATAGGGTGGTATGTAGAGATTTCAAGGGGTGAAAAAAATTTTAATTGCGGATAGATAAAATTTGTCCGCAATTTTTAGCGGTTTGTTCGCAAAAAATTTGCGGACAAAAAATTTTCGTCAAGGGAAAAGGATGGGCCGGGTGTTGAAAAATAGGTTTGTCCGCATTGTCCGTAAGAGTTTGTCCGCAAATTTTTTTTATTAAAAAAAATTTTTTTAAGGTGATAATGGAAAGAGACAAAATGAAGACAGATTTGGTAGCCTTATTCCTTGACCGTTTACCAACTATGCCACATGAAGAAGCTGACCAATTAATTGAAGATTTTAATTTGGATTTGGAAGTTATTGAATCTTTTGTTTTGGTATATTTTTTTGATTAAAAATTTTTGGTTCTTGTCCGCAACTTCTAAAAATGTCCGCAAGATTTGTCCGGACTTATATAGAGATGTCCGCAATTTTTTCCACAAATCTCAGATGTCCCCAAATCTCTAAAATGTCCGCAAATTATGGCCGTAACTTTAAAAAATGTCCGCAGGAAAAATTAGGTTACTTGGGGGCTTTGTGGAACCTTTTTGGAACATAAAGAATGCAAAATTTTTTTTATAACTTCTAAAAAAATATTTTTAGGAAGGCAAAAAATTCGTTCGACTCCCAAAAGAAGAATTGGGTATTTTCTATACAATGGATTGCTATGTTTTTCTATGTCGCTATTTTGATTATAATGAAGAATTGAGTGAAAATGGGAGTAAAGGAAGTGTTGAGGTTTTTTAAATTTGTTAAGATATCAACCCTTTAGGCCCAAATGTCCGCAAGATTTATCCGCAAATTTTAGAAACGTTTGTATGACTTGTCCGCAAGTTTGAAAATGTCCCCATGTCCGGGAATCTCAAAATTTCTCGGCACGTTTTATCCGCAAATTTAGAAATGTCCGCACGTTTTGTCCGCAAATCTGAAATAATGTCCGCAAGTTTTGTCCGCAAGTTTTGTCCGCAAATTTTTTTTGATAAAAATAAATTTTATGGCTTGTGATCCTTATTGAGTTGTATATTTTGAGGGAGAATATCGTTATAGTGAGGTCTGATTTTGAAATAATTTTTTTTTCAGGGAGGAAATGGAGAAGAAGAATCGGAAGAAGAGGAAAAAGAAGTTGATTTTAAATGTGTAGTCTATTTTTGGCAAGGAAGAGAAGCAAGTAATATGGGGTGGTTAAATTTTACTTTTTCTTTAAAGGTTTATTTTTAATTTAAATTTTTTTTGAAATTTTTTAAAAAATTTTAGAGGAAATTTGAAAGCCTATTTAAAGACAAACTTGAAGTGGTTGGTTAATATTTTTAATTTAATTTTTTAATTAATTATAGCCCCTAAAATTAAAAAGTTGATAATGTGTGGTGTTGGTGTAATGGTTAAGGCGTTGGGTTTTTGGGGGGAATGGGTAAAGGTTCGATTCCTTTTGGTTGTTTGTGAGGAAAAATAGGTCTCTTGAGTATGTTTTCCTTCTCGAAAATTTTTTTTTGAATTTTTTGGACCGTAATAAATTTTTTTAAATTTTATCCTGATCCCGGGCCACTTGAAAAAATTAGGAAAAAAATTTAATTTTCTAGGTTCGAATGAATCAACAACAAGAAAATCACAAATTCTTGTCTCATTTTAAAAGAAAGATTCTTATAAGGCGTGGACGTCGAGAAGCAACACTTAAATTGAATGAACCAGAACTTTTTCATATGAGGGCAAATGGGTAAAAATTATAAAAAAAATTTTTTAAAATGTCCACAAAAATTTGCGGACAAAAATTTTTTTGCGGATAAAAAAATTTTTGCGGACAATCCGCAAATAGACAATTTTTTGCGGATAATTATCCTAAATTTTTTCTATTAGAAGCAGTATCTGTACCAGAACAATACAAGTTGATTGCCGTGTGTCTAGTCTCAACTCTGCTTTTTGTTATATTCTTAGAACACCTTGTGCTGTTGGGGATGAATCCGGTGTTATTTATGTTTGGAAAGGCTCTAAATGTGATTCTTATTTTTTCAAAATTGCTGAAGAGGTTTTTTTATCTTTTAAATTTTTAAATTTTTGCGGACAACATTTTTGCGGACAACCAAAAAAATTTTAATAAAAAGATTTTTTTGCGGACAATTTTTGCGGACAACATCTGTTAGTTCAACTAGGATTTGTAAAAATTTTTTGACTAGTCATTTCGAGTCTTTTTCTTATTTGAGTGACACTGTTCTGATTAGAAATAGGAAGGATATATTTCGATATTGCAATTTTTGCGGACTTGTTGTTGTTACAAATTTATTACAATTTTTGCGGACTAGTTGTTGTCCGCAAAAATTGTCCGCAAATTTTTTGGGATAATTAATTCTGATTTTTAGTTGTGATTTTTATTCATGTCTTCTGAAATTAGTTCTGGGCAAGGCCTAGTAGACGCAAAAATAGTTTTCAATAGGTTTAAGGTTTGTCCGCAAATATTTGTCCGCAAAAAATTTTTTTTAGAAAATTAAATTTTTTAAAAAAGGTTGCAAATGAACTAGTCAAAAAAGATTTAAAATTGCCCATTGAAATAATTGAAGAAGGAAAAGAGCCACAATTATTTTGGCAAACTTTGGGAGGAGGAGGCAATAAAAAATATGATAAAAATGCAGATTTTATGCAACATACAAGACTTTTTAGATGTACAAATGAAAAGGGTTATTTTTCTGTGTCTGAAAAAACTGTTGATTTTTGTCAGGTTTTTTTAAATTTTTTTAACTTAAATTCTGATTTTTAAAATCAGAATCAGAATTCTGATTTGAAAAGATTGTTCTGATTTTTAAAATCAGAATTAAAAGTCAAAATTCTGATTTTAGTCAGACTTCTGATTATAATTCTGATTTTAAAAATTAATTCTGATTTCGGTTCTGATTTTACAAATCAGAATTCTGATTTGAATTCTGATCTTTAAAAAAAACTTTAAAATTACCTAAAAATTTAATTCTAAATTTTTTAGGAGGATCTTGAAAATGATGACGTTATGATTGTGGATGATGGCAATTTTGTTTATATATGGCTGGGAACTGGTATAAAAATTTTTTTTGATTTCTAAAAAGTTGGGGAGGATAGGGAAAGAGAGAGGGGGGGGGTTGGGGCTAATTCTGATTTTTTTAAAAAATAATTCTGATTTTTCTGTTCTGCTTTTTTAAATCAGTTCTGATTTTTAATCCATAATTCTGGTTTTCTGATTTTCTTGAGCATAATCCTACTGTTCCGGATTGGTTCTGATTTTATGTTGTGATTTTAAGATTTTTTCTGATTTTCCTTTCTAATTTTTTTGGCGTTTTATTCTGACTTTTTCTGTTCGGATTTTCTTTTCTGAATTTTTATTTTTCCCCACAGATTAATTAAAAAAATTAATTTTTTTAAAGGTGCCAGTGAGGTTGAAATAAAATTGGCCTATAAAGCAGCCCAAGTTTATTGTGGACATATACAAATGAAACAGCCTGAAAGGCCTAGAAAATTGGTTTTTTTTTAATTTTTTTTTTCTAAAAAATTTTTAAAAATTTTTCAAGTTATTGTCAATAAAAGACCACGAATCTAAACGGTTTTCTAGACTTTTCCATGGATGGGGGAAACACAAAATTCCTGCTGGGACTGAAGGAAAATGATGGAAAGATGAGGAAAGGAGGGTATTTTTTTAAAATTAAAGGGTACTAAAATTAGCTATCCGTATGAAATTTTTGCGGACAGAAAAATTTTTTGCGGATTTTTTTTGCGGACAAAAAATATTTTTGCGGACAAAAAAATTTTTTGCGGACTTTTTCTGCGGACAAAAAAATTTTTTCAGCCAAATCTAAAATATGGGAAAGAATTTGTCCGCAAAAAAATCAGCAAAATTTTATACATTAATTTTTGAGACTTTTTTTAAAATCATCTCTTTACCAATAGTACTAATCATCCATAATATAGCCTTAATTTTTAATTTTCTTGCCTTTTTTAATATTAATAGAAAGATTTTTGAAAAAAATTTTAATTTTTTTCTGTAAATGTATTTAAAAACGTTTAGACAAACCAATATTTGCGGATAGAAAATTTACGAATTATTAGTTATCCGCAAATATTTGTCCGCAAATGTTCACCTAAAAATTTTATCGATATTTGCGGACGGAGTTTTTTACGGACAAAAATTTGCGGATTATCGATAACTGTCCGCAAATGTCTACCTAAAAAAATTAAAAATTAGAGAATGTGACCTCCACATGAATTTTACCTAGTAAATCATTCGTTTCTCATTACCATTTTCTATTAAAGGTAAAAATAATTTAAAAAAAAAGTTAAAAGATTATCAACCAAAAATATGCACAAATGCAAACACTAATTACTAATTTATCAACCTTCGTTCCTCTCTCTCCCTCTCCTTTCCCAATTTATCAACCCCTTCCCTCCTTCCTCCCACCCCTTTTTTCTCCCCCTTATTTTTTTGCTCCCCCCACCTCTCTCCCTTATTATAGGTGGAGGTATTTTGTTCTTTGTGTGCTAGCTACCTTTACTTGCTACTATTTTTAAAAATAACCAAAGATCTTCTTTCTTTAAAAATAAATTAATAATTATTATTTTGCAGATAATTAAGCAAATAAATAAATATTTTTTGGTGGAAAAGTTTTTTTTCTCACAACAGCGCGCCCCACCTTCACTCTCTCTTTTTGACCTATTTCTTTATTTCTTTCATTAATTTTTAAAGATTATATTTTTCTAGCTACACCAAATTTATATTAATAAATTGTAAATACAAACCTTCCAACAACAAAAAATATTTTTGGGCCGTTAGCGACATTTGGTCCCATTAGAAGAAAAAGCGACATTTCATCCCACACTCAATTTTTTTGCTTTTTTCGAGAAATCCCCAACAATAAGCTTCTTCTAGTCTCTTTCCTAGCTGATTGAAAGAAAGCAAAAGCGGCGATTTGTGTCCTCTTCTCAAGAAAATATGTCCAGTTCTCTCTATTATGTTCTTGATGACCACACAGGGAGCTCTGATTCTCTTTATTTTTTCCTCTAAAATAAAAAAACAAATGAAAGATTTATTTATTCCCAAAAAAATTCCCCAAAAAAATGCCCATAATTAAACATCCTTAAAAAATTTCTGAATCATTTTTAAAAAGAAAGAGATGAGGATAAATCTGTTTGGATTAATTAGAGGTAGATTTATTTTATTAGTTAGACAAACTGGCTTATTTTCTTCTGTTGGGCGAATTGTAAGTTTCGTTTGTTAGATGTTTTGTTTAGACATTTTGTAATTTTGGACTTTCTTTTTCTGTGTTGACTAGAGAAAGAGAGTTAGAGTGTGGGACAAAGTGGCTTATTTTCTTCGGTTTGGCGAAGTGTCCGGTTTACTAGTTAGGTGTTTTGTATAGACATTTTGAAATATTGGAATTTCTTTTTCTGTGGTGAACAGAGAAAGAGAGTTAGAGAGTGGGACAAACTGGCTTATTTTCTTCTATTGGACGAATTGTAATATTTACTAATTAGGTGTTTTGTTTAGACATTTTGAAATTTCTCGACATTCATTCTCTGTGTTGACTAGAGAAAGAGAGTTAGAGAGTGTGACAAATTGGCTTATTTTCTTCGTGTGGCGAAGTGTCCGGTTTACTAGTTAGATGTTTCGTTTAGACATTTTGTAATTTTGGCGCCTTTTATTCTTTACTTTCTGTGCTAACTAGAGAAAAATAAAAATAAATAGTATAAGAAAGGTGGAGATTGTTATTTTTCCCAGTTTAAAAATTTTTCTTTTCTCATTTTTTAGATAAATTACTTTAATTTTCTAATTAGTTTATTCTAATAATTCCTCTAAAATGGCACAAAAGAAGGTGACGATTATTGGATCTGGAAATTGGGGTTCAGCTATTGCACGGTTTCTTTTTGTACGGGTGATTGTTTTAAACCTCTAACTTTTAGAATCATTGGCAACACAGTTGTTCAGCACAACGCTACATTCCAAACGCGAGTGCCTATGTGGGTGTTTGAAGAGGTTTGCTTTCTAGCTTATTTAAGTTGTGTTTATACTAGGTATTGGGGGGTTTTCAAAAAAGCCTGAGTCTTTATTTTCTAACCCGCTGTCTTGGTCAGATCCTGGTCCAGGAAGTCCACAGGAACCTATGGCTCGGAAAAACTACTGCAAACTTTAACTGAACTACCCGGATTTGTCCTCTGGGGAAAAAACCCACAGTAAACCCGAAAAGGACGCTTTATGCTCTTTTTTGTCAAGGGCTCCTCCCCTAGTTTAAATAAAAAATATTTTTCCATTGGTGGGGTTCGAACCCTTGACCCATCCTTTTGCGAACCAAAAAGTATCCGACTACACCATGGAGTCTTTTTTGCTTATTTTTTATCTTTCATGTACCTTTTTATTTTTCTCAAGATGGTTGATGACAGAAAGCTTAGCGAAATTATCAACACTGAACATATCAACGTTAAGTATCTGCCTGGAAAGGTTTTTTATTCTTAACAGATTTTCAAAAGAAATTTTTTAAAATTTAGAAATTGCCAGAGAACATTGTTGCCGTTCCTGATCTTCTTGAGGCTACAAAGGTTTGTTTTTTTTTGATAATTGTGGGGTATCCTAAACAAATTTTTGATTACATTTATTCAAGTTGATAAGTGTCAGATATAAAAAGGAAAATCATTCCAAATCCCCTAAATATCCGCAAAAACTTATCGGCAAAAAAGTGTCAGCAAAAAATGTCCTCAAAAACTTATCCGCAAAAAACTTGTCCGCAAAAATTTTCCGCAAAAGACCTCGAAATGCATTGAATATCGGAAGGTATTTATGTTCTGACCATTATGAGACCTTTATGATGACCAGATTACGAGTACGCATAAATATATTCTCAAAACCAACTTTGGGATAGCACACAATTACCGGGCTTTTTTGGATTAAATTGAAATAATTTTTTACATTTTAGGATGCTGATATCCTCGTTTTTGTCGTTCCCCACCAATTCGTTGAGAAGCTTTGTAATCAATTGAAAGGAAACGTCAAAAGCAGCGCAGTAGCAGTTTCTCTCATAAAAGGACTTTCTGGCAAGTCTACAAGCTCAAAACTTCGTCTAATCTCTGAGGATATTAGTGAGACTTTGGGTATTGATGCGGCTGTTCTGATGGGGGCAAATTTGGCACCTGAAGTGGCCAATGATAATGTGAGGTTTATAAAAAATATTAGAAGTGTTTCAGAGTTTGTACTGAAAAATTCTTTTTATCCGTTATTTTTACCTAGAATTGAGCTCTTCTGTTCAAAATAAAAATGTTCTCCACAAGTGGGGTTCGAACCCTCGCCCCTTGTTGGAAACCAAACATTGCCCAGCTATACCAGGATCATTATTTTAGTCAAAAGGCTTGGCTTTTGGATCTATCCAACAAATAAAAATTGTTTTTATATTCCATTGATTAAAATTTCCACTAGTGGACTTCCAACCCATGCCCCCCTCTTTTTGGAAACTAACTAAACATTGGTTAGCTTATTAACTAAAAAATATAATTTTGCTAAAAAGATAATTTGATTTAAAATTTTTAGTTCTGTGAGGCAACAATTGGCAGCAAAAATCTCGCTACAGCAATTGAACTCAAAAAGCTTTTCCATACAGACAATTTCCGTATTAATATTGTTCAAGATTTTCAAACTGTGGAAATTTGTGGGGCTTTGAAGGTTTCTTTGAAATTTAGTTTTCCTTGATATTTATTTTTTAAATTAGAATGTTGTTGCGTGTGCTGCAGGTTTTTCTGATGGTTTGGGATATGGAGACAATACAAAGGTTAATTAACTTTTTCTCAAGTTTTTGTTTTTTTGAACGGGGACGGGATTAAGCTACATGTTTCTGAAAAGGTTTTCAGAACGACGGACCCAGATTCCGGTCATTTTCTGCTTCGAAATTTTGATTTTGTGGGGTTTTCTATTTTTGTTTTGGAACAGCTCTGATTCCGCCCCGAAAAAAATTTATAATTGATAATAGCTCTTATCATCTATTATTTTTTTGAAGGTTTTGATTTTTCCTTCACAAAAAAATTATTTCCGATGGGTGGGGTTCGAACCCGCATCCCCACCTTCGTATTAACCAAACATTTTCCAACTTAACCAAAGGGCATATTTTATTTTAAACGCCCTAGAAGTTGGTTAGCTTTTTTTGGGTGTTTATTTGCCTTATTTTTACCCATTTTCTCTAAATTCTCTTCTAATTTTACTCATTTTAGGCAGCAATAATCCGCCTTGGTTTGATGGAAATGATGCGTTTTATTGAATATTTTTATCCAAATACTCGAATCAAAACTTTCTTTGAGTCTTGTGGTATTGCTGATTTGGTGACTACTTGTTATGGAGGAAGGAACCGAAAAGTTTGCGAAGCTTTTGCAAAAACTAAACGAGTATATTTTTTTAATTTTTTTAAAAATAATCGGGGTTCCTAGTGGTTATCGGAATTACATATTTCTAGACCTGGTTCCTTGATTTTTATTTTTTCATGGCCTTTATTTTTCTTTAACTCAATGTTAAGAATCTGGGCAAAAGAAACAAAAAATCAGGAATCAACATTGTAGCCTATGGATTTAATATTAGGCCGAAACACAAAAATAGGAACAATATGAGCGGAAAAAGGGGAGGAAGGGGACGAACACCGGAGAATATTTAGGGAAAAGTAGGACCAGAAAATACTTAAAAGTTGAACACCGGTGGCTAGTTTAGGGGAAAAATATGAGAGTAGGCTTTAAAGGAGCGTGTTTTAAGAAATAAATTTTTTTTTAATTTTTGAGTGAAAAGTTAAAAATTATTTTCTAGCCATTGTATGAGTTGGAAGCTGAACTTCTCAAAGGACAAAGCGCTCAAGGCCCGTTGACTGCTGCGGAGCTTTATGATGTTATTAAGACACGGGATTTGCTTAAAATGTTTGTTTATTTTTTAATTCTAGTTTAATTTATATTTAAATTCCGGGTTGGGACCAAATGTCATTTTTGACAATTTCGGGCTCAGAAATTTTTTTGGGTGAATTTTCTTTTAAAGCAGGGCTCTTATCAAGTTTAGAAAGCTAAAAAATCTTGAAATTTTTATTTTTAGGCCTCAAAAAATTCTTAAAAAAATTTTTTTTTCAAAGGTTTCCATTATTCGAAGCTGTTCACAACATTTGTATTGGACAAGTGCCTGTTGAAGAATTTATTGGAAAAATTCGAAATCATCCGGAATATGAAGACCGTTCTAATGCTGAATTTCATTAGAGAGAGAAGGGTATAAATTTAGGAAAGTTAAAAAATAGTTGGGAGAAAAAATATTTTTTTTGGTTGTCTACCTCGAGACCTTATAATAAATATTGAATTTTTATTTAAAATAAATATAGAATCTTAAAAAATATATTTAAATTGTAAGAAATAAAATTAATAATTGGGTTTTTGAAGAGCATTTTTTGAAGGACTTTTTTATGTTAGAAAAAAAATTTTTTTTTTAATAGTCAAAAAAATTTCTGTATTTTTTTTTGACTATTTAGTATTAGAATCAAATATAAAATCCAATTATTTTTTTTTTGAAAATTAAATTAACCTTATTTTGACTTGACTGGTAGCGATAAGTACAATTTTTAATTTACGTGATTTGTATTAAGAACAAAATTTAAATATTCGATAAATTTTATTGCTCATTTGATTTTTATTTTTGTCTTGTTAAATGTTTAAGATACATGAATTTATTTTAAAAATTTTTTTTCAAAGTGTAAAATATTTTTTTTTAATTTTTAGGGTGCCTTACAAATTATTTAATTTATTTTTGATTTATTCCCGATGATACTAGAATTTATTTAATGGATTTTCTATTGTGTTGTTCGGTGGTTGAGATGGTAGACGTTTTGACTGCCTAATTAAATGGTCTAGGGTTCGAGTCCAGGTGTGGTTAAACTTTTTATTTTTGTTTATAAAACATTTTTAAAATATTTTTAAATTGTTTTTAAAAAATTTTTTGGGGGTTCTAAAATTTTTCCTAGGCCTTATTTTTTGCTAAAAATTATTTTTTCTCATCTCATAATTTTGTCAAAAAATTTCTTTTTCTTTCTCTGAACAAATTCAGTTGAGTCCCGACCCTATAACTCATGAAGAGGTCGCCACTTTTTAGTATTTTTGGTACCATTCGATAGAGAATTGAAAACACTACAAGACTGCAAAAAAATCAAAATTCTCAACTAATTCATAATAATGTTGTGATCAAAAAACTAACAAATATTCCACAAAATGTGATTTTCGGGATCTTATCGACAATAACTTTTTTATCGATCAGTCGAGAATTTTGGGTTTTTGGTAGCTTGTAGAGGATTTAATTCTCTATCCGGCGGTACCAAGAACATTAAAAAGTTTCGACCCTTTCATGAGTTATGGGGGTTCAATTGAGGTGTACCCTTCTTCCCCCTTTTTTCAAATTAATCAAAATTTTCTTTAAAAATTCTCCCTTTTCTCTTTCTATTTATATAAAATCATCATCATTTTTCTGTCCATTAAAAGCTACATAGTCTGGTCAGTTTTACCAAAAATATTTTTCATTCACAAAAATTTTCTTGCACACAACAAAGGTGTATGTGTGCCAGCCACCGCGAGAGTGTGTGTTTGTGTTTGTTTGGGGGGTGTTTACCGAGTTTTTATTCAAATATAAAAATTTTTATTTTTCTCTAATTTTATATATTGGTGTTTGTATGTGTGGGGCGCACAGTTCAGTAAAAAATTTTTTTATTAAATATGTGAAGAAAGTACCATTTAAAAATAAAACTGACCGACTAGAGAAGAGAATAAAATTTCTCCTCTTCTATTTCTCTCTGTGTCTTTTGCGCGTTTTATGACAAATCAAACAACAAAAAAATATTTTTTAAATTTCTTACCTTTTTTTTGTTTAATTAAACAAATTTTTAACTAAAAAACGCTCCCTACTGGTTAAATGTCTCAGTGGTTAAGTTGGTTATGTTGCCGACTTCTACCCCTATTAAATAAACTGCGGAGGTTCGAACCCTTCTGGGATAATTAGATTTTATAAATTTTGCGTTTTTGACTAAAATAATAATTTTATCGTTTTAATGTCTCTCTGGTTAGGTCGGTTGTATCCCTGACTTCACCCCTATAATGGTCTGGGGTTCGAATCCACCATTGGATACTTGATTTATTTTTTCGAATTAAACATTGTAAGAGCTAAAATAAAATGGCCTAACTACAGTTTCCGGTCCAGGCTCAGAATTGGACGATTTATATGTCATTCGAAAGAGCTCGGCGAGCTGAGTCGAATGACATCAAAATTTTTCAGCGGAAAAAATTCTGAGCCGAGATATAGGGCTCGAAATGGTCAAAAATCAAAGGGGGGAGTAAGCTCATTTTTGGGGTGAAAAATTCGAATATACAAATAATAGCTCATTCGAAAGGGCTCAACGAGCTGAGTTGAATGACACCAAAATCAGCTCGATTGGATGATTACGAACAAAGTTACGATAGAAAAACTAAAACCTAAACCTATGGAGCGTCGGCGAGGCGCTTGTGCAAAACCCCGCGCTTCGCGCGGGGTTTTGCGGCACGCGCCTCGCGGGGAGTCTACGGGCGTTGGGTCTGGGCTCGTAACATAAACCTATTCCTATCTCCCTTGCTCTGGATGTATTTGGGGCCTCCGTAGCAGCAAAAATCTCCACAGATGCCATAGGTAAGGAGCTAAAATAAAAGATCATAACTTTGTCAAATCAAGCCAGATTTCGTTGATTTTGGTGTCATTCGACTCAGCTCGACGAGCTCTTTCGGATGAGGTATAATTTGCATATTCGAATTTTTCACCCCCAAAAAACAGCTTGGTCCCCCCTATGGTTTTTTGAAATTTAGGGGTCTGTAACTCGGTTCAGAATTTTTTCCGCTAAATAATTTTGGTGTCGTTCGACTCAGCTCGCCGAGCTCTTTCGAATGACATATAAATCGTCCAATTCTGAGCCTGGACCGGAAACTGTAGTTTAGCCAATAAAATTTTTAAAAATTATTTTTGGACCTTGTAAATTTTTTAGGAGGCTTTTATAAAGAAAAAAATATTTTTTAGAAAAATACCCTTATAAATAAAATATTGGTTAAGTTGGTTGTGTTGGTGACTTCACCCCTATAACATTATATAAAGGTCTAGGGTTCGAATCCACCATGGGATAATTGATTTATTTTTTCGAATTAGACATTTTAAAAGCTAAAAATAAATTTTTTAAATCATTTTTGGACGTTTTAGAATTTTTTGGAGACTTTTACAATGCAAAATTCGACAAAAACGTACCTTTTTTTAGAAGAATACCCTAACAACTTTAAAATTCAATTGTACATAAATGCATGTACGTATTAAAAAAATATTTTTTTAGTATTATTTTATTATTCAATAACAAAAAACATCCCCTCCTCTCCCGCTCATATATTTTTTTAAAAATGAATTGAGTTTTTAAATTCGATTTTCTTTTATTTTTCTCCTCATTTTGACTTATTTTCTCTCTCTCCATTTTATTTTTGCTCATAAATTTTATTTGTAAAAAAAAAATAAAAATGTTTTTGATATTTTGTTTTCTTTAAAAAGAAAAATAAAATTTTTAGATTAAAATCACATTTTTATTTTGAAGACCCTTTGATGTGAATCTTCTCCTTGATATCTTCCTTCTTATTTCTCCTTTTGTCATTTTGACAAAATTTTCTCCCTGTATCGTTTTATCCAAAATTTCCTTCTGGGGTTTATCCACCTTTATTATAATCTAATTAAAATCCTTTTAAAAAATTTCTCCCCTTTCCCCTGTCATTTTTTGACCTTTGCTTGACCATAAAAAATAATTTTTTAACGATCACAAAAATAAAAATACAGAATGCCAAAAAGAAGAAATTATTTTTTTATTAAAAATATTTTTTTATTTGTGCCATTTTCCCTCTAAAAATAATTTTATTATTATTTTAGATTCATTACAATTGCTCATTTATTTATTGCTTTTTCTCTCCTTCCCTCTTCTTCCCCTTGTGTTTCTTCCTTGATTCCCCCATATTGCCCACCCAAAAAATATTTTTATAATATTTTCTGGTAGTTAAACCCGTTCTTTTTTTTTGTCTTTCTTCAAGCAAATCACACACACACAAAAGCGGCATTATTTTATTTATTTTTGATTAATTTATTTATATATTTTCATTATTTTCTCTTTCAAACAATGATCTTCCCCTTCTTCTTGTCGGAAATAAAGAAAAGAAACAGCAAAAAAAAGTTTTTAAGAACAAATAATTTATTTAAATTAATTTTTCCTTTCTTCCATTGTCTTCAAGTTTTGGGCATTTTTACTATAAATATTATTTTTGGACACCCTAAAGATCAACACTCGATAATACCCAACTGATCAACCCTTTAAAAATTAAAATACCCAATTGATCACTCCTTTAGAAATTTTATGCCCAGCTGATCAACCCTCCACAGCTGATCAACCTTCCTACCCAAATGAACAACCTTTTCCCTTCACACTACCCATAGAGCGTAGGGAACACGAAAGGATTTTCCAAGAAACTTTGACTATTCGGATGTTCCCTTCACACTACCCATAGAGCGTAGGGAACATGACTTTTTCGAAAAAATATTTTTCGTGTGTTCCCTTCACCTTACCCATAGGGCGTAGGGAACACAAATTTCCCGAAATAAATATTTTTCGAATGTTCCCTCCACACTACCCATAGAGCGTAGGAAACATGAATTTCCCGAAAATTTTCCCGGAAAAAATTTTTTTCGGATGTTCCCTTCACACTACCCATAGGGTGTAGGGAACATAGTGCTTTTTTGTTTGTCGATCTTTTGGAAAATTAATTTATTTTAATTCATTCCCTTGCCCAAAAAAATTTTTTTTCAATTGGGTTGAGCTAATAATATTAATAAAACTAGCAAAAATAAGTACTTTTCTTTAATATAGAAAGTGATTAATTTATGTGTGCGCACAATTTGCTTGCCCAACAAACACAAAACAAAGAGAAAAATAGAAGAAAAAGTTTTGATGAGCCTTTAGGCATTGAAAGAATTTTTAGTTGTTTAGAAGAGCTTCTCTTCTCTTAAATTTACTCATTCAAAGGGAGAGAGCTATATACTGTTTTAGAAGGAAAAAAAATTTTTTTAATTGGCTATTTGTGGGGGAAGGAGGGTTGGGGGGAGGTGTAGGGAAGAGAATAGGAAGGGGGGGAGTACAAAGAAAATAAAAGAAGAAAGGTAAAAATAGAAGGGAGGAGGGGTAACCGGTTCCAGAGAGAAAAGCATTTTTATTCTTAAAAATTTTTTTGAATGAGAATGATTTTCGTCAATGATACTATTCTTTCTACCACACTTGCGCGGAGAGAGAGGTAAAAGCACAAGGACCTGAAAAAGTTTTTCGAAAAATTTCATTTTTCTCGGCCTTTTCGTGTTCCTTACGCTCTATGGGTAGCGGGAAGGGAACATCCGAAAAATGAGAGTTTTTTGGAAAAATCATCCTATGTTCCTTCGCACTATGGGTAGTGTGAAGGGAACATCCGTAAATTAAAAGCTTAGGAAAATCCTTCCATGTTCCCTACGCTCTATGGGTAGTGTGAGAGGAACATCCGAAAAAGTAAGCTTCACAAAGTTCATGTTCCGTACGCACTATGGGTAGTGTGAAGGGAACATCCGAAAATCTAATGTTCCTTACGCACTATGAGTAGTCTGAGAGGAATATATACCTATTAAACTGAAAAATGAGAAAATTTTTGTATTGTTTCGGTAAAAAGATATGCCGATTTATATATTTTCTCTTTATTTGCCCTTTTTCGGTTTTCTTCAAAAAAGCTATAATCTTTTTTGTTATCTTTTTTCTTAATAAATCTTTAAATATTTTTATTTTTCGGTATGTTTCTTGATGTTTTGACCTAAATTCCAATAGAGAAGAATATTGAGAGAGTTATTCAATTAAATATTTTAGAAATTATTTGACTATTGGGTTTATTAAATTTTTTATTCATGGGTTTTTAGAATGAGAAATTCCTTACGCTCCATGGGTAGTGCGAAGGGGACATGTTCCTTAAGCTTCAGAGGTAGTGTGGAAAGACTTCTATAAGTATGAGTAGTGTGTAGGGAACATGGTCCGTTCCATACAATCCATGGTAGTGCGAAGAGAACATTCTTAAAGCTCCGTGAGTAGTGTGTAGGGAACATATTCTTCTTCATGATAGTGTGAAGGGTCATGTTCCTTCCGCTCTACGAGTAGTGTGAGAGGACTATGCTTCTTATGCTCCATAGGTAGTGTGAAAAGAGCATGTTCCTTACGCTCCATGGGTAGTTCGAAGGGAACAGTATGGGGACCATTTTCATTATGTCAGATAAGTAGGGTGAAGGGACCCTACGCTCTATGGGGTAGTATTATTGGCTTTATATTGTATCGTGAACGCTCCAGTTTTTTGACCATTTTTCTTTTTGACATTTTGAATCTTTTAAATAATTCATTTTTGTTTAATCTTGTATTAAAAGTCCCCCTTCTCTTCCCCTACCTTTTCTTCTATTTTTACCTTTTTTAATATTTTTATTTTTAGTCTAAAAAGCCCTCAAATTCTTTATACAAACATTCTTATAACTAAAAATTCTCTTTTCAATCACATTTCCCCCCTCCACTTGAATTGTTTGTTGGGGCCAATTTTTGTTTGGGTCAACACAACAAACATATGACTGTCCACAACAACCAGCCTTTGAGAAAGGATTAACTCTTTTTTCTTTCTCTTTTTTCCGCGCTCTCGAACTGTCTCCCCCCCCCTCAATTCCTTTACACACACAAATGTCCATTCCTTTTTATTTTTTAAAAATTTATTTTTAGATGGGGTAAGGCCCAGAAGATCGACTTTTAATAAATCCCAGAAGATCACCAAAAAGTGGTCATTTAAGCTAAAAAGCTCCAAATTCTTAAACTAATACTCGTACAATAATTGAGACTAGAGGCATGTTCCTTATGCACCATGGGTAGTGTGAAGGGAACATTCGAGAATTAAAAGTTTCGGAAAATTCATTCATGTTCCTTTCGCTCTATGGGTATGTGAGAGGAACATTCGAGAAGTAAAAGTTTTTCGAAAAATTTTATGTTCCGTACGCACTATGGGTAGTGTGAAGGGAACATTTTCCCTATGCTCTATAAGTATTGTTGAGAACAATACGGAATATTCAAGATTAGGGCCTTTGTGTTTTTAATCTTTACTTTTCGAAATATCCAGTATTGAAAGGCCCATTTTTCAAAATGTCCACACCTCATTTCTTTGTTGACATTTTAGATTTTAAAATTTTTTTTTAAAATCAGATGGCCTTGACCTGATCCCGCGCCTCTCTCCATCTTCTCCTTCCATCTTTTTTTCCATTTTTTTCAAATATATACCTCTTTTCGTTTACGACACGATCTTTCCTTTCCAGCCTCTCTCTTTCAAAAATAAACTAAAAACACAACACAATTTCTCCCCCTTTTTTTCACATTTTTGCATCGATCGCTCTTCTTGGTTCTTCCTTTTTTCAAAAATTTTTTTGCGAATAAGGACGACACACAACTTTTTAAAAAATTTTGAAATTTTTAAAAATTTGGGCCATTAAAAGAAGTACTTATCTCCATTCAGATGGGTACTTATCCCCCTTTATCCCTCTAAATCCTGCGATATTCCCTTTTAAAAGAGGTTTTCATAGGTCTCTTAGGGTTGACCCCAAGTTAATAATTGTTTTAATTAAATTTTAGTAAAGCTTTCCTTGTGTCCCATTGGATAGTGTTCTAGGCTTTCTAGAAAGGTGTAAAATAGGTCGAAGGTTCGAATCCGTTCGTTGCCTTTATTTTTCTTTTTAAATTTTCTGATTGATAATCGATTTTTACATGTTTTTTGTGATTTACTAGAGTTTTGTGTCCCATTGGTTAGTGTTCTAGGCTTGCTAGCAAGGTTAGAAGATGGGTCGAAGGTTCGAATCCGCTGGGCGCCCGTTATTTTTCTTTTTCAACTTTTTTGATTAAAAACCAACTTTTACATGTTTCTAAATCTCTAAAAAAATTTTAGAAAATTTTCCAACTTTTTCCGCACGCTTTCCGCGCGGATGGAAAGTCAGCAACACCAACAAAAAGTTATTAAAAAAGAAATTGTTGAGAACGAAAATCAGCAGCCTTTATTAATGGAAGGTAGACAAAAACAAACTTCGAATACTTCATCACCCACATATTCACAACAACAAGCCTTTTTTCAGTCTAATGGGGGAGGTTTTGTAGTCTCGCAACAACCTCAACAACAACAAGAAACTATGCAGGCATTTGCTAATCTTGGTAGAAATTTAGAGAAAATAGTGTGTAAAAATGAGAGAGACAAGAATGAAAATTAGGGGAAATTAGGAGAAAAATAAGGGGGAGATTACTGTAAAAGTGGATGGAAGACGTGATTTTATTTTATTTTTTTTTCGGTTCGCCAATTAAGTGGAAAAAATAATTTTTAACGAGTTATTAATTTAATTAAAATTTGGTTAAGTTGCACTGTGTCCGAGTGGGTAGTGTTCTAAGCTTTGTAGGTAAGGGATGTGTTAGGGGGTGGGTTCGAATACTCTTGAAGCCAGATGTTTTTCTTTTTACGTTTTTTGATTAAAAACGAACTTAGAAAATTAAAGACAATCAACTAGAATTTTGTGTCCAAGTGGGTAGTGTTCCAGGCTACATAAGAACAAGTAAATTTGGTCGGAGGTTCGAATCCGCTCGTTGCCCGATATTTTTCTTTTTAACTTTTTTGATTAAAAACGAACTTCTACCATCTCCAAACCAATTTTAAAAATTTTTGAGCTCTTTTACACCCACTCAAATCAATTTACCCCTCTCTTTCAGGCCTTTTTTGTCACCCAAATGCTCAGCAACAATTTACATCGATGCCTTCAGCCCCCACCGGTTCTATGCCTCCACATTTGGCAGCCTCCATAGCTGCAGGATATGGTCAACGTTTAATGGGTGGTGGACATATATTGCATCCCCAACCTCAACAAAATGGCAGTTCAACTCATAGAGTGAGTTTTGATACAATTACTCTAATGTCGGTTCAGACTCGAGGCCATATTTTATGCCATAACTTTTTTGATTCTCAACCGATTTTGACAATTATTATACCAATCGATAGCTCTTGATGTAAGGATTATTTTATTTAACGGGACTGAGTTGATCAAATTATCATACAAAAAGTTGGAGCCGAATAAAGATCAAAAATCACGATTTCGCACACTTAACCAAATGTAACTTTCTATAGGACCATCTGATCAAAACAATCCTGATAGCTAAAATAATCCTTACATTCAGAGCTTTCGATTGATATAATACTCATTCAAATCGGTTAAGTATAAAAAAAGTTATGGCCCAAAATATGGCCTAGAGTCTGAACCTCGCTTTACTCTACTCAACCCCAGACTCTAACGCCCCTCAATTTTTACAGAACGGATATTCAAATCATTTGGCATCCTCTTCTTCCTCCTCTTCACATCCATCCGGTCCTTCATCTTCCATTACTTCCACTTCTTCAATTAATCGTTCTCAACGCTGTGGTGTTTGTAGGGGGTGTCAGTGCAAACCTTGTGGGCAATGTACTTATTGTCAGGATAGCCCTCAATTTGGAGGTCCCGGAGTAAAGAAACAATCGTGTGTTGAAAGAAGGTGTTTGCGTGTGTTGGAGAATAGACTACAGGTGAACAAGGGAGCTTATCTATGTCAGAGCTCTCTTCCATTTCTCCTTGGGATGGGCTGGAAAGGGTGCCTTATAACGAGCTGTACCTTAGATAGAGGGTACCTTATAATGGGAGTGTTAAATAGAGGTCCTCATAATGAGGTCTCCCCTTTTCTCTTACTCAATTTTCTATCAGTCTAATATTCTTATCCGTTTCCCCCTCTTTAAATTTTTCTTATATCTACGTATCAGTAAGTGCCAGCCACCCAATGTCACATAGTGGGGTAATCAAAATAAAGGGAACGGGGAGCAAACTAATTGACCAGCGATTATAAACTAGGCTAAAACTGTTTAAAATTGGGAACGAAAAATGGAAAAATTAATTGATCAAATAAATAGATATTTTGAAAAATCTCTAAATTACAAAATGCCCAATAGTGGAATTTTTTTCATTTTGTCACATAATTTTTAGAGAGACGCCCCAACCTTCAAAGCAAGAATTGGCTGTAATGCTTGTGAAGATTGTCGAGGCCCCGATTGTAGAATATGCCTTGTTTGTTTGGATAGACGCTTTTTTAATTCCAAATATATGGCTGGGGCTCTATGCGCGAAGAAGAGATGTAATAATGCTACTGCCCTGGAATTACCTATTTCTATAGAGCATCAACAAAGAACTGTAAGGGATTGACCAGTTGGGGTTACCAATTTGAAAATTACCATTTTTAAATCGTCCATTTTTAAAAATTTACCATTTTGGCATTGACCAAATTGAAAGTTAACATTTTGACATTGACCGTTTTGAAATGGACTATTTTTGGAAGTTACCATTTTGTAATTTACCCTTTTGGATTCTTTCTATTTTTGAGATTTACCATTTTGAAACTTGACCATTTTTTAGAAGTTACCATTTTGATACCCTAACATTTTTAATTTTTCCATTTTGAAATTTCAGTCATTAAAACGCTCTTCTGATGGCTCCAACAACGGCAACTATACTTCTCACCAACAGGCAAAACGTCAAGTCTTACTTCCCCCAGGAAACAACAATTCTAATGGAGCACATAATCAAGTAAATTCGAATATAGCACGAATATTGAGTGCTGCTGGCGAACAACAACAACAAAGTCAAAAACATAATAATTGTGGAACGACGACAACCTACGAGAGGAATTCGGGAGGGAATAATACGTAAATTTTGAGATTTTAATTTTTGGCATTTTGTGTTTTTACCATTTTGACATTTTGCTATTTTAACGTTCTTAGTAACATTTAAATGTAAAAAGTTGCAAAATGGTCAGATTAAGAAATGCCCAATTTCAAAATGTTCAAAACCACAATGTCCAAGTTCAAAATGGTAAAAATGTCAAAATGTAAAAATTCATTACGGTCAAAAAAATTTCAATTCCCAGCAGTTCAAACACCAATTCCCCTTTGAGCGACAACAGTAGCAACGGTAACAATGCCACAATCCATCTAACAACAACCCCACCTTCATTAATGCCTCAACAACAACAACAACAACAACGTTCTTTCTGGCCCTCAAATCCACAACAAATGTTGGGTGTATTACCCCCAAACCATTACCATCATTTCGACCAAATATCACTTGCTGCTGTAGCTGCTGGATTTCCTCAACAACAGGTGAATTTTTTTATAATTTCAAAATTGTCAAAGCCTCAAAATGGTCAGAAACAAAATGTCAAAATTCCAAAATGGTCAAACCCGGAATGTTAATTTTTGGTTTTACCATTTTGAACTTTGGCATTTTTACTTTGACCATTTTGCAATTTTCCCAAAAAATTCTTATCACTATTTCAGGTCCCTCAGTACGTAAACCAGTACCCAACAAAATTTATATGTCCAAAATACGAGTGTTATTCACCCGAGGACGCGACTATAACGGTGAGGGAAAAGCCAAGGAATTCAAAAAAATTTTTAAAATTCCTTAAGATGTCCAACGGTTCTGATCAAATGAGAGTTGTGGCTGTTCCCCAGCAACAACAACAGCAAAATTCACAACAAATTGGAGAACAAACAGCAGAAAACTTATTGGTTCCCCCCTCGTATTCTGACGTGCAAAAAGTTGTTTTGCAGCCACTTTAAAGGGGATCAACTTCCAAAAGGTCAACTCCCTAGAGGTCACCTCCTTGTCGATCAAAGGATCCTAAAGGTCAACTCCTAAAAGGTCTAATTCCCTTAGAGGTATTCGTAATCAGGCGTCTCCTTTATCTGCATAAATAGACGGAGTTGCCCTCCAGGGAAAACTGACCACCTTCATTGTGGGCATTTTGACATTGAGTCATTTGATCAAAAGGGAGTTGATCTTAAGGGTGCTGACCTTCTGGGTGCCTCTTTTGAAGGAGAGAAAATTTTTTTTCCTAAAATTCACTATTTTAAATTCGTGCCTTTCCCTATTTAAAAACTAAAAAAGTTTGTGTCTTTCATACTCTTAAATTTATTTTTATTTTTTTTTATTTTCCTCACTTAATAACTTGTATGGCCACTCAAAATTAATTTAAAATTTAATTCTCTTAATTTTTTATATAAATACTTATATATCACTAAACTGCCATTGTGATACTCTTAATAAAATTTAAAAAATATTTTTTCGTTTTTATTAAGTCCAAAATCCATGAAATATTTTAATATGAAAAATAAAATAATTTACCACTAGTGGGATTCGAACCTTGGACCCTTTATTATTAAAGATCCCAATCTTTCCCACTACACCACAGCAACATATATCTTTTGTGTATTAGAAACAAAGTTAAACCCTGTAAAGAAAAAAAAACAATTTCCTCGTCCATAAATACATAGCGGAATTCACCGAACTTCCATACAGTCACCTTGGTGTAGTGGGATAAGCGTTTGTTTTTAGTATTCATAAGACGGAGGTTCGAACCCCACAAGCGGAAACAATTTTTATTTGTGTCCCTAAATTTAACTTATTTCCCCCGAGGTAATTTTGGTGTAGTGGGAAAATAGACAGATTTTTAGTGTTCATAGGACCAAGGTTCGAACCCCACTCGTGGAAAATAATTTTTATTTGCTATTTTTATTCCTTCAAAAGCCAGGGGAGGTCTTTCTCTATACCTGACAAATCCACCACCCTCCAAATAGAATTATCAACATCTTCTGGGGCAATTCTTTTATTGCTTCTGTCAATAATTTCTCTCTTTAATTTTGCAAAGGGTTTACTTCTTTGTTTTGATTTTTGAGCTATCATATTATCTATAAAATCTGGTGTATGATCCAAAACGGCATCCAAAACTAGTTTATCTATTTGTTGTGAATTTGTAATGCGCCAAAGATTGCGATTTTGAATCAACTGGAAAATTGGAAAAAATGCGAATTTTGACGGAAATATAGTAAAAAAGTGTGGGGTAAAAAAGAAGTTTCCTGTGATCTAATGGGAATTATTGTTTGGTGCCTTTCGCTCCCCGCACCAGAGGTCGGTCAGAATTCAGAGTTCCCTCTCCTAATTTTAGTCAGCTGGATTGACCTTCCCTTACAATATCTAAGAAGATATTTAATTTTCGTGGGCTAGTCATTTTTTTGGTGTAGTGGGAAAATCTGTTGTTTTTACCCCTGAGAGGACGAAGGTTCGAACCCCATTTTAAAAAATCTGACCCTTTTGGACACTTTTTGCCTAGAATTAGTTCATTTTGACATTTTGCTACCCCTAACCCTGCTTGACATTTTTTTCTAAAAATTAACAACCTCTTTAATTTCCTCTCCAAGTTGATTGTAATCATTGCCTTCCTCTTCTTCAGCCTCTGCAAATTCTCTCATTAAATCAATCGCAATTAAATTAGTCAACTTTCCAGTAAAAGTCAAATGAACTATTTGAGCAAAACAGTGAAGGAGTTTAATACTGAAAATTAAATTTTTTAAAGATAAATTTTCGAGTTTGGGGTAAAATTAAAGAGAAAATCCGCAAGTTTAAAAAAATCCGCAAGTTTTGTCCGCAAAATTTTTTTGATTATTGCTACTCTTTTTAAGTCTATGAGGTGGGAATATTAAGTCCCCGAAACAGAAGAGAAAAGAAGGATAAGAGGAATATTCTACCAATGGAAAAGTCCGCAAGTTAAGAAATCCGCAAATTTTGTCCGCAAATAAAAATAAGGATTTCTACAAGAAAAGGTAAAAGCAGAAGATTGTAGTGGAATTTTTGAAGAATATAGACTATCCGGAACGCTTTTTGACAATTCATTGTTGATAAAATAAATTGCGGACAATACTTGCGGACGAAATTTGCGGATGAAATTTGTGGACTTTTTTGGATAGTTTTTTTTTAATTTTCTAGGAAATTAAGGAATGCCTGCCCTCCCCTCCATTAAATAAGAAAAACAAACTTTGTTGGAGGAAAATAATTAGTTTCATTAATATATATTTTTTCACAGAGATATCTTAATTCATCTAACCATTTTTTGAAGTGTTTAAATGGAACCTAAAAATTGTTAAATGAAACCTATAATGAAAAAAAGAAAACAAACTGGAGGTCCAATTTGAAGATAAATTTGAATTAATTTTTCCAATTTTTTGCAATTCTAAAAAAATTTTTTTTAAATTAAAATTCAAAAAAATTTAAAAACAACCAAAATTTCCATTGCAAAATTTGGAGGGAATTTATATTTTTCAATAAAAGACAAATATGGGAAATCCAACAAAATTGATTCTTTAGCCTTCTTCAACATTTTAGGTTCAATTTTTAAGGGAGGAATGTTTGGTTCTGGAATAAAACGGTAATCCAATTCTGAGCCTTTCGAACGAGCAGAAAATGTTCTTCTAGAAAATATTTAAGAAATTATTTTTGAAATTAAAAAAAATTTAAAAGACCAAATAAACTCATTCCCCACTAAATAAAATCATTTCCCACCAAAAGGATTCGAACCTTGATTAAATTTGGGGGTGTAGTCAACATCACTAACCACTTGACCATAAACACAGGAATATAAGAAGTCTGTTTTAGTCATATATTGGGCCATAACTTTTTTGATTCTTAACCGATTTAAATAATTATTATATCAACGAAAGCTCTGGATGTGTAGATCATTTTGTCTAGCAGGATTGATCTGATCAGATCAACTTACAAAAAGTTAGAGCCGAATAAGTAAGTGCAATCGTGATTTTCGATATTTATTCGGCTGTAACTTTGTGTAGAATGTTCTGATCAAATCAATCCTGCTAGATAAAATAATCCTCGTATCCAGAGCTTTCGATTGGTATAATACTTATCTAAATCGGTTAAGAATCAAAAAAGTTATGACTCAAAATATGGCCCGACTTCCATGAGAAGGGGAGGGAAAACGGCCGTTCCCCCTACTTCTCCCAGAAAAAAAAATTTGAAATTCACGGAAAGGGGAGGAAAACACTCGCTACCACCCCTATTTTATCCTATCAATTTATCTATTTGACAATTTTATCAACAAAATTAAACCCTTGTTCATCAACAGCTCTAGTCTCTTCTTCAATTAACTCTCCATTTTTCACCATTCCAAGTTGCCTTTTAATTTCATTAGTTAATGCAGAATACATATGGCCAATTCCACTCAAATTTTTTAGTTCAACTTTGGATCCTTTTTCACCATTTTTGGAAACTGAAACATTTGCATCTACTCTTAAATTGCCTTCTGAAAAATGAAAATTTTTTTAGAGGATTAGTAGAAATGAAAAAAATTCCAAGGGAATTCCGGGGTTAAAAAAATTATTTCAAAAATTTTTTGGAGGTTAGACCCTTTAAAGAACAAAAAACCCAAAATTAAAACCATTCTCCAAGGCTTGACCACCCTTAAGAATCGAACCTATGATCATCCACAGCCAAAGACTAAACCGCTACCAACATAACCACACCAACTAAAAATTTTTTAAAAAAAAACTAGAGGTTCTTAAAAGACTAGAGGTCCCTTCAAAAAAGGATAAAAATCAAAATTAAGGCTTGACCGCTACAGGGATCGAACCCTAGGCTCTTCACCCTCAAAGTCTAACACACTACCAACTTCACCACAACACAACACAAAACACCATCCACAAATTAATACCCATAATTTAAAAGAAAAAAACCATGAAATTGTCCCAAACAAATTCCATTATGAGAAAGCGCCATTTTAAGCTGTTCCACAAAGCAAATAACCTCGTTTGTGTTGCAAAAATCTGGAGCTGTCACAATTTCGATTAAAGCAATCCCCGCTCTATTTAAATCAATCAAGTCCAAATTTTCATGTCTTATAGATTTTCCACTGTCCATTTCCAATTGAATTTGTTCAATTCCGACAGATTTTTGGTAGTAACCAAAGTCATCTTCTTCCGTTGAATTTACATAAAAATTAAAATAACCATTTTTAGCTATTGGACTAGCTTTTTGAGTGATTTGGTAGCCTTAAAAAATTTTTTTAAAAAATGTGCGGAAAGTCCGCAAAAAAATTTGCGGACAAAAAAATGTCCGCAAAGATTTGCAAACAAAAAAAAAGTCGGCAAGTTTTAAAAAGTCCGCAAGTTTTGTCCGCAAATTTCATAAAATCCGCAAGTTTTGTCCGCAAATTTTAAAATTTTTATCATACTAAAAAATTGTTAATTTTGAGCCCGCAAAATTCATTATTCTTTCCTTCCTCCTTCCCTTAGATATAATTCTTCAATAAAAAAAATAAAATTATTTGCGGACGAAATTTGCGGACATTGACAAAGTAAAGGAAAAACTTTTTAACTTTTAAATCAAACCTAAAGGCAAGTCTGGATAGAGGTAATGCTTTCTATCAAATCTAACAAAATCAATAGGTCAATTAATTTTTTAAAATTAAAAAAACCTGCAAAAATCGGCAACATGACAATTTAAAAGAACAGCCGCCAAAAGGGATTTCTTTTAAAAAATAAAAAAAATAAATTTAATAAAGCTAAAGATATACATGAATACAAGAGCTGTTCAAACGAGGAAGAGTGCCAGGTATTGCTGAATCCTAAAAAACAAAAAAAAATCTAAATTTAAACGAGTAGTCAAATTCGGTTTTGTGCCCAACAACCGCAAAAAACAATGTTAACAATCCTCGAAAACCCCAAAAAGAAGTTCATAAAAGAAAACCTTACAAAAATGGAAACATGGCAGTTAGACTCCACAGAGGCATTGTGTGCTGAAGAACTTCCAGAAAAAAGTTTGGTCTTTGAAGCGATTTGTGCATGCAACTAAAAATGAAGGTTGTGGGTTATCCCAAACCAGTTCTTGCGGACTCAGAATGGCCAAATACTAAGACTCGTCATATACAAAAAAGACTCATAAGGGTCAGACAGCACTTCTTCCACTGAATAGAGAAAGGGAAAGTATGCATGCCTGACCATTATGAGCCCAAAATTCTCTGACCATTTGAAACCATTGTGATTAAGTCCGCAAAAATATATCCGCAGAACTGAGATTGGGATAACCCACAAATACCTAATTAATAAAAATAAATTTAAGAAAACCTCAAGGCCAATAATCGGTTGAAATTGAGGAGAAAAATGTTCTTCTTCTGCTTGTTGAGATTGGGTAGAATAGAAACATTTCAAATTTACTCGTCCAAAACAAAATGAAAAAGTAGAAGCATAATTTTTACAAGAATGCGGAACATTTAATCGAAACATTAAAATTATTCAAAAAAATTTTTTTAATTTTATAGGCCTGAAAAATAAAATTTAAAAAAATTAAGGACGCTATTCAAGCGTGTAATAAAGACAAAAAATGAATAAATTTAGGAAAAAATTTATTCCAAATTAAAAAAACGTAAATTAAAATTTTCTGGCACTTTACTTATGTCCGCAAAACTTTCCAAATCCTCTAAATTTACGAACAAAAAAAGTTGCGGACAATTTTAAAAAGTTGCGCACAAAAAGTTGCGGACGAAAAATTGCGGAAATGAGTTGCGGACAGTGTAATCTCTATATTCTCCTCTTCATATTATAATTAGGGCCCGAATTTAAAAAAAAAAAAAAGAATTTCTCAAAACAGGAAAAAATAACAATTGACTCGAGAGCTTCTTAAACTTTGAAGTTAAAAATACACAAAAAAATCCCGGCCCTAATTATATAAAATTTTTCTGTGTGTCTAATATACAAAATAATTTTTTCTGGGGGTTCAATTTTTAAAATTACATATCACAATTAACCGTTTTTTGTGTGTTTTTAATTTTGCAGAAAAAAATCAATTTAAACCATGGTCACTTTTGATCAGATTTGATTTGTCAGCATTTTTAGCTTGATTGTTTGATGAGTTGAAAGGGACATCAATTGACTTTAAAAAGATTTTTTTAAGAAGGTGAAGATATCTGAAATGTTCCCCTCACACTATAAGTAGTGTGAAGGGAACATAGCTATAACAAGTTTCATCACTTATGTTCCCTTCACTCTACAACTAGTGTGAAGGGAACATGATTTAACTTTGATGCTCCCTCCACTCTACAACTAGTGTGAAAGGAACATCAAAGTTAAATCCATGTTCCCTTCACACTAGTTGTAGAGTGAATGGGACATAGGATTTAGTCCCCTAATTCCTCTTCACATTATATCTAGTGTGAAGGGAACCTACAATGTTCCCTTCACTCTACAAGTAGTATGAAGGGAATATAGCTTTACCTACAATGTTCCCTTCACTCTACAAGTAGTATGAAGGGAACATAGCTTTACCTACAATGTTCCCTTCACTCTACTTGTAGTGCGAAGGGAACAAACATTCTTATGTTCCCTTCACTCTATGTATAGAAGCAAAAGAACATAGCCCCTAATTTCAAAAACTTAACCAAAAAACTTACATAAAATAAACCTTCTGCTGAAAGAAAAATCACATTTGATGACTTTGAAGAATTAGCCTTATTCCCCTCCAAAATTTCATCATTTCCACACAAAATTCCACAATTAATCGAAATTAGTCTTCCGTCATCTACTTCAAAAGCAGATATTCTTGGACCATTTTGCATTGACCAAACTTCAAGTAGACCTCTACGAGGGACATAAATGATGAGGAAGAGGGCCTTGGACGGAGCTGCTTGATTAGGATTAGAAGAACATTTTTGTTGTTTTTCTATCCAACCACAACGAGCTTGGCGATAACTGAAAAAAGGAAACAAAAAATAGCTTAAATGATAAGGAAGAGGGCTTTGGACGGAGCTGCTTGAAGAGGATTAGGGACTAAAATTAAGGGATTAAAATTATTAATACGAAAGGGACTAAAATTGGGACTATAAAATTATTAATACGAAAAGATATGCCCTTCAAACTACATGTAGTGCGAAAAGAACCTAGATCTAATCTGGATTTAAGTTTAATGTTCCCTTCACTCTATGTATAGTGTGAAGGGAACAAACTTTTAAAATACCCTTGAGATTAGAAAATCGTCCCTTATAACGAGATATCTTAATGTTAAAACGGGAGTTTCGTGAAGGCGATTTTTCAACCCAATGGTCAGCCAATCTATGAACAGACCCAGGAGGAATGGGCAGTTTGCCCTAACCCCAAACTTTTTTTCTCGATTTGGCCCATCCCTGGTGTCTAGTAATGAAGGGCATCCTATGGAGAGGCCTGTCCTAGTTTTAAAAAAATTAAAAATCTCCAAACCCTTTCCAAATCCTCAAAATTCTTCTCATTTTTGTATTTATAAGCAAAATTCTTCCAATATTATCAACTATAACCATTAAATTCCACCCATTTGGAGCAACAAAAGTTCGTTCAGATTTTCTTTTTCCATCTTTTAAGAAACTTTTTGAATAAATTTGGGTTGTAGGTGAATCAGAAAGTTGCTGTTTTTGTCGTGGTTGGTCAATGCGTGATGTTCCTACACCCAGAAATGAACGAAAACCAAATGATGGAATGTTGTTAGAAATCTTTAAAAAAAAATTTTTTTTAATTAAATGAAAGGGTCTATGCTACTAAGAAAAGTTAAACGTAAAGAAAAGTTAAAAACGTGTATCTTTTGCCATACCCCCCCCCTCCCATATTTGTATAAAAATATTAAAAATGGGAACAGCAACCCCCTTGGTTCAGATCAGGGATAGTCGAGTCAGGGGATTCTGGTCGAAAAGTCCAAGTTTCGAGTAACCCAATTTTGGTTCTATCAAAAGTCAAGTTTAAAAGAAGGGTGTATCAAGAGTCGAATTTCGAGGTATAATAGGGTAGCGAACCTTTGGTGGGTTTCCTTTGGTTTACAAACCCAAAAAGATCATCAGAAAAAAAAATTAATTGAACAAATCCCCTCCCAACACAATCAAAGAATATCTTTTAAAAAATTTCAAAACCTTTGATGTCAACAAAAACAAAGCATCAGTTAAAGTTCCAGGCAAAGGTTGTGTACTTCTCCAAACAAAATTTACAAATTCTCTCTGCCTTTTACTTGAAGAATCATAACCCGATGCTCCTTCTTCTCCTTTTCCTCTTGAACCAACAGTACAAATATATTGAAGATATGAGGGGGATTGTTCACGTGTTACTGGTTCCTTAAAAATAAATTTTTTGGCTCTAGTCTAGTTTATGAGTCCAATAAAAGCAAAGTCTAATCCGAAGTCTTGTATACTTAAAGACCTCAAAAACCTCTAAAGCTTACAAAAAATACTTCCAAAAATCTTGATCTCCTATTGGACTCATAAACTAGTCCAAAGCCAAAATTAGAGAATAATTAGGCTTGGTCTAGTCTATGAGCCCAATAAAACCAGGGTCTATTCCGACTCCAAAAAGATCACAGATGACTCATAAACTAAACAAGAGCTTAAAAATAATTTTTACGGGCTCTGGTCTAATTTACGAGTCCAATGAAGTCCAACTTGAAGACCAAGTCCAACTCTATGAAGACTCTCCAATACCCAAACCATGGGGCCTCTCATAAACCCCAAGTCCATAAAAACACCCACAAACCCACTACGGGACTCATAAAGGTTCATAGGATTCATTAACTAGACCAGAGATCGCACTTATAAAATTCTTAAAAATCCAACAAACCGAACGTCCACCAGCCATAAAAGCACCAATGTATTGATCAAAGGCACAAACTTGAGTTATTCCCGTAGACAAAACATCGTTTACCCCGTTAATATTGTACAAATTAAATTGTTGAGCATTCAATTGTAAAACTGAAGAAAATTCTTTTGCTGTTCTTTCACCAGTAGAAATATATACACAAGCTGCTCTAAGGGCTACACATAAAGATAAACCTTCTATTGCTATTAGCCTTGAATCGGCGGTTAATAAAACGAGTTCTAAAAATAAGGAAAAAATTAAAAGAAAAATCGGTCTTGCGTTCCATCTAAAAATCCTAATGGTATTCCTAAGGCTTTTAATTATCATAAAAATTTAAAAAATAATTTAGAAAAAAATTCTAAAAAATCTTAAACCCCAAAAAGCCTCGAACCCTAGCAAAAATAACCCTGAAATCACCAACGCTACCACTACACCACAGAGACAACCCAAAAATTAAATTCCTACACAACACAAAGGGGCCTCGAACACCAGTAATCTAAACTAAAACCTATCGAATCACCGTCATTATTGCCCAAATAAAGCTGAACCTTGATTCCCTGGACAAAAAGACGGACACAACTTGACCGCCACAATAGAAGTTGACGCACACTTTTCAGTAAACAACAGCTTTCCCTCTTGTGAATAAAACAACAAATTGCCATTGCTTAAACACTAAAATAAAAATTAAAAAAATTTTAAGACTCAACTGCCAATATAAAAAGAGAAGAGGGGCGGACCTTATGGGACGTAAACTACACAGGTCCCATAACTGGACGAGTTGGGCAACTTTCGGATTTTTTGGGTTCCTGGCATAGTAAGTAGGGTTGGTCCCTGTCCATGATCGAGGAATTTGAGACATTTAAGCCCCCCCCCACTACCACCATCCCGTGACGGAAGAAAATATTTTCTCCGTCTCCGTGTCGTCTCCTCCTCCCAACTCCGTGAAAAAAATCCCATCCTCAATTTTTCCCTATTCCCCTTTTTGGGAGGAAGGCCTTTAGCCCCAGAAGCCCCCCCCGGCTACGCCCTTGAAACTTAGCAAAAATTTTGAAAAAACCACGCAAATACACGTCCAGTCATCTTCCGAGTTCTTCGAAGAGTTTAAAGAAGAAATTCCAAAAGCATTTAAGGCACTAATATAAACAAAATCTTCTTTTGTGGCATCCACTCGAGTTGAAATTTCCATTGATTTTGACTCCGAATTTTCTAAAATTACAAATCTTTGGGCTGAGGCGATTACTACAATTGATAAATTTGGCCTAGCAACGATTAAAGTGTGACGGAGCCATTTGGTTTGCTGGACTTGTTGTGAAGTGTCTGAGTCGTCACTCTTAAAAAAATAACAAAAATTTAGAGGTCCATTATAAAATATGGGGGGGGGGGGGGGATCCCTCCACCCAAACCTGTCGGTGGAGGGATTTATGGGGAGTGACTGTTGTCCGGCTATTTTTAAATCAATGGAGGGTAACGCCTAAAAAGCAACCCTTCCCGTTCCCACATCTACTGGCCAACCTTTCGAGGAGATAACTTACTAGTGCATAGAGAACTTTGAAAATTGGAACCTGGAAGTCACTCACGTTTTCCTTCCCATTACCCTGACCATTTTTAATTTACTTTAACCCCCAAAAAGAATCTCAGGTTGATACCTTACTTTAGCCAAAAGAGGAAGAAAATATCTCAAAACTGGTCAGGGCAATAGAAAGGAAAGAGAGGCATCCCCAAAAATTTAGTCAAAACAAGATTTAGCACAAACCTAAAGGAACCCCCCCCCCCGTTAACCCCAAGAAAACCCCAAAAAAAAAAACCGTTTCAAATCCATTAGTAAAATCTACAGGTTTTTCACAATCTTTTTCCAACGTTTTTGAACAATTTTTCTCTTCAAGTTTTTTGTCTGACAAAAGAAAATTGCTTATTGAACAAATTGCTGATTGAGGGATTTTTGCTATTACATTTAATGAACTTATTGTAGACATTTCTTTAAAAAATATTTTTAAAAAAATAGGTAATTAGAAAATAAATAATTTTAAGGAAAAAGTTACCCTTAACAATTTGGTGTTTTGAAATTAAATAAAGGAAATAAATCATTTCACGTACAGACAAAATGCTGACGGACAAAATGGTACAAAGGGCAAAAAAGGACAAAATGCTGACGGGCAAAATGAGACAAAATGGAACAACGGGCAAAATGAGACAAAATGGTACAATGGGCAGTTAACGACAAAATGGTACCACGACCAGAAAAGACAAAATGACACTAAGTGCAAAAAACACAAAATGTCCCAAAGACAAATGGAAAAAATGTAAAATTAGAAACTAGATATCTAAAAAGATGTAAACATCAATTTTAAATGTCAGAAAAAATTTAGAAAAATATATAGTACAAGACTAATTAAAGAATATTTAAAAAAATAAATACAATTCTCTCCTCTCCTCTCACATAAACACCCGTTAAAAGCTCAAAAAACATCCTTCTTTTCTTCTCTATCCAAGAAAATTATTTAAAATTCCTTGTGCCATTTCACCATTAATTAGACCATTCATTTGGCTTAGCACAGTTGAAGGATTCTTCAAAAATTTTTTAATTTTTTTCGGTAATTTTCAATTTCGTACCCCCCCTTCTTTTTTCCTTCCTCAAAGTATTACAAAATGGTCAGTCAATCTTAAGTTGTAGAACTCGTCGAGCTGTGTTGAATGACACCTAAATTGAAAAAATCGGACCTGATTTGACCGAGATACAGACCCCTGAAAATTGAACAACCATACGGGCGATTTTTTGGACTAAAAAAATTTTATCTGAATGATAGCTCATTCGAAAGCGCTCTTCGAGCTGAGTCGAATGACATATAAATCAACACGATTAGACATGGTTTGACAAAGTTATGACCTGAAGTAGACCTAACGGAGTCGGCGACTTATGTCATAACTTTGTCAAATCTTGTCCAATCACATTGATTTTGGTGTCATTCGACTCAGATCGACGAGCTCTTTCGAATGAGCTATCATTTATATAAATTTTGGTACCTATGGTTTTTTGCCCCTATGGTTGTTCAATTTTCAGGGGTCTGTATCTCGGTCAAATCAGGTCCGATTTTTTCAATTTAGGTGTCATTCAACACAGCTCGACGAGTTCTACAACTTAAGATTGACTGACCATTTTGTAATACTTTGAGGAAGGAAAAAAGAAGGGGGGTACGAAATTGAAAATTACCTTTTTTTCTCCCCCCCCCCCCCCCCCCCAAAAAAAACTTACTCGATCAATTAATCCAGTTACTTGATCACAACGAGAAACAGAGCTTTTTTTTGAAAAAATTTGTAAAAATTAAAAGAAATTTCTTTTAATTTTTATTTTACCGAGTTACTCACCGTTGCATATTTGTTGCCAAATTTATTGAGCCTTTAAAGAAAAATTTTAGAAAACGGGGCGTCAATTGGAGAGGGAGACAATAGGACCCCCCTTTCCCCTACCAACCAAGAATATCACATCCACTAATTGCCCTTCTCAATTGTCCACAATGTTCCCTTTCTGCGCCCATTTTACATGTTTCTTTGCTTGCCCTCAAAAGGTCTATTTTGCCTGTAAAACAATTCTGATTTTTTAAATTATTGAAAAAACTTGCCTCCAGTTAATGCATTGTTTATTTCCTTTCCCCAAGTATCCCATGTCTGTACAAAATTTTATTAGGGTAAAATATAAATCAGAATTCTGATCTATAAATTTAAATCAGAATTTTTAAGGGCAAAATTCTGATTTAAAAAATCAGAATTAATTTTTTACAAATTTCAGATAGAAATTCTGATTCTCTAAAAGAATTCTGGTTTTTAAAAAATTAGAATTCTGATTTTGTTAAAAAATTCTGCTTTTTAAATATCAGAATTAAATTCCCAGAAGAATTCTGATCTTTAATTAAAATCAGAATTCTAATTTACAAAAATTCTGATTTCTAAACCAGAATTCTGAGTTAAATTCTGATTATTTAATAACAGAAAATTCTGGTTTTTAAAAATTCTGGTTTTAGAAATTCTGATTTTTGAAATTCTGAAAAAAAATTCTGAAAAATCAGAATTCTGATTCCCTAACCAAGCGGAATTTTTTGTTCAAATAAATCAGAATTCTGATTTTTAACTCTTTAAAAATAACCAACTTTTTCATCCGCCTGTTTAACACAATTCCCATAAGCTATTTTCTAACAAAAAAATCAGAATAAAAATTAATTAAAATTAAATACCATAAATTCCCCCAGAAAAGGGACACAGCCCTCTCCCTGCTTAAATCCAAAATTTTTTTGAGCACCCGGAAATAGTTGATCCAACTTTGGGAAAACTCCAACAGATTTTGAAGACGCTGACGAGGAGGACGAGGAAAAAGAATTTCGCCTATCATCAGAAGGAGTTATTAAATTATTTTTATTTCCATTGTCCACAGAGAAGAGACGCATTGCCTTAAGGGGAAGAAAAAATGATTGAAAGATGAGCAAAACCCTGGGGGTTTTGGTTAATGAGCAAAACCCTGGGGGTTTTGGTTTGGTCAAGGCTCGGTGATGTAAGAGAACATAAGGTTATGTGTGCGCCAAAATTGAAAACGCAAAAAAGATGAATGAAATTCTGATTTAAAATCAGAATTAAGTTTTCAGAAAATTCTGATTTTTTAAAACCAGAATTCTGATTTTAAAAATTCTGGAAAACCAGAATTCTGTTTTTTTAATTCTGATTTTTAGAAATTCTGATTTTTGAAAATCAGAATTAAATTCTCAGAAGAATTCTGATTTTTTACCAGAATTCTGATTTTTAATAATTTTGATTGTCTTAGTGTGGGTGTGCGCCATAAAATAGAAACGCCAAAACTGGAATACAAGTCCCCCCTTTCCCTCACCAATCTTCTCCTTGATTTTTGGCCTATCTTTTTATTAATTTTATTCACCTGTCCCACCATTCCATCCAGATTATTTCCTCCTCTACTATTTTCTGCTGACCCAAACGTAGAGATTCCTCTATTAGACCGAAAGCCGCCACTTCTTGTATCTTCATCATCCCTTCTAGCAGAAGAAGTTCCAAGAAATTGTCCAGCCAATTGTTCAATTAATGAACGACCACCGCCTTCTTGGTTAATTCATTTTTATTTGAAAATTTAGAGGTGTCTCTCAAAGTCAAGAGTTAGATTTGGAAGCTCATACAAGAGTATGGCTGGCGGGGGTATCCAAATATACTGGGAAGGATGTCTAAAACCGAGATCCAAACCAGGGATGGATCGGAGTAACGTAACCCCGACTAGTTTCAGTCCGGCCCATACCAACCAAATCTAGACCTTCTAACATCAGAATTCAGAATCCGGGCAGGAATTCTCTGAAATATGGACATTTTTCAGAGTAACGTAACCCCGACTAGTCAAACCCTACTTGAACCTAAGCTCAAAAAATTTTTTCCTCACCCCCATTGCTATTGCTATCTTCTCCAGATGTCGTTCCTTGTAAAGGTTGTGGATTACTCAAAGACGCTCTTGTTTCTGGTTGTTGTTGTACCCGTTGTCCAGTTAAAGCACTAGCAATGCTTTGCCTGACTGGGCCCATTAAATTTGTCAAGCCTTGGCCAAACATCTAAAAATTAATTTTTAAAAATTACAGAAGCTCGAGTACCTCAGAAGGTTGAGAATCAAGGGATACAGGGCGAACTTCCGGTCCAGAATTCGAACTGAAAAATACACAAAAATTTGTCTTTTTGTCGCATGACCATTTTGTCACAGACCTATACCCTTTGAAAAAATGGACTTTTACCACTTAGTAAAAGAGTGAGGTAAAAGTTTAGCTTCGGGCATGCATCGATGCTGAAGACCCCCAGCAGTTAGTACATAAAAGATGAATGTTCCCTTCACCCTATGTGTAGTGTGAAGAGAACATAACCTTAGTTCAGCATGTACTTGGAGCCTTCGAGCTTTACTGACTGATTGTGAGCTACCTGGTCCCTGTTTTTTTCACACTCCCTTCCTTTCTTCATTACAAAAGGGGTATCGGCTGTTATCAGTCCGCGACAAAGTGGCGTTCAATGTGCCCCTCCAAAAAATCCTTTAAAAAATTTTACATTAATTCCCCATTGCTTCTAAAGGTTTGGGCTGCAATTTGAGTTGCTGCTTGTGTAAGCTCTGCTATATCCTTTGGAGTTATTAAATTCATAAAAGATCCAACTCCGCCTTTATCCAATTCCTTAACGAGAAAAGAAATTTTGGAAATTTTTAAATTAAAATACCTGAGATTGAGTGCATTTAAGGTTGAAAATATTTAGCAAAATAAACGGAAAAATGGAAAAAATAATAAATAAATCAGTCAAAGCCATAGTTTTAAAATACCTAAAAACAGTTTAGAGCATTTACCAGTGTATTGACTCCGGCCGAGGCTTAGATTCTGAAATGCCCCGGAGCCACAAAACATAATAATATCCTCAGTGGTTTTAGCATTCTAAGGGAAGCTTTACCTAGAGAAAAGGGAAGATCAAGAGATCATGGATAAGGGAAGCTTTGCCTAGAGATCGGAGAGAATCTTTCGATATCTCTCTTAATCCACCAAATAACCCGATATTTTTTAACCCCTAAATCGAGCATATCAGGGTATTAGATTGACCAAGGAAGTTTTAACTTACATAATGTTCCCTTCACTCTACATGTAATGTGAAGGGAACATAGCTTTTTTACCTTCGAAAATTTCACCACAACCTCTTCAAGTTAAAATGGCGCAATTTTATGGATCAAGGGAATTTTGGGAATTTCTTTAAAAAACGAAAGGAAATTGTTTTCAATTTCCCCCAATTTCCCTTTTTATTTGAACCGCGCAGGAAAATTCCACACAAATACAAAAAGCATTTCCGTATTCCTCCTCTCTCAAACCTCCTCTAATTTAATTTTACAAGGATTAAAAAATTTTTATCCTGTCGATACTCCTTTTAATTTTCTTCAATTTTTTAAACTCAACAGCAGAATTACGCTTTATTTTATTGATGGGATAAAAATCGCCCAAAAAGCGCTTGACGGAAAATTATGCTCGCCCACTTTGTGAGAGATTTTTCTAAATAAAAATTTTGGGAGGGATCTCCCTCCCCCTCTCTCTCTCTTTAATTCGATAATCGCTCAAAGCTTCCATTTTTCCGCCATTTATTTTTCTCAGTAATGATTGACCAGATTGACCATCATCAAATATTCAACTCAACATATAAAAAAACTAGAGTATTTTTATATGTGAAAGATGAATTTTTGATGAAAATTGTATGAATATATAAACAAGTTTTATTGGAGAAAAAAAACCCCCCACAAATAAAATGATAACCAGAGTGCCTTAAAAATTTTGCACTGTGCGCCATAATATTTTTTCAGTTGTGGCGCACAGCTCCTTCGAAGCACTACTTGCAAAAAAATTTTTTCGCTTCGGGGCCGAATTAGGGTTGGATTTTTCGAACCGGGCTTACGCAGCCCTTTCTCTTAAAGGTTTTTTTTTGAAAAAAAATTTTTTTGAAAGATTTGTACAATTTAGAGAATCATGTTTAAAGTTCCGAAATAGTTCAATTAATCAAAAAAAAATTTTTTTTTTTTGGCCTATAAATTTATTTTTGAAAATTTTTAATAGAAAAAATATATAAATTAAATTTTTTTAACTACCCGAATTTTGTTCCTCTTCTTTTTTAGCTGCCTTCTTATTATTTTCAATTATTTTCTTAATTTCATCTGGATAGTCTTGGTTAATAAATTCATTTACTTGACACTTGAATTGTTCAGTATCTCTGAAAAAAAATTTTTAAGGCCTAGAAAAAATTTTTTTAAGGTCAAAAAAAATTTTTAAGCCAAAAATAACGATATAAACTCGAAAAAATGAAAATTAAAATACTTGGCACTGAGAGGAATCGAACCCCCAAGAGTCAATCAGTGTAGCCTAAAACATTACCACTACACCACAACTGACAATACCTGTTAATTCTCATTAAAATAAGGGGTAAACATCAGTTAAGTCCCGACCTTATAACTCATAAAGGGATGGACATTTCTTAACAATCTTGGTATTACTGGATAGAGAATTGAATACACTACAAGATCTTAAAAAATCAAAATTTTCAAATGATTGATAAAAAAGTTATGGCAACTAAAGTAGCAAAAATTAACATTTTTTGAAAAAATTTTAGTTTTTAAATCATAACTTTTGCATAAATCAATCGATAATTTTGATTTTTAGCAATCCTGTAGTGTATTCAATTCCCTATCCAACGGTACCAGGATCATTAAAAAGTGGCCTGCCCTTCATGAGTTATAGGGTCAGAAGAAAAGACTCAACCGAAAACTGCCCCGTAACTTTTGGAAACATTTTCTCCCGAAAATAAGAATGTTGCCATCTTGTAGCAAATTTCAAGAGCTTTCGAATGAGCCCAATCAGAAAATTTAACAAAATCCGTAAAGGGTCGAAAATATTTTTTAAAGCACCCTACCCCTATTTTATGTTAAAAAATTAAAAACCTTTCAATTCCTGCTTCCATTTGTTCCACCTTTTCAACCAATTCTGCTTGTTTACTCAACAATCCATCAATTCTTTTTATTGAGTTGCCAATTGATCTCATTACCTTCAAAAAAAATTTTTTTTGCAAAAATTTTTAAAAATCAAACGTAGGTGCTTATTGAATTTTTAAATGATGTTGGAATGCGCTTTCCACTTGTATAATCTTCAAATTCTTCATCGGTCAATTGTAAACTTGATGCTCTCATGTCTTGAATGAAATATATTGCACTAAAGAAAAAACGTTTATTTTTAAAAAAATTTTAAAAAAATGAAGATACTACTTTTCCTTATTTTTAATAGAGACCGGTAAAATCGCGTTTGCGGGATCCCGCATGCGGGATTTTTTTCAAAAATATTTGCGGGACGGGATCTCGCGGGATAAATCCCGCATCCCGCATATCGAAAAAAGTGCAGGATTTCGGGACGGGATCCCGAAAAATCCCGCGCGAGATCCCGTCCCGCACTGGTCTCTAACTTTTAAACAAAAAGATGATCGGAACACCTCCCCCCCTCCCCCATCCAAAAAAAATAATTTTCACAAAAAAATTCCAAACCTGCTCAAATTTGTAAAATAATATCCTTAAAAACTTCAATTAAAAAAAAATTTCTAAAAGAAAACCGTATTCTCCACGCATATGTCTTGAAGGTAAGCCAAACCGACATACAAACTTTAAATTTGATTGAATTAATGGAGGATTTGCTTTTAACACAATTAAAATTAAAACAGGCAAAAATTCATCTGCACTTGCTGGGGCGCCAAAACGGCTTTCTTTGAGGGCATTGAAAATGTTTTTTGAACAACGAACGAGGCATTCCCTTAAAATTAATAAAAAAAATTTTAATCAACTCCTGACAAGCTAACACCCCATTTTAGCCACGCTGAAATCGACGACCCCCAGGCCATTAGCTCTGGGGGTCGATTTCCCCTTAGCTCCAGGGATCGAGGGGATATAAAAGGATTTGGAGGGATAGGGGATTTAGATTTTCCCCTTTAATCATTAAAAATCCCTTTTAATTCTTTCTAATCCCTCAAGAGGATAAAAGGCTTTTGAAAGACTTGAGAGTTTTCCCCATTATAAAAATAATCGTCTCTTAAGTAGAGAGGGGATCATTTATGCGGAAGCCAATTTTAAATCTTAATTTGCGGACAATCTTTGCGGACTGCGCAAAAAATTTTTACGGACAGTAAAACAATTTCTATGGACAATTATAGAAAAATTAAAAAAATAAAAAAAAAACCAAACATTTTTTTAACAACAGATCGTTGACTGTTTAAATCCACAATTTCCGTTATAGCCTCATCCATATATTCCTGAACCTGTGCAGAAGACTCATCCAAAGCAGTTTCCAAAAATCCATTTGTTACCCAATTTAATGAACGTATTCTTGTTTGTAAACTTAAATCTTCTGTTTCCTCTTCTGTTCTATAAAATAAAAATAAAAAAATTTTTTGTTAAAATTTAAGACATGAATTGGGCGAAAACGATTCTTTATAGAAATTTCAAAAAAAATCTTGCGGACAATTTTCTGCGGATTAAAGGAAATATCTTTGCAGACATCAGGGGCGTAGCCAGGGGGGGGCTGGGGGGGGGGCTGAAGCCCCCCCCCGAAATGGGGAAAAGGGAAAAATTTGGGGAAGGCGTTGGGAAAAAAAGTGAATTTTTTTGGCCTACGGCCTTCGAATTTTAAAAAATTTTCGCCTGCGGCGCTGAAAAAGGAAGAAATCTGGCCTTTTGAGCTCCAGAATTCAAAAAATTTTCGCCTACGACACTGAAAATCAAAATTTTTGGCGCCTGCAGCGCCAAAAAAGTGAAATTTTTTCGCCTACAACCTCAAATTTAAAAAAATTTTCGCCTGCGGCGCAAAAAATGGAAGAAATCTGGCTTCTTGAGCTCCAAAATCCTCAAAATTTTCGCCTGCGGCGCTAAAAAGTGAATTTTTTTGGCCTACGGCCTTCTAAAATTCAAAAAATTTTCGCCTGCGGCGCAGAAAAGATGAAAATTTATGAACAAAAAAATTTCCGTCCGGAACGCCAAGGTAAACGCCAAAAATTTGGCGCCCACCCAGTGTTAGCCCCCCCCCCCCGAAATCGACCCCCTGGCTACGCCCTTGGCAGACATATGTGAGTTTTGCGGACAATTTTTGCGGATTGAAATTGCGGACAAATCAAAAACATTTGCGGACAAGTTTCGCGGATTGCGTTTGCAGACACTTTTTGTAGATTGCGGATAAAAATTGCCGAAAAATATTTTTTGCGGACAAAAATCTCACTTAAAAATACTCGTCCAAATCACCCCTATTTTTAAATATTGAAACCCACAAACCTCGAACCAAAAAGTATATGATAACCAGTTACACAAACAAAAGTTTCAATTTCAGTCATAAATTTTGCAAAATTAAAATCTGGAGGTAACGATTTTAATTTATTTACTTCATCTCTCATTGTTTGGTAAAATGATTGAACAGAATTGGACAAGTCATCTATTGGAGCCAATTCATCCTGAAAATTTGTAAATTTTAGACTTGAGTGGAAGGGGGCGTCCCCCTCATTTCGGCGATTTTTTCTCATTTTGGCATTTCGACGATTTTGGGGGGTTTGGTATTACAGAATTTGGTAGTACGGCGCGCTACGGGGAAGTATTAGAGTCGTAAAGGGAGGGATCCCGTACGAGATTTTATTGAATCCAGCCCTAAAGTCCATGTTCCTGTCCCCAAGTCCGGGTTTAAGCAACAAACAGTCTTTTGAAAATCAATCCGGGACCCAGGAATGCGATTTTGCTGACCCCTAAAAAACCAATTTCGTGTTTGCCCTATTATCATATCTACAAAATTGAAAATTTTTTGGACAAAAATTCACCCGAAAATTTCAAAAAAAAAAACAAAATTCAAAAGAAAACCTTTGCCAATTTCTCAATAAATACACGGCATTGTTTTTCCAATTCTTTAGCATCAGAAAAGGAAAACGTTGAAGACAAATATTTTTGAAAATCGGCCAATGCTGTGCTAGAGTCTGGACTTGAAGATCTAAAAAATTCTTTATAAATTTAAAAAGGAATCTCAAAAAAAAACCTTTCATCCAAAATTGTAGGAGCCATATTAAGAGAAGATGATTGTTGTTGTTGCGAAGTTAATTGATCGTCTGAAGAACAAGATCGTTAGATAATTAAACTGAAAGATTCAGGCCCATAGCCATGAAAAATTTTCGGGAGCACGGCAGGTAAGGAAAAAATCATATCGACGCCAAAAATTTTTATTTCGCGCCGCAGGCACAAATTTTAACAATTTTGGAGGCCAAAAAAAGTTTTGCTGACACTCATAAGGATTGCGGACAAAATAATATTTTTGCGGACATTTAGAGAGGGGTTGCCAAAATTTCAGTGAATTTGGGGTAAATTTTTTTTGATAAATTTTTCCTTTAGTCTTTGACTATAAATAGCATTAAATTTACTTCAAATGCTCATTAATGTTTCTAGGCTATGTATTTTAGTAAGTAGACAAATAATAATTGAGAATAACCCAAGGCAAAATTTTTTTAAATTATGAGAAAAATCTTTTGCACTTCTTAAAATAGGTCAACAAACATTGAAGGAAAAATTATTAATTTACTCTTCCTATATGCTCACAAAAATCCGCAAAACATGTCCGCAAATCACTATTAAATTTTGCGGACAACATTTGCGAATTTCAAGGTCAAACCCACAAAAATCATGGTCGAGGCGTAAAGATGGGGCCCTTTAAAGAAAAATAAAAAAAAACAAACTTGAAAAAACTGAAGGCGACTTTTTCAAAAGCGTTCGAAAAGTTTGCCTAACATCAGAAGTTTTGCTAGCAATATTTCTTTCAGCCGTCTCCTTCCTCAACAATTCTTTATTTTTGTTGTAGTCATACAAACGTTTATTTTCGAGTTGATAATTCTTCCAGCATTGAGAACAAAATCCTTTACATTGTGGAGTGCCGTAAAAGCCACATTGGTTTTTACACAACTAAAAAGAATATTTTTAAAAAGTCCGCAAGTTTTATCCGCAAGTCACACAATTTTTATTTTTGCATAAAACAGAGGGTGTGACCTAGAAATGCCAAATAGGCATAATATGAAACCATCGAAGCGAAACACTAGAACGGCGAAAATTCGGCAAGGGCGAAATGGCACACCCCTAAATCTAAAGCAAAAAAGTTTGTGACTTGCGGATAAAACTTGCGGACTTTCGGTTAACCCGGCTATAAGGAGCGTATCAATACCCCAAAACTGTTCAGCATAAAAGGACCAGAAAAATTTTTTCCCAGTGGTTACACAAAAGTGGTTACACAAGAAAATTACCAGTCAAAACGATCATCAGTTTCCTAGACCAAACCCTGCCATATTATTTAAAAAATATTTCACTAACCAATTCATTATCAGACAAGTGAAAAGGAAGTCGTCTCTCATCTTGTTGTTGAGATTCTTGAACAATACCTCTATGTGACATTTTTACCTTAAAAATGATTAAAAAACTTGAAAAATTTTGTCCGCAAAAAACTTGCGGATTAGTCCGCAAAAAGTTGCGGACAAGAAAATTAAAAAAAATATTTAAAGGAAAAACCTGTCAAAAAATTTAAAAAATCTTTATTCAAAAAATTTAAATGATATGCTAAAATAAAAACTAAAACAACAAAAGAGGGTCAAGAACCTGACTGCACAGAAAATTTTAAGTAAAAAAATTTTTTAAAGTGAAAATTTTTCAAAAAAATTGTTAAAAGGCACAAAAGAAGGAATACCGTAAATGTTCTAATTAACGCCCGGATCTATTAAAATAGAAGACCCAAGCCCAAACAAGAAGGCCCAAGGGAAAAGAATCGCCCACTCTCTCTAACAAAGGCCCTCTCCAATAGAAGCCTACTCTCTAATAAAAGCCCACACTCTAATAGAAACCCACTTTATAATAAAGACCCACTCTCTAATAGAAGCCCACTTTCTAATAGAAGCCTACTCCTTAATAAACTCCTACTCTCTAATAGAAGCCCATAACACAAGTCTCTAAAAGTAACCCATTGAAAAATAGAAGACCAGGGGACTTTAATTAGAGCATTTACGGCATATAGAAAATTGAGCAAAAAAAGGAAAAAAACCCTTTAAAAAATCACAAACTATGAAGAAAAGTTTTAATATTTTCAAAAGTTATAAATAAAGCTGCACTAGCAATACAAGTTCGAATTAATGTTGGTGACAATCCTTTATATAAAGCAGAAATTCCTGAAAATTTTTATTAAAAAAAAATTTTTTTAATTAAAATAAACCTTCATTTTTGACAATTTTCAGTAAAATGGTTGAAAATCGTCCAGTTTCACCTATTTGCATTCGACTCTTCACTAAAAAAATAATATTCATTAAAAAAAATTTTTAAAGTCAAGGTTAACAAAATCAGCGAAACCACGAGTATTGCTAAGACACTCGTACCAACATTCGTACTCGTACCAAGCAGCAAGGGCGCAGCCAGGGGGGTCAATTCACACAATTTTAGAGAACTGGTGATCGAAAATTTTGAAGCCTTGGCCTGTTCCTGGGTTTGATTTATTGACCTGGGCCGGATACTGGGTCTGTAGTCCAGGAAACCCCCCAGATCCGAGAAAAACCCAGGAAGGTCAAAAAATGCCTGGGCCTGGACTCTGGGTAGAGGAAAAACATATGCCTTTGTCCAGGCCCAGCTCGAGCAATACAAAATGGTCCCAAAATTTTGAAAACTTCACGACCCGTGAAACATTCAATATTCGAACCAGCATGAAAATATAGGCCTACTGCCAAGTCCCAAAGAATTCTTACAAAGAAAAAATTAAAATATACCGACCAACATCTGCAGGGAAAATAGCTGTCCACAATGCCATTCCTCCAATACCACCAGAGATAGCTGTCCTTAGCACTCCTTTAAAAAGAGTTTGTCTCAAAAAATTTTTTTAGCAAAATCTGCAAACCAATTTCTTCTTTCGTTTTCCCAATTGGAGTTAAAAATTTCCTTGACATTTCATACTAAAAAATGAATTTAAAAATCAAAAAATTTTTAAACCGCTCCAAAAAAGCAAAAATATCCTGGAACTTCACGTATTAGGGTAGCCACAAATCCAGTATAAAACGATCGAATTCCTCCCTCTTGAAACATTTCACGACAAATTGAGGCTGGTGTTCTGTAAAAAGTCAGAGAGAAATTAATGGGAACGAGCCCCCGCCCCCCCCCCCCCCCCCAAATCCTGGCTACGGGCCTGAAAAGGAATACAACCCAGGAATCAGGCCCGTGGCTAGGAAAATTTTCGCGGAGGGGGGGGGGCCATGGGGGAAATTCTAACTAAAAATTGAACACAAACCTGTCGAGTCTAGAATTAACTTCCGATTGAGCTTGTAATTTGCATTTGACCAATTCTAAAAATAACAGCTTTCATAAAAGAATAAATTTCTGTAAAAAATACCAGTAGGGCATAATACAATAGCAGCAAAGAAAGCAGCCAATGCACCCGCTATAAAATTTTTTCAATTTAATTATAAGGGACTTAAGACTTTACTTGGGAGTTTTTCAGTCATAGGTTTCGGGGCCAGATTGGTCTTGCGGTGTTTTGGGGCTTGGGGTCCAATTTTGGTTCTTGGGGTTCAGTCAGTCTTGGGATCCAATCTTGGGTTTTGGGGCGAACCTTGGGACAAGTCTTGGGGTTAATTCTTGGAGCCAGTCTTGGTCTCGAAAACATTTCGGTCTTTAACATTTATATCCTCCCTACCAAAATTTAAACACAAAGAAACCTGTAGCATTCCCCAACGGTCCCGTTGTACTCGATCCACTCGCATACCCTACTGCTTTTTGGCAAAACCCATAGGAAGTGAAAAGGACCGCATTTTCGGAGACATTGGCAACTAACGCTGGTATTGAACCTTTAAAATAAATTTTAAAAAAATAAAAAGGACAAAATGTCCCAAACCTGCATACAATCCTTTTATGCCACCAGTCCTCATAATATTGCCAAAGCAACTGAGCCAGTTGCGATTTAATGTTGGGAATGCCTGCATCTATAAAAGAATATGGTAGGACGTCAATTTTAAGAGTACCCGACCCGAAAACAAACGTACCATATAATGAGGTGTCGCTTAAATAGGGGGTACCTTATAATGAGGTGTCGTTTAAATAGAGGGTATTTCTTGAACTGAAGATATAGCCTAAACAACTCTCGAACCCAATGGCGGTAATACTGGCCTTATTTTTCTCCTCAAATTTTTTCAAAAAGGCTCATAACGGTCAGACTTTCTTTCCTTCCTATTTACTCCCTAAAAACCTTCCCTCAACTTAAAATTAATCCTTTTTGAATGGAGGGTTACACTTATCCCAAATTGGAGCCCGACAGAATTCAAAATAAAACACAAACCTTAACTTTCACGGTATCAAGAGGTTGACCAGAATAAACAATTGCAACACCTCCAGCTGTTCCAGCAACAAAATCAATGGCTCCATCTTTAAGATGTGCAAGAGGATTAACACCAACTACAAGACTATTATCAATCATCTACTTAAAATTAAAAAGAAAATTTTAATTTTGGCGTTTTGAGCATTCGACATTTTGAAATTTTTTCAAGAAAATTTTTCAAAATGTCAAAAATCAAAAATGCCACATTCCGATAATTTTGCCTGGAAATTACGCCTTTTCGTCAGTAAAGGAGATGAAATGACTGATAAAAGAAATCGGAAATGGTGATAACAAAAAATTTGGGAAATGTGTTCTGAGCGGTATGATTTTTTCTCGAGTGTGTGCATACCACGTGTATTCCCTCACATGTTTAACTAAAACGTTTTTTAATGCATGATAAATAGCAATAACGAAAAATGCCAATGGAGGTGGAATAAAGGTGAAAAGATGGAGGGGAACGACGAAAAAAAATTTTCAGCAAAATGTCCTTTCGGTAAATTGTCTTAACTAGCTATAATTGATTAAGCTAGGTCAAATTACCGAATAGACATTCCGCCTAAATTGGATAGTTATCTCAAGATAGTTGGCATTGGGTGGGATTCTGTCCACAAATCCTGGGTTTTTAATAATTTTTGGGATTGACGGGATTTTCCAATGCCTAGCTAATTTTAAATAGAAAAAAAAAGAATTGAAAGATGATTAAATATAAAAATTCAAAAATTAATGAATCATCAAAAAAAAATTTTTTCTCTCTCTCTCTCACTTTATCCTTTCCAAAACACAAAATACATGTAATTTAAAAAAATAAAAAAAAAAACCAAAAAATAATAATGATGTAAAAAAATTTAGGGTTGGTCCCCCAATTCCCCGCTCGACAATGATTTTTAGACGACATTTCCCGACCACGATTCCACCGACGTCCATTCCATTCGCCTACATCCAACTCCCGCGTTCTCGATAGTTCATTCCATGACCCCAATCCCCAGACCTCCCACAGTCCACAATCCCTGACGCTCTAAACAATCCATTTCCCGACACCCCTCGTTCCCCGAAAAAGTTCCCCCCCCCCCCCCCCCCCAACGGATCAGGGACTAACCCTAAAAAATATTCACCAATCAAAATTTTAATTTTTCAATCAACTTAACCCAAAAATACGAACAGTCTTATCCAAACTACTCGAAGCAACAAATTTTGCATTTTCTCCAAAATTAATTCCAGTAACTCCTTGGGTATGCCCATCAAACTGATAAATTTTATTCCACGACTTAACTTGAAATATTTGAACATTTGCCCCACCAATAGCTAAATATGCCCCAGATTGGTCAAATGTGAGTGCATTTACCTTAAGAAATATAGGAATAAATTAAAATTCAAAAATTTATGTAGACTTATAGGAGGATGGGCCAGGTTACCCGATATCCGAGAGAGCCGAACTCCAAATTTTTTGGACCCCAACTCCGAAATCTGATTCAAAATCCAATCGAAAAAAAATCTAGAAACTTAATCAGAAACCCGACCCGACCCCTTTTTTCTCAGCCCGGGCCATCGCTGTTATATAAACCCAGATTATTACCTGAAACAAAAAAAACTCGGACTTTTGTCTCTATTAGAGATCGCGCTGGGAGATCTTACGAGAATCGAGATCTCGAAAAAAATCGATCGAGATCTCGTCTCGGTAACCTTCCTCCCCCTAAATAAAGGAAGGACTCGAGTAAATCCTCCTCCCCAAAATACCCTTAAAAAATAAAGGAAAGACTCAACAAACCTTCCCCAAAACCTCCCCAAAAACCTACCCAAACCCCTCAAAAAATTTAAAATAAATTAAAAATAAACCGCTTGTTTAGCATTATAAGGACAAATAGTTTTCAAATTCTTCAATTTTCTCAAATCCCAAATTTTAACTTCACCATCCAAAGAACCAGTAGCCAAGTAATAACCATTCTCCGAAAATGATATTGCACAAACAGAATCTGAATGTCCAGGAAATTGGGCAACATTAGATTGTTCTTTAATATCCCAAATTTTAACTATTGAACTTCTTGCTCCAGTTCCAAAGATTAAACCATCAGGGTGAAATTGGCCACAACGTAAAGAAACGTCATCATCACCCGATTTGATCTAAGAATTATATTAGAATAGTTAAAACATTGAAAATAAAATAGAGTCAGATCTCACTTAAAATACACTTTTATATGGGCGTATCCAGAGGGTCAGATTTCAATAGGGAGTGTCCGCCAAAATTTTAGTGTTTATTTTGGCGTTCCTGCTCCATCATGCTTTGACCACCTTGAGAAAGAAATCGTATCTTACAACAATTTCCGATCACAAGGAATTACCGTTTAGTGTCACTGCTAATTTGAATATATTTTTGGTTTATTATTGAGAACCCATTCGCTAGAGGACCTCCGACCTGCTATTACAAAGTGATATTTATTTTACTGGAACATGAGACTTGGAGCCGTGTTATCGTCGATAAAAGTTGCCCGTTATATATTTTTTATTCCCTTCCCTTTTTAAAAACAAAAAAACCTTAATTAATGGACTGCCAGTATTTAAATCAGTTAATGACCAATATGAATCATCTGAAGTACAAAGAAAGTGATCTCCAGTTGGATGAAGAGAAACATCCGTAATTGCCTGGTCGTGAATATTAATTACGTTACGAGCATCTGGATCATTAGCCAACCAAATTCGAATCTTAAAAAATTATTTAAAAAATTTTCAAAAAAAATTTTTTGAAAAATTTTTCAAAAAATTTTCAAAAAAAAATTTTTTGAAAAATTTTTCAAAAAATTTTTTCAGAAATTTTTCAAAAAATTTTTTCAAAAAATTTTCCAAACCTTTGAATCCTGCCCTCCAGAAACTATAGTTTCCAAATTTGGATGTAAACGAATTGCATTAACACGTTTCTGATTTCCTTTGAAAACGTTTTCCACGGTTTCAGTTTGAGAATTGAATAAAACAACAGTTTTGTCAATACCACCAGTTAATATCATATGTTGCTAAAATTTTATTTGGTACTTTTCCGTTATCTCTAGACTATTTCAAGTGTTCGACCACTCTGAACATTTTTTAAGCTTTTGACCATTCCGAGCCCTATTTCAAGTTTTTGACCATTTTGAGCCCATTTCTGAGCTTTTTACCATTTCGAGCCTATTTTGAACTACTGACCATTTCGAACCCCAAATCGATCTTTTGACCATTCCGAGTCCTTCTATGAGATTTTGATCATTTAGAGTTATAATTTTTTAATTAAGAGTCCTCGACGAGTTCTTCAAATCTATCCTGTCATAGTTAAAATTAATGCTCGTAGGGACAACGGAAAAGCCCCTTTTACTTTTACTGAAAGGAAAACTTTAAAAAAAACCTGCAAATCCAAAGCAGTAATTCCCGGAACACTTGCACTATGCAAAGCATCATGGCATTTAATTTCTTCATATCGTTTAACATCTTCAACAGAAGCCAAGTCTTCGGGCAAATTTTTTCCTCTTTGTTTACGTGAAGATGAGAATTCTTGGCTTTTTAATGTGAAGAACTGGAAAGAATAATTGGGGGATTATTGAAAATAAAATTTAAGAAAATTTCCTCTCAACTTTGTCAAAAATGGTTTTTTATGATTTTTAGAGGTGGAGATTTCCATCCAAGGGGTTTTCAATATCCAGGTTTTCCCCGTCAAACTGACCCGGGCTGGGTCTTTAGGGTAAAACCACGAAAGCCCCGAAAACTCGTACCGAACCAAAACCCCTGAAAAAATATAGTAGATCACGAAAAACCCGACCCAAAACCATGAATTATTCATGGGCCCCCGAAAAAACACGATCCTTGGCACGGTGTCGGGTTTCTGGGCTATATGACCCCGAAACCACGATCCTGTGTCCTGACATAAAACCTGACTCGAATTAAAATGATTTTAAAAACTCCCAAAAGCAAACCTCAATCAAATCGGCATCAATTCCAGGAAGACCTTCTCCTCTTGATGCATTTCAACATCAGTAACTTCAACTTCACTTTCAACATTTTTGCCTCGGCCATGAGGTAATGTAGCAATAATATGACGAGTTTGTTGTAATTCACTACTCAAACGATTAATAACACGACAAGCAGCATCATTCTAAATTTTAAATTTGGATGAGAAAGAAGTCTTAAAATGTAAAATAGAGCAAAAAAACCCCGGGAAGACCTAAGAAAGTCTTATACTTAAGCTGTGAATGAATCAGAAAATTTTTTGGAATTTTTTTGGAATTTTTTGCCGACAAAAATACTTCTACGGATGTCGCTGCAGAAAAATATTTTTGCGGACAAATGTTCTGCTGACCTTTTTGCGTCCTTTTGCGGACAAAAATTTCTGCGGACACTATTTGCGGACAAAATTTTCGCAGACTATTTCCAAACAAAGATAATCCAATGGAATTATTGAACTTACAGACTAGGTTCAAGTCATTTTTTCAGGCCTCTTCTTTAATGGGCCGGCCCAACCGAGTCTTTTTCGGGCCAAAATTTGATTTCCGACTCGAACATTCGGACCGGGCCGGATCCAGCCAGATTTCAAAGTCAAAAAACCCCAAAAACCCCCCAAAAAGACCTCTCAAAATTAAACTTTAAAAACCTGAAACAAAGCATGAGTCAATTCTTCTCGAACAGATTTAAGTTCTTGACGCAAAGTAAAATTGTTCAGCATCGTCGCATCCCACTCATCTTGCAATTGCTTAAGAAGCGATGGCAAAGATGCAGTGCCAAGTGAACTTAAAAAGCAAAATTCGATTAAAAATAAAAGCAAAAACAAACAGTTGAATAGGTTTAGTGTCCTGATCTTGACTTAATTCGACGAGCTAAAAATTTTTAAATTAAAAAATTTTTAGTACTATGCGTTTATCAGCCTGCAATTTTTCTGTTTATATTTTTGCGGACAAATTTTTCTGCGTATATTTTTTTGCGGACAAATGCTTCACACAAATTTGTATCAAAGCAAAAATGTACCGTTGCATTAATTCCTTATACGTCCTCCGCATTTGGAAAAAAGGAATTTACGTGCTTGGTACTTCATTTTCATGACATTTATTAATCCTTGAACATTTTTTAATCTTTACGAAAGGGAAGGAAAAAAACATTTACGGACAAGATTTGTGGACAAACATTTGCGGACCGAGGAATGATTTGCGGACGAGCAAAAGACAAGATTTACTACCTTAATTGACCATTTTGTAATTTTATAACGAAAAGGGAAAATACGAGCGGAACGCACAGAACCAATTTTAAAAAACCCCAAAAAATATTAAAAAACCTGAGAAATTTCCAACTTTCCTCCAGTAACTGGATCAGTACCATTTTCTTCAATATATTTCACAATTAAACGCTTTTCAAAAATTTTTCCAGAAGCGGGTGACACAACAGGGACTTCAGGTTGTTGCCCACAAATTGAACATAATAAAGTTGCCATTTTTTGAAAATTAAAAAAAAATTTAGAAAATTATTTTTTAAAGAACGAGAGAAATAAAATTTGTCTATAAACAAATTTAAAAAAAATTTTAAAACAAACAAAAAAAAGTATGTATATGGCCATTTAATCTTCATATTTAATTTTTTAAAAATTTAAATATTTTTAATAAGGTTGGTCCTGGAGTGTCCTTTTTTCGGGGGATGTCTTTAATACACTTCCCAATCAAACGTGAGATATAAACCTAAAAATAGAACGAACTTTTTTAATTGTGGATAAAAAAATTCTTGCGGACGTTTTTTGCGGACAATTTTTTGCGGACAATTATTTCTACGGACATTTTTTACGGAGAAATTTGTCGGGCTGGGAAAAATTAACGAAGACCAACCCCTAAATTTTTAAAACAAAAAATGTTATTCACACATAAAACAAGGAAAAGGAAGTGTGTCCAAAAAAAATAAAACAAAAAAAATTTAAATATCACAAGAAAATGCGCTTGCCTTTTTTTAATTTTTGAGAGAAAGTTTGTCAAAAAATTGATTCAAAACTTTTACATAATGGGACAGATGGGCTACGCCTTAAAGTTATTCTAGGCATAGTTTTGAGCAATTGAAGAAGTTCAGAAAATAATTTTCGATCCAAAGGGTTGAAAGACCAACAATACATGAGAAATACCTAGGGGAAAATTTAGAAAATTCTACAAAAGATTTTAAGTAAATCTGGACCAAAAAGGATTTTTAGGGGTTTAATACAAGGATGTCACGAGTTACCCGAAATTCGGACTTTTTTTGGCCCGAAATCCGAATCCTAATAAGAGAAATATTCCAAAACCCGACTCAACTGCTTCCCACTTAATCACCTATATGACCAACAAATACATGAGAATCACCTATATGACCAACAATATATGACCCGAACAGAGACTCGAAACCCGGACTTTTTCTCAAACCGTGACAACCCTGATTTAGTATTACGTCGCCATTTCTAGTTTGGTATTTTAGCGTCTTTCGGAGCTTGACATTTCAACGCCCTCCCTAAGACGGAACCCTGACCACAATTTTAAAAAATTAATTAAAACCTTAGCTTCATGACACATTTTGAGGTCAGTTAAAGGTGCTTTAATTCCAGATCCAATCTGCCATATGACAAAATCAAAAGGCATAGAATCAAAAGGAAATGTATTTGTTAACAACTCGTACCAGATCGTGCTGAAAAATAAATTTAATCAAAGATATAAAAAACCCAAGAAGGTATCAATACAGCAAACCTCGCTTAATAGGATAACCCTGAAATCCAAGGGCGTAGCCAGGGGGTCGATTTCGGGGGGGGGGCTAACACTGGGTGGGCGCCAAATTTTTGGCGTTTACCTTGGCGTTCCGGACGGAAATTTTTTTGTCATAAATTTTCATCTTTTCTGCGCCGCAGGCGAAAATTTTTTGAATTTTAGAAGGCCGTAGACCAAAAAAATTCACTTTTTTAGCGCCGCAGGCGAAAATTTTGAGGATTTTGGAGCTCAAAAGGCCAGATTTCTTCCTTTTTCAGCGCCGCAGGCGAAAATTTTTTAAAATTCGAAGGCCGTAGGCCAAAAAAATTCACTTTTTTCCCCAACGCCTTCCCCAAATTTTTCCCTTTTCCCCATTTCGGGGGGGGGGCTTCAGCCCCCCCAGCCCCCCCTGGCTACGCCCCTGCTGAAATCAGATTATCCTAAATATGTCCCTATTTTAGAATTTTGGATTAGAATGGGTAGGTAGGGGAGCTGGTCAACTACGACACCTATCTAACAAGAGAACTTAATTTGCGACAGAAAAAAATTTTTTAAATAAAAATTAGGTCAAAAACCTATTGCCAATTTTTTTCGGGGTTTTTATGCCCAAACTGAAAGATAAAAGCATGTTGAGTTCTTTCCATTCTAGTGTATCTTAAAGCGAGATTCTTTGTATCCCAAACCCAATTCAAAAAAATATTACAAAATAAACAAACCCAAACGAAAAAACATCAGAAGCTTCTGTAAACGTAACAGGATCAAAACGTTCATTTAACACTCTCAAAAGCTCTGGAGCTATATAACGAAGCCAATTAAACGGAACAACAAACGAATAATTTCTAAAAAAAATTTTTTTGTCAAAAATTCTGAAAGATTAAAAAGAAAACCTGTTAGGATATGATAGCCTTTTTAAATTGAAAATTCCAAAATCTGTTATCTTTATTGACCGTCTTTCGCTTACAAAAATATTTTTTGAACGCAAATCTTTGTGCAAAATATGTCTGGTATGAAGGTATGACATTCCCTAAAATAAAGAAGTAAATCAAAGTCAAGGTCGAGGATTTTAAAAATATGATCTCTGCCAGTGCTGACATGAGGTATGGCTCAGGAACTAGTTCTAGACCGGAATTAAAGTTTTGAAGATACGGAGCGGGAGCCCCAATAATTTGAAGTGCCCGGAGATGGAGCCAATATTTGAAAAGGGTTGAAAAAATAAAAAAGATAAGATTTAAGGGGGTTAAAAGACACGTTTTAACAAGAGAACCTTCCGAACTTTAAGCCATAAAGCCAACTTTAAGTCACTTTTTCAGGTACTAAAGGAGCAGGGGTGAGCCGAAACTTGAGTTTAAAAAGCAAAAGACGATAGACCAAACTGACCATTGTCAGTTTGGTAAGAAAAGTCCAGGTTTGACCCTTAGATCGGAAAGTTCCCTTATAAAATCCCGGAAAGTTCCCTTATAAAATCCCAGCCTATTTTTAAAAAAAATTTTTTTCTCAAACCTGACAAATTTGTTTAGCATATTCAATAATATCATTAAAATCTATTGGGCGTCTATCACTGTCAGGATCATGCAAAATATTGAATAAAGTATCCCCTCTAATATATTCCATTACAATACCCAATTTTGACCGGTCAATTGTGTAAAAGCCTCGAAAGAAAATTAAATTTTCGTGTCGAACATTTTGAAAACAGGCAGTGTCTTGTTTAAAGACTTCTAAACGTTTGTGCACGTCAACATGATACATGTCAAAAAATTTGATAACTGCGGGTTCGTAGTAGTAGGCAGCGAAGACCTGAAAAATGAAATAGAAAATATGAAGTAGAATGAGGTGTTTTCAGCTTTTCTCTTCGAGAAGTCCCGTAATACTAAAAAGCCTAAATACACAACCCGACAAATGATCTCGAAATACCAATCAGTAGAAAGGGCACCGAAATATCAACCTCCCCAGCAAAAAACCATACGCCGAGCCCAAATCTGATGCCATATTTATCATATGCCATCATCAGGTATTTGGTGGATTTAAGCTTTAACTTATTTGTTAGAGAAGAGTGCAATAATTTATAACTGGCCCCTCCCTACAAAACCCGGAATAACGTAAAAACGTCATTTTTGAGCTTAACATGTCAGGCATTTGGACAGACTTCTCATCGAATTTGGACAGCCCCAATTTTAAAATTTTTAGAAAAATGCCACAAACCTCCCCAAATCTTCCGCGCCCAATTGGAGATAGAACCTCAAGTTCGCCGTTAGGTATTGAGTCATCCTTCCATGCCCTTAAAGTAAACATATTCCACGATCTTCTGTCAAATTTTTCTGTCCGCTGAACTTGAATTTCTTCAGAAACAACAATTGTAGTGGGCGATTCTTCAGTAGCGTAGATATCGCTCATTGAATGAGAATTACCAATTTCTGGGGCCCAATTGTCCTAAAATTTATTTAGTAAGGCAAGGAATTTTGAAAAAAAAAGGGAACAAGAAGTATGAAATGGAACTGGAAGAAAACACGGGGGATCTAAGAATTAAAAATTGGTCAGGACGCGAAACAGAAGGAACAGGGAAGTCAAAATAACCAAGGAGACAAAACGGACGGATGACGGAATTAAAGATCGGCCGGGACATGGAACAAAACACCACATCCAAGTTTCATCCTAGCACCTTTAAAAACCAGAAAAGGGCCCATTCATTATTTTAGGAAGGTCAGGACACAAAACAGAATCACAGATCCAGGTTCTACCTCATTCCTTAAAACAAGGGAAAAGGACCGTGCTCTGATTTAATATGCAGGGGCCCAAAAGAGAAATCCAAATTCAGGTTTCATCCTGACATCCTCAAAACCGGGAAAAAAGAACAAAGCCCCGATTATAAGCGGCAAATAATAAACAGAAAACCTGAGTTTTAGAAATAACCATTTGAGTGACCAGTTCCTTCAAATGTTTTTGTGTTAGACCACAATTATCACGAACCCGCGAATTCTTTTTGCATTCAATATGTACCGACAATCTAGAATCAAGTTAAAAAATGAAAAATAAATCCAACAAACTTGCAACTTTGACATTTTTCATATTGCAACAAAAATCCTAGCGAATTTAAACAAACTGCACACTTTCGTTTATTTGGTTGTTTACAACGTTTAGTGACCCAAACATGAGGAATTTGATGTGCTCTTACTCTCCCTTGCATTCATACGTCTTAAAATCAGACAAAAATTAGATCGGAATAAAATCACAGAAAAATCAAGGCTAAAAATCTAAAAAAATTTCTAAAAACCCAAGCCAAAAGAAAATGACATTTTATCCCAAAAGATTTACTACTCTAAACATTTTGCCAAATACACATTTTGCCAACTAGGGTAAAAACTTACGGTTTGTCAACAAGACTTAGTGCCAAAACGTAAATTTTTAGCCTTATTGGCGAAATATGTTTTGGCAGAAATGTAGAAGAAAAAATATAAACTTATTTATTCTCTAAATTGTACAATGTCTCGTTTTTTCTCTTCTCTCTCTAACGTTTTGCTTTACACAATTAATCAAATATCAGTTTGTCCAGTTGAACAAAAACTTCAAATTCGTCACTGAACTAGAGAACTTTTTTTTTTCTAAATTTTGCAATCTTTCGTCTTTTTTATTCTCTGTCCAACGCTCTTGTCTTTCCTCTTTCTTCCTTTTTTGCCTTTCCTCTCCGAAAATTTTTCCAGCAACCGACAACCCTCTCCGGGATTGCCAAAAAAATTTTCTTCTTTTTCTCAGAAAAGTTAATTTCATTTTTCACAGTTTCTAATTTATTAGCAATATGGGTATTGTAGAGAAGATTCAAGAAATTGAACGTGAAATAGGGCGGACACAGAAGAATAAAGCTACAGGTTTATTTTCGTAATTTTTGATTCTATTTTCAATTTTTTAGAGTATCACTTGGGCGTTCTCAAAGCAAAATTGGCCAAATACAGGCAGGAATTGTTAGAGCCTTCTGCAAAAGGTGGAGGTTCCAAAGGAGAAGGATTCGATGTTATGAAGAGTGGAGATGCTAGAGGTTATTTTGAGGGTTTTTTAGGGTTGAGGACCTAAGGAGGATGTTCTGAGGCTTCGTCGACATTTTGTCTTTCTTCCAAAAGTCCTCCAATTTTTGTTATTGACGGGTGGATATTCTGAGGCTTGGTCGACATTTTGTCGTTTCCTCCAAAATTCCTCTAATTTTTGTTATTGGCATTGCATCAATCAAAAGGGAGGGAAAAGTGTGAATTTTAGGAGGAAGAAGAGATATTAGGGATAAGCCGCACGATTACCTGGCACGATTACCTAGTGTCCTTTCCCCCATTGTCCACTTCCATAGTGAAATAGGGTCATTGGTATTGAATTTTGGGAGAACTGAAAAGATGTTTGGGGAAAAGCCCTGAGAATTTTGGGAGAACGGATGTTGGGGAAAGCCCTGAATGATCTATAGACCTTTCTAAAATTTTTTTTCTTTTTAGTAGCACTTATTGGCTTCCCTTCCGTTGGAAAGTCTACATTTCTGTCTACCGTTACCACTACAGGTTTAAAACCCCAAATTTTTTTAAAATTTATTTTAATTTTAAGAAAGCGTGGCGGCTTCATAGTTAGTGCTTTTCGTCAATTTTAACATCTTAATTTTTTAATTAAAGCGAATTTACAACATTGACTTGCATCCCTGGCGTTATCGAGGTTTGTTGCTTCTGTTACTTGTGAGTTATACAAAATCAGTTTTTTGGACATTATGCGGTCTCATAATGGTCAGATATAAAAAATTATTAAATCCTAAATTCCCTCCAAATGTCCGCAAAAAATTGTCCGCAAAAAGTGTCTGCAAAAGATTGTCTGCAAAAAATTTGTCCGCAAAAAATTGTCCGCAAAAAGGCGTCCGCAGAAACTATCTCGGGTATATTGAATAGAGAAAAGGGAAGTGTGGATTAAAGCGAATTTACAACATTAACTCTGACCATTATGAGACCATTATGATTATGAGTCCGCATAAATATATCCGCAAATACTGGTTGGGGATAACCCACAGACACCTCTTTCTTCTAAATTTTTAATTTTAAGTATAACGGCGCAAACATTCAATTACTCGATCTTCCAGGAATTATTGAAGGCGCTTCTCAAGGAAAAGGCCGTGGAAGGCAAGTTATTGCTGTTGCTAAAACAGCCGATTTAATCTTGATGATGCTTGATGCTACGAAGGGTGACATTCAGGTTTAAATTTAATTGAAATAAAGGCACTACTGAAGAGGGGACTGCCATTTATTGGGGAAGTTTTTAACTTTAAACTATGCAAAATTGGAAAAATGCCGCAGAAATTATTCGCTAAATTAAAAATGTCCGCAAAACTTTTTGCGGACAATTTTAATTTTGCGGACACTTTGATAACTGAAGATATCCGCAAAAAGTGTCCGCAAAGTTAGAAATGTTCGCAGAATATTTCTTATGGACAATTTTAATTTTACGCACACATTAAAACTTGAAAATGTCCGCAAAAAGTGTCCGCAAAACTCAAAAATGTCCGCAAAACTAAAAAATACCCGCATAAATTTCGATCCTTTCTTCAGTAGTGCCAAAATCAAAATTGATAATTTTTTAATCAAAAATTATTTTTTAGAGAGGACTTCTCGAAAAAGAATTGGAAGCTGTTGGTATTCGTCTCAACAAAAAACGTCCAAATATTTATTTCAAAAGAAAAGCTGGAGGAGGTGTTAAATTTACCCATACAGTTCCATTGACTTTTTGTGATGAAAAAATGATTCAATCAATTTTGCATGAATACAAAATATTTAATGCGGATATAATTTTTAGAGAGAATAGCACGTTTGTTTTTTTGGAATTTGTGTGGTTTACACCCCATAAGCCCCGCCTCCGTTCTCTCACTTAGAAAATGAAAAAATGGATCAGGGTAGGTTCTGCCCCCTTCTCATATAAAAATTGGGACGTGCGGTCACTTTTTAATGAAAAGGAAGAGAAGGAACAGAGATGGGGTGTAAACTACACAATTACCGTTTTTTTGAAATTTTTAAAAATTTTTAAAAATATTTTAAATTTATTTTTAGGGTTGACGAATTAATTGACATTATACAAGGCAACCGCGTTTATATTCCATGTAAGGTTTTTTTTGATTATTTTGTTAAGTAGTCGAACTTTGTTTTTGGCTTTAAGTTGTTTTTCGTTAAATCCTCTAATTATAAGCAAAAATATTTTTAATCAAAATTCTTGCGGACTTTTTTTTCGGACTTTTTTTAAGGATTTTGTTTTTAGATTTTCACTAGGCAATTTTTGCGGACTTTTTTTGCACTTTTTTCGGATTATTTTTGCGGACTTTTTTTTGCGGACTTTTTTGCAGATTTTTCGGATTATTTTTGCGGACGTTTTTTTGCGGATTTTTATAATTTAATCAAAAATTTTAATTTTTTAGGTTTATATGTTTACAACAAAATTGACCAAATTTGTATAGAGGAAATGGATGCTTTGGCTAGAAGTTCCCCACATAATGTTGTTGTTAGTTGCGAATTAAATTTAAATTTGGACTATATGTTGAAGAGAATATGGGAATATTTGGCATTAATTAGAATTTATACTAAAAAGCCTGGAAGTCCGCCAGATCTTGGTAATTTTTTAAAAAAAATTTTTGAAGTACTATTTTAGAAGGGGGGTTCTTTTAGAGAATTTTTCTTGTTTTTTGCGGATTTTTTCTGCGGTCGTTTCTTGCAGACTTTTTTGGGAATTTTTCTTGCAGAATTTTTTGCGGACTATTTTTTCGGAGTTTTCTTTTACGATTTTCCTCCTTTTAACTTTTCTATTATTTTTTCCCTCTTTTAGCGGATTTTCCCCTTTATTTACAGACATTTTTACGGACATTTTCTTCTTTTGCGGACTTTTTCCTTTTTTGAGTCATTCCCCCTTTTCTGCGGACTTTTTCGCGAATTTTCTTGCGGACTTTGTTTGCGACTTTGTCTGATGTGAGTATTTATGCTGATTCATTTGTTGATTATTTGTTTGCTTAAACTCCTCTTGGTTCTTAATTGTTCCCCTTTATTCTGGCCCTACTACTTTCCCAAATTATTTTAACAAAAAAAAAATTTTATTTTTAAAGGCCCGGAAGATGGAATTATTTTGCGTGGTTCTTCAACTGTAGTATGCTTTTTTTATTTTTTAAATTTTTTCTTTATAAAAATTTTTTTAAAGGAACATGCTTGCCATGCTTTACACAGAACTTTAGCTCAAGCATTTCGTTATGCAATTGTTTGGGGAACTTCTACAAAATTTTCTCCGCAAAGAGTTGGGATACAACATAAATTGCACCATGAAGATGTTATACAAATTGTTAAAAAGAATTAAAGTTTATTTTTTATATAAATATTTTAGAATTGTTGGCGACTGAAATGTCTGCAAAAAATTTGCGGATTTTTTGTTGACTCTTTTTTACGGACTTTTTTTTTTTGCATATATATACTATAATTCGGCTCCAAAACTGGTCGTCAACAACACTAATTTATCGTAACTGTTCTAAATAATAGAAGCCCCGATCGTCTATTTTTAGGCTTTTAATAGGAGCATGGGCTTCTGTTTGAGAAGGTTTCTATTGCAAGACTTTTTTTTAAAGTCCGCAAAAAATTTGCGGACTTTTTTTGGTTAATTCAAAATTTACCCTTTTGAGCACTTTTGTTGATTTTTAAATTATATAGTACGATAAATTTATTTATTAAATAATTTTTTTTGGCTTTTTAATGGCTTTAAATGGCCTTACATATTTTATAAAATTAAAAAAAATTTTTAATTTAGAAAATTTTTAGGATTTATGCTCACTTTAAATTTTTCAAAAAATTTTGTTGGAGATCCAAGAGAGAAAAAATTGCTTCTTGAATGTATTTGTAATTTTAGACGCCAAAAACAAATTTTTAAAAGAACATTTTTTATCAATCAATGGAGGTCATTTAAGCGTTGGCAAGAAGTTGAGCATCACAACAAGGAATATTTTGAATGGAAGTATAGAATGGAAAATTTTATAAAATTGGATGGGAAGGTTAGCTTTTTTTGTTGCTTTTAGGGAGGGTTTTAAGGGGCTTATTTTTATTGTTTTTTGCGGATTTTTGACAATTTACTGGGTTTGCGGACTTTTCTTTTTGTGAGCTTTTTTACGGATTTATGTGGATTTTTTGCGGACATTTTTTTGCGGACGTTTTTACAGATATTTTTCTGTGGACTTGTACGGATTTTCTGAACTTTCTGATTTTTGCGGATTTATTTTTGCGGACTTTTTACGACATCTTTTGCGGATTTTTTCGACATATATTTTTGCGGACTTGTGGGGAATTTTTGCAGATTTTTTGCGGACATTCTTCTGTGGACTTTTTACGTCATTTTTTGCGGATTTATATTTGCGGATTTATTTTTGGATTTCTTTTAACGGACTTATTTTTGCGGATTTATTTTTGCGGACTTTTTTCTCTAAATTTTTTATTTTCCAATTTTAGTATTACTTAACACCAGAACGATCTCAAGATGGTAATTTATTATTTTATTTTCCTCTAATTTTTTCTTTTGAAAGTTATGCCCAAAAAAGCAATTCAAGATCAGGATCAGTGGATGTTAGGCACTTTTCCTACTCAATATCATATTGCCATGAAACAATTGGTAAAGAGGGGTTTTCTTTATTTTTTGAGAATTTTAACTTTTTTTTTTCGACCAATTATAAGTTTATGAAATTTTGCGGACTTTTTTGCGGATTTCCAGATTTTTGCGGACTTTCTGATTTTTTGCGGACTTATTTGCGGACTTTTTTGCGGATCTTCTTTTGCGGATTTTTTATGCGGACATTTTTGCGGATTTTCTGATTTTTTGCGGATCTTTGCGGACTTTTTTGCGGATTTTCTTATTCTTTGCGGACTTTTCCCTACCTTCTTAACAATTTCCCTTACATTTTTAGCGATATGTCGACCATAGTTTTGACAACCTCCGTCGTTGTAAGGACTACAGACGCTTTCAATATCTTCAATTTGATCAAAGGTTAACTTTTCTAGAATTGAGTTCAATTCGAAATTTTTTCAGATTTATGCCTGAACGTTTGTTGTTTTTGGGCCCTGATTTGGCTGCTGCTCATTTTATTGTTCACAGGTTTTTTTAGCTTTTTATCTTTTGCGGACCGACATTTGCGGACAAAAAGTCTATTTAAGTTGGAGCAAATGCCTTTTTATTCGTTTGGTATTTCGGCGGCTTTTTGGGGTTTTGGCAGTTTTGTGGCTTTTTTCTGGGGGGGGGGTGGCATTGGTATTTCGGCGTTATCCAGGTTTTGGCATTACGACACCCTGCGGGAATATTGACTTTAAAATCTTAAAATGTAAGATGCTTAATGGCTGTCCGCAAATGTCTGTCCGCAAATATATTATGGATGTCCGCAAATTTCGCTTTTAATTAAATCGGTAAATTTTATTATTTTTTAAAGAAATGGCTCCGTTAAATTCATGGAAGATCCAAATTGGTATAAACGTGAGGGAAGGCTGAGGAGGTATTTTTTACCAGGAAAAAAGGTTGACGGAATGTATGTTGAGGCGATTGATGCTTCTGGAACAGAATTAATGTTTGAAGGTTTTTTAATTAATTTTCTTGAAAAGGTCTGCAAAAAATTTTGCAGAAAATCCGCAAAATTTTTGCGGATTAATATTTTTTTAAATTTTTTGAAAAAATTTTTTTCTCAAGGTTTTGATAATTTATACGACTTGGAATTCCTTCGCCTTCTAAGTTTAAAAGATTGCCGTTATGTTGATGACTGGGTTTTGAGTCGAATTGGAGGAATGTTTTCAAGTTCACTGGAAATGTTGGATTTGAGTAATTGTAAACGAATTTCGGCTAAAGGTTTCTTTTTATTGTCAAAAGCTTGTAGTGCCAAAACATCGAAATGCCAAGCCCCTCAAAAAATTGAAAAATTCCAACACGTCCTCCCAATAACGGGGGGGGGGGGGGGGGGGGAAGGTGTTGTTCCAACAGAATCTTTGCTGGTTAAACTGTTTTTGTACTGATGTTTAGTAACTTCACTTTGTTGAGATAACGCGTTGGCATTTCGACAACCTTGAGGGTTTGGCATTTCAATGTTTTTTGACATTGTAGATTCATTTTAGTGTTTTCTAAATTTATTTTAAATTTAAAGGACTCGTTGCATTACGTTCATTAACTAAACTGCGCTTTTTGAGGCTTGATGGGCTTGAAAATATTGAAGGAATTGAGAAGAGTGCTTTAATGTTGGAAGATGCAATTCCTGATTTGGTTATAACTGGACTTGGTATATTTATTTTATAGTAGGGTTGTTCCCCGACGGGGGGGGGGGTCATGGGGAGAGTTTTTCGGGGAGGCAGCGCCACGGGACGGAAAATGATTTTTCTTGGAACGGGGTTTGCGGGGAATTCGTGTTCGGGGAACGGGGACGGGCTCTTACTACGAGCTTCTCCTTTGAGAATTCCCCAAGGATTTACTAAATGTTTAATTTTTCTACGAGAATCAAGGAATTTACAACTTTTTTCTAGGAAAATCCTGAAAATTTTTTCGTATCAAAAATTTACGAAAATATTCCTAAAAAATCTAATCGTTATAACATTTTTAGATTATGACAAGGCATTATCTCAACTTGAAGAAGAAGAAAAACTTCTTCGACATGATCGAACAGTTTTGGATGCTAAAGGTTTTTTAAAAATTATTCTCAAAATTAAATCTCAATTTTAAGGCAATGCATTCGTTGAAGATGACAATGGACGATTTTTCTATGTTAAAGGATCGGTTAATGAAAGGGTTGCGGTCTGTGATCAGGACAAACCTTTGGTGACCTCTGTAATAAGAAGAGAACTTCCAGCTATGGACACTGAAGAATTTGAGGATCTGGACGATTTGGCTAAAGGTTTTTTTCTTGAAAAATTTTTTGAAAAATTTTCTGAAAATTTTTTGAAATTCTTTCGAAAAAATCTGAATTTTTTTTTGGATTTTTAAAAAATTTCTTGGAATTTTTTTTCAAAATTTTTTCGAAAATTTTTTTCTAGTTCCTTTTGAATTTTTTTTTGCGAATTTTTTTTTGATTTTTTTTTGAAATTCTTTCGTAAAAATTTTGAAAATTAGTTTTGAAATTTTTGTTCAAAATTTTCAAGAATTGAAAATTTTTTGAAAATTCATTTTTTTAAAATTTCCTCATTTTAAGGAAAATTACGTCATTTTCTTGTTGGGTCACCCAGTGGTTATTCATGGACAGAACAAGTTATTTTCCTCAAAAAATTTTCCAATCCCCCCAATTTAAGGTAGAAACAATATTAACACACGAAGAAGGCTGGAGACATTGGGAAGGAATACCTACAGAAATAAAAATGTTGCCAAAATATAAAAGAGTTGCCCTTTTAGAGGCTAGACGACAAAATAAATTGTTAAATAATGGAGAATTAATGTTGGAATTAACAAAAGATTCGGAGCAACAAGAACAAATTGAAGGTGGGGAAATGGACAAACAACAACAACAAATTGTTTGTGGGTGAAAAAAATTTTTTTCCTAGGTATTTTTTTCTTTTTGTGTTTAGATTAAAGGTATTACTAAAGACAGGGTGCTCTTTTTGTGGATTTTTCGAAAGTCCGCTAATTTGTGAAAAGTCCGCAAAAAATTCCGTAAACTAAAAATTCCCGCAAGATGAAAATAAGTCCGAAAAACTGAGGGATGTCCGCAAATTTGAGAAAAGTCCGCAAACTGAAAATGTCCGCAAATTGGAAAAATGCCCGCGAATTTAAAAAATGTCCGCAAAACTGAAAAATGTCCGCAAAAATGAGAAAAGTCCGCAAATTAAAAAATTTCTAATTTGATTTAAATCCTCAAAAAATTCCGCAAACTGGGAAAAATCCGCAAAGTTCTGTCGGCTATAAGTCCGCAAGTAAAGCACCTCCCGTCTTTAGTTAGTACCGGATTAATAAATAATAAGATTTTATTCCTTTGTTTTTATTTTACCTCCATTTTCCAATAAAAACAATTTAAAAATTTAATAAAAAAGGCTCATTTAGGTCAGAGATCATTTTTAAATTATTCTTCACACGTTCCACAAGTTCTCTTGCAAAATAGCATTCCCGTAAGTCCAGGGCAGTGTTCCAAGCTTAAGTTCTCGCATACTGGGCTTTCATCTTTGCAGTCCGTCTCTTCCGTTATTCTCCTTATAGGCTTAATTTCCTCTTCCGCTTTAGCCTTTGGGCATTGGCCACACGAAAAAGGGCAAATTTCTGTTCGAAGTTTTTCCCATTTTGCACAATATTTAAATATTGGCAGGGACCTATTTTTAATTAATTAAAAAAAGTTTTTTTTGCCAAACCAAAAAATGCAACGCCAATTTTTATCTTCACATTCATTATTGTCCGCTTCATCCCCTCCAATAATTAATGAAGACATTTCCTTTATAAAATGTACTGTATTTTCTGAATTAAAGCCCCCGTTTGTAGTAGAGCCCTCTCATTGGATTATGATGAAAAATACACCCCCCCCCTCTCCAGTTTGAATTAAAGCCCCTATTTAATAAAGCCCTCCCCCATTTTGAAGGGTGGATGAATACACCCCCCTTTAATAAAGTCCTCTTTGGAGGTCCCCTTTTTAATAAGATCGCCTCTGAATGGAACTCCCTCTCTCTCTTTAAGCCCCCATGAGGAGGATGACGGGGCCCTCCTTAGGATGATGGGATGAGCCCCTTTTAGGAGGTTGGATGACTGTAGTAGAGCCCCCACTTTAATATACCCTCCCCTTTGTGGGAAGTTAAAAATAGAGTCCCATGGGGCTCTATTACAGAAAATACAGTATTCTTTTTTAAAATATTTTTATTTAAAGCATTAAATGCAACAAAAAATTTATGAGCTTGGCAGCAAAACAAAATTTAACATAAAGCAAAATAAATGACCCGCTTTTTCCTTTTCTTCTTTTAAAAATTCATCTTCCTCCTCTTCGCCACTTTGGCACCCAAAATCCTCGTACATTTGTTGAAGGCTTCTGTTTATTTTAATAAAATTACAGTCGAACCACCTCTCTTATTTAGGGGGTATTAAATAGTGCGTATAGTTTAGGGGGTATATCCCACCCAGTGGCCAACCAAATTTTTAAAAAGGCGCATCTGAAATTGGGTATATCTATTATTGAGAGTATCCAATAGTGGGATTTTGATTATTAAGAAAAGCAAAAAAGATATACAAGCTACTTAAGCAAGGCTGATGCGATTTAATTTTTTAACGAATTTTTTCGTCCAAACCTGCGCTAAAGGCCTATTACTTGATACTGTATTAAGACTATTCCGACGAGTATTGAGCATATCACACTGATATAATTTGTTGATTTTTCGAAGATCTATTTCACTACAAAATTTTTTTCGGAAATTTCAAAAATTTTTTAAAATTTTTCAAAATTTTTTTCGGACCTAAAAGCAATTCTCTGCCCCATTTTATGAGAACCTGCCCTTCTTGGAACTATTGTACGCTTTCCATTAGCTGAAAAGGCATATGCACCATAATGCATTATACCTTAAATTTATAGGAGGATTTTTTAGATTTTAAAGCTTACTCCCATAATCATAAGGCTCTCCAAGCTGGAAATTTAAATATAAATTAAAGTTTTCCGGAAAAATTAAAATGTTTCCGGAAATTGTTAAACATTATTTATTTCCTGAGTTATTAACTATTCCGGAAACTTTAACTTTACGGAAACTTATTTCCGGAAACCTCGAATATTTCCGGAAACTTATCATTATCTTTTAGAAACTTTAATCTTTCCGGAAACATATAGGAAACAATCATAAAATGTATGGTTCTTTCCGGAAATCTTTTATTTTACCATTCTCTTTCCGGTTTCTTATTTTGTATATTTATCTTTTAATACTTCATAGGCTTTTAATCTTTCTGGAAGATTATTACGGAACCTCGTGACTTTATTATTACCTTTCCGGAAATTTCTAACTCCATTTTCAATAAAGCTTGCCTGATCAATTGAATTAAAGCCATACTTTTCAAATTGGTCATCAGCCCCTCGGAGTACATTAGACCAAAGGATCTAGGCTAGCAAAGTTTTGACTTTTAGAAATTTCTCAAAATTGTTTTAACCTGAATGTATTGGTCCCTGTCATGCCTAGACTGTTCATGGAAAAATCCAACGGCGTGCATTAATTCGTGCACAACCGTTCCGACCTTTTAAGGAATTGTTTAAAATAATTCCGAATTTAATCTAATGCCTGAATGCAACCGCTATCCAAACTTAGGGGTTGTTTACCGCCTGTTCTGCCAACCAAGGAATAACAACCGTCTTTATTTAAAATTTTTTGTCTTTATTAAACGTAAGTCGAACCTCATTTTTGGGCACCCCTTGGGATAGAAAAAATCGTACCTTAAATGTGGAGTATCGCTTAGCTCCGTCTAACAGTAAAATACGTAGCTTAAAAAATATTTTCGGAAGGTTTGGAATATTTTGTTTCCTTTTCGGAATATTCAATATTCATAATATTTTCCGGAGATATGTGTTCTTTTTTTCTGGAGATTATATTAAATATTTTCCTGAAGGATTCGAATATAGGTATATTTGTTTTATTTTCCGGAATATTTTCTAATATTTTCCGGAAGGTTTTTAATCACCATTTCTAAAAAATGAGGTTCGCCTTTAATTTCTTTTTACCATCTGGGTGAATATATACATAATCTCGATGCCTTCTAAGATCTCTTGGCACAAATCTGGGGGCACAAATTTAGGAAAAAAAATTTTTTAGGTATTATTTTTTAAATTTTACCGAACACAAGTTTTCGAATGATACTAAAAATTATTTTTTAAGAAAAATTTTTCTTATTAAAGTATTTTTTTACTTCATCCATAGCTTTAGCAATAACTGAACGAGAATAGGCGCCGTATTGGGAACTTTAAATTAATTTAAATTTTTTCAAATTTAAAAACCTCAAAGCGTATGGAATTTCATTTCGAGGCCATCTCCTGTAGGGCTGTCTAATTGAATTCCTGGCAAGTCCGTTGGCATCAAATTGTGGGCGGAGAGAAGGCGGGAGTTCTGCTATATCGCCTCTATTACGAGTGCCGAGTGTTGGATCTTTTTTAAGGGTTTTTCAGTAATTATTTTATTTGTTTTCCGGAAGGTTTTGAATAATACATTTTATTTTCCGGAATATTTAATATGATAAATATTCTCCGGAAATATATTTTTTAGAATATGTTTATACACATTTTCTGGAAGGTTTTCAATATTTTTTTCCGGATTATGTTCCATCATTTCCGGAAATATATTTTCAGAACCTATTCATATTTTCCGGAAAGGCGCTTGAATAATATATTTTATTTGCCTGAATATTTATCATCTATTCTTCTGGAGATTCTTCAGATCTACCTATTTATAATATTAGTATTTTCCGTAAAGTTGTGTTGCGAATACATTTTTTCCGGAAATATGTAGCCCGAAAAATTTTATTTTCCGGAAAATTAATCACTACCTACCCGTCTCCACTCTTATTCCCAGTTCTCGCAAGTCCACTTCCCTTTCCGGCATGTTCTCCAAATCCTGGGCTGAAAGGAAAGTTTCTGCTGCCTTAACCGTTTTATCAACAATATCATGCCGGGAATACAAAGAAAATTGTTGTTGTTGAGCCAATACCCGTTGAATAATAAATAGGAATAAAAGGCGATTAGGGGAGAGTAAGGGGGAGTTTATGAGGTAATTGAGGAAGGGAAACATTGAAAAAAAATTTTTTCCTATTTTCCCTATTTTTTTTAAATTTAAGTAAAATTATCGAGTAAAAGTCAAAAATTGGATAAATAAAAAAAAATTATTTTTTCCCCTCTTCAATTGTTTTGATTGTCCTATAAACGATTGTTCAAATATCGGTGACGGTCACTGCCAATTGCTCAATGACCCTTCCACCCGGCCTAGAGAGTAAAGAGGCCGTGAAAATATTTGGATGCGCAGGTGGCTAGCACGGATTGGGGTGGGTGGTTGATTTTATTTTCTGGGATGGGTGGAAGGAAATAAATTGGAAGGAGGGGGGGGGGGAGGGAGGAGGACAAAGGATGATATAATATACTAGAGGTGATTCTTATTAGGTAGTTGAACTTCTCATTATAAGATAATCTCATCAACTGATACCCTCTATTGAACGCACCCCTCATTATAAGGTACACGAGCTGCTCTACGATAATAAATTGGAAGGAGGGGGGGGGGGAGGGAGGAGGACAAAGGATGATATAATATACTAGAGGTGATTCTTATTAGGTAGTTGAACTTCTCATTATAAGATAATCTCATCAACTGATACCCTCTATTGAACGCACCCCTCATTATAAGGTACACGAGCTGCTCTACGATACCCTCTGCTCAGACAATACCCCCTATACAAAGTGCCTCTCATTATAAAATACCTCTTATCAACCAATACCCTCTATTTTATATACACCTCATTATAAGATAGGTATGATTTTTTCACCCGTAGGTATCTTTTAGGAAGGTTCGACTATTTTTAGGAAGGTTTATTAAACTTATATTGTTCTTATTTTAAATAAAAATGGTGTTAAAAAGACGGAAATGATCAAAAAAAGTGTTGGAACAAAAATAGAAACAAAAATAAATTTAGGTTTATTTTTAATTGGCCAAGTTGTCTGAAAGCATAAAAGAGAATGGGTTGTTCTACTAAGCAATTTTCCTTTCTCAATTCCTCCCGGCATCATTTCCGTCTCCATTTATTGTTGCATTATTTGTCGGACCCTCCTTTTTTTGAGTTCATTTTTCAAGTGTTTTTCGGGTTTGAGTTTTAATAATAATAATTTCTATAGACAAAGGAAGCGCTGCAAAACCTCTGAGATTACCCGAATTAAAAAAGTGAAAGTAAATTAATTTTTAAATAAATTTTCATCAGAAAAAAATCAGAAAGATCAGAAAAACTAAATTTAGCTATATTTTATCATTTAATATTTTTCTCTTCAAAAATAAATTAATTAATCGACTAGCGGTATCGAACCTGCACCCCCTTTCCTATACAAACGACTCTTCTCTAAATTAATTTTTAATTATTTTACATCAGAAAAGATCCCCACCCATTTAAAAAAGGCATATTAAGCCATCTTTTACAATTTTTTATTTTTCTCCTCAAAAATAAATCAATTAGGCGCCAAGCGGTATCGAACCCGCACCCCCTCCCTTACCGACTTTTTATTTTTTTAAAATTATTTTCATCAGAAAAAATCCCCCACCCATGAAAAATTAATTTGGTCATTTTTTATCATTTTTAATTCTTCTCTTTATTAATAAATTAATTACACGACAAGCGGTATCGAACCCGCACCCTCCTTCCCAGCAGTCACACAACTAACCCACTACACCAAAAATTAAAATTCTTCCAAGTGCGTTTACTTTTCCAGCTTGATCACATTACACTAGGGTATTTTCTACGTATTTTTGATAAACAAAAAATATAAAGTAAAAAAACAAAAAATATTAATAATTGTTCTTTTTTCAATTCTTTTATCAAAAAATTTTTTTCCCTCAATTTTCTCATTTTTCTTCCTTTATTGTTGTTCTTGTTGTGGTCATTTTTTGTTGTTCTTGTGGTTGTTTTCCTTTATCCGCAAAACGGCAAATAAAAATTTTAACAAAAAAAAAAGAAGCGGATTAAAAACAAACAAAAAACATTGTGGCCAAGGGCGGAACATAAAAAAATAATTTGTAGAGAGGAAGAAAAATAAAAATAAAATTGAAAAACAGGCCAAATCCTTAGCGAATCTTAAGCGATCGGCGGCGTGAAAAGCTGAGGGAAAATAAAAGAAAAATAAATGTGTGGTTGTTATTGTTGGATATTTTAAACAAATCCTTAATTTTCTACTGTTTTTTTCTTTCAATTTAATTTTTTTGCTTGTTTCAAGAAAACTAGCTTTTGTTTAAAGGTGTGGTCAGTGGTCGGTAGCTACAAAAAATTAGCTACGAAATTTGATATAGTTTTTGAATCCGAGAGATTTGGCTATATAAAAGTCACGCCTAAATTATTTTAATAAATATACCTACACTTGCTTGTTTAATTATTTTACTAAATAATAATTAAAAATGGCTTTTAATCTGCTTCTGTTTTTGATGTAAGTCGGAAAATTTTTTAAAATAAATTTAAGACTAAAAAACATTTTCCGGAAACTTAATTAATAATGTAACTTATGGGAAGCTTTTCCGGAAACTATAAATACTTTTCCGGAAGGTTTGAAAAATTCCGGAAAGTTTTAATAAATTCCGGAATGTGTATAACTATCATATAAATTCTGCTTCTGTTTTTAATGTAAGTCGGATTTTTAAATAAATTTAAGACTAAGAGGGGTTTTCCTGAATACTAATTCCCTGTTTGTTGGAAAGTTACGGAAATTATTTAGGTTTCCGGAAAAAATAAAAATTTCCGGAAAGTTTGTAATACATTTTCCGGAAATGTTTATAACAAATTTCCGCAAGGTTTTTTTTATAAATTTTTCCGGAAATAAACTTCCGGAAATAGATTCCGGAAAATTTTATAATTATTCCCGAAAAATGTAAGGAAAAGTTCTAAAAAATTCCGGAATAGTTTAGGTTTCCGGAAGTTTATAATAATTTTCCGGAAAGCTTATAAATGCATATTCCTTCCGGAAAATATGTTTTACTGAATATACTTTCCGGAACGCACATTTCCAATTAAAATGATTTTCGGAGAATTTAAATTTATTTTATGTTTTGTGGTGTAGTGGGATAAACTATAATCTCTAATGAATAAATAGGAAGGTTCGATTCCTAGTATAACTCTTAATAATAATAATCCTTTAAAATTTTTTATCAGATTGTTACTTCTTTTTCTTCAATCCTCAACTATAGCTGAACTTGCAGCTGTAAGTCTCCCTCATTTTCACCCCCATTTTCTCATTTTATTTTCAGTGGCCAGCTACTTCATATTCTCCTTTAATTGAAAATTTGCTCAATTCTGGCAGAAATGGCTTACCCATGGGCCCTGGTGGATTGCCTCCTTCACCTGATTTTCCCGTTTTTCCACCTACAACGGTAAAAATTTAAAAAAAATTTTTTAAAGCCAAAATTTAGGTCACCGTTGTTGCCTCTTCCCAGCCATCATTTTTCCCTCCAGTACCGCCACCTCCGCCACCCATACCTCCTCCGCCTGTGGCTATGGCACCGCCAATGATTTGTACTCCTCCTCCACCAATTATGCCACCACCGCCGATTGCTGCTGATTTTCCTCAGCCGATGCCCCCTCCGATGCCTCCGCCAATGCCTCCAATGATGGTCTCTTTAACGAACAAATATTTTTTATTTTTCAAGTTTTTAAGGCTATTTTGCTGTCCAGAAGTCCAATGATGTCAGCGCCTCTTCCAGGAGGTCCCTGTCTGCCTACATTACCGCCTCCAGGCGTTCCTTTTTTGGCAGACTTGGTGAATCTTTTAGAAAGTTTTTTCAATTTCTCCTTTCATTTAGACAATACTTCCACCACCGCCGCCACCAACTCCATTTCCGGGAGCTATTCCTCAATTTTCTCCGCCGCCACCACCTCCTCCACCACTTGAAATGCCTGGACCTCCTCTACCGCCATCACTTCCACCGCCGCCTCCACCACCACCTCCGACACTTCTACCGCCACCTCCTCCACCTCCACCAATGCCAATGGGTGGACCTCCACCACCTTTTCTTGCAATACCTCCATTAACAGTGAGGCTGATAACGCCGCTTCTTTCTTCTGCGGCACCTTTGATGTTTATGCCGCCACCTCCTCCACCCATTTGTCCGCCTTGTCCGCCTCCACAACTGCTTCCACCACCAATACCTCCGCCACAGCTTCAACCTATGCCTGCACAGGTATTTTATCTACATAGTATAGTAGGAATCGAGATAAGAAAAATCAAAAATAGAAAACCTCAATTTAACGTAGATTTTTGGTAGGCAAATGGGTAGGTGAGTTGCAAAAACGTACCCTCTGTTTAACACACCTAATTAAAGGATGCTCTCTATTTAAAATACACCTCATTATAAGCTATATATAACCAAACTATACCCTCTATTTAATAGACAACTCATTATAAGAGACATCTCATCGAGCTATCATCTATTTAAGCTACCTCTTTTTGTAGGGTACACGCCAGTAATACCCTCTAGTTAATAAACAGCTCATTATAAGGATACCTCTCATCGAACTATACCCTCTATTTAATAGACACCTCATTATAAGATACCTCTCATCGAGCGATACTCTCCATCTAAGCTACCCCCCATTGTAAGGTACAAAACAGCGATACCCTCTATTTAATAGACCTCATTATAAGCTCTGACTTTTTCAGACCTAAGAGTTATCTTGTAGTGAAGTCAAATTCTCCCAAAATTCTACCCATTATAAATCTTTTTTAGATGCTTTGCCAATGTCTCCCTCCTCCACCTCCAATGCTTCCACCTCCACCAATCTCAGCAGCACCACCCCCAGCATGTCTACCTCCATTTTGTGTGGAAGTATTTCCTCCAGGAGGGCCACTTCCGCCACCCCCTCCTCCACAAGCATTTTTACCTCCTCAATTTTCACCTTTTTCGCTTAGAAAACAATTGGCAAACAAGGCAGAAAAAACAAATTGATAGAAAAAGAATTTTTTTGTTAAATTTATTTTATAAATATATTTTATTATTTAATAAAAATTATTAAAAATGCTCATTAATTTGCTACCACTTATCATTTATATAAAAATACCAAAAATTGGAAAAAGTGGCAATAAAGTGCCAAAATGAGGTGTTATCGTTTTTGCGTATTTATGTAAATTATAGAAAATTGGGCACTATGTGAAATGAGGTCGATAATCGTTTTTTCCATTACTTTTTTCCTTCCTTGATATGACAGAATGGTCAGCATTTTCCTCCTTGTTCAACTCCATTAAATTTGCCTGTGGCATAATCAAATGAGAGGATCCGATTTGGATTATTTATAGCTCATTCGAACGAGCATAGAATACTGTATCAGAAACCCTTGTTCGATTTTGTTTACAATAATTTAGACAAAAGTAGCTATGGCAAATATGATATATATCGAATATTATTTAAATTCGTGAACCCCGATCTCTTTGAATTTTCCAAGTATCAAATTATTAAAACAGAAAAATATTTTTCGACATTTTTCTTTTAGGTAAGTTAATACAAAAAAATATTCAACAACTTTTTAATTATTTTTAAAAGATAAAAACAACATATAATTGAAAATAATAAACCGGAAAGAGATCAAAAAACATCAAAATTTTGCGAAAAAAAAATCTGTTTTCAATTTAGACAATGTTGAAAGTTTGTTGTTCTTTTTGGCTATGTTCCCAATGTATCTCTTCGCAATATTAGCTACTAGCCAAAATAAATTTTTTATTATAATGTGGATTATTTTGGAAGCCTTTTATAGCTAAAACTTTGGGAAGCTCTCTCTCTCTCTCTCATCTTTCTTCACATATCCTCCTACATACGTCCCATCCAATTAATATCTCTCCCCACACAGCGGACCCTTTTACCGGAAAACCTTGTCCCAAGGGATGACATAATATGAGAGTTGAAATCCGGGAGTCGAAAGATCGAAAGAAATCTCATTCATGAAAAATCTCGGTCTCTACATGTCAACGGTATAGCCAAGGGTGTGGCATAAGCTATAGATTCGGAAGTAACAACTTGCAGACTTTGAGGGAGAACATAGCCAAAAAAAGAAACAAAAAATGTGTCAAAATGTATTTCAAAAACAAAATAAAATTTTTTCTTAAGTTCTTCCCTGAATTATACGATTATTGTTACTACCCGCACAACGTTCTTCTAATAAATGAACTAATTTTTGCACATAATTTGGCAGTACAAGAACACCTAAGTAATGAGCATAATTAATTTTTAATTTAAAAAAAATAATTGTAGTCGAGACCGGGCGGGAGTGTACGAGAATAGAGATCTCGAAAAATTCTCGAGCTCGATAAACGAGATTTTCGATCGAGATTTGTCTCGGTCCGGTCTCTAATCTGTAATCGAACCTTATTTTTAGATACCCCCTTTTATGGTTGAAACGTTATCTTATAATGAAGTGAACTTAAATAGAAGGTATCTTATGATGAGTGTATATTAAATAGAGGGGTCATGAGGTGTGTATCGTATGTTAAATTGGGGGTACCTTATAATGAGGTGTATTTAAGATATAATTAGGTGTACGCTAAATAAAGGGTATCTTAGATATCTTATACGGAGGTGTATCTTAAATAGAGAGTATCATCATAAATAGAGGATATCTTATACGGAGGTGTATGTTAAATAGAGGGTGTATCTTATGATAGGGTATCTTATAATGATGTGAATGAAGTGTCAATTAATTAGGGGGTATAGCTTAGGCATTCTCCCTGGCCGACCAAACCGAGGTGTCTCTAATTTTGAGGGTGCCTTATATCGAGGTTCGACTTTACAATAATTTCTCTCTCTCCCTAAACTTACCAACAATTCGTTGATTATTGTCCGTTTTAACCCGAACAATTTGAATTCTTCTCAATCTTTTTAATTTCCCAGAATCTGACAAAATTAATTCCAATTCTGGCCAAACACAAATTAAAGAACCCGACAAAACAAAATATGTTCGAGATTGACGGCCAACTTCACAAAATATTCCTCGTTGTTGTTCAGCATTACATTTTCCAAAATAATAACGATGATGACACATTTTAGAAAATGCTGAAAATAAAATAAAAAAATTTTTTTGGTAATTTTTGAAGATTAAGTGTTCGTTCTTGCAGAAGTGTCCGCAAAAAATATGCGCAGAAAATGTTTCCAAAAAAAGTCCGCAAGAAAATAAAAAAGTTCGCGAAATGTTCGTGAATGAAGAGAAAGTCCGCAAAGAAAGGAAAACCCGCAAAAAAGGGAAAAGTCCGCAAAAAAAGGGGAAAATCCGTAAAGGAAAATTCGCAAGAAAAAGAGGAGGGTCTGCAAATAAGAAAAAGTCCGTAAATAAGTAGGAAAGTCCATAAAAAGGGGAAAATTTTGAATTGTTCTTTATCTTTGAATTCTTTTCAATCTTTTTAAAGAAGGTCCGTAAAAAAGGAAAAAAATCAGCAAAAAAGGGAAAAATCCGCAAATGTATGTCATTCCCAAAATTCCCGCTACTCATTTAATTTCTCAAAATTAACCTTCCAATTGTTCCTTCCACAATTCTTCCCCTTCTTCATCAGATATCGGATCAAATCTTAGCAACAATTCACTCAAAAGCTCATATTTTGGACTTCTTCCAGTATTAGGTCTCGTTACACAATAAAGACGAGGAGCCCCAGCAGGCGTAGTTGACATATTCCCCCCAACACCCATTCCAAAAATAAAAGCAACGCTTCTTTTTCCGTGCAAACCAACAGTTGAAGTATAAAATCCGTCTTTGTAACCCTTGTGTTTTTTGTTCAATTGTTGGACTTCTTCCCTATAAAAATGAGGAAAAAATTTTAATTACAAAAATCGCAAAATTAAAAAACTTTTGTTCGCAAAATTAAAAACTTTTGTCCGCAAATTATAAAAATTGTCCGCAAGCTTTCTCCGCAAATTAAAAAATTTTGTCCGCAAATTAATATTTTTTTCAAAAGTTCTTGAAGAAATTTCAAAGATTCACAAACCATGAAACACTTCTCAGCAAGCTAATTTTGTGTAATTCAACTGTAAAGTCTCCAGTTTTCCCCGTTCCTTTAAACTTTCTTGATTCTTTCTTTTGAACTCGATCACATTCCATTCCAAGATCTATTAAAAAATAATTAAATAAATAAATATTTTTTTTCAAATTTAAAAAATTTTCAAGAATTTTCAAGTTTTCTAAAAATTAAAAAAAAATTGTCCGCAAGTTTTGTCCGCAAATTAGAAAAAATTGTCCGCAAGTTTTGTCCGCAAAAAAAATTGAAAAAAATATTTCAAAAAAAAAACCTAATATTCCCATATCAAAAGTTCCATCAACTTTAGCTTGTTTAATTAATTCTTCACAAATATCCGTAAAATATTGAAAAAGCTTGTTTTGTGCATAAACTGGGAATCCCAACAATCGATTAAGAAATTTTGGTATTGAAGTTGAATCTCTTTCTATTGCATAACGTCCATTAGGTAAAGAACAAATCTGCAAAAAAATAAAATTAAAAATATATTTGCAGAAGAAAAATGTTTTTAATCCGCAAATTCTGTCCGCAAAAAAAATGATAAAAATATATTTGCAAATTCATTCCCCGAAGAATGAAAGCATCATGTTGTAGATGGTTGGGTCCCAGCCTTGAACATCAAAGGACGGGGGTTCGAACCTTTTTGTGGAAAAACATTTTTAAATTCCACAGAACTCGTTCAAAATTATTAATTCAACTATATTCCTACCAAAAAATTCAAAAAAAAATTTTTTGTGCCCAAGTTTAATCACCAAATTTCGACCGCAAATAGCAAAAAATTTAAAGAGAAAACACAGTTAAAAAATTAGGAGGAATATATTTGCAAATAATTTCTTTCCTAATGAAAGCAACAATTGTGTTGATGGTTACGTCCCCGACCTGAATATCAAGGGTTAGGGGTTCGAACCTTTTTTGGGGAAAACATTTTTATATTGCTCAAAAAACATCAAAAAATTTTCCAACCCAAAAAATCCACAAAAAAATTTTTTATTTCCGCAAGTTTTGTCCGCAAATTTAAATTTTAAGGGAAAATGGGAAATTTTATTAATTAATAAAGTGGGGGTTCGTAACTTTTAGGGGGAAAACCCTTTAAATTAATAGATAATCAACCAAAATTTCCCCAAATTTTCTCCTACCCTTTAAAAAATTTTTAAATCCTCTTACCATTCCAACACCTTCCAAATAAATTTGCATATCTTTAAAAAAATCTCCTCCACTGTCATAATCTTTTGGCGGTTGTACAATATGTTCACACGCCCCAGTTAAAGTTCTCAATAAAACATTTAAAGCTTCCCTTCCATAAGTGTTATCAATATTAAATTGACTCAAATCTCTAGATTCTGTTGCACGTCTATCTCCTTGAGTTAGAGCTCCCAAAGATTCTAAACGTTTTGCTACAATTGAGGCAAAACGTTTTTCTCCAGCCAATTCAGAAATTAAAAATAAATATTCTGGGGCACTTTCTTGGTTTGAACGGTGTGTACGGCCTTTAAAAAAATTTTTAAAAATTAAAAAAAATTTAAAATAAACCAAATTGTTGTATAGCCTTATCTGCTGACCAAGGCAATTCTAAAGTTATATGAACACGTCTTCTTCTGTTTAGAGCTCGTTTGTCTGACTGGAAAATGAAAATATGGATATTAAATTGAAAATAAGAGAGAAAAAACGGAGACGGACCACGGAAATTAAAAAAGGACGGAAGTAGTGGCATAAAATTTTATAGTATTTGGACGAGTTGACCCATTTGAACTCCCAGCGCTTTTGTTACCATTTCATCCCTGACCCTTATGAGACAGAAAATGTAAATAAACCAAGGATGTCAGGGAACCAAGGATGTCAGGAGATGTCAGGGATATTACCACCGTTTTGAAAAGCAGACGGAACGCTAAAGTAAAAAAGACGGAATTTTGTAGAACACGGAAGCCCCTCGAAAAATACCCCCACAAAAAATAATCCACAAAAGATAAACCTGTAAAGAAATTCCCGAACTAGCAGCTTCAGAAATTATCGCAACCAATTTTTCTCCTCTCATAAATTTATCCTTTTCAGCAATATTCATCATTTCCAAACAAATTTCAGAATCTGCAGTTCTCAATTCATATTCAACATCTCCAGTCCCCACTCTAGCAACAACACGTCCACGTCTACCAGTTAATTCTGCAACATATTTTGGCCCACCAAGTAAATTTATTAGACTATCCAAGGTGTTTGGGGGCAATAATTTGCCCAATCTTTCGATGGCTGCCAATAAATTTGTTTTAATTTCTGTTAAATTGACACTTCCGTCATCATCTTCACATGAATCGCCTATTCCATTTAAGGAATTTACAAATTCCTCTGCTGTTTCAGTACACTAAAATGAAATTTTTTGATCAAAAGGACATAGTCCCGTTTTGCCTATTAAGTTCGTGACGTGGAAACATCCTTGGATGGGAGAGGGTACCATCTAACCCGAATTTCTATTCATTATAGAGATCGCAATGAACTTCTTCAAAAACACCCTCAACTTCTTCAAGGGAAATCTACATGTAAAGTGCATGGTGGGAGAAGCGTGAGCAATGATAGGCGTGAGTTAATGAGGAGGGGCAAACTATTGTCCCAAAGAGAATACTTATTTTAAGATATTTAAAAATAACAAACCGTCACATTTGATATTTCAGGCTTCAACAAAGGTATATGCTTTTTCACCATTTCTGCAGACTTTTTGAGCTTCTTTGCTTTCTTCTTCTTTTTTGAAATTTTCGGGATATTCTCAATTTCCGGCAAAGGTGTAGTATCCTCTGAAGTACCTTGAACATCAGCCCAGGGATCCTTGAAAATTTTTTTAAAAATTTTTAATTTCAAAAAAACCTCTTCACCCAAATTTACAGAAAATGGATTAATTTCTTCATCGTAAATTGTCTTCTTTACAGGCTTTTTCGAATCTGAACAAACAAGACGTTCGAGCTCTTCTTCATCACTATCAACATCCTCCTCCTCTCCGTCAGTTTCTAAAAATGAAAATTTTAAAAATATTGAAAATTTTTGGAAAATTTTCTGAACAAACAAGACATTCAAGTTCGATAGAAACAAGATATTCAAATTCTCAGCAAATCTTGTCTGCAAAAAATACGGACTATGAAAAAGATTTGCGGACTTAAAAATTCTTAAAAAGAAAAAGAGAAAAAATTTTTTGAGTCCGCAACTTTTTGCGGGCAAAAGTTGCGGACTCCAAAAGAAGTCCTATCCCCTACTTTTTCTCTTTTAAAATTTTTCTAGGAATTTATAAAACTTTTTTAAAAATTAAGAAAAACCAGAAAATTCAGAATTGGCTTCATCACTGTCTTCATCTTCTTTTTCCTCATCTCCACTTTCAGATGTATTAACTTCACTATAATCTTCATCATCATAATCACTATTTTCCCCATCCTCATATTCACTATTTCCACCACTTTCACGTTCAGCAGTTAATCTTTCACTTAATTCACTTTGAATTAAAGATAGGCCAGTTTTTGATCTTTTATGTCCATATTCTTCAGAATAATTTTCTCCCGTAAAATTTGTGCTTCCTTAATTTTAAAAATTAAATTATAAAAAAATATTAAAGTGTCCGCAAAAAATTTGCAGACAGGAAAAAATTATTGAAAAATGTCCGCAAATTTTGTCCGCAAAAATTTTGCGGACTCCAAATTTGTCGGCAAAAAACTTGCAGAAAAAAAATTATTTTAAAAAATTTGTCCGCAAAAAATGTGCGGACTTCAAAATATTATTTAAAAGTCCGCAAATTTTGTCCGCAAAAAATTTGCGGACTTCAAAATATTATTTAAAAGTCCGCAAATTTTGTCCGCAAAAAATTTGCGGACTCCACAAAAAAAATTTTTCTTCTTACTTTTTCTTTTCCTATGTCTCGAACTACACAGAAACATTCTTTGAAAATCATCAATAGCACTACTATCATTATGTGTTGGAAAATGATTTTCAACCAGAGATTGTAAAACAGATTTGGCTGTACTAACAAATTCAGTAACTTCTCCATTTTCTTCCAAAAAATCCAAAATATGTGATTCCCCTGTTGATTGGAGTCCAATAACAACACATTTTCCATCCTTTATTGCTTGTAAGGATATACGAACACAAGCGTCGACTTTAGCAGAAATACACAAATATTTGAAAAAACGTTGATGTGCACCCCAAAAACGTGCCCAAATATTTTGACGTCCAGCGCTTGAGTCAGGAATTTGGTTTAATGCTTTCTGAAAATTTTTTTGGTGAGAAAAGTAATTTCAGAAAATTAAAAAAAAATTTGTTGGGCATTTTGGTAAATTGGCCAAATAAGCATTTTTGGCTGTTTGACCAAATGAGCATTTCGGTAAATTGGCATGATGGGCCAGGCCCGTAACCAGGGAAAAAATCGAAATCCTAGTTACGGGCCTGTAATGGGCATTCTGACAATTTGACCAAATGAGTTTCTGCTCAAATTGACTATTTTGGAACATTGAGAGCATTTTGGTGCTTTCCCAAAAGTAAAAAAATTCTAATAAAAAATACCGCAAATTGTCGTCTACATTCCATCCATAATTTAGCAGATTCATCATACACATTGATAAAATCACGAGATAACGGAATTTCTTCAACATAAAAATCAGCTCCTCTAAATGATAATTGCCTTGAAAGGTAAAGGCCACGCAACTATAAAAATGTGATTATTGACCCAAAAAAAAATCCTAACCTTAATGTCCATAGCCACCATTTCCATTGCACCAACACCTCGGTTCTCTACAGAATGAATGAATTCTCCAAATGTTCCAAATGTCAATCCTGGACCCCAAAGTCCGAGTCGTGTCATATAAGCCATATTTCTGGGTTCTAAATTAAAATTTTTTTAAATGTAAGGAAAATATCCTAAGGGAGCTTTTGGGTCCTATATTAACGGGTTATCGAATCATCCCGACCTCCAAAGTAATGGTCAAGATTTAAACAAAAATGTGGGACTGGGCTAATTTCGAATCCAGTATTTGGGCTAGAACATGGGCCTTTAGTCCAGGAAATACCCAAGAAGCTCAAGAAATGTTTGGATCTAAACTCTGAAAAGTAAAACCTCAGGAACATGGCCAGCCTATTAAGTGGTAAAACCCCCCATTTTGACGCTAATTACACCTTATTTTCCCTAAAAACACAAAAAAAATTTTTAATTAAAAACCTGTAGCCCCCGTTGCAGATGCATAAACAATCCTCGCCGTAGGCAAAGCTTGTTGTAATTCCAGCACAACTCTTCCAGTTTTTGTTGAACGAGTACCCGCTGACGGACAAAGGTTCTTTGCTCTATGGCATTCATCAAAGACCACAACTCCTTCAAAATCTCTTCCACACCATTGAACGATTTGTTTAAGACGTGTGTGATATTCCGAACCTGTAATAAGAGACTGGTTTTGTATGCCCTTTTTTTATTTTTCATCACTCACAAAATTCCCCTCTATTTGCCGAAGGCACCAAATAAAACTCAAAGTTTATGACCATAAAGGTCAGACATCGGACTAATGGTCCGATGATGTACGTGTGGTATTGCACCAAAAATCTCTTGCGGACTTCAAAAAATTATTTAAAAAAGTCAGCAAAAAATCTGCGGACAACAAAAAAAAGTCCGCAGCAAATTTGCGGATAAAAAAATTATACAGCTTAGGTCTGTAGATAATCTGAATCATGCTGCCTATGGCCTTTAGGAGAGAATTTTGGGAGAGATAAGAAAAATAAAAAAGGAAAAAAAGGGGCCATACAAAACCCATTTTAACAAACCTTTTTGATTTTTGCTTTCACCAATTAGAGAAGAATAAGTTGCAAAAATGATTCCTTTATTTACTGATCCATTTTCTGGATGATGTATTTTTGAATATTTCATTTTATTTAGGGCATGGATTGGAATTTTGGACGCTCCAATGTCTCTCATGTCTCGTTCAGCGTCAAATTTCAAGTCTGAAGAGACGCTGACCCAAATTGCCTTTCGACGCCCTCTCAGAAAGTTTTCGAAGATAATTGTGGCTATTGTTCGGCCTTTTCCGACACCTGCTCCATCTCCTAGAAAAAATAAAAAAAGACTCATTTGGGTCAGATTAAATAAAAAAAAAACCAATTAAATATCCACAGCGTTCTCCAGAAGGTAAAAATCTTTCATGTGCTTGACACGCATAAAGGACTGCTTCGAGTTGAAGGGCAGAAATTTTGCCGGAATCAATCTGGAAATATAAGGGGAATTTTGAATTTTAGGGGTCCGTGATTTCTTCGTTATTTTGCTCTAATTGACCTCGCTGTCAAATAGTCAAAAGGTTTTGATTTAGGATCCGTGGTTCGATAAATGGCTCAAGGATCGACCATGCAGCTCATGCAGGGTCTAAAGGACTTCATTGAAACAAGGTCAGCCAAGGAAAAATAAGGAAGAGATGAAACTTGGGGAGGTTGAACTTAATCGAGGAGCCTGAACTTATATAGTACATGGGGAAAATGTGGAATCGGCCAGGTACCCTAAAGTAATCCTATTTGATTGATTTGGTTGCCATAAAAGTAAGTTCCCTGAGAGGTAAAATAGTGGAAATGGGGAAGAAATTAAAATGGGCCCACAATGTTCGATTATTAAATAAAAAATATACCAATTCATCAGGAATCGCCAAAGTATAACGTATCTCTGGCGAAGAAACACTGCTTAGCGAAAGAGTTTCAACAACCTCATCTGGATGTTCCAGACCACAACGAAGTCTTGGAGGTTTATAATTAATAAAAGTATCAGATTGAGAATGTTGGAGAGTATCAGGCTTAAAAAAAGAAAAATTATTAATAAAAACTTTAAAAAACCTCATCAAGCGAAGAAGTCTGTTCAGGATTGGATTCTGAGGTAATCAAATTTTTCCCGTCATTTGTTTGATGATTGGTTTTGTTTGAAAGCATTTTAATCAAAAAATAAACTGAAAATAGAAAATTAATGGCTAAATAAGAAATACAAATCGAGTTGGCAAATTTTTAACAAAAAAGACAAAAAGATAAGAATTTTGAAGGCAGTCACGCCCTAAAATTGAAATTTTCCTTCGACTATTTAAGAATAAACAACAGAATGACGAAATGCTGGTAGATTAAATAACTTTTGACGTGATTAAATAGACAAACAAAAATAGTGAAGAGAGTATAGAAATAGAAGAGACGGGGAAAGAAAAAGTTTAGATAAAGTGAAAAATTAATGGGAGTTGACAAAATAACATTTAACGAAATAAAAGTTCGCGGTAAATTTGTTAAACTCTAACCTATGAATTAATTAGAGAACGAGAACACAGAGAAATAGGGCGGTGAAACATTAATATTAAAATAAATTCTTTTCTCCATATTTAACCAAATACATATTTTGCCAATAAGGCTAAAAATTTACATTTGTCAACAAAGCCTTTTGACAAAATGCGGGGTTTTACCTTTATTGGCAAAATGTGTTTTTGGTGAAATTTGCTTGTCTATAACCTTTAACCTTTTTCAATTTATTATTCTGGGTTTTATTCGTATTTGGTATTTGTCATCATTTTATAATTAATTTTCATCATTTTTTGTTCTATTTAAATCCTAATTTTAATAATTTGCTTCATTTTAGTCAATTTACTACCCAAATTTCTAATTCTGAAGTATTTCCATTATGGCTGAATTTCCTGATGTTGGTGCTCATTGTGCTGTTGCTGAGTGTCGCCAGCTTGGTAAATTCTTTATTTAACCAATAATTCTTTAATTTTTAAAGACTTCCTCCCTATCAAGTGCAATGTTTGTTCAAATATCTTTTGGTATGTTTAATTCGGCTCTTGTGTCGTTTCCCTCCCCCAGTCAATTTTTTGTTTAGGATGTACAAAATGGTCTAAAAATTGAGAAAAAGGAATAGGGGAAAAGGAAAAAGATTTACTTCAAAAATTGGACTATTTGGAGCCCATATAAGATATGGTTTTTGACGTTTTTGAACCCCTGTAACTCGTCTCAGATTTTCCATAGGGCTAATTCTTGCGATACTCGACTCAGCTCGACTATCTCCTTTGGTCTATGACTAACTGACCAATTTGTACATTTTAAACAGAAAATAGACTTAGAGGGAAGCGACATAAATCCCTTTAATTCTTCAAATACTGGAAAAATACAAAAATTTTAGCAAACATCACTATCCCTACGACTCACATGACTGTACAAAGGCGCGCAAAAAGGTTCAATTTTCTCACTTTGGACCATTAAAAAATCTCTTTTAAGGATCCTAAAGTAACTGTTTGTCCACTCTGTCGTCAGCCCATTCATATCAAATATGGAGAATCGCCTGATCTGCTGGTGAGTGATCATATTGACAAGGATTGTACGTCTGACAGGAAACGATGGGCGCCAAAATGTGGAGTAACTGGTTGTTATAAGCGAGAGGTTTATTTTTTGTTTTTTATGTAGGGGAAGATTTAGGCAAATTTTGGGATATTTTTGAGTTTTTCCCTTCAGCGGATTTTGTGGTTTAGTGGGATCGGGTTCTGCTGCTCGTGGCAGTATTTTATGGGTTCGATTTTGCCATGTACTTTTCTATTTTTATTCTGTGTTGATTAGGTTTTCCTTATATCAGTTTGTTTATGGTTTAGCGGTTTCGTCCTGGGTTAGCTCCCATTTATGTCATGGGTTCGAATCCTTTTGGAGGTAGCCATTTTTATTTTGTTTTTCTCGACCCCAAGATAAATTTTTACCCTTAAATTTTCAAAATAAAAATTTTTAGCTCATCAAAATGGACTGTAAACACTGCGGAATTCACTTTTGTCTTGGCCATCGTCACCCAGTCGATCATAAATGCAAAGAGTCGAAGAAAGGGAGCAAAAAGAGTGAAATTGTTTGTTTATTTTTGAATTATTTTTTAATTTTTTAAAAATTTTATTAGGACACTGACGCCGAATTGGCCAAAAAATTGGATGAAATGTTAAACTCAAAGCCTTCCAAGCCTATGGATGCTGAGGAATTGAATTTCTTGTTGGCTCAGCAATTGCAACTGGAAGAGGATGAACGGTTTATTTTTTTTATTTTTAAAAATTTTTTTCAAAAATAATTGGAATTTTTTGGCATTTTGAAAATTTTGGTTCTTTTTTTGTTATTTGGCCCAAAAGTCCGCAAGTTTTGTCCGCAATATTTCTCAAAAGGAAAATAATGATCCAAAAGCCACAGGGCAATGTTAAATTGAGGTCGGTAAATTGTAAGTTTGGCCATTATTTCTTCTTTTTGTCATGATAAACAACTTGCGGACAAAATTTGCGGATTTTTGGGCAACATAACAGAAAAGACCCTAAATTTTTATTTTTCGACATTTTGTTATTTTGAAATTTTTTTAAAATTTTCCAAAATTTTCCAAAAAAATAATTTAAAGGACCATACTCAACGAACAAGCCCAAAGACGGGTAAACGAGGCTGCTAGAGGAGGAAATACTTCTTCAAATTCTAATTGTACAATTAACTGACAAAAATTCAAAAAAGGCATATCTTCAATTGTGATCTAAATAAAGGTTCTTTTTTTATTCCTCAAAATTTATGCTTAAAAATTAAAAAAAAATTATTGTAAATACGTATTATCTTTTTGGTCGATAAATTATTTTGGATGGGAAAATTTTGAAATTTTTTATATATGATTTTAGAAGGATTAAAAATTCAAAAATTGAAAAATTTGTTCAAAAAACTCTGAAAATTTATATTTTTTTGAATTTTTCAAAAAAAAAATTTTGGGAGATGGGTAAACTTTCCAATATTTTGTTAACCAATTATTTTAGTCAAAATTATTTCCATTTCCTCTTTAAATCGCAACAGAATCAACCAAAAACACTTTATTCTATTAATAATCCCAAAAAGGAAAAAACTTAAAATAATTATATCTTTTATTTGCTTTATTTTTAATTTTCGGCCAATACAAACAAAAAAAAATCGGAAAAAATTTTTATTTTCTTCCTTTATTCCTCCTAATTGCGGACAAAGCAATTGTAAGGAAAATAATGAAAGTAATGGAATCCAAGGATTTTTGAGTTTCTTTTCTCCATTTTTTCCCAAAATTTTCTGTTTAATTTTTTTCTAAAATTTTTTTTCTCTCATAAAATGCCTTTCCCCTCTTTGTTTTTTTAATTCTGGCCTTAATAAACCCAACCAATTCACAATTGAATGCCCAGCTTCAAGCGCCATCAGCTTTCTCGGCGCTCCCTTTGAACCAAGCAGTGAGTTTAAAAATTTTTCCTCGGCAGGGAAGGCCCAGGGGGAGATTTTCGGGGAGGGAGCGACATCAAAGACCCCTTTAAAATCCCAAGGACAGATGGTGTAGTGGGATAATTCTTAATCTTCAGTTAGAAGGGACGTGGGTTCGACCCCTTCTGGCGGAAATCATTTTCTAATAAGCCCTTATTTTCTCCCCGGATTAAAAATAAGTCTATAAGTCTAGAAAAATTATAAAAAAATTTTTTAATAGTACAGACTTTGGGGCGAGGGTCCAAAACTTCGACCATTAATTTCTCTCATTAGGCTTCTATGCTTGCCCAACCCCTCATGCAGATTCCTCCAACCCTCCAAGGGATTTCCCCGTTGACTGCTCAATCGCCTGGAGGCCTAGCAGGGCTTACCTCCCTCGGAGGCTTAAATGGCCAACTACAAGCAATACAACAACTCCAAGCATTACAAACCCTTGGTGGGCTAGGAATTGGATTGAATGGATTAAACGGCTTAGGAATTCCAACAAATGGTGGTAAAAAGAATTTTTGTTCCCCAAAAAATTCAAAATTAATTTCAGCAACTTTTATCCCTTTGGGGCAAGTTTTGATCCCAACTGGAAAAGAAGTGAGTGCCAAAGACATTTGCCGGAGTAAAGGAAATGATGGTGGACGGAACGATGACAACATGCAAATGCAAAATTCTAACAACGGCGGAGGATTTTGTCCTCCTTGCGGTAATTTTGGCTGTTGTCCTTCTGGGCAATATTGCGGTATTTTTAATATAAGCCAAAAAAATACAAATTTTTGGGGCTGTACCCATGAGATCATATGAGTGTGAACCCATAAGATCAACAAAAATAAGATAACAACCTTAAGATCAACAAGATAAAACCTATAAGACCAACCTTTAAGACCAAAAGATACCTATAAGACCAATAAGAAAAACCTATAAGACCAATAAGATCGCTTCCATAAGACTAAGCCCCTCATTAAGATCGGCATCCATAAGGTAAATAACTATAAGACCCACAAGATCACCACCCTTAGGATCAACAACCACAAGATCAACACTCATAAGTCGGCAGTGTTGATCTTATGGTGATATTTTGGGTTACCCTTCAATTATTTTTAGAACCCTGTTCCCAGCCTTGCCAACAAGAAAATAACAATTATGACCAAAACCAACAACAACAACAATTTATGATGGGAAATAATGGGTATAATGAAGGAGGTCAGCAACGAAAGCGAAGGAGAGCTCGACGTAAAGTTAACATTTTAACAATGAGAAAAAGTTCAAATAATACTCCTCAAACAGACCGAGAATTGACTTTATTTAATTATATAAATTTTTAATTATTTATTCAAGTCAAATTTTAATAATAAAAATATTTTTTAATGAATAGGAAGAGAAAAGAGGTTAGCACGACGCGAGAAAAAATTTTTAAAGGATTTTTCATGGTTGGCGACATAAGAAAATGCTTTATATCCATAGGATTGTGTTTTGGAAATGTCAGACCTTAATATAATGTCCTTGAAGCGAAAATTGTCTTATATTGAGGGTATGCTAAATAGAGGGTATCCTATAATGGGAGTATCTTAAATGGAGGGTATCTTATAATGAGGTCTGACTATATAAAATTATACATAACAGAGGAATGACACAAAAGCTAGGTAGAGATATTACGTAGAAATATACCTATAACATTTATTTTCTTCTATATACTGCTTGGAATTGACCAAACTTCTAATTCATCTATTTGAAATTGACCTAAAAATTATTTTTAATTTAATTTTTTAATTTAGTAGAGCCATAATTATCTTTTTCCACTATAGGTGGCTGTGGTGTAGTGGTAGCGTCCTCAGTTACTAGCTATGGGCTATCTGTTATGTTGTGGGTTCGAACCCGGTTGCTTTCCGTCAATTTTTGGATTATTTTTAAAATAGAATTTTTAAATTAAATTTATCCGTAATTCTTTATTTTATTTTTAACAGTGGTTGTGGTGTAGTGGGAGCGTTTTTAAACCACCCCTATAAAGGGTGTGGGTTCGAATCCGTTTAGGTGTCAAAGATTTTTAGATTATTTTTAAAATAAATTTTGACCTTTCAAAGCCTTTTAAATCGAAAAATAATTTTATTAAAATTTTTTAATTTTTCACAAACCTCCAGAAACTAGTTCAGGTGACTGATAAGTTCTAGAAGCCCTACTTGACCCTTCTACAAGTTCATCACGAATTGCAATTGCATCACCTCCACCACTTCCAATCTAGAATTTTTTAAAAATAAATTAGTGCAAAAATAATTTTAAAAAATACAATTAAAAATTTATCATGTGCCGCCATAAAATAGTTATCACAAAGTTGATCAGACCTTTAAAAAAATTTTTTTAGTGAAATTCTGATTTTTTGAAAAAAAATTCTGATTTTCAGAAAAATTCTGATTTTTCAGAATCAGAATTTTCAGAAAATCAGAACTTTGTCAAAAATTCTGATGAATATTCTGATGAAAAATCAGAATCAAAAAATTTCAGAATCAGAAATTATCAGAAAAATAAGAATAAACATCAGAATTCTGATGAAAATTCTGAAATCGAAATTCTGATTAAGAATCAGAAAATTCTGTTTTTCATCGAAATTCTGATTTTTCAAAATTTCCTTTAAAAAATTTTTTTCTTACCAAGTATAAATTATCGGCAATTTTAATTCATCGTCTAAGCGCCAAACAAAAGATTCTCCAGTTCCAAAATATTTAGCTTTTGCTCTTTCATGCACATCTTTTTAAAAAAAATTTTTTAATTAAAAACAAAATTAAATAAAATTAAACCGTTTCTCTCTGCCCAAGAACTTGATACGTAAGCACCAAAAACTTCTCTAGTTGTTGATTTTATTATTAATAAAGATTGATCTGCCTGCTCAATTCTGAAAAATAACAATTTGATATGTCCGCAAATATTTTGTCCGCAAGTTTTGTCCGCAATTGCGAAAAATTTTTTATCCGCAAATATTTTTATCCGCAAATTTGTCCGCAAATATTAATTAAAAAATATTTTTTAAAAATCTACCGAGTCCATAATTGAACAAAAGAAGTTCCTAAAAATTTTAAAAAATCTTTAAAATTAAAAATAAATTTTTAACCATGTTCAGAAAGTCGAAAAAGCAATTTGGGTGTCTCCAGTTGAAATCTCTGCGGAAGGGCACTCATTAATTCTTTTGCTGCATCTTCGTCAATTATTTTTGAAATAAATACTAGAAAATAAAAATTTAAGAAAATCCGCAAATTTAGAAATGTCCGCAGGTCTTGTCCGCAAAATTTAAAAAAAAAGTCCGCAAGTATTGTCCGCAAACTTAAAAATGTCCTCAAGTCTTTTCCGTAGAATTAGAAAATGTCCGCAAGTCTTGTCCGCAAAATTATAGACTTTAACTTTAATTTCAAAAAAATAACCAGGCGTATAAATCCGATCATCAGGCTGACGCAAATTTTTCTCAGCTCGTATTTTACTAACAACCTCCCAAAATTTATTTTCATAATGACGCTGTTGACGAAAAAGGGTTCCATTGCTGAAGCGACGGATTGAGAAGCTGAAAAAAAATTTTGGAAAATTAAATAAAAATTTTGAAAGGACAAAAAAATGTCCGCAAATGCAAAAATGTCGTCCGCAAATTTTTGTCCACAAAATTAAAAAAGTCCGCAAAATACAATAATGTCTGCAAACTTGAAAAGTCCGCAAGTTTTGTCCGCAAATTTTTGTTCGCAATTAATTTGTAAAATTTTTATGATTATCAAGTAAATAATAATAAATCTAAAAAAAATTCCCTCCCTTACCCAATATCCAAAAAAGTCTGTACGGAAACAGGAACTTTGGACGCCACAGAAGAAATCTTAAAAAAAAATTTTTTTTTAATATTTTTCCAAAGAAAAAACCTCAAAATTTAACTGATTCAATTTATTCTCGTCCATAGCCACTTTATTCGTATCATTATTTTGTTTTGATATTTGATGCTAATTTTCAAACTAATTATATTAAATAAACCCCCTTTATTTAAAATATATACTTGTTGTTTATGCCAAAGGTACAAAATTGTTAAAACTGCTCTAGCCAACATTTTTTGACCTTTAAAAAAATTTTTTTAATGTTAACGTTAAAACCGGTTGTCCGCAAATATAAAAAATGTCCGCAAATTTTTGTCCCCGACACCACTAATAGGATCGAAATCTGTTACGTTTCAGAGGATTCGAACCCGTTAGGAGGTCAATTAATAAAAATAAAATTCCAGCTGTATGTCCGCAAGTTTTTGCGGACAAAAGGTATAACCTTAAAAAATTTTTTCTAATTGGATTTTAAGCGAAAATAATAAAAAAAATTTGCAGAAAAAAATTTGTCCGCAAAAACTTGCGGACAAATTTTTTAATTATTTGAATTAATCAACGGTTTTGGTTTAGTGGGAGCGATGTCTGTTACGTTCAGGATAGGTAGTGGGTTCGAACCCGTTTGAAGGTCTGAAAATATTTATGAATCATATAAAAGATGAATAGACGAAAAAAAAGAGGATTATTCCGGAAGCATTTTAAGGATGTCTTTCAAATAAAAAAAATGCGGAAAAAAGTTGCGGACAAATTAAAATTAAAAAAAAACCTTCAAAAAGAAAACAATCAATCAAACGAACAAGGTAAGGGAATGGAAGACACTTTAAAATATTTTTTAAAATTTAATTTAAAAAACCCAAAAAAAAACCTTAAAAATCCAAAAATGCCAATTAGCCATTAACTCAACAATTTTATTCTCTTCTGAACCCAATCGCTTTCTTAATTTGTTGTAGACTCTTTTCTAAATTGTAAAAGAATTTTCTTAAAGGATTATAGGGTAATTTCAAAATTATGCAGGTAAAGTCTGCAAGTCACATTTTTTAAAATGCGGATGTCCGCAAGTTTTATCCGCAAGTCATATTGTCTATTTTGCGGATTGCATAAAAGTGTTTGCGGACTGCTTGCAAAATGTCCGCAAGCCACGTTTTGTAGATTGTCCGCAAATCTCATCCGCAAGTCACATTTCTCGATTTGCGGATAAAGGTTGCGGACTTTACCGCATAGTTCAAAAAAATATTTTTAAAAATTAAAGGAACCTTAAACTTTTTCAGCATAGACAATAATGTATATCGAGAAGCATAAACAGCCTAAAATTTGGAAAAATTTTTTAATTAAAAAAAAAGTTATCTTACAATTTCTGACTGAAAAACAAATTTGTTTCCCTAAAAAATTAAAAAAAAATTAAAAAATAAAAAATTTCCCTAAAAATAAACCTGCGCCAAAAGTCTATTAATACAAGCAAAAGCAACATCTACAGGGTGATAATGAAGAAAAACGGCACAAAGAGGGTAGAGAATTGGGACAAAACGAATTTCTGGACGAGCGTATTCAATAACCTTTAAAAAAATTTTCAAAAAAACTTGCGGACTGTCCGCAAATTTTTTACGGACTGTCCGCAAAAACTTGCGGACAATCCGCAAGTTTTTACGAAAATTAAAATAAAATTTTTACAATTAAAAGTCGTTGCAAATTTATAACTCCAATTTCCTTCAATCCATGATCGCAAACAACAATTCCAGGTTCAGAAAGAAAGGCAGGACGGAAATTTTGAACTAGAAAAAATTTTTTAAGTAAATTAAATCAAACACAAAGGCTATTTATGCACTAAAGGTATGCCGAAAGTTAATTTAAAAAGCAAAAAAAAGCCCCAGGCATCGAACCTGAGTCTCTCGTTAAGCACAAGACAAGCGTGTTAACCAATACACCACGGAAGTGGTTTAAAAAAATTTTTTTTTTAATTGGGACAAAATGTCACCCCCTCAATTTTATTAAATTTAAAACTCAAACCTTTGCTTTTTAGAAGAGATTCAATTTGTTCTCGATAGAAAAACTTGGAAGATTCAAATTCTTTATCAGAATAGGATATTAAAACAGCCCACAAATGTTTGCGAATTTCATGTGTTACAGGCCAACTATTTTCGCGAAGAAATTGTTTCAACTTAAAAAGAATTATATTGGTAAAACCTCAACTTCACTATCAGCTTTGCACCTTAGAACTTATGCCAGTCGGGTTTGGGTGGACTTTTTTCTAATTTTTCATCTCGCCCAAAATTTTCCCCTATAATTGGGACAGATGCCGGACCATAGGTTCTAAAATAGGAAACCGAGTACTTATGGCATAGAGTAAGGTTTGTAACACATTTTAAGGCCGATTATTTTGATACTTTTAAGAAAGAAAAAAAGGGAATCGAAATTCAATTTTTTAAACGTCAAAAAAAAAAGAAACCTGTCCAAATTGTTTATTTTGTACCAATTTATTCAAAAAATCAAAGCTTCCATATTTTGGGACAATAAAATATTCTGGTCGGAGATCGGTGTATTCAGTGAATGGAGGCGACTTGAAAAGAAATTTTTTTATTTAAATAATTAAATTTGTGGCACTTACATGACCCATCTAACATAATCAAATTTAAGTAGTAAATCCGCAAGATTTATGCGGATTTTAGGCTTATTTATTATCCTATCCCCGTTACCTAGCAACCAAAAAATAAAATTATTTTTAAATAAACATCTCTACTTTTCTCCTTTAACAAAAGGAAAATGAGAGGGACTCATTGTCAGTCGCTCCAAAAATACCTAATGCAAGAGAATTATGAAATTCAGAAGGGTGTCAAAACTGATTTTAGTATGACAAAAGGCGATAAGGCGAAAATTACGAAAAAGGCGAAAGGGCACAATCCTGTCTAGAGACCACGGCCGTATTTTATCGATATTTATCGGTATTCCGTATCGGGAATACGATACGGTACAAAATTCCGATCTCTAATCCTGACTACTAAAGTTTCGAGAAGGTACCTTACCTAGCTAATTAATTAAAAAAATATACCACTTTATCCTGCACAACTTTTTTCTTTTCATGAACAACTTGTCCATCTCCTCGTCTCGTTCCAATTTTTAAAGAGCGTCTAATAATAATAGAAAGTCTAGACAATTTACTGGAAGACTCATTTCCTCAAAAAATATACAAAAATAAACATAAAAATTTTTTAAAAAAACCTGAAGTTCTGTAAGACCGAATAAAAAAATTTTCCAAAGTATTCCCTTCATTGCTACAGGTTGCTGGACATTCGGAAATAAATGTGGTAGAATTTAACTGTTCTTCAATTATTGAAATATTTGGAGTTTTATTAAGGTCCATGGCTTTATTAAAAAATAATTTTTAAATCTAAAAACTCGAAAAAATTTTTAGTAAAAAATTCCGAAAAATTTCCAAGAAAGACAAGCCTTCAAACCTCTCTTCCCATATTTCACCAATTCCACATATTGCCAATAAGGCTAAAACACTACATTTTGCCAACACGCCTTGTTGACAAAACGTAGGTTTTTAGCCCTATTGGCAATATGTGGAATTGGTCAAATATAGTGGAGCTTGCCAACTTTTTTTAAAATCTTCCCCTTCAATTTGGTAACTTAATAGAAAATATTACAAAATGGTCATTTTAAAATTGGGTCAGTCAGTCAATTTTTGTTGGTTTGCCTACTATTTTTAGGGTTAATTTACATAATTTTTTTCTTCTTTTGCAACATTAAAAATTTTTAAAGTTTTTTCCCACCTTTGTTTAGGGTCAGGTTAGCACCTTATTCCTCTCTTCTCTTCTCTAAAAAATTAATGTTTTATCTAAAAATATTCAACCCAAGTACCTCTATAAAATCAATTTATAATTTATTTTTCTTCTCTCTCTCCCATATTTTTTTAATTCACTTAACTTGCTCTCCCCTTTTATTTATTGTGCATTTTTTACCTTTGTTATTTAATTCACTAAAATTGACACACAAGTAACCGACCTCATTTTTTCTTTTTAAAAAATTTTTCTTCCATTTTTAACTGATTAAATTTTAGTGCTTTTTTGCAACGTTTAATATTTTAGAAATTTAGTGGAGGTTATTCTTGGTGTAGTTGGTTAAGGTTTGTTTTTTATTTTTAGGGGTCATGGGTTCGAACCCTGCCGGGTTAAATAATTTTTATTTTCTAGAAAAATTATTTTAGAGGTCTCAAATTCGAACCCTGCCCGAGTGGGAATAAATTTGAGTCATTTTGGTGTAGTTGGTTAGGGTTTGTTTTTATATTTTAGGGGTCGCGGGTTCGAACCCTGACTGGGTAAATCTTTTTTGTTTTCTAGAAAATTATTTTAAGGATCATGGGCTCGAACTCTACCCTTGTAAAAAATTAAAAATTATTTCTTCAGAGAATAGAATGGCAACTAATTTTCTTCGAACACTTAGTCAACGTCTTACAAAATCCAAAAATCGTTCTCAACATCAACAGCCTCGTTCATCTTCCATTCCAAGGAATAAAGAAACTTCAATTAGACATTCTCATTGTCAATGCAGAGTTCAATTATTGGATAACAGCGATTTGAATATTTTAATTGGGGTATTTTTTTATTTTTATTTATTTTTGCGGACTATATTTGCGGACAAAACTCAATTTCTATTTTTTTTAAATTCGTAGTGGTTTCCTTTGAGGCTTTTTTTCTCTGGTAAAATGTGAAAGACCATTCAAGTTTAATTAAAATAAATTTGTGCTATTTTGGTGTAGTCGGTTACGGTTTGAGTTTTTACTTTTAGGGGTCATGGGTTCGAACCCTTCCTGGGTAAATCTTTTTTATTTTAAAGAGAAATTATTTTTATGCGTCTTGATTCAAGCCCTGTTCGTGTAAAATATTTTTTGAAATTAATATTTTAATAATTATGTCAGTAAATCCATAATCTTTATTTTGTCCGCAAAACTAGTCCGCAAGTTTTTCAAAATTTATTTTTTTTATTTTTTAAATAGAAAGCAGCTATGGGCCAGGAATTGTATCAAAGAGTATTTGCCCATATCGGATTAATTGAGCGAGACTATTTTGGACTACAATTTATCGATCATATGCAAGTACGGCAATGGCTAGATCCTGCAAAGAGAATACGAAAACAACTTCCTTTTGGGCCTCCTTACAATTTTAGGCTTCGTGTTAAATTTTTTTCGAATGATCCAGTCAATTTAAAGGATGAATTAACCAGGTTATATTTTATTATCTACTTTTGTCAGATTTGTCCGCAAATTTTTGCGGACTCTGTCCGCAAGTTTTTTGCGGACAAAACATTTTCAGATTTTTAAATCTCCTTTTTGCCCCTTGTAACGTATTTGATTACAATGTCCGCAAATTTTTGCGGTCAGTCCGCAAGTTTTTTGCGGACAAGATTCTTTAAATTTTTTCCTTCCTTTCCCTATTAAAAACCACTCAAAAAATTTTTTTCTATTTTCAGATATTTATTTTTTGTACAATTGCGACAGGATATACAATCAGGTTTTCTAGATTGTCCTCCTGAAGTAGCTATCTACTTGGCTGCATTAGGACTTCAATGTGAGAAAAACCTCTTTTTTTTGCTTTTGCTAAAGTCCGGAGGTCAATTATTATTTTTGAAGCTCGCGATGCGTTTTTTGAAGCATGTCTGCAAAAATATAATATTTTTGTCCGCAAGTTTTTAGAAAAAAAGCGGACTTTTTCTGCGGATTTTTAATTTTTCTGCGGACAAAACTTACGGATTTTTTATATTTTTTTGCAGACTTAATCTATTGTCGACTTAATTTTTGCGGACAAGATTTGCGGACTTTTTAATTTTTGCAGACTTTTAATCTTTCTCTCTCATATAATTTTATTTATTTTTTAGCTGAGTTTGGTGACTTCAATCCCCACACATATTCTTCAACATTTGCTTCAGAATTTCGTTTTCATCCTTTACAAAACGAACAGATGGAGTTGGCGATTCTTCGACAATGGGCAGATAAACAACTTGAAGGTATGAATCCGTGCCGGGCTGAGGCTTCTTTTTTGGATAAGGCGAGGAAATTGCCTTTATATGGAGTTGATTTGGTATTTTTTCTTTAAATATTTAAAAAATTTAATTTTGCGGACCAAATTTGCAGACTTTAATTTTTGCGGACTTAAATTTTGCGGATAAATTTATTTTTTATTTATTTAGCACAATGTTCAAGGACGTGATGGCTGTGAATATAGACTTGGCTTAAGTCCACAAGGAATGCTGGTACTGGATGGGAGGCAGAAAATAGGTTTTCTTATTTTTAAAAATGTTCGGGGTTCGAACCCACGACCCTCCTTAATTAAAATTAAACCGTGACCAACTTAACCAGAATAAATTTGATTATTCCTATTATATTTTATGACTGATTGGATTTTTTCCGGTGAAATATAAAACAAATTTACTGGACGGGTTCGAACCCACAACCTATTGGATTTGAAATTTAACCCACTACACCAACGGGACATCAAGAAGATTTTTTGAAATTTCAGCAAATTTTCTGATTTTTTGGGCCAATTTTTTAATTAAAAAAATTAAAAAAAATTTTCTTTTTAGGCCTCTTCCTCTGGGAAAAGGTTCAACGTCTCGATTTTCGTGGTCGTCGATTAACTTTAGTTGTGGAAGAAGAAATACAAAATTCAAAAAATTCTCAAGAGCAACAACAACAGCAGCAATTAGTTCATTTACACACTTTTATTTTTCAAACAAATTCGAGTCGAGCAGCAAAAAATTTGTGGAAATGTGCAATTGAATTTCACACATTTTTTAGGCTTAAATTTATTGGAAATAATGGAATGAATAGAAAAATATTTTCGCCTCTATTTCGGTTAGGGAGTACTTTTCGTTATAGGTCTGTTTTTCTTTTAAATTTATTTTTTGTGGGGTTTTGAGGGAGGAAAAATGCTGGGATTTTTTTAAATTTTTTTGGAACCTTTGGGAAAGTTTTCGAAAATTTTTTCGGGACCCTTGGGAATTTTTCAAATTTTTTTGGAGCCCTTGGTAATCTTTCAAGAATTTTTTGGAACCTTTGGGATTATTTTCAAATTTTTTTGAGCCCTTGGTAATTTTTCGAAAATTTTTTGCAACCTTTGGTAATTTTTTCGAAAAAATTTTGGAGCCCTTGGAATTTTTCCGAAATTTTTTCGGAACCTTTTGGAAAAAACCTTAACCAACTAAATCAAAATAAATTTAATTTTTATGACATTTTTTCATTATTTTTCGATAAAATAAAAAAAACTTGAGTGGATTCGAACCAACGGCCTATTTTTATTCCTTTAAATTTTCTCTTCCCAAACTTCTCTTAAATTTTTTTAATTTTAAAATTTAAAGAGGAAGAACTGAATATGAAGCAATAAATAAAAATAATGAATTGCAATATCAACAACCAAAAAATTTAAATTTAATAGAAAGGCCTCCGTTTAGACGTCCTTCGCGTAGATATCCGCCTAGACAACAACAGCAAAAGAAGGAAGAAATTTTAAAAAGTCCAGTAAAAAGTTTGGATGGAGGAACTAATTTTTATTTTAATAATAATACTCAGGTTTTTTTTTAATTTTATTTTTAAATTTATTTTTCTCGGGAGAGCTCGGTTATGGCCCTTTGAGAGTCCGTCAATCAGTAAGCTCTTTAGTCTTGAGGTCACACTTTGGCCCATAACTTTTTTGTTTCTCGACCGATTTAAATAATTTTTACAGCATTCGAAAGCTCTGAATGTGAGGATTATTTTACCTAACAGGATTGATTTGATCAGATCATTCTGAATAAAGTTATAGCAGAATAAAGATGAAAAATCACGATTGCGCGCACTTATTCGGTTGTAACTTTTTGTAAGGTGATCTGATCAAATCCACTCAGTTAGCTCTAATAATCCTCATATCCAGAGCTTTCGATTGATATAAAAATTATTTAAATCGGTTAAGAATTGAAAAAGTTATGGCCCAAAATATGGCCCGAGATCAACATAGATTTCTTAATTTTGTGGTCAAGTGGTTATTACTGGTGACTACACCCCCAATTTATACGAAGGTTCGAATCCTTTGGAGGGAAACTGACTTTATTTGGTCCATTTTTTAAATTTTTTAGATTAAAAGAATTTTTTAATTAAAAAAAAATTTTTAGAATGGAATTAAGCGACCTGCAATGTCAACAGAATTGTGAAAAAATTATTTATTCTTAATTAATTAATTTATTATTATTATTCATATCAAGACTACCACCTCAATTTGGGTATATTTTTTTTAATTTTGTTGAGTCTTTTAATTTTTTTTATATATTTCTGGTTCCCTTAAAAAGTTTTTTTAAATATTAAGGCTGTTTTCGTATTTTTTCCCTATTATTTTTTTTTCTATATGGGACTATTTTAGTTATTTTAATCCGATGTAGTGGTGGTGTAGTCGGTAGTGTTTCCGCCTTCATCCAAATTTCTATCTAGGTTCAATCCTTTGATGGAAAAATATTTTATTTAGCCCATTTTTAAGCTTATTTTATAGTTTTTAAAATTTTTCTTTTATTTAAAATTTTTCTAAAATTTTTGAAAAACATTTTTTACTTAAAATACCTTGTTTTTTTTAATTCCCTAGCTTTTAAAATTCCCTTAAATTTCCCCTAAAATTTCCTCACATATGACTCGCCCAAAGCTAAAGACTCAACAAAAATTATATTTTCAAAATTCTCTTTCAATTTTTTTACTTAAAATACTTTAATAAAACTACAAATTTTTTTACGTGTTTTGTTTTTATAACAACAACACAAAAATAAATATTTTCTTTTATTAAGCAGATTAATTAAATGCGCATAAATTGTTTGTAGTATTACAGATTTAGACTTGGAAATTCTTGCGTGTTTTTACTTTTAGGATTGTTTGTATTGATGACTAAAAATTAAACGAGGAAGAAATAAATAAAAGCCGCGACCTTTAAATCAGATTTTTTCATATTTTACATACATATTTTTCTTAGAAATTTCTAGGAGAGCGACACTTGCGTAACGACTTTTGTGTACTGACATTTGCGATAACTGTCCCCATTTAAAGACCTATATAGGGTACTGTACCTCCAAATTGGGTACTGTATTCTCAGATTTTATAACCCGACAAGGCCCCTGCCCTAATTTCAATAGGTCCTAGTTTTGTCCGCAAAAGTCATCCGCAAATATCGAAAATGTCCGCAAATAACCTGAATTCTTCGCAATACTGTAGCAATACCGTACCTTAATTTTAGGCTTAAAATGACCTTTCCCTTGTCTTTAATTTCCCTATTTTTCTTTTTTATCAACTCCCCTCTAATTTCTGCCCAATATTTGCAACAAGCTCAGAACTGGCAAAATCCGTCAAATGGCCATTTAGCCTCCACATATTCTTCCTCCCCCTATGATCGTTGTTGTTTTTGTTGTTGTTTTTGCCCTGTTCCTTTTACACAAGTATGGCAACAACAACAACAGCCATTTCCTGGTGGAGATAATAAGTTTTCTCCTTCTCAGGGTTATGGACAGAGTCAGCAAATGGTTAGTTATTGTTTTTAAATGATCTTCTGGGTTTCGATCTTTTGGGTTTAAATTATATAAGTCTTGGGGTGATATTCTGGGTGGGTAGTAAAATTAATTCAGCTCTCGATCTTTCGAATAGGTTTTTTACTTGATGGCTGTTATTGATTTTATTTCTTCGATCTTCTGAACTTGGATTTATTGATAATTTTAGAGGTGATTTTCTGGGTAGGCAGTAAGCTTGATTTAACCCCCTTCGATCTTCTGGGTCAATTATAATCAATTAATTTCCTTTAAGCATCCATATCAAGCATCCAACGTGGGTTACCACAGCCAGCAACCTGACCAAATTGGAGGTGAACATGCAGGAAGTTCAATGCACCAAAATAAATACCCACCGTCCATGCAAGAAGCGAGAGTTGCTGGGAGTCCAACTGCCGGGTATTGGCCTTCTCTGAGTGAATCAAATCCTGAACACGGACAACAAAAACAGTCGACAGAAAACAATGATTTTTGGCAGAATTTTCAAGGAATGGATCATCCAAATCAAAATAAGGTAGGGACAAAATGGTCCCCGACCAAGTGTCTAAACGACCAAGTGTCCAACCGCTAAGTAGACAAAATGTCCAAATGAGTAAAAACGACCAAATGTCCGTCAATTAGACAAAATGGCCATTCGGTAAGACAGACAAAATGCCAACTGGCAAAAAGTAACAAAAGGCCTACTCCGTAGTAGTGTGACAAAAGGCTACTCTATAATAATGACAAAAGGCCTACTGACAAAACGCCGAATACACAAATGTCCATAAGGAAAATCGACAAAATGCCACATGCAAAAATGCCCAAATAACTAAAATATGACAAAATGCCTAAACCGATAAATATACAAAATCCGCAAACTTTGTCCGCAAAAAACTTGCGGACTAAAAATTCATCTATTTATTAACAATTTTTACAGGAAGCACGCAATATGGAAGAGCCATTTTCTGGGCAAGGAGATGAAACAATACTTGAAAAGTCTAAACAAATTGACGAAACAATAAAAAAGAAAAAATAAAAATCTCTAAAAAATTTAAAAATCTCATCTAGTTTTTTTCACCCAAAATGTAATCCCAATTCTATCCATCTTTCATAAAAAGCTAATAATGAAAAGAAAAAGGCCGTCATACAAGCAAAAAAGGCCAGAAGACAGCGATCTATACAATTGGCCAAAAATTCCCATTCCAAGGCACACCTGAAGAAATTAAAAAATAAATTTTGTCCGCAAAAAACTTGCGGATTTTTAGGAAATTATTTTTTGGTAAAAGTCCGCAAAAGTTGTCCGCAAATTTTTTTTATCTGCAAAAAATTTTGCAAACTTTTCTTATTTTTAACAAAAAAGTCCGCAAAAGTTGTCCGCAACTTGTTTGTCCGCAAAAAACTTGCGGATTAAAAAAACCCCAAAAATTCCCTTCAAACCTTCTCATCATCTTCTGTCTTTTCATGAATCTCAAGCTTGGACGGCCACCTCCAGCAACCCATATTCGACTTCCTTTTCTTATTTCTTTTTGTAATCTGTGGAATTCTGCTTTTCGATGGCCAAAGACGCCCTTAAAATTAAAAGGAAAATTTTTTGGCAGAAGTCCGCAAGTTTTGTCCGCAACTTTTTTTGTCCGCAAAAAATTTGCGGACTTTTAAAAATTATTTTCCGGAAAAGTCCGCAAGTTTGTCCGCAAAAACTTGCGGACTTTTTTTGAAATTAATCTTCTGAAAAAAACCTTTGAAAGAAAATCAGCAGCCTCATCAATCGTTTCCCTTCTCCTCCTTTCTCTCCCCACAGTTCTACTTGCAGTTTGGGCAATTTGCTTTGTAGCAGAAACCAATTGTTTTGTTTGGGTAAAACTTTCATGAGCCGCCAGTTTTCCTTTGGGCAAAGAAAATTGTTTTTCTTCTTTTGTCTCCACAGCCTTTTCTCCCCAGTCATCTTCAACGTTGTTAATCAATCCATATTCAGCCCATATTTCTTTTAAATCGGAAGGGGGTTCAAGTATAAACCTCCAAAGCCAGCGACGTAAAAGGAAATAGTTGAGCACTCCAGAAGGGGGTAATTGCATTAATGACTGGAAAATAAAAATAAGCGGTAAAGGCCAATAAAAGGACCTCCCATAAAAGGATTCGAACCTTCATATAAATAGGGGGTGTAGTCACCATAAAATCCACTTAACCACAAAATTAAGTCTACCTCGAGGCCATATTTTTTGCCATAACTTTTCCGATTCTCAACCGATTTAAATAATTAATATATCACTCGAAAGCTCTTGATTTGAGGATTATTTTACTTAACAGGACTGATTTGATCAGATCACTGTACTTAAAGTTATAGCCGAATAAAGATAAAAAACCACGATTACGCGCACTTGTGAGGCTATAATTTTAGTAGATTGATCTGATCAAGTCAATCCTGCTGGATAGAATAATCCCGACATCCAGAGCTTTCGATTGATATAATATACATTCGGAAAGGTAGAAATCCAAAAAAGTTATGGCCCAAACTATGGCCTCGAGAATGTAAAAATAATTCTGAAACGGCCTATACTGCAGAGGACTTCCCCTCTAAAAACTTCTTTTTAAAGGGAGGACCCCCCCCCCCCCACCTTCCTCTTCCAAAAAGTAAAATTCTATTTAAAATACCAAACCTTGCGAGAATGAATAAAAAGTACAAAAGTAGCAATTAAAGTGCCAAAAACACAAGTTCCAATTATTCCCATATAATACCTAAAGAAAAATTTTTTTTTAATTTCTAAAAAAAAATTAAAAAAAAAACCAGCTCATAAGAGGAACATAACTCGAAGTATTTGGCATTTGATTTGTCACATGAAAATTAGAAAATAAATTTTTTAAAAAGAAAATTTTGCGGACAGATATTTGCGGACAAAATTGAAATTTTATTGAAATGGATTAATTCCGACGTGTTGAACATGTCCAACATCACGACCTAGACACTTGGTGATATTTGGGGGTATATTTCAGCAAGGGAGAGTATCCAGATGTCGGATTACGATGATGACGGATACGTCCTTTATGAAATTAATTTAAAAATTTTTTTTGTCCGCAAATCTTGATGATATCCGCAAATGTCTATTAGATGTCCGCAAGTCGAGGGTATGTCCGCAAAATTTCTTTGTCCGCAAAAATCAATCCGCAAATTCAACGTTATACCATTAAGAGCATCAACATCATTGTCATCAACTTAAAAAAGAAATTTTTAAATAAATAAAAATATTTACAGTATTAATTCCCAAATAAAGCTTTTCATCTCTTTCGCTGCTGCTTGAGGAAGGTGTAAAAAATCCAGTGACTGCAACGACTGTAATGATGGAGGTGGGCAGTACCAAATTGACTAAAAATTGAAAATTGGTCTGTTAAGAGCCAAAAAATCTTTTGCCCAAAATTTTTTTCGGAAAATAATTTTTAAAATCCGCAAGTTTTTTGCGGACAAATATTGCGGATTTCCTCAAAAAATTTTCCGAGGCCGAACTTATGTGTCTGCGGATAAAACTTGCGGACTCTCAAAACTTAAAAAATTTACCTATATAGTAGAGCGGTTTGCGTTGAATAACCAGAAAAAGAGAAAAAAATAATTCAAATAATTTAAAAAAATAAACCAAATGAGCATAAAGCATAGTCCACGGATTTTTACAACATTTGAATTGTTGCTAAAAAATTTTTAAAAATTCAAGGGGATTTCGGAAAATAATTTTTAAAAAATCCGCAAGTTTTTTGCGGACTAATATTTGCGGATTTTATTTCAGAAAATAATTTAAAAAAATCCGCAAGTTTTTTGCGGACTAAATTTTGCGGATTTTACAAAAAAATTTAAAATCTGAAGTTTTTCGTGGACAAAAAAGTTAAGGTACAAATTTGCGGACTTTATTTAAAAAATTTTATAATCCGCAAATTTTTGCGGACAATAATAAATTTAAAAAAACCTCAATTCTCTCAAAATTAAAGCTAATAACAGTCCACTCATCATTCTGGGCAAAATTTAATAAATTAACTGTTGGCCTTTCATAATGGTAATTAATTGTAGCGCTATCATGAGTCCAAGAAGAGATGATGAAACTACAGTTCTTTTAAAAATTTTTATTAAAATTTTTTAAAATTAAATTTTAAACCTGTTGATCGTAGGGGAAGAAACGGCTAAACAAAAATATTAAAATAGAAAATCAGAATTTAAGTTTGAGCTTAAAGAAAATAAATAAATCAAGTTTAAAATTAAAATTAAGTTTGATCTTAAAAACAAAATTCTGATTTTAAAAAATTCTGGAATTCTGAGTAAACCAGAATTCTGGTTAAAAGACAAGAATTAAGCTTGATCTTAAAAACAGAATTCTAAAACAGAATTTAAGCTTAAACTTAAAAGCCCAGAACTCTTAATTAAAATCAGAATCCAAGCTTAATCTTAAAAAATCAGAATTCTGATTTTAAATCAGAATTAAAAATGGAAGACTTTTTAAGATTAAGCTTGGATTCTGATTTTAATTCAGAGGTTTCAAGCTCAAGTTTTAATTTAAAAACCCATAACTCAGGCTTAACATTTTCACGTTTCCCTAGATTAAAATAAAAATTCCCGCCTCCCCTCACTTACACATTCATTCGACAACTAAGTTTGTAAATAGCTGGAAACATTAATTGAACGGCTGCTCCTTTTCCATCTTTCTTTAATGAACAAAAAATATTTTTTATGAAAATAAATTCAAGTAACTAACTCGCCAATATCCAGTCTTAAATTTAAAAAATTAAACAAAAAATTTTTCTTCAAAAAAACCTCAACAATTGCATTCATTAAAGCTTCAGTACTTCTTCTGTCCATCTTTTCGGAGTTGTAAAGCACCAAAAAATTAAAATATTTCATCTTATAATTAAAAAGTCCGCAAGTTTTGTCCGCAAATTTGAAAAAAGTCCGCAAGTTAGAAAAATGTCCGCAAATATTTAAGAAAGTCCGCAAGTCAAATTTGCGGACTTTTGGGACCAAATCAGTTTTTGAAACCAAAAGTCCGCAAGTTGGTTTGCGGACAAAACTTGCAGAAATTAAATAAAAAAATTAAAAGAAAAAACCGTATCAGGCACCCATATTTGTTGATAAGGCACAATTGTTTTGTTAATCATTTCGAATTTGTTTGGATCCCAATCCAAAAACTTTTGAAGAGAAAAAATAGTTTTGAAAGAAGGCAACAAGGAAATACCTCATCGAACCAATTTTGAACCTTTAGAAAAAAAATTAAAATTTTTTAAATAAATTCCCCACATACCATCCACACGTTCACAACAATGCTTTGTTTGCGTTCATCCTATAATTAATCTTTAAAAAGTCCGCAAGTTTTGTCCGCAAGTCAACTTGCGGACTTTTGGAGCCTTGTCTGTTTTTAGAACCTAAAATCCGCAAGATGATTTGCGGACAAGACTTGCGGAAATTAAAGGACTTAAAGTTTGCTTCAACTCAAAAAACTAACCACTTCCAATATTTGGTATAGAGACATGCTTAAATTGACTCGTGTTGATTCTCTAAAGTCTCTACGAGGATGAACTAAAAAATAACTTTAAAAAATACAAATAAAACGGTTCCTTTCTTTTATGCCCTCAAAAAGTCCGCAAGTTTTGTCCGCAAATTTATTTTATCAAAGGTATAGACCCGATACGAAGGAAATTTTGAAAACTCGACCTTACCAATCTTCTAAGCCACACCTCTAAAGATTCTTCCCATCCCCGGTATCGAACCATGACTTTTTCTCATCCCGTCCCATCCCCGATACAAATCCTTTTCTGATAAAAAATAGCAAAACTTGCGGACAAACTTTTGCGGACTTCTTCTAAGAACCTAAAGGAAAAAACCTTTTTAGTTATTAAAAACCTGTAGGATCATAACTTTCAAGAATTTCCTCTACCAATCTTCTATGTCCAGTAAATAATTGTTGTTCTTCTATTGGAAGGCGTTTTTTAAATGATTTATTTTCTTCCTCTAAATCGAGGGAATTATTTTCCGAGTCTTTTGTATTTCTTCTAGGCATTCTTCCCTCTCTTAGAACAAAGGCGCGAAGGCGGATGTCATCTACAGAAAATTCAGGGGCTGATTCTTGCTTTAAAAATTAAAAAAATATTTGAATAGAAGGCAGAATCCGCAAGTTTTGATCCGCAACTCAAATAAAAGATTTGCGGACAAAACTTGCGGATTATGTATTTTTATCCGCAATTTCTGTCCGAAGCAAATAAAAAATTTTGCGGACAGAACTTGCGGATTTTGCAGTTTATCCGCAAGTTTTGGCCGAAACTTTATAAAAATTTGCGGACAAATTTTGCGGACAAAACTTGCGGACCTTTAATAAAAATAAAAAAACCTCCAAATGTTTGTAACCCCAAGATTCAACAGAACTTGACAATTCCTCCATCCACCCCATTTTTTCAAAACAACAAATTCCTTTCAGAAAAAGTGTCCAAAGAAGAATATTCATTCAAAATTAATTTTTAGCTCATTTTAAAATAAAGCTGCTTGGCCAGGATTAAAATTATTTTTTTCTTTTTCTCCTATTTTTAAAATGAAACAAGAAAAAAAATTAAAAAATAGGAGGCAAAAAAAGAATGAATATTTAATTTTCATCTTTTCCAGAGAATCAAAGGGAAATGCCCAGGAAAACCTGCCGGGGGAGCAAAAAGCTTTTCATTGTTATTAAACAAGGACTACCCCCCCCCTCTCCCCCTAAAGAGGTGACACAATCGATGCCGAACACAAAAAAGAAAATTGTGCCCTTCCAAACAATGTAAAAAGGTGTATAAAATGCTTCAAAAATGCTTCATGAAAATAGCGGAAAATTACTTTAAAAAATCTGGAAAAATAGACAAATTTGAAAATTGGGAGGGGAACACATATTAAAGTGAAAATTTTTTTAATGTTTTTCCTTCAAAAAAGTTTTTCCAGTAGAGATTATTTTTTTATTATTTTCAATATTTTTATAGTTAAAAGGCCTAACAAAAATTTTAAAAAAATTTTGTACTTTTAAATAAAGTCCGCAAAATATTTGCGGACAAAACTTGCGGACAACATTTTTCAATTTTTAAAATTTTGTCCGCAAGTATTTGCGGACGCTGATTAAAAAATTAAATTAAAAAATTCGAACCTTTTATCATCTTCCTTTTACTTTTTCCCACTTTCTTCATCATCTTCTTCCTCCTCTTCCTTTTCTTCATCATCAACAGCATTGGGCTGTATTCCACTTTCATCAGGCCAATCTTCAGAAATTTCTTCGCCTTTATACACACAGTCAGTCAACTCCAGTTTTGGGATATTTATATCCTTAAAATATTGTTTTGGTTATTATTGTTGGAAGTCCGCAATGTTTTGCGGACAATATAGTCGGAACTCACTATAAAATTCCCCAAATTTAAGACTTTTTTAATTAGTTGGCCAATGGATGTGTGGGGCAATCCTGTGGGTATTGGGGTTGTGGCTCCGGCTCGACCTTTTTTAAATCATAGTCCGCAAGTTTTGCAGACAAAACTTGCGGACAGAATTTGCGGCCCTTTTTCAAATCCTGGCTCCCGAGCCATACAAGCACCGGTGGAGGAGCGCCTAAACGTTACTCTTCCCTCCCTTTACAAAATAAAATTTTTCAGCCCCAAGGGTACACCTAACCTTTTAAAATCTCCCCCATTCTTTAAAATACCTTTATTTCTTTAATTCTCCAAAAATTGTTCTCCTCAGTTCTTTTATGTTTCCTCTTCCACCGGTCATAGCCTAGACAGGCCTTTCTCAGTTTTTTACAAAGTCTGGGGGCGATTGTTTTTGTCACTCGATTAATTAGCCAATTTGGCAATTTTCCTTTGAAAAATTGAAAAATTAGAAAAAATTTAATTAAAAAACCTTTAGGGTCAACCAATGTTAAATAAGTAAATTGACATCCTTTTTCCAATGCCTTCACAAAATTTATAGTTAAATAAATTGTTCCTCGAATATAGTCTTTGGTTGGTGGAAATTTCTGAAAGGAGAAAAAATTTTATAGAAAATGTCCGCAAATATTTGTCCGCAAGTATTTTCCGCAAAAATTTTGTTTGCAAAAAAAAAGTCCGCAAATTTTTTATTTCTTGCGGACAAAAATATAAAAATAAATACATCATGCCAAACAGAATGTGCCAAAATAAACTTTTCTTTGCCTAAATCAGCCCACGAACGTAGCAACACAAAGTCACGGTTGCGAAAAGGTGGAAGAGAACCAACTTTAAAAAGATGGTGTAGTGGGATAATTTTTAATTTTCAGTCAGAAAGGACGAGGGTTCGACCCCTTTTGTGGGAAAACATTTTTAATACCATTATCTCCTCCCCGCCCTCGGCCTCTTTTAAAAATAACAATGTCAGATGGTTTAGTGGGATAATTTTTAATTTTCAGTCTTAAGGGGCGGGGGTTCGATCCCGTTTGGGGGAAATCATTTTTAAATACTCCCTATCCTCTTTTTAATTTCAAAAATTTTTAACCTCTATAGTAGCACACATCATTGTTTTGATCCAAATAACCAATTCGAGTTGTAGTCATCAAATACTTATCCCACTTAACCAAAAATAATTTTTTATTTAAATAAAATTTTGCCTACTTTATATCGATAATCAGAATCCTTAAAAAATCAATTAATTAAAAAAATTTTTTCAATGTAAAAAACCTGCAAAACATCATAACAGACATCAGCTTGAACATCTTTAAATTCACTTTTTGATTTGTACATTTGGAGTGAAGAATCAGACAATTTTCGGCTCCATACTTTAGTTTTCCTTCCTTCAAATTCAATTTCCCAGTTTGTATTATCTTCACATAGAGCTCTTAAAAAATTTTGAATTTAATTTTACAATTTTTTTCTAATGCCCTCTTCATCACGCCCGTTTCCCCTTCAAAAAAGATTTTAATGTCAGTGTGGTGTAGTGGGATAATTCTTAATTTAGTCAGAAGGGACGTGGGTTCGACCCCTCTTGATGGAAAATTATTTTTTAATACTTCTTATCGTTTCCCCGTGCTAAAAATAAGGTCTAAAAGTCTAAAAAAAAGTCCAAAAAATTTTTAAAAAATACTTGGCGTATTGATAATCTCCTTCTTCAAGTGTTTTTACAACATTTACATTTATTGCATCGGAAAGTTTTGCACCTTCAACAGTAGGCAACCCAACGCATTTTTGTTGAACCAAAACTAAAAAAAAATACAGTTAAATTACTAAAAGGTAAGAAAACCTTGTTCATCATGGCTCTTATTCATTTTCCTTCACAAGAAGAAAAATAAAAATGTCTTCCAGTTTCTCCAAGCTTATACAAAAATTTCGCGGGGAATTCTCTCAAATTTAGTCAATTTATAATGTTAATCCTTTTGTTAAATAGTAACAAAAATATGTATTTATTTTTTTAATCAGATTATTTCCTTATAAATTATTTTTTGGGGGGGATGACAGAAAGAATGCTTCTTTGTTCGACAAATAATACATAATACAAACTTCAAACTATCAATAAACAATTTTTGTACAAAAAAGTGTTAACGTGTCCCTCCACGCTCAAAAGAAAATTACTAAGAGGACACATCCTAAAAACATCAAATTTCAAAACATATTTAGATGGTGTAGTGGGATAATTTTTGATTTTCAGTTAGAAAGGACGGGGGTTCGACCCCTTTGGTGGAAATTCATTTTTAATACACCCTATTCTTCCCCAACAGCTTCGCCCTTCAAAAAAATTTCAGTGCAAGGTGGTGTAGTGGGATAATCCTCAATTTTTTCAGTTAGAAGTCGAAGGTTCGACTCCTCTTGGCGGAAAAAAATAAAAATATCCCCAGCATTCACTTAAAACGGACCACCTTAAAAAACACAACTCTTAAACAAAACAAAATAATTTTACTCAAAAAACATAACGATTGTATCGAAAAAACAATTTTATAGATAAATTGTGTATATGTGGGGGGAGGATAGAGAGGAGAGAGAAGTCAAGGTCTTTATATGAATGTTTTCAAAAAAATCATTAAATATAATTGGAATATAATCAAAAAAGAAGAGATACTCAATTTAATCAACTTCTTCAATGGTTGGACCTCCAGCTCCACCAGCGCCACCACCACCACCTGGCATACCACCAGCTCCAGGCATTCCACCAGGCATACCTCCAGGCATTCCAGCACCACCCGCAGATTGATAAAGCTTCGAAATGATCGGATTGCAAATAGCTTCCAATTCCTTTTGATGATGCTCAAATTCTTCCTTCTCAGCAGTCTGGTTGGCGTCTAACCAAGAGAGCGTTTCCTGACATTTGTCCAAAACCTTCTTCTTATCGTCCTCGCTAATCTTGTCCTTGAGCTGAAAATTTTTTAAAAAATTAAACAAGTCCTTTATAAGAGAATGGACCCTGCCGGATTCAAAAAATGAAAGACAGAAGGGCCAGAACAGAAAGGCGGAAGACAAACTACCCATATCCCTAGCACATTCCTCCACAGATCATCACCAAACAGAACAACTCACCCCTATCCCCAGTCCATCCCACAATAAGACAACCCATCCAACCCCTCAAACAAGAAAGCCCACCCCCAAGACACCCAATCCCCGCCTTATCCCTCAAAATCAAACCTTATCATCCTCCATTGTCTGCTTGATGTTGAAGCAGTAAGACTCAAGTCCATTCTTAGCCGAAACACGATCACGCTGAATTTCATCCTCTCCACGATATTTCTCAGCCTCTTGGACCATACGCTCAATCTCATCTTTGGAAAGACGTCCCTTGTCATTAGTGATGGTGATCTTGTTTTGCTTTCCGGTAGATTTGTCTTGGGCAGAAACATTCAAAATTCCGTTGGCGTCAATGTCAAAGGTGACTTCGATTTGAGGAACACCACGAGGAGCAGGAGGAATTCCACTCAACTCGAACTTGCCCAACAAGTTGTTGTCCTTTGTCATAGCGCGTTCACCTTCATAGACCTTTAAAAAAAAATTTCAAAGATTTTTCCAAAAATTTTCTCAAAAATTTCCCAAACCTGAATAAGAACACCAGGCTGGTTGTCAGAATAAGTAGTAAACGTTTGAGAAGTCTTTGTCGGGATGGTGGTATTTCTCTTGATTAACGGAGTCATGACGCCACCAGCAGTTTCAATTCCCAACGAGAGTGGAGCGACGTCCAAAAGAAGAAGATCCTTTGAAATAAAATTTTTCCTGGGTGTTCTCCCTCCAAAAAACACTCCCAAAAATATACCTGAACATTCTCAGACTTATCGCCAGACAAAATTGCAGCCTGAACAGCAGCTCCATAGGCGACAGCTTCGTCCGGGTTGATGCTCTTGTTAAGTTCTTTGCCAGAAAAGAAGTCAGACAGAAGCTTCTGGACTTTAGGAATTCGAGTCGAGCCTCCAACCAAAACAATGTCGTGGATTTGAGACTTGTCCATCTTAGCGTCACGAATTGATTTCTCAACTGGATCCATAGTACTGCGGAACAAATCGGCACAGAGTTCTTCGAAACGAGCACGCGTGATGTTGGTGTAGAAGTCGATTCCATCAAAGAGCGAATCGATTTCAATGCTAAAATGGGTTCGAGTTAAGGCCAAAAAAATTTCAAAAATAACCTCGCTTGAGTAGAGCTAGACAAAGTCCTCTTAGCACGTTCACAAGCAGTACGAAGACGACGGAGAGCACGCGGATTGGTGGCAAGATCCTTCTTGTGCTTACGCTTGAACTCAGCCACAAAGTGGTTGACCTTAAAAAGAAATATTTTCAGTTAAAAACCCCCCAAAAAACTCCAAACCATTCGATTGTCAAAATCTTCGCCTCCAAGATGAGTGTCTCCAGCAGTCGACTTGACCTCAAAAATTCCATCTTCAATAGTCAAAATAGAGACATCAAATGTTCCACCGCCCAAGTCAAAAATCAAAACGTTGCGCTCGCCTTGGCCTTTCTTATCCAAACCATAAGCAATAGCCGCAGCAGTAGGCTCGTTGATGATACGCAAAACATTAAGTCCAGAAATCGTTCCAGCATCCTTTGTGGCTTGGCGTTGACTGTCATTAAAGTACGCAGGCACAGTGATGACAGCATCCTTAACGGTTTGGCCCAAAAATGCCTCAGCCGTTTCCTTCATTTTAGTCAAAACCATGGCGGAGACTTCCTTAAAACCAAAAATTGAACTCGATCAAGGAAAACTTTAAAAAAAACCTCAGGGAAGAACGCCTTCATTTCACCCTTAACCTCCACTTGGATTTTTGGACGAGCACCTTCTCCTTGAATAACCTTGAACGGCCAATGCTTCATGTCAGATTGAACAGCTGGATCGTCAAATTTGCGTCCAATCAAGCGCTTTGCGTCTGAAAATGATTTTTGACTTGATTACCCAAAAATAAAAGAAAATACCAAAAACAGTATTCGACGGGTTCATTGCCACTTGATTTTTCGCAGCATCACCAATCAGACGTTCCGTGTCTGTAAAAGCCACATAAGATGGAGTCGTGCGATTTCCTGAAGAAAATAACGTTAGAACGCGTAAACTCTTTTAAGAAACAAACCTTGATCATTGGCAATGATCTCGACTTTTCCATGCTGGAATACACCGACACATGAATAAGTCGTTCCCAGATCAATTCCGACAGCGTTAGCTTTAGACATTTTTAAAAGTTTGTTTTAAAATGATAGCTGAAAAATTGAAAAGTTTAGATGATTATAAGTCGTAAAATAAGGGTGAAAACGCGAAAATGAACCAAATCCCTTATATGGTCAAAAAGTTAAGGGGGATAACGCGAAGGTATCGGATAAGCCACTAAAATAGAACCCAAACAACCCCAAACCTTAAATAGTCAAAGAAACGCTTAACAGAAAAAGTGACGATTTTAAAGATCTAGAAAATTCTTTCTTTTATATGAAAAATGATTTTTATAGTAAGCAAAAGCTTCTCCATTTTGCAATCCTTTCCCTACACTGAAAAAATGAAAAAGTATGAATATGACAACAGCGTCTTCTTAAATAACTTTTCCTTAGAATTTGCGAGAGAACAATGGAACATTCTAGAAGTTATTTTAATAAAGATGTCTTGACGCCAAATTTCAACTGCGATGAAATAATGGTGATGAAACGACCAAAGTGAATGTCAAAAACTTTCGTGTCTGTGTGTCTCTTCAGACTACGTTGTCTTTTCCCCTTCTTTGTCTCTTTCACTTTCTGCTTTAAGACTAACGTCATTTTTTGTCTTTCTTGACATTTTGTCTGTAGAGATTTTGTAATCTTCCTTTATTTTTTATTCCTTTTAATCAACTTTTTATTTGTCCTCAAGCTAAAAATCTTCCATTTTCTCAACAGTTTTAAGCCTATTAAAATTTAAATAATGTCTTCAGGCGTTTATCGTGGAGGAGTATTAAAATTGAAAGGGAAAAAGCAATTGTAAGGATTTTTTAAATTTTAATTATTTATTTAAAAATTTAGATTTAAGCCAAAGAAGAATACAGAGAAGAATGCCAAAGCTAGTTCATCGAAGATTGACGAGGATGCTGAAGAAAGAGGTTTATAAATTCTAGTTCATTTACTATTTATTTACTATAGATAACCCCATCACCCCGGACCTTTTTTTTTAATTTATTGCTAAGATTAGTGTACGGAGCGGGAGGGATCCCATGCGGGATTTTACTGGATCCTGTCCAGAAATCCCGTCTTGCGATTAGTGATCATGTCCTGGGTCTTAAATACCCCGTTCTAGGTTTTAAGCGACAAACAGGATATACCGGGATTTAAGAGGATTAATCCTGCGAGATTCCTCCCATCCGATCCTTTACGGGATCTGAATACGATTTTGCCTTACTCTAGTTAATATTTATTAGGCGGTTGGAGAAGAATAGAAAACGAATCCGAATTGAAAGGAGGAATTGATATTGCTATTGAACACGGGGATTTTTCAAAATGTTATTTGTCTGCTATGGACAACGGCAAATTTACTCTTGGCGCTAGACATGTATGTCATGGAGAGCCTCCAAATCCTGAAGAGATTCTTTCATTGATTAAATGCCCTGATGAGCCTAAAATAAGGTTAGAATTTAATTCCTGAAATTCCACTCGTACTTTTCAGCCTCAAAACAGGTTTTGGAAAATATGTTGGGTTCGATTCTGGAGGTTGCCTAATTGCGACTGCTGATGCTATCGGTGATAGAGAACGCTTTGGTGTTGTATTTCAAGATGTAATTTATTTTCAATTTAATTTTTTAACATTTTTTGTTTAAAGGGAAAGTCAGCATTGCTTGCTCATAATGGATTTTTTCTTTCACTTGCACCGGATGATGACGGCTATGTTTATGTGAGCTCAAGAACAGCGCATGCCAATGAAATTATCAACGTTTGAATTTTTTAATATTTTCTGTTCAATAGGATTCTGTTCCCTCAAATATGGGTCCAGCCAGAGGGTAAATGACCCTAACAGTCAACTCCAAATATTTGGGTGGATAAGAGTGGCTCAAGCTAAAGGAATGCGTTGGCCTGCTCCCTTTTACCTTATCTGACATTTGTCCGAGAGAAACTGTCTTCTCTCCCTTATTCCAAAAAAATCCATCCTAATCCGCCTAAATATTTAGAGTTGACATTCAGGGTCTTTTTGACCTTCTGGGTTCCAAAAATATCAAAGAATCCCCGTTTAATTCGAAATTTCAGATTCGAACAAATACAGAAAAAGAAGGCCCTGTAGATTGGCTCACTGCTGACGATAAGAAAAAGGCTGCTGATTGTGAAACTGCCTATGCGTATGCTTTTTATTATTCTTTAAAAATATTTAATTCAGTAAAATGTATCAACATTCACGAGTTGAGCTCAAAAACAAATGCATCAGCTATAATGTTGCAGACAAATCAGAAGTGAAAAGGGCACAGAGGGAAGGTGATTTACATGAAACTCTTTTGAATCGACGAGCGAAATTAAAATCGGATAAGTATTGCTAAAAAGTGTATATTTTTATTTTTTATGATTTTTTATAAACTTTGCTCTCCCATATTTCTATTAGAGATAGGCCGATCTATTCTATAAAGTTGGGAGTCCCCTCCCCTTTCCATTTACTTTTGGGAGGCACAGGAAACATTTTTAAGACAGCAGAGATGTCGCGGGTCGAGAAAAAAGCGAGTCGGGTTTCAACAATTTTTTTCGAGTCGGGTCGGAAAAATTCCGGGCTTCGGTTACCGGGTTTCGGATAACACGTGACATCCCGATACAGAATACAAAAAATTCCACTCAAAACTTTTATTTTTAGAATTATTTATTATTACAAATTAAATATTTGACAAAATACAAAGTGAATAGGAAGGCTTTTAGCTATTAAATCTTAATTTCAAAAATTACTTTAAAAAAAATTTTTTTGGGGAGGGTTTTATGGACAAAATGTCCAATCGTTTGGCTATTTTAAATTTAACATAATTAGGGATTTTAATTAGTTTAATTAATTTAAATTAATTAATGGTCCAAAATACGTAAATTTCCTGAGACTATTTTATTCTCCAAAACCGTTCCAGCTGGAATGTCTATTCGATCACCATAATTGGCTATGATAATTACGGTTCCCTAAAAACATAGAAAAAGTTTTTTTAAAAAATTTTCGTCATATGTCCCCGAAAACCGATTCAAACAAACTTTATGTTATTTGAAAGAGCTCGACGAACTGTCTCGAACGACACCCAAATTAAGCTCTGGTTTTAACTATGTGCCGAGATACAATTCCCTGAATAGCAAAAAACCATAGGAGAACCAGGCTCATTTTATGTTAGAGTAGCTTGATTCCCTCTTACATTTATTAACCATTATGGGCCCATAACTCGACTTACAAATGAGACCGGAGCTTATTTCAGTCACAGCTCGACGAGTTCTTTCAAATGACATAAAGTTTGTCTGAATCGATTTCCGGGTCACGTGACGGCATTTTTTCATAAAATTAACCTTTAAAGTCACATCCCTTCCAAACCAAACATCGCCTGACACTGTCAAATGATCCAATTCCAAAAGATCAGGAATTCCTTGAAATCTTTTTGAAAATTCTTTGACTTTATCGAAAGAGCTGCCCAATTTAACGAGTGGAGTAGTTGGGAAAGAACGCAGAGAACTGAGCGTTACATAGCCATTTTCAATGTCATAGAGGTTGCTCATTAGTAGCAACAAATCGGAGGTTTTCTTGACGGGCAAAAAGCGTGATCGAGGGACGTTAATGCCTGAGATTTATAAATTTAGCGTAAACATTATAGCTCGATACCGGGACTAAACGGGGGGTTTTCTGGCCCGGAAACCGAGTATATTGAATAAATCCAGGTTCTAAGGGGTTCTAACCAGGCCCAGGTCACTTTGAAAGAAAAAACCCCCAGATACCGGCCCTCGCTCGACACCGGGCCGTAGCCGAGTTTTTCGGGCCCGGAAATCATGAATTTTGATTAAATCCGGTTTCTAAGGGGTTCTAACCAGGAAAACTCCGGTCCGGGTCACCCCGAAAGAAAAACCCCGAAATTAAAAAAATAATACCACAAGCATTTTTGAAGCATTTAACAGCGGCGCCAGCAGCTGTTTCAAGTTGGATTACATCTACTCCCCTGTCCAAATGTTTTGGGTTGACAATTACCTTGATTTTGAAATTTTAGAATACTCATAAATAATTAAAAAAAACCTCTATATCCAATTCTCCAGCAGTTACAACACGTTTAATTGCTTCAAGATTAGCCCAAAGGTTATTGGTGTTGAATATTCTGAAAAAAATAATAGGCTTAAAATCAGTTAAAAATCACTAAAAAAATAGCTCCCAAATGATTCTCGGGTCTCAAACCCAGAACCCCAACAAATAAAAATTAATATTAACCTGAATTTGTTGACCGATTTGAATTCTAAAAAGAAATTTTTTAAAATAAATTCATTCCAAATTCATACCATCTACATAATCTGGCGGTACTTGCGCAATTTCGAGTAGCATTAAACGTCCTTCATATTCGATCCTGGAAAATTTGAAAATTAATTTAATTTCATTTTTTAAGTCAGCCCAAATTCGTTAGTTTGTCCCGTTCGTCAATACCTTGGATATTAGGGTTGGCAATCCTGGGACATCTTCGGATATCCGAATTAGAAATCCGAACCGAAATTTTCCGGATATTCGGTCTTTTTCTTATCCAGTCATTTTTCTGATCTGATATCCTGGTTCGCCAACCTTACCGGACAAATCAGAGAAAACCTCTCTCACATTGAAACTGAGTTAACCTCCCATTCATTCATCCCAGAAATATTCTTTTCCACTTACAATGTGCCTCCTTTAACATCAGCTCGCGTTTTGTCCGTAACTTCCATAATAAATTCAGAGTCACGATTTGTCATATAATTCAAGATGTTTGGATCTACAGTCGCCCCCAAATTGTCAATGTTTGAAAGGAAAACATATTTCTTTCCTTGACCCAAAAATATGTCCAGTAATCCACTAAAAATAAAAAAATTAAAAAAAAAGTAGAGACAACAAACCTTGCCAAAAAAGATTCATAGAAATTGCCGTGTCCTGGAGGGTACCAACTAAAAAATATAGAAGATTAGGAGGATTAACAAAAGTTTAAGTTAGGATGAATTAAGCTAGGAAGTTCACGAGCTTATTCACCTATGTTTAAAGTAGGGTGTGATCTTAAGGGGAACCAGGGTTGCGGGGATTTCTCGGAGCCCTCCGCGAACTTCCCCAGGGAATTCTAAGGGAGACGGGGCTCGACCCAAATTGAAAGTAAGGTTGAAAGAATGGGTGGAGGACTGGGAAGATCCTAGAATAGTCCCAACTAAAAGTTTCGGGAAAAATCAGATTACTAAAGGTTATTTAAACAAAAATACCATTCAATATCATTATCATCAACACTGCGTGCAATAGGAACATAAGATTCTCTATCAATTCGCGGATATTTGGATTGAGGAAATGAGTGTACCTTGGAGGGAAAAATATTTTTAGAAAAAAAATTTTTTTTTAATTTTACTTCAACATGAACATTTGTATATTTTTTCAGCAATTTTTGAGTATCCTCGTCAGTGTTAAAACTGTTCTGAAAAAAAATTGAAATTGAAAAACAAAAAAAAATTTTTTTTAAATTACCATAAGCACCAAAGGCACACTGACATCATATTCACGGTTCAAATTCTTTTAGGAAAAAATATTTTTTGGTTTTTTATCATGTACCTGTATTTGTTGCAATGTCAGATCAAGAAAAGTGAGGTCATTGCGCACTGAAATCATTGATCTAGAAAAATTCAAAAAATTTTTTTGAGATAATTTTTTTCCTCTAATAGGGTCCACCATAGGAAGTCAACACCCTATATGCCAACTCCAAGAAGGTCAACTCCTAGAAGGTTAACTCCCAGTAGGTCAAATCCAAGGAGGTCAACACCCTATAGGCCAACTCCAAGGAGGCCAACTCCTAGAAGGTTAACTCCAAGGAGGTCAACACCCTATAGGCCAACTCCAAGGAGGTCAACACCCTATAGGCCAACTCCAAGGAGGTCAACACCCTATAGGCCAACTCCAAGGAGGTCAACACCCTATAGGCCAACTCTCTTATGGTCGCCATACTTGGAGTTGACTTCCAGGATTAGTTGACCAATAGGGTGAAGACATGTAGGGCATTGTCCCCTAGGAATTAGACCTCCTGAGTCAATCCCCTCTAAAAAACATACTTTGGTCCTTTACATCCCATTGAAGTTCCCTTAAAATATTTTTTTATAAAAAAATTTTTGCTTAAAATAAACTCACCAATCCTCCATTAAGTTTAACGACAACTAGAGAACTCAACAATTCACGTACAATCTCCTTTTGCCCTCTAACCATATTTAATTGAGCATAGGGAATAATTAATTCTTCTTGTAAAGGACGCACTTCTCTAGAAAAAAAAAAATAAATTTATTTTTAAATAATTAAAATTTAAAACTTCCAATCTATAACAGTTCTGGCGCGAAGAAAGCGGATAAAGAGAGATTTAAAATTTTCAAATTCTTTTTGCCAGTCCTTTGCCTTTAAAAACAAAAATTAATTTAAACAGAAGCAAAACTTTAAAGGTTTCCGGAAGTATCAGAATTTTTAAGTTTGAACTTAAGCTTATAGAAGTTGCTAAACTTAAGTTTCCGGAAAATCAGAATTAATTTTATTTGAGATCAAACTTAAGTTTTCGGAAGGAACAGAATTAATTTATTTAAGTTTCCGGAAAAATCAGAATTATTTTGTTTAGAGTCAAAACTTAAGTTTCCGGAAAATTAATTTTATTTAAGCAGGAAAAATCAGAAATCAGAATTCCGGAAAAATCAGAATTAATTCTATTTACGATCGCAACTTAAGTTTCCGGAAATGTCTAAAACTTAAGTTTCCGGAACCAGACTTAATTTTATTTAAGTTTCCAGAAAAATCAGAATTTTATTTAAGCGTCAAAACTTAAGTTTCCGGAAAAAAGTTCTCCATAAACATTTATTAAAACAATAATTACTACACCTTATTAGCCGGAGCAGTTTTCAATAATCGATCCAATTCCTGATTCAACAATGAAAAGGTTTCTCTTTTTGTTGAGCTTTTCCATTCTTCAGAACTCTGAAAAAAAAATTTTTTTAAGCTAATATTAATTGAATTTTGATTTGCCCCCAAGGAAATTTAAAAAAAATTTCCCCACTTCACTCGTCGAAATTAGGCGTTGCATTCTATTAGCTAATTTATCAGCAGTAGCAGACTGGTTTAATACGGAAGAAGCAGTGGAAGAATTAAATAACATTTTTAAATATTTATTTTCTTAAAAAAGGGGCAAGTGAGTAATCAGAAAGGACAAAATACGAGAAAGATCATGAGAAAATTACTAATTTTAGAAATAAGGTGGAGTAGAAAGATAACCAGAGACACGCCCAGAACGGCGCGCGGCCATAACGGCGCAAAGCCATAACTTGCTTCAAGATATCCCAATCTCACCAAATCTAGTATTAGAACATTCCTCTCATCGAGCTAAGGAGATTAGTATCAAAATTGATAAGGGCAAGACATTTTCAAGCAAGTTATGGCTTTGCGCCGTTATGGCCGCGCGCCGTTTTGGGCTGTACCCAGATAACCAATATTAGTGGTTGTTTACTCTTTAAAAGACACCTTTTGCTGTTTATCTTTGATTTTTATTGTGCTTTTTATTACCACTAATCACAAGTCAAAGTGTAACAAAATAAAAAAAAAGGTGTAAAAAGGTCAACAAATGAAGATCCACCCCTCCTTTGGATCAAAAATCAAGATATAAATAAAATAGACAAAAAGCAGGAAATAGTAAGGAAAAAGAGGAGAGTTTTCTCTAACCTCTACTGATTTCCCCTACTATTTCTATCTCTTCCGGAAAATTTGCGACTTCCGGAAAAGTAGCAATTTGAAAACAAATACAGAAATAGTATCGAAAAAGAGAGAGTTTTCTCTAACCGTCTCCTCATTTCCCCACTATTTTCTACCTCTTCCGGAAAGTTTGCGACTTCCGGAAAAAGTAGCAATTTGAAAACACAGACAGGAAATAGTATTGAAAAAGAGGAGACTTTTCTCTAACCTCTCCTCATTTCCCCCACTATTTCCATTACTTCCGGAAAATTTGCAACTTCCGGAAAAGCAGCAATGTGTTCGTTAAACTTTCCAAGTTTTTCGATCTTATCGCTTCAGAAAATCAAAGAGAATAATTTTTACAATTGTAAAGTAAAAAGAATTTAAATTTTCATGAGAAAAGAAAAAAAATTTATGTCTGTTTGTCAAATAAAAATGAATTTGTTAAACACTCTCGTGATGAATAAAAAGAAGAGAAGGGCTATAAAACCAATTTTTCTCTTCCTCCCCTTCTTTTTATAAACGATAAAAATTCTTCAAAAGTAATAAATTATGTCAGATATTCCAACAAAGTTCACTTCTGACCATTAGAGTCTCAAAATCAAGGGGAAGAAAAATATCGCCCCCAAAAGCTCAGACTCTAATGTCCAGTCGCCCCCAATAATTCTATTCCAACAAAGTTAACTTCTGACCACTAGAGTCTCAGAATCAGGGGGCAGAAAAATATCGCCCCCAAGAAGTCAGACTCTAATGTCCAGCCAATAATTTTATTCTACCAATAAAATTCACTGCTGACCATTAGAGTCTCAAATTTTAAGAGGAAGAAAAACATCGCCCCCAAGAAGTCAGACTCTAATGTCCACTCAACTAATAAAATTATCGGCCTGGGTCAATTACTCTCGAAACCCAACAAGACCTTTCAACCCTCCAACTGCTTATCGATTTATAAACATTTTTGTTTACCTTCAAAGCAAACCAGTTGAAATAATAAATAAATTCCACCCACCCTTAATTCTCGATGAGCTGCAGTAGATAATGTTTCTCCAGGTGTGGAAGAAAGTAATAAATTTCCGAGTTGATTTGCCATTAAATTGATACTAGAAAAGAGTTGCTTTTAAAATTAATTAGAGAAGAAAAAAGAAAAAAAATTTAAAAAATAAAAATCGAATTTTCTAGGTACTCTAATAGACAAGTAAATTAGCTGAAGGAAAATTTTCCCTCAAATAAAAAAATTAATTTGAGGATTGTTCACTAGAAAGCTAGAGGAGAAGCTAGAAGAGACGCTAGAAGAGCACTTAAAATGCAAATGCGGTAAAACTGGAAAAATAGAAAATGAGAAAAATAGTAAAAATTGTAAACAAAAATATAAACAAAAATACGTGGAGAAACGAGAGCAAAAAATAAAAAATTTTTTGTTTGGTTTGTTGTTGACTAAATCTAAGCCTCAACCATATGGTGTGATGGAAGGTCAGAGAAATATAGGGAAAAGAATGTTGAGTGTTTTTTCTACTATTTTCTACTATTTTCCTCTATTTTCCTTTGTTCGTTGTTCCCCTACCTTTCCGGAAAGTTTGAAAATTTAAATTCTGATTTTTCTTTTCCGGAAAGTTCTGGCGTTAATTTAAAAATACCTTTTGGCGTTTTTTGCGCACACTTGAAGGAGTCAAAAAAATTTTTTTTATTTGGAACTTTAGCTTTTCAGTTTTCAGTATAAACAGGTTCAGGTAAATTATGGCCACTTGATTTTTATTCAGAAAAACCAAAATAATAAAAGGAGAAAAGTAACTCGCGCAGCAGATCATCTCAAGTTGAAGATTTGCTTCAAAAGGAGGATGATTTTTATTTTTAATATTAATTACACTTTGAGGACACACTTCCGGGTTAGAAACTGAGAAAGCGAAAAAGATGAGTCTCTTCACTTTTTAATATAAAAAGGATACAAAACACCCATTTTTGACACTTTAACAAAATAAATATTTTTGGCGTTTTTTGCGCACACTAAAAAATTAAAAATAAACAAAATGCCAAATTTTCCCTTAATTTTTTTAATTTTTATTTTTTCAACAATTTTTCACTTTCTCCCAACAAAATCCCAATTATTACTTCATTCAACTCATCAGCCAAAATCTCTAATCTCCTCAAATTCTCGTTCTCGTCAGTGTGCCTGTCCTACACGCCAATCTTCCCCTTTAAGTGGAAGTAAGGCCAAAGCTGCCCCAAAACAAAAATTTTTGCCAAAAATGCTTCAAGGAACGTCCACAGACATGCTTTTTGATAAAAATTTAGTTGACGGATTTTTAACGCCATTAAATCCAAATAAGGAAGAAAAGAAACGCAAAGGAACTGGAAGAAGTGGAAGAGATTGGAGACCGAAAAGAGAGGCTAATAAAATTGTGGATTTGGCTTTGGCAGATCCAGAAAAGAATAAATGCAACAGTGAAAGGCTTAGACAGATTATTTTAAAGGCAAAATTAATTTATTTAAAGGGAAAGCTTGTCAGGTTAAGGAGTTAAAAATAGGGCAAAGTTAGACCAAGATGAGCAGGGCTGTGCGCCAAAATTTTCATGTGGTGCGCCAAAAGATAAACACCAGTTTTTCGAATTATTAAAACACGCCAAAGATCAGAACGCCAAAACCGGCTAAAAATTGAAACGCCAAAACGTCTTGGCGCACAGCAATTTGATTAAATTAATAAACTAATCATAAACTAACAGGCTCGAGGACGTGACAGTACCACTTTAAAACGAAACATACAAACAGTGGCAGAACGCACTCTACTTGCTCGATTTAGTGTAATATGTGCTAAGAATGATTTTTCGTATATCTCGAATACTGAGGTAATTTTTTGGAAATTTTTTTTTAATTTAAAAAATTTAAGGAATTTTGCCAAGAAAAAATAAATGGAAATATTTGTTATGTATTTAAACAGGCTGGCAGAGAATTGGCTTTTCCAGATCCTCCAAAGTTGGAACATTTTAAAAGGGGGACGCAGAGGAAGAATATTAAAGAGGAAAGAGAAAACGAGAATTAATAATTAGACAGATTTTGTGCATAAATTTTTTAACTTGAAAAAATTTCAAAAATTTTCAAAAAAAATTTCAAAAAAAAAATTTCAAAAATTTTCAAAAAAAAATTCAAAAAATTTTTTTGATTTCTCTTCTCCCACCCCTCCCCCTTCCTTGTTGTTCCTCTTCCCCTCCGACATTGCAAAAAAAATGTGTTTACATATAACATTCCTCTTTACTCCATTCATCATTTATTCTTCTACTACTCCCCGCAAAATCCTATCACTTTCTAACAAAGCAAGGGAAATTGATTTGTTTTTCATCATTTTTTATTATTTGTACCTTTAAACTACTAAATGTTTTTGTTTTAGTTTGGTGGTAGTTTGTTTTTATTAATTTCTGGTTTTTCCGGAACAATTAATTGTTACTTTTCCTGAATTGTTTTTATTAAATTCTGATTTTTCCGGAATTGTTTTTATTAAATTCTGATTCTTCCGGAAATGTTTTTATTAAATTCTGATTTTTCCGGAAATGTTTTTATTAAATTCTGATTTTTCCGGATCTTGTTTTTATTAATTTCTGATTTTTCCGGAATTGTTTTTATTAAATTCTGATTTTTCCGGAATTGTTTTTATTAAATTCTGGTTTTTCCCGAAGTGTTTTTATTAAATTCTGATTTTTTTTATTTTATTTCAGAATATTTTTAAAATGTTTGTTCCTCAACAAAAACAATTCTTTCCGGAAAATTCTCCAGCAATAGTTGTTCAGAAGCGACGACCAACTTCCTCAAGCTCTTCATCGCCTATCGCCCTTCGCGCTAATCCAAAGGGTGTTATGCAACAATGTATTTGTGAAAGACTTAGTTGTTTAGTTATTTGTCGCAGGTGAATATTTTTAATTTATTTTTAAATGTTTTTATTTTTTAGATGTGGTCATGATTTAATTGGTCGGGTTCTTAGGCAAGAATAATTTCCAAAAAAATTTTCAAAAAATTTTCATTTTAGTCCTTGCTCAATACATCCACGACGAATTGCACTGATGGATTTGCGTGAATGTCCAAATTGTCGAAGTGTTCAGTTAAGCGAAGTTGCCTGAAAAACATCCTAATTTTGATTCTAAAATATGTTTTTGATTTTTATTTTAAACTAAATTATGTTTTTATTAAATTCTGATTCTTCCGGAATTGTTTTTATCAAATTCTGATTTTTCCGGAAATGTTTTTATCAAATTCTGATTTTTCCGGAAATGTTTTTATTAAATTCTGGTTTCTCCGGAACAATTAATTGTTACTTTTTCGGAATTGTTTTTATCAAATTCTGATTTTTCCGGAAATGTTTTATTAAATTCTGGTTTTTCCGGAAATGTTTTTATTAAATTCTGATTTTTCCGGAAATGTTTTTATCAAATTCTGATTTTTCCGGAAATGTTTTTATTAAATTCTGGTTTCTCCGGAACAATTAATTGTTACTTTTTCGGAATTGTTTTTATCAAATTCTGATTTTTCCGGAAATGTTTTATTAAATTCTGGTTTTTCCGGAAATGTTTTTATTAAATTCTGATTTTTCCGGAAATGTTTTTATCAAATTCTGATTTTTCCGGAAATGTTTTTATTAAATTCTGGTTTTTCCGGAAATGTTTTTATTAAATTCTGATTTTCAGAACCACAAGATCACCACAACATTAAAAACATTATATTTGTTGATCTTTTGGAAATTATTTTAATTTAAATATTTTATTAACACTCCACTTTAATATTTAATTTAAACTAAAGAAATTTATTTTTGCCTTTCTATTTACTCGTATAAAACTGTTTTTGCTCAAAACTTCGTTAATTTTTCATGCCCGAGTAATTGGCTTCTCCCCTCCTTTTTTCTTAAGAAAAATACCTTTACCAATTTTTATTTATTTTCCCCCCGCTGAGTCTCAAAAAAAGCAATTTCCGTCCCCTATTATATTAAAAAAGTCATTCAGTCAGCCGTGGCACTTGACAACGAGAGATATTTAAATAGGAAGGGAGGGTCTCCGATTAATCCTTAAAAGTATTTTTTATTGAGAGAGAAAAGCCGTCACTTGTTTGCTTTTTAATATGCATTTCAAAAGCTTTTGGGGGACTTTTTGCTGCTTTTGGGGCTTTAAAGGCTTTTTAAACCCTTTTTACCTGTTAATGGTTTATGCAACGAGAGTTTAGGCAAACAATCCAAAAACAAGTTGAATGACTTTGCTTATCCTATTTTCTGGCGTTTTTTGGAGTTTTTGCGGTAAAATGACATTTGGTCCCACTAAGGACATTTGGTTCCAAACTAAGTTTTAAAAATTTAAAAAATATTTTTTCTGACCTTTATGATCCCTTTTTTTTAAATCCATCAAATCCCCAACTTTCGCTGTTTTTGGCGTTTTTTTGGATAAAATGACATTTGGTCCATAAATGACATTTGGTCCCCAACTAATTTTTAAAAAATTTAAAAATATTTTTCCTGATCTTTATGACCCTTTTTTCTTAAAAACCCATCAATTCCTCACTTCCTTTAAAAAAGTTTCTTCTTTCCCTCTTAAAGCACGTCAACTCAAATTAATTTACAAGTGATAAAGTAACAAAAAACAGTAAATGAAAGCACCAAACAACACCTCTTCTCGTCTTTCCCTTCCCTTTTTTTCTTCCCTTTCTTCACCTTCCACCTAAATTTCTTGGCACATCAATCCTTTAATTTTCTTTAAAAAACTCTTCTTTTTTTTCACGTTGACATTTGCCTCAATTTCCATTTTTAATTTGTCTTTTTAGGCAAAAAAAAACTTTGAATATTTAAGGGAATGTTGATGAGAGAAAAGAAGAGGAAAGAGGAAAAGGGAAGAGATTTGAAATTAATATCCTCTTTTTATTTTTTTATTCCTTCAAAAAAACTAATTTTCTGTACTTTTAATATAAAATTAATCTCTATGGTTTTCAGAATTTTTTTCAGAATTTCTGAAAAAAATCAGAATTTTTTTCTGAATTTCAGAAAAATCAGAATTTTTTTCTGAAATTTTTTTTCAGAAATGCTGAAAAAAATCAGAATTTTTTTTCAGAATTTTTTCCAGAAATTCTGAAAAATCTGAATTTTTTTTTCAGAATTTTTTCAGAATTTTTTTTTTTCAGAAATGAATACCCAACGGCATGTTGCCGGTTCCTCTGTACCTACCGCAACTAGAAAAGGTTCTGGAACTCAAAAACTTTCTGGATCAACAAGTGGGAATGCTTGGACCTCACAAACTGACAAAAATGAAAATATTAAAATTGAACTAAACGACTTGACAAACAAACAGTTAAACGAAGAAAATGATAGAATTGATAGTTTGCATATTCACACAAATCCAATTTTGAGGTTTATAGAGAATTCTAGGTTGTGTAGATGCTCAAAAAGGGTTGGTTTTTTAAAAATTTTTGTTGGGATAGACTGGTCCTGCCAGTTGTTTCCGAGGGTTTAGAGGGGGTTAGACTGTCTGCAGGAATATTCAGTTACTCCTGGGGTTCCAATGTGAGAGTTTCTAGAGACGTTCAAGGCTAGGTTCTGAAGACTGGGGTTTTTCAGTTTTTCAGTCAAAATAGGCAAAGGCTGTTACTCACCTTTCAGTGCGGTACTTGTGGCTTAGTTGGTTAGTCTTGGGTCAAGGGGTCGCAGGTTCGATTCTTCCCAGGAGTCAAAACTTGGTTTAACTCGAATATGAATAAATTAATCTTTTTTAGAATCAATTAGCAATTCTTGCAAATCTGGGCTTTCTTATCGTTTTTGGAATTCGTTGCAATTTTGGAGCAGCCAAAAATCACATGTCTAGAGGTTTTTTATTTATTCTTTAATTTAAACAAAAATTAATTTCTTTAGATTTTTATGATCCTTGGGGCAAAAAACACGTAAAAACAAATTTTAAATATTATCTAAATAATTTATTTTAAAGAAGCACTCTTTTAATTGGACTAGTGCTGAATTGGGAGTGATGGAATCTTCCTTCTTTTATGGATATTTAATTACTCAAATACCTGCTGGATTTTTGGTTAGGTTTTCTTTCGATTAATTAGACTGTCATATCCCGCCTCTCCTCCATCTTATCCCATCTCTCCTTTTAACCCGCCCACTCTATATTATCCCAAATTTCCCAAAATCAAAATCCCAGACTTTTCAAAGTTTTCTTACTTATCCCAATGATTTTTCATCTCTTAGACCTTCCCACATATCCCATTATTCTCACATACCTCGCCCATATATCCCGGCCTTCCCTTCCCATATAATCCAATCTCTCTTATGTTAGTTATCCCCAGTCAGCTTAAGACAAAAAAAATTTTTTTTAATTTTCAAAAATTTTCTAGGCCGCCAAATTCCCTGCAAATAAGCAAGTTTATTTAATTCAAATATTCTTATAAATTTTCTCATAAAAAGAATGTTTGGATTGGCTATTGGAGGGGCTTCTTTTCTCAACCTTTTATTGCCCTACTCATTTCACTCACATTCTGATTTTATGGTTTATTTTTAATTTAATTTTAACAAACAATCTTTTAAATTAAATTAACAGGTTGCTATAGTGCAGATATCTCAAGGACTTGTACAGGTTAATTTAATAAATAGGCTCTATTTGGAAGGAAAAGTCCCTTCGATTTTTCGGTGTGATAGGCAAATTAATTCACCTCCATGGGCGTGCGGTTTCGCCTTTTTTCGTGTTTCGTATTTCGCCTTTCGATTTTTTTCGTGTTTTGCCCTTCGTTTTCGCCTTTCTGGTGTTCGTCCTTCGCTTTTTTTTGTCATTTTCTACACACTCCCCTTGATATCAGTGAAAAAGGTAATAGGACCCCTCCTTCCAATTTTTCCATCTTTACAAATTTTTAATTCCCTCTTTTTTTGCAGGGTCTCGCCTATCCAGCAATGCATGGTTTCTTTTAAATAAAGTTAATTTAGTCTCCAAAAACTATTTAAAGGTGTTTGGCGTTATTGGGCACCTCCTCTAGAAAGGTCAAAGTTGGCAACGACTGCCTTCACAGGGTAAAAAAATTTTTTTGAAAATTCTTTGAAATTTTCAAAAAAAAATTTTCAATTTCAAGTTCTTATGCCGGAGCAGTTTTTGGTCTTCCAATAAGTGCATGGCTTGTTTCCTATACTCATTGGTCTGCCCCTTTCTATATTTATGGAATTGCTGGTGTTCTGTGGAGCATTTTTTGGTTTTCCCTGACTTTTGAAAGGCCAGCATTTCACCCAACAATTTCTGCAAAGGAGAAGGAACATATAGAAACAAGTATTGGACAAGTATCACAAACACAGCCTACAGTTTGTTTTTTTTTATTTTTAAAAAATAGGGGGGAATTGGGACTAAATAGTGTGTCTGAAAGTGGAGGAGGGCCATGGGGAGAATTTTTTGGGGAGGCAGCACCAAAGGGGGCGGTAACTTTAAGGGACAAAGATGGGAACCGCCCTAACTGCCCTTCCTTGGCGTGCCATACTCACCGCCCTTAGTCAAAATCGTCTCTTAAATAGAGGTTATCTTTATTGGGTGTTCCTAAGGGTGAAGTCCATTTTTTGCCAATTTTGTCCGCAAAAAATTTGCGGACAATCCGCAAATTTTTTTGAAATTATTTTATACAAAATTAAAAATTTCTAACTTAATTTAAAATTTTCTTTCAGTTGAGCACAATTCCTTGGCGTGCCATACTCACTTCTAGGGTAAAAAATAATTTTATAATAAAATAAAATTTTAATTTAATTTTTAGCCTGTTTGGGCAATTATTGTAGCCAATTTTGCGCGAAGTTGGAATTTTTATTTGCTGCTCCAAAACCAATTGACGTACATGAGGGATGTTTTAGGACTGAGAATTAGTGATGTTAGTTTATTTTTTGAATTCAAAAATTTTTTTAAAAATTTTCAAAAAAAATTTTGTCCGCAAAAACTTGCGGACAATCCGTAAGTTTTTGTCCGCAAATTTTTTAAATATTTTTTTGTAATTTTTAGAGTGGATTTATTGCAGCCCTTCCACATGCTGTTATGGTATTTTAAAATTATTTTAGAAAAATTAAAGTTATTCTTTAAGGGTTGTGTTGTACTGCTTGGAGGAAGGATGGCGGATTATCTTCGTTCAAATAAAATACTTTCAACAACTGCTGTTCGCAAAATTTTTAATTGTGGAGGTAAAGAAACTTTTTCATTTTTTGTTTTAAAAATCTGTGTTTTTTTGTCCGCAAAAAACTTGCGGACACATTTTTTGTGCGCAAAATACTTGCGGACAATTTTTTCGAAGAATTAAAATCCGCAAATTTTTTGTGCGCAAAATACTTGCGGACAACGCTAAAAAATGAAAAATAATTTTATAATTATCAGGATTTGGCTGTGAAGCCCTTTTCCTACTCGTTGTTGCTTACACAAAAAGTGAACGTACAGCAATGACAGCCCTCATTTTTGCTGTAGGTTGTAGCGGTTTTGCAATTTCTGGTTTTAATGTTAATCATTTGGATATTGCTCCTCGTTATGCTGCTATTTTAATGGTTTTTTTTTTCCAAATTTTTAAAATCCGCAACATTTTGTCCGCAAAATTTTTGCGGACAAAACTTGCGGATTAAAAAAATTTCTCTAACTTTTTAAAATTAATAAGGGATTTTCCAATGGAATTGGCACTTTAGCAGGGTTAATATGCCCTTTTGTTGTTGAATCTCTAACTGCAAAAGGAAGCAATCCAAATGGTTGGACAACCGTTTTTCTTTTGGCTTCAATGATTCATTTTACTGGAATTACTTTTTATGGAGTTTATGCTTCTGGAGAATTGCAGGTTTTTTTGGGAATATTTCGAGGGCGTATCTAAAGAGTGGATTTAGGAGGAGGGACCGCACCCGAAATTGGAACCTTTTTTGTCCGCTTTTTAAAAAGTCCGCAATTTTAAAAAAAGTCCGCAAATTTTCCTTTTTTTCAATTTCCAAAAATTTCGATTTTCATTTCGAAAACCCTAGGGTGGATACGTCCTTTTTTTGTTCTGAAACTTTTATTTCCTAACTTTCCATAGGAATGGGCAGAACCAAAGGAGGAAGAAGATAAAGGTGTTTGGAGTGCTGAACAAGCTTCCGAAGCCCGAAGATTTGAGGAAGGTGGAAAAAGAAAAGGAAGTTATGGAGCTGTTGGAACTTCTATAAATATTGAACCTTTACCAAAAATTAGAAATTATAGTTTGGGACAGACAGGAGGAATTCAAATAGATTCAACAAATCCTTTTGGAGCGGATTGGGGAGATTCTCATAATTATTATCAACAAAATGGAGGAGGTAATTTTAATGAAAAGAGGGATTCGTTGAGATAAGTTCACGTAAGGTTTGTTTAGACGAATATTATTGATCTCCAGTTGCCCCGGTCTCTATCAAGGGCGTACCCAAAGGTGGGAATTTTTTTGAGGGAAAGGCTAGCCTAAAGGGCGGGGAGAGGGCCCCCGCTACCCTCAGACCCAGGCTACGCCCTTTGTGGCTATATATTAAAGGAGATATCCCAAGGGGAGGAGTGGGCTATAACGAGACGAGTGGAGGGAGCTCTTAGGTTATAAAAATGAGTCTTTGCCGCATAAATCTAGGTTACTAATAATTTTAGAATTCTTAAATGGTACCTTCACTGGGTACGCCCTTTACTCATAATTCTCATTTTTTAAATTTTTTCGAACAGGAATAATAATAAAATTAAAATTTAATTTTCGAGGTAGAATTCTTTTGCTTAAAAAAAAGAGCAAAAATAAAATTCTCAGAAAAAATATTAAATAAAAAAATAACCGTCACATAAATAATCCAAAAAAAACTAACAATCATCAAAAGTCTCTCTATTCCTTCTATTTATTTCTGTTTTCAACTGCCAACGGCCTATAAGGATAGAGGGTAGAAATCAGTGCTTGTCTTCGAATTGCCAACTGTTTAGAATTTAAGTTTTAAAGAAACATTCATGGGATCAACCCAGAAGGTCAAAACTCATAAAGTCATCAAATTACTGGATTTGAGCGGATAAGATGGACTTGTTGGGATTAAGGGATAGACGACAGAAATTCTCTCGTGTAATTGTCGGATAGGGTAAAAGGGCGGATATGACCTCCAAAAAATATTTGAGTCCCCTTACCCGCTGGAGTTGACCTTCTGATGTGAGCTTGGATGGACCCAAATTCAGTATTTTCCAAAAAAAACTGACCAGCGACTTCTTTCCTTCCTTCAAAGAAAATAAAATTAATAATTTAAAATATTGTTAATAACCTCGTACATCTCGACCAATCTACTTTCACTTAAATTCTCAGTCCTCGAGTGTTCAAAATAGTCACGAACACGTCGACGGGCAAAATGTTTGTAGCTGTACTGAGGAAACTAAAAAGAAAAAGCGAAAAGTTTTGCAAAAGCGTCTCAGCGACTACAATAGGATTACTTTATGTCATAACTTTGTCAAATCTTGTTCAATTACGTTGATTTTGATGTCATTCGACTCAGCTCGACAAGCTCTTTCGAATGAGCTATTGTTTGTCTAATCGAATTTTTATCCTAAAAAATGAGCTTGGTACACCCTTTTATTTTTTAATTTTCGAGTGTCTGTATCTCGGTCCAAGGTTAAGAACTGGGGTAGATTTTGGTGTCATTCGACACAGCTCGACGAGTTCTATAACCTAGGACTGACTGACCATTTTTTAAAACTTTGAGGGAGGAAAAATGAGTGGGGGGTACGAACGCAAGAATTACCCTTAACTCCAATATAGTTGATATCCAAGGATATCAGGGGTGTGCCGAAACAGATTTTAGAAAGCGAAAGGCGAAACACCAAAAAAAAAATTTGCATAGGACGAAAGTGGGCACATCCCTGATGTATGTCATTCGAAAGGGCCCTCAGAACCGTGTCGACTGACACCAAAACCAGCCCGCTGTTGTCGAGATACAGACCAGTAAAAATTTAAAAACCGTACGGAGGACCCTCAAAGCAATTTTCCCTTCCCAAAAATTAACAAAGAAACCTCTCTGCCTGCTCTCAATAATTCTTTATAAAGTTTAAGCCAGTCGGCTCGAACAGGAAGTGCTGCCATTTTTCTTTTAAAATATTGAATTTTTAAAAAAACGTGAAAAAATATGAAAAATATTTTAGTTAATTTTAAAAACAGAAGCGAAAATTAAATAAAATTCACATATTCACAACCATATTTATAAAATAAATTAAAAATAAGTTTGAAAAATAAAAAATACACATTTAAATTGACTCAAATCGAGCTTCTAAAATGTTAAGAAAACGAAATCGATCCAATGCCCGTATCATTACAACTAAAAAATGTATAAAAATAAAATGGTGGATAAGAGAAAATTGGGAGAGTCTAAACGGTTAAAATATTATTGATAATAAATAAGATAGAACCTCGAGTCCGGTCTCTAAGTCTAAACAATACTAGACTCAGGAAAGACTCTGAAAGGGTAACACGGAAACCTCAAATCAAAAAAATAATCCAAAAAATTTGGAAGAACTCTGATAGAGAAGATAATGCCCCCTAACTGTCCCAGTACTTTAAAAACAAAAAAAAATTTCACGAACCATTTGAATCAAAAGTATGTCGTATTTCAATATTTGCCTCTCTTGCGACGTGTTTAAATGCACTTCCAATTACACTTTAAATTAAATTTTTAAAGAAAAAAAAATTAAAAAAAACCTTTTTCCACTTGTATCAGCCATTATTTCCACTAAAGGCATTAACTAAAAATAAAATTTAGTATATTTTTCCAAGTGTTCCGCTCACCCCTGATATCAAATACCAGCCTGAATGTTCACCCAGCAAAGGAAAAATAAGAATGAAAGGTTTGGTTCCACGAGAAGTTGGATTCTAGAAAAAAAATTTTTTAATGAATTTTCAAGAACTTTTCTGAAATTTTCAAAAAATTTCAAAAATCTAAGAATTTCAAAAATTTTTGAAAATTTCAAAAATTTGAAAAAAAAATTTGAGAAAATCGAAATTTCAAGAAAATTCCAAAGAAAATTTCCAAAAATCAGAAAAAAACCGTGGAAACATAAGCACGCAATACTGAATGAAAAAACAAAAAGAGAAAATGCCTTGAAGAGAGGAGACCGAGCATTGAACACTAAAAAAATTCCAAAAAATTTCTCAAAAAATTTCAAAAATAAACCTGATCAGAAAGCGAAAGAAGAAAAAATCTGGACATTAAAACTACGTGTTTTTGAGCTATTGACCTCTTAACCAATTCATTTAAGCTTTTTAAAGCCATCTTGTAAAGCTCTACGGAATGTTTTAAAGGGGGTAATTCACGTCCTCCAGTCTTGAAAAATTCTCTCAAAATTTCGTTTGTTGACTCGAAACGTCTGCTAAGTTCACTGTCAGGCTGTAAATAAAAATTTTTTATTTAGAAAATTTTTGAAAAAATTTAAACAAAAATTCTAAAAATTTACAAAAAAATTTTCAGAATTTTCAAAAATCTCCAAAAAATTCTTGAAAATTTTTGAGATTTTTGAAAGAAATTTTCCAAAAAAAAAAATTCAAAAAAAAATTTCAAAAAAAATTTCAATGCCAAACCTTGTCTGACTGATTCCACTCTAATCTAATTGTTAAAATTCTTGCAAAATCAACAGCATTATAAGTCGAATTAAACCCAAAATTTGTATTGAATGAAGCAAAGGTTTTATTTAAATATTCCTTTATTATTTTAAAAATTTCCAGACGGCGATCTTTTTTGATAACTTCAAAATTTTGGCGACATTCAGCGAGGGTTAGACTTAAAAAAATTTTTTCAAAAAAAATTTTCTAAAAAAATTTTTCAAAAAATTTTTAAGAATTCAAAAAATTTTTAATTTCAAAAAAAAATTTCCAACCCAATCTTTGCAAGAATTTCTTTAAATTTATCCTCTCCTCGTTGAGACCAAAGTTTGCTTTCACAGATAAAATGAGATTCATTTAGCATGCTTTCATAAAGTGTCCAACGAGAATATAGAGGCAAAATTAGACTAAAAATGAAGAAATATACTCTATTCCAAGGTTAGGTAATTCTGGTTAAGTGGTATTTTCCTTTTATGGTGAGTGAGGCAAGGGGGTAATGGGTTCGAACCCGCTCAGGGTAGAATTTTATTTTATAGCGTTAATTAATTTAATCGGATTCGACCTTCTAACTATTCCAAGATTAGGTAATTTAGTTAAGTTGGTTAGGTCTTTTCTTTCATGGTGGGTGAGGTCATAGGTTCGAACCCGCTCAGGGTATAATTTATTTTATACCGCTGTGGTAAAGTGGTTAAGCAATGAAGACCCGGATTAAATGCTTAGGGGCACTAATAAATTAATTCAAATAAACAAAACTCTTCTTTAAAGCTGACAGTCAAATGATTTCTATTTTGATCAGTCAAAGCACCTTGTCTTGGTCCAAACTTTAGAATAAATGGTTTCATTCTATCCGCGCAAATCTTAAAATTAAATTTAATAAAAATTAAAATTTTTAAAAAATACATCAGTATATTTTTCCACACAAATAATTTGATCAATAAATTGACTGCTAATTCCAACAGCAGAACACCACATTATTTCTGCTGAAGATTTTCCTAGTTCATGAGCCAATTCTAACATAAATACTGATATCTAATTTTAATAATGTGGAAAATTTTTTTCCGTAAAAGACATACCGGTGGAGCATACCAAGACTAGAAAAAATAAAAAAATTAAAAACGAAGTTTAAAAAAGTGGAAGAAGGAAAAATCATAATCGAAAAGAACACCACCGTTAGACCATAAAAAATTCTAGAAGCTGAAAAATCCCTTATATTTGTTTATTTTATAAATTTGAATAGTTAAAAAGCAAAAATAATTCAGTTATCGACAAAGGGGGTCGAACCTGGCACCCCCTCATTTTTGTTACACAACCCAACAGAGCGGACGGGTCCCCCAGTAACCCAGTAAACTAAAAAGAGTTTTACTAGCCTAAATTAGGATTGATCTTCTGGGTTCTCAGTCACTTAAATCCCCTAAAAATCTAAAAAAACCTTCAAATAATATTCCCACAAAATCGTCCCTCTTGCCCGCTTCCATTGGGTTCGCCGTTGTCTTTTTAGTGTTCTACTGGCGATTATATCAGCCAATTGTTTGCGTTTTCCACGTCTTTTAATTATTGATGAATTTCTTTCATCTTGATGACTTTGTTGATCATTCTCATCTAAAAGTTCTTCAACTCCTCCATTTTCCTTAAAAACAATTTTATTAAAAAATTAGCATAAATTTTCTAATAGTAGCACCTCTCTAATAGAAGCCCACATCCTAGCCCACTCAATGGGACCATTGAAAAATAAATACCCAGGGCTTCTATTAAAATAATTATATACGGATCCGCAAGTAAATTTTGTATCTGTGGATTGTCCGGAAGCTAAATCCGCAGGTCAAAAGTGTCCGCAAATTAATTATTGTGCCGTACGGGCAAAAGGCTGCAGACTTTACCAGTATACCATAGTTTCGAAACGAAGCACTCTCTAATAGACGCCCATGCCCATTAAAAAATAAACACCCGGGGCTCCTATTAACGGTAATTTAAAAAGAAACCTCTCCTTCCTCTCCATCACTAAACAAATTTTCTTCCTCCTCCTCATCTTCCCCACTTTCACTTCCAGATTGTTCTTCCTGTTCATAAATAGAATTAGCATCGGGGACATTCCATTCAGGCAATTCTGAACTTTCTGTCAAAACTTTAATTGAATCAACATTGAAAATATTGTCTAAATGAATTGGCCTTCTTGATTCTATTATCCAGAAATTTACCTAAAAAATTAATTTTTTGGAAAGAATGGTAAGGTTTTGCTAGAGACGAAGCTTTACTAGATGGGCGAAATTTTTTCTCGCTCCGAAACAAAATCAACGTGCGTATAGAATTCGCAAAATTCCTCTCGTTCCGAAACGAAATTTTTGCCTGAAAGACCGCTCCCAAGGATCGAACGAGAACTCGAAAACCCTGACTTAAAAAATCAAGTGGCGTCCTCTTTTAATTAACCTTACGAGTCGAAAAAGGATTAAACAGACTAAAAACCCCTTGACCTAATAAAAATTTAAAAAATACATTGGAAGGAAGTTCAAAATCAAGCAGAGAATTTGACCCAACACAATTCATCAAAATAATATTCTTTGTTTGTTTACCATGTATTTTAATTGTAGATTTCAATCCTTCTATTGAATTAACCGGAATAAGTGTATAGGTTACTTCGTCACAAGAAAATAGATGCTGAAAATAAAAAAATTTTTTGGAAAATTAGAAAGGTTTCTTTATTCCCGGACAAGTCCGTAGGTCGAAGAATTAATTTAGACGCTAATTTAGATTATGAGTCCTATTGAGGGTTTATGAGACCCAATGAAAGTTCTATGAGTCCAATAAAGGTTTATGAGGTCCATGAAGGTCAATGAGGTCCATATGGGGTTGGGAGTCCCAAAAAGGGTTTACGAGTCACATGGAGATATTATGTCGGTCTTATGGGTCCAATGAGGGTTTATGAGCCCAAAGAAGTGTTATAAGTCCACTGAGGGTTTATGCGAGTCACAGAACTCATGGAGGTTCATTGGACTCATAAACTAGACTAGAGCCTTAATTTATCCTAAAATTCTTCCCTTTCCTGTACATAATTAATTTTTGACAGTATTTTAATTTGCGGACAAACCTTGCGGACTTTCTGGTGTGAACCAGACCCAAAATTTTTTTAAAAACCTCCTTACAGTCAAAATAGCAGTTGCACATAGCGCATCAACATCAGCATTTACAATAATCAGAATATGCTTAAAATTAAAAAAATAAGTTGAAATAAAAAAAGAAAACCTCACATCCTTTCTAAGCTCTTCATAAAATTGAAGTCGAAAATCGTTGCTAATAATCATTATAAAATTACAAAAACATTTTTTAGAAAAAAAATTTTTTAAGCTCTAAAAATCTGAAAATTTAAAAATATTAATTTAATTAAATGAAAAAACTAGATTAGAAAATTTTTAAAAATTTCAGCACCCCTCTCCCACCGAAAATTTTTTTTGAAAAACTTTTTCCAGCCTCCACACCTCACTCCTTTGGGTCAACTTTTTCAAAAAATTTTCTTCCGACCTCTTCCCTTCCAAATATTAATTTTTTCACCCCATACTTCTCTAAAATCTTGTCCATGTCATTAAAAAAATTAAAAAGCCCTTCCTATTTTTCCACAATTTATTAGCAAATCGTTCTCTCCCCCAAAAAAACAACAGCTGTTATATAAAACTGATTTTCCTACTAAAAATAAATCAAAGATTTAGGCAAGAGTTCGGAGAGGGGAAAATGGACAGGCGCTAGTTTAACCAAAAATATTGCTTTTAAAACTTCCCATCTATTTCCTCTGGTCAACTGAAAAATAAATATATAAAATCATTCTCTCCCCCTCCTCGTCCTTTCATTTTTACTTTAAACTTTTTTCCTGGATCTAAAAATTTTTTAGGCAAAGAACGATTTTGCTAAAATTGACTGGTCATTTTATTTATTTCCTCGATTCTTTTCCAAAGATTATTTTTGCCCCAAGGAAATTTTGACCCTTAGAAAGGGGCCGGGGGAGCATGCCAAAATAAGGGGTGGACCTCTTAAAAATATTTTTTTCTTAAATTCTACGAAATTTAACAAAAAAACGAGAAAACGCAATTCTCGTCTAGCCGACTCTGTTGGTTGTAGGTGTTTTTAAAAATAATCATCACAACCCCCTAGAGTTCGCTAGGTGGAAAATGCGGCAAAAAAAATCTAAAAATAAATTTTAAAAATATTTTAAAGAAATTCCTTCGAACAAGGCAACTTTTAAAAATTAAAAAAATTTTTTTTAAATAAATTTTATTAAAAAATATTATAAAAGTTGAAAAATCGAAAAACCAAAAATAAATACATACACCAATTCACATTGATTCAGAAAAAATTTTTTTGACTCATCCAAGTTGAAATACACTGAAAAAAGAAAATTGTTTTTAAAATATTAGAAGGACGTAGGGATTTTAATATTTTAGGTAAATATTAAGCAAGGGCGTAGCCAGGGGTCGATTTCATGGGGTCTAAAATGGCGTGTGCGCCAAAATTTAGGCGGTATCAAAGGCGTAGCCAGGGGGCTTCTGGGGCTAACCTTCCCTCGTTTTTAAAATAAGTGCCAGGAGGGTCCCTGAGGAGAAAAATGGAGTTAAAATTTTGGGATAAGCAAACTTCTACCTAGCTAGTCTCCCAAAGGAATTCCTCAAGAAACCCCCCCCCCCCTCTCTCTCAAAAAAATTAAAAAAATACCAACCCTGGCTCATTTTTATCTTCATCCTCTGTAAGGCTCGCCTGTTCTTTATCTGCCTCTCTACTTCGCATACCACTAAAATCAATTGCGCCGGTTGTTGTTGAACTTGCATTTTTATAATCAATTCTATCAAATGTTTGCGAATCACTGTCAAAAACTCCAGCATCTGAAAAATCGACGGCAGCATTCGAATCTTCTTCATCAATATCACGCAGTGCTCGAAGGTCTAAAATTTAAAAACAAAAATGGAATTTTTGCGGACACATTATTGCGGACTAGTAATGGTCAGCGCCCATAATGGCCTCATAATGGTCAGAGCTCATAACAGTCTCATACTAGTCAACGCTATAATATTCTCATATTGGTCTCATGCCTAATAATGGTCAGAGCTCATAAGTCTCATAACGGTCAAAGCTCTTAGTGGTCTCATAATGGTTTCCTTTTTATATCTGACCATTATGAGTCAAGAAAAACGGGTTTGGAATAACCCAAAAACCCCAAAAAATTTTTTACTTGTTTCTTCATTAGAATTATTTTCAATAGACATTGCACTTTGCATTGTTTCATCATTATTTTCGCATTCCCCATTGGGTATTTTCGGAGCGACTATTTTTGGGGCAACTACACTACTTGAAGAAACTGAAAAAATATAACTTTAAAAAATTCTTTGTCCAAAAAATAAACCTGGAACCCATTTGTATATACTAATGCTGCTGTCTTTGAGAAGTACCCATCTTTTCTCCCTGTGATTTTAAAAGTTTTTAAGGTAAAATTTGGTCGGACCTCACTGTAGGATACCCAAATACTCTTCCTAGTCGGTGAGGAAGCTGTCTAACCGATACCCTCAAGTTAAGATACAACAAATATATAATGGTCAGAGCTTGGTCTTAAGGTCACCCAGTTCAGTTTTGAGTCTTAAGGTCCAGCACCGAGCTCGAAATCTTGATCGTAGGATAAAGTCTTGGTTTCGACCCAAGGGGGCATAACGAGGTCTGACCGAATTTAAAAACACAAACCATTTCCGCACAAAACATTTATCTGTAGAATATATAACTCTTCTCAACTCATCCTTTGCTTTGTTTCTTGTTTCGGCACGATTATTACGTGGTGTGACTTTTGAAAGGGAAGAAATGCGACTGTAAAAATACAAAGATTAAGCAAAAAAAAGAGAAAAAAAGACAACCTTGTTTGCATCTTGAGGCTTTAGTTTGAGTTAAAAGTTAATTCAAAAGATCACAAAGTTACCATTTTATAATTTTCTGATTTTGTACATTTTGTATTTTTGGCGTTATAAATATTACCTTTTTCACGATTTTCGCAATAATTTATTGGCATTCTGTATTATTTTTAACTTTTGTCTTTTTCTTTAGCCACTCTCTTCATTTTACGTGCTGCCTTATTTTTCTACAAAAATTTTTTCGTATGTCATATTTTGCCAAAGCATACTTTGCCAATAAGGCTAAAAACATAACTTTTGCCAACAGGACTGCGATGACAAAACGAGTTTTTAGCCTTATTGGCAAAATGTCGGTCTGGCATAATGTGGAAATTATTTACAAAAAATTTTTTTTAGTTTTTTTCTGAAATTTCGACTTCATAGTGTAACTGTTTTTTGTTTTTTGTTTAAATGTCATCGTTCACCTCAGAAGTATATTTTTATATTTGTTTTCTAAACTTATTTATTTAAAGGTACTTCATTGGAAACCAACAAAATTGGAGGAAGAATGCGATTCTGCAGATATTTCAGAGCTTGAGGCTATGGCTAGTGATATCCGTGCTGAGCTCTGTATGGCCAAAGAAGAGGAAGAAAGGTTGACTGAATGCATTGTTGATGGTTTAAAGAAGACAGAAAGGACTTTAGGTTTATTTTTTACTTTTAAATTGAGAAGAATTCCTAAAACCTTGATTTTGAGTGGAGATCTCGTCCAGATTTTTCGCCTTGGTTCAAGAAAAAATCAAAGTTAGTGAAAAATCAGGGTCGAGGAAAATCAAGGAACACCGGAATTTGGAATTTTCAGGTACTTCCAATTTTCAACGCTTTTTCGATCAATGCGCAGCACGTGTCAATGCTGAATTTGAACGTTCTGAGGCCGATGCCCGTCAATTATCAAATTCATTGGATGCCCTTTCTGGGCTAGCCCAAAATATTTCAAAGCGTGTAGCAGCGTTGGACCTAGGAAAAAGTCGAGTTGTTGAGTGTTTACAACACGTTAGTGATTTACGGGATTTGGGGACTTGTGCAAACGGTGTACAACAGGCAATTAGGGATGGGAATTTTGAGGAGGCAGCCAGCCATATTCATCGATTTTTAACGCTGGATTCAATTGTTTTCAAAATGAGTGATAGTCAGGATGTTAAAGGTTGGTTGTTTTGATTTAGTGATCGAACCATACCGTAATGCCAAGTAATTTTTCGGTATTTCGTATCAACGATCTATTTCGAACTAGCTACATTTGTATAATTGTTTTCTCAAAAGTTAGCCCATTTTGAGACCTGAAACATTTTTGTGACTTTTTACGCATGTACCTCAGCTCAAAGTTTTTTTTATCGGATCAACTTTGATCTCGTTTCTCAGCTCGACGACAAGAGTATTTTTCGGTAGTACGGTAGGGCTACGGTACGAAATTTCGGGGTTACTTTGTTTTTATGAATTTTGTAAATTTTTCTAGATGCCGGATATTCCGTCAAAAATTGTTATGATATATTAAGACAAGCGTCGGTAGAGCTTAAACAACAGATTGAACAGAAATTTGACGAAGCTAAAGCTAAGGGGGATGTTGCGACAATGGAGCGTTTATTTAAACTTTTCCCGTTAATAAATGAACACCAAAGTGGATTGAAAAGATATGGATCGCATATTTGTGATAAAATTGCTGAGCTTTCTCAACAGAATTATAAAATTATGCAGGTTTATTTTTATTGTTTGTAGGCTATTCCAAGTCATTATTGCTTATATGCGGACTCATAATGGTCAGATATCACTTACTGCGATTACATTCAAAAGAGAAATCGAAGGTTGCATGCTTTGACCATTATGAGTCTTTTCAATCTGACCATTATGAGTCCGCATATAGTCATGCCCAGCAACTGGTTTGTGATCGTCCACAACTACCAAATTTTTTCGTCTAAAATTATTTTTTTTAGGCCGGTGGAACAGACGATAATCGAAAAAATGTCCTTTTTGCTGATACGTTAACTATGCTTTTTGAGGGTATCGCTAGATTGGTTGAATTGAGCCAGCCGGTTATTATAAGTGCTTATGGACAAGATAAGATGTTGGATTTAATTGAAATAATTCAGCCACAATGTGATAAGCAAACGAGTTTGATTTTGGATGCTTTTTTACAGAAACGCCATTTTCAAGAATTGGCTAACCAAGTATTTTTTTAAATTTTGTTTATAAAATAGTGGCGCGTCGTATTTCCAAACGCTGGAATATTTTCGATAGGTGTCTCCCAAAATATCTAGTAGGACCGTATGGTCCCGTAGCCATAAAATACCAAACCTTGAAACGCCGCCGAAATACCAAAGTGGGAGAAATAAACGATAAAACCAAACTCACAAATTTTTATGTTCTTTCCACATGTTGGTATTTCGGCTTGTTTTTTAGAGTTTTCTGTGACCGACTAGATTCAATTTTTCTTTTAGGTACGCGTATTACTCAACACAGATGGATTTTCGCAGACTGGTTGTTTTTTAAACTTTTTTCGTATTTTAATTTTATTTTCAGAACGAATTAATCCAATAGAACTTGACTTGCTCCTTTCTGAAGTCACTTTAATGCATACCCGTGCCGAACTTTTTTGGAGATTTCTTAAGCGTCGATTGAATCGATCTGCTGAAGTGGACAGGAAAAAGAAGGACGGTGAAGGGAATGAGTTGAGAGAGGATTCGGGGAAGAATGACTTGGATGACCCTTTAATTGATGAACAACGAGATTTTGAAAGTGAAGAACAACGGGAAGAATATACTGCAAAAATGAAGAAGCAACGGGAAGAAAGGGATAGAAAATTGGATTTGGTTTTGAATCGGTCTGGTTTAAACACGAGAATGCAGGTTGATTAAACTTTATTTGGATATTAAGTAGTAAGCGGTTCACTCTATAATGTCAACTTTCTAGAGGTCGAAATCTTTGGGGACACTGACCCTAGTTGTCAGCTGACCCTAGGGGTTACCCCAAATATTTGGGCGGATTAAGGAGAATTTGTAAGGATTAACGGGGATTTGTATAGGTTATGGGGGATTAGTGACAGAAGACCAAAGTTCTCTTGACATTTGGCTTTTAATCTAAAAGTTTGACTTTGAAAAGTATGAAAAATATTTTAGGAACTGTTGGGTAATTATGTGCTAATGGAGCAATATTATATGACCAATTCTGTTCAAAAAGCAATTTCTATGGATACGGTCGAGGATGGGGCTTTGACTAGGTTTGAATTTTGTAATTTTTTTGACATTTTGAATTTTTTATTTTTCAAGTTCACTTTTGGATGATGTTTTCTTCATTGTGCGTAAATGTATTCGTCGTTCCATCAGTTCTTCCTCTATTGACTGTATTTGTGCTATGCTTAACAATGGGGTGACTTTACTCGAAACAGAATTTTTCAAATGCATTAGTGCCCCAATTAAGGTTTGGAAAAATTTTTTTGAAATTTTTAGAAATTTTTTAGTCAGGATATCCAAGCAGTGGATGGACAACAGAAGCGTATCAAACTGCTCAAAGTGCTTACACTGCTGTACTGCAGCAAAGCAAGGTGGTCACTGATACTTCTATCAACAGTATAGAGAAGCAACGGAACTCATTTTTGATTGGACTTAATAATATGCGTAGTTCAGTTGAATGTATTTGTACATTAAAATTGGGATTAGCTGAGGATTTTGAAAAATATTTGAGTCAGGTTTAATTTTAATATAAATTCTCTTAATTATTTTTTAATTTAACCAGATTACCCCTTTAGAGAGTAAAAAACTCGAAAATGCTGTCAGTCAATTAGACGATTTTACAAAACGTTTAGAGCAACATGCTAATCTTGGAATTGTTAAATTATGTGATGCAGCAATTAGGACTAAACTTAAATCGAGGTTTCTTATTTATTTTTGGATGTGGGGCAAAAGCGGCTTCCAAAACTTGGTCCAAACAAAAACTCGGTTGGGCAAAAAGCTTTACCTGAATCCGGTTCAGATTTGCGTTTGAATAACATCACCCGTTTTAGTAACAACTTTTCACGTCACCCTAAGTTGTCTTTATATAGCCTTCTCCGTAGTTTGGAACAACGTTCCATGTTGTACCAAACAGGCAACACCATTCGCGCCAATAAGACCCCTAACCCGTCTGGACCGAGCTTTGTTATGACCGTAGCTTGCATGGGCCGGTTTTTGCCCGGGCACACTTTTTAAGTTTCTCATTTTATCCTTTTCTAGTGCTGACGAATTTCTTGAACTTCCCCATATTTTGTCGGATGAAGAATTGGCAGATTTTGAAATAAATGATCCTTTTATGAGCAATTTTATTTTACAATTGGACAAGCAATTGGTACGCTTTGAGACGCTTTTAGTGCAAGAAAATTATAAGGTTTTTTGAAATTTTTGAATTTTTTAGAAATTTTTTAAAAATTTTTTTCTTAAAGATGTTGGTGTCTTGTTGCGCTGGTGAAGTAGCACAACAATTAGAAAGAGTAATATTTAAATGTTCTTTTAATCGACTTGGTGCTCTTTTGCTTGATAAAGAATTTAGAGAATTATCGTCTTATTTGAGCTCTATAGCAAGTTGGAATATTCGTGAAAAATATAGTCGGCTTTCTAATGTAAGAAGAGGTTTTCTTGAAATTTATAAAAAAAATTTTGAAATTTTTTTTAAAAATTTTTTTGAAAAAATTTTTAAAAATTTTAGATTGTAACTTTATTAAATTGTGAAAGTTTGGACGAAGCATTACAATTATTAGAGCAAATAAATAATTCTCTTCTTTCAACGGCAATATTGTCTCAAAATGATATTAGACGAACATTGAGTCTTCGGGAAGAATTCTCACGAGATCAAATTAATTTAAAGGTTAAGGCTTTGAAAATATAATTAGACGCAAGTTTGTTGTTATAAATATACACATAAGGGATGTCACGGGTTGCTAGAATTCTTTAACTCGACTCGACTTTTTTTCTCTTAATCACCCTAACTTATCCGAACCTCACTCGAAACTAGGACTTTTTCCGGCCCATCCCGGCTTTTCCCCCCTTAATCCATGACATCTCTGATTTTTATTACTATTTATTTTGCATAATATTTTAAAAAACGATTTTGGCTGTGATAAAAAAATTAATGGGAACGTTTTATTGTTTTTTCCACATTTTTGAGTCTTTTGAACTCTTATATTGTTTAATCTTTGAATTTTTTTCTTGTTATTTAGAAAGTTTTTTATATTTTTTACCTATTTTTACTTATTTTTAATTATTTTGCGCAATGAATTATGATGATGCAGCACAGCAACATCAACAACAATTTTATATGCAACAAAGGATGAGATCACAGCAACATCAACGAATGGTTTTTTTTTGTTTTTCTTTATTTTTTACTTATTTGTTTTTATTTAGATGGCTGCAAATCAGCCAGGAGGTCAGCAACAACCATCGCAACATCCTCAACAACAGATGAGACAATCTTTTAATATGGTTCATCAACCGCAACAAGTAATGGTTCGAATGCAGAGTATGGGAGGTGATGATCCTAATGGACAACAACAGCATTATCAGCATCTTAATTATAGGTTTTCTTTTTGAATTATTGGGAAAAAACTTTAAAAATTGGGTAGCACTTTTTCCTTCGAAACTTCCGACGATTTTATGACAAAAAATCGGGCTTGGACCTTAAAAAACAAGGCGGAACACCGTTGCCCGAAGCCTCCGACCCTTACAATTTTGGCAAAATCTCCAGCCTGAACTTAATAACAAGAGCAGATCCCTGACACGCCCTACTCCGAAGCTTCTAGGTACTACCCTGCTTAAAACAATTCTTTCAGAGATTTTCTCCAAAGCCTCCCACCAAATGTGCAGAACCAAATTATGAGTGAAACAAATCAAGAACGTAAAAGACTACTACTTCACGAAGCGCATAAACAACAGGTTCTTTTTAATTTTAGTTTAAAAATCAAGCATTTGATTTTGCAGGTTTTATTTGAACAACAAATGCAACAACAAGGAGGAATGGGAGTGCGAATGCCTATGAGTTTGTTTTTTAGTTGTTAACATTTTTTAAAAATTAATCATTTTCTGGTACTTGTGGGTTATCACAAACAAGTTTTTGCTGACATTTTTTTCGGACTCATAATGTTCATTTATAAAAAAAGACTCATAGTGGTCAGATACCACTTTGTCAAATCATTGAATATAATAAGGAAAAGTATGGATGCTCTGACCATTATGAGACCATTATGATTATGAGTCCGCATAAATACATATGCCGCAAAAACTGGTTTGGGATAACCCGCAAGTACCAATTTTCGTTTAGATGTTGTTCAATCTCAACGCTTGCCAATTACGCAAGCAGGAGGGGCGGTTTATTCTGGTCAACAAGTTGTGATGCAACAACCAGGGCACATTCAGTTTATTTTATTTCTGTAAATTATTTTTATTTTTTTTAATTCAAGGCGAATAGCTAGCCAAGGATCTTTTGGTCAATCACCAGGACAACCTTCACAAATGTATATGCCTACGACAATGGGGGGACAAACAGTTCGTGGTGGTACTGCAATGCATCCAATGCCTATTAATCAGCCTTATTTACAGCAACAATTTCAACATCAATCTCAGGTTTTTTACAATATTTTATGGATATCCCTCTCCCTCCGTCCTTTGTTTGAGTCCCAAAGTTACTTTCGTTTTTTCGTCAATTATTTATTTTCCTCAACCAAGAAAGTGATGTGTGTCAGGGTCTGACCATTATGTACGTCTTGAAAAAGGAAAAATAATTTTGGCGCTTAACTTTGTAGGGGAGTGATATCCATAAAATACATTTTTGCTTTTTCAACATTTTCTTTCGTTTCCAGCAACAATCAGCAGCTCATCAAATGCAAAGAGGACAACATGTCCCTGTAGCTCCTGTAATTTCTTCACAACAACACAATCAAATAACTCATTCCAATTCGGTTGAATCGAATATTGGAGGATTTGGTATTCAAAGCGGGAAGACTTCTCAGCAGCTTATCCAACATCTTGATCCTGGGAGTCATCCATCCATAAAATCAGAAGATCAATCTCCAAATCCTGTAGTTGTTGATAATTTGACTGGAGCTCGTTTACGTATATTTTTTTATTGGGATAAACCCAGAAGGTCTACCCACTTCCAAAAGGTCCCTGACCATAAAAATGTCCCTGTTCAACTCCTTATTAATCAAACCTAAGGTCAACTCTCAAAAGGTCAAATCACCCTAAAAGTTGACTCCAAATATTTGGGCAGATAAAGAGATTTGTAGGTATTATGGAGGATAAAGATGGACTTGTTAGGATGGGGGTTGACCATAAGGACCCATTTTTAGCTCTTCTTATTTTAAAAATGTTGCCTTTTATAGAAAACACTCTTGATCATCAATTGCCGCGTTCAGCAGGAACCCCTCTTTCCGTAAATTCTCAACAACAACAAACTGAAGCTGAACATCCTGAATATAAGAGACTTTTATCTGAATTGTGTAAACACAAAAAAGATGTAAAACGTTTATTGGAACGTTTAAATATTGATAAACCTGGAGAAATGAAGCTAAAATCTTCTTTAACCAATGTAATTCAAGTGATGGAAGGGACACGAAAAGGAGGGTAAAAAAATTTTTTTAATATTGGTACTATGCTTTTATCTTCCCTTATGTCCGCAAATGTTTGTCCGCAAACAAATACACTTCAAAATCCCTCCTCCTTTTAATCCCTCCAAATCCCTTGATATCCCCCTTAATCCTTTTTAATCTCAATAAACTATTAGGGCTTAACTTAGGCATATTTTTCCTCTGGATAGTTTTGCGAGCTCTTCTTCACTATATTTGAGAAGGAAGAGTAAAAAAAAGTAAAAAATTGCGGATAAACATTTGCGGACATGCAGGGATATAGTCCAAAATCTTTTTTTAAAAATTTTTTACACCAATTTTCAGCCTGGTAACTCGTGATTTATTAAAGAAGCTTCTTGCAAATGTACAAACAGTCAAAGAACAATACGATATTGCTCGACATTTTTTGGTTGCAGCAAGAAAATTGAAAGCAGCGCAAGCAAGTGGACGTGAAATGCCAAAAGAACCTTTATTTCTGGATCCTTGGAAAGATGTCAGACATTTACAGATAAAAATTCCTGAAGAAGTTCTGGCAAAAAAGAAGAAAAGTGAACAGCCAAGGAAGAGAGGAATTGACGTTAAAAAAGAAGAAAATGTTGAAGTTCCAGTAAAGCGTGGATTGCTTGAATCTATGGCAGAATGTATCTTATTTTTTTAATTATTTTGTGGTACTAGTGCCGTTTCGCCGTGCTCACTCGCAGCTATCTGTGGCGAAGATGCGGTCGCATTGATAAAAGTCTGTCCGCGTGTTTTTTGCGGATGTCCGCAAGTTTTCGAAATTCTTGCGGATGTCCGCAAATTTTTTTCCGCGCTGGCAAAAACTTTTCTCCACAAAGACTTACGGGGGAAACGGCACTATTGCCTTATTTTAATAGGGAAAAATTTTATTATTCTAGCCTTTTCAACTCCTGAAAAACCTGCTGGAGAAATTTATAAAATAAAATGTATTGATGGATCTGAATTTGCGCTTAATTCAAAGCTTTCTGCAGCTTTGGGAAAGGCTTTACAGCAAGGATTTGTTTTTGATTTTGATTCGAATCATGTGCCAATTTCAACCAAATGTCCAGCTTTGTATGTTAAATTTTCTCGAAAGGATGATAAAAAGGTTTGGAAAAAATTTTATTGTAAATATATAAATAGGATTGGGCCTGTTTTTAGTTTCCCGGATTTACGGTTATAATTTGAGGGATATTTTTGACTTCCTTGAATTTTCCTCGAAATTCTCGTCTTCCTTTTATTTAACAGCTTCCGCGCATTTTCGATTATGTTCCCAAAATCCGCAACTTTCTGTCCGCAAATCAAATTCGCAAATTTCTATCTACAAACGCTCTCCCTTCCCTTTAACTCTACAATTTAATTTCTCATAAATTTTTTTCTAGTTTCAAACTGTTTCTTCTTCAACAACACTTTTTCTACTATTGCCTACAAATTATCCAGAATCTCAAATTAAAATTTTGGCAAAATCAGAAGGATCAACCACAATGGATATATTTCTTGAAAAATTGGATTCAAACCTAGTCAATACAAATTCTTTGGATAGTGTGCTTGCTGCTTGGAACAGTTGTTTTTAAATTAATTTTTTAAACTAGATTTTTACTAATAATTTTATTTTTCTTATTTCTAAACATTTCTGACTTATTTAGAGCTAATTGTAATTAATTTCCAGTAGGTGTTGTCTTTGGTGTAGTTGGAAATTGTTGAGTTTCCCTGAATAAGGGTCCTGGGTTCGAGTCCCCTTGAAGGAAAACAATTTTTATTTTTCATTAGCGCTAATTTTAGGGGCAGAAATTTTCATTTCTTAATAAGTTGTCGCCTTGGTGTAGTTGGAAATTGTTGAGTTTCCCCTTATAAGGGTCCTGGGTTCAAGTCCCTTTGAAGGAAAACTATTTTTATTTTTCAAAAATCGATTATATTTCTTTATCTTTATTCTACAAAATTTTTAAAAATATTTTTGTACTATTTATATACTATAATTTTTATATTCTATTTTATATATATAAATTTATAATCATATAAATATATTGTTCTTTATATTCTACAGCCTCTCTACTAATTTTCTTTTTCAAATGCACTGATTTTTCTGTAAATTTTTTGTAATCTTTTAAATTTCAATAAATAATTTAAATAAAAATACCTTCCTTTTTTGTTCACAAATTGGTATAATTGTCTTTTCTGAAGACTATTTGAAGTTGCGAATTAATTCGATTATTACTGCTTGGACGCTACAAATTTAAAAATTAATTTTAAGTCTTTGAAACACCCCAAACCTGTTCAGCCAGAAATTTTCTCCATTCGTTTGAAGGTATTACTAGCCTTCCAAATTCGTCTCTTTCCAAAGGAGCTGTCTCTTTCTTTAAAAGATTAAAAAATTTTTTAATTGCGGACGTCCGCAAAATTTTTGCGGACTTTTTTAATCATTTTTTTTGAAATTTAAAATAATCTCTACCTTTTTCCCACAGCCATTTTCAGTCGTTAGCTTTCCTCTAGGCTCTGTCCATTTGTTTTCCCCATAAATATTTAAATAATTGCGATTTAAGGACGGAAAGTTGTAAAATTTCTGTTGATATTTGTTTTCACCTTAAAAATGAGTTATTTGAATATCTGCAGATTTATGCGGATGTCCGCAAATTTTCGAAAAGTTGCGGATGTCTGCAAATATTTTAAATTTTGCGGACATCCGCAAGTTTTCTTTAAATGCGGATATCCGCAAATTTTTTCTTTTGCGGATTTTTTTCATTCACTTACCTTCTTTTTTCTTTTCCCTTTGTTTCATTTCATTATTTTCACGTTCAACTTCCGGCACAAAATCGTCTAATCGCCCAGGATTAGGTTTTTCATCTAACGATATGACACGATAATCTTTTGATTTATTTTGAAAGAAAAAGTGGTGGTGATCGCTATCTCCGCTAGATGAATTATTTGATGAAACTGACACTTTAAAATTTTTTTAAATAGAACAAAATTTTTCAGAACTTGCGGACATCCGCAAAAAACTTGCGGATGTCCGCAAGTTTTTTGCGGACATAAAATTTTCAAAAAATTTTTTTAAATAAACTAACAGCTTGATCCAATCCCAGTACTGTCACTTTTATTTGAATTTTTAAAGTTTGGCCAGGTAAAAATTGGAGAAGACGTAGGCATATAAAGTGGAGAAGATCTTGTTCCTCCCCCTATTTTTGCTCCTTTAATAATTAATTCTTTCTCTTCAAAAGGAATTTCCACAATTTTCAATCGGGGAGTTTTTAAAGGAAAAGAAGAATTTCTCTCATTAATATTATTATTGAATTTCCGGATTGCTGGGAGTGATTGCTGTTGTTTTGAATTAAAATAGCAAGACGCTGATATTGATGCATTGTGATTGCGAGAAATTAAAAGAGAAACGGAAACTGAAAAATTTTTTTAAAGTTGGACCTCTATAAAAGAGACACTCTTGAGTTGGAAAATGGTAGCTTATAATGGAGGGTACCTTAAATAGGTTTAGTTAAGGCAACTCCCCTAACTTAACCTTTAGGTATACCCTTGGGGTTTAAAAATCGTCTCTTATAATGAAGGTATCCTAAACTAGAGGGTACCTTATAACGGGGATACCTTAAATAGAGGGTATTGTTTAGATAACTTCCCCACCCACAAAACACACTTTAGTTGGAAAAATCGTCTCTTATAACGAGGATACTTTAAATAGAGAATTTTTACCTTCACTCGATGGCAGCTCTCTAGAAACAATTTTGAAAGGCCTCCCATTAGTTTGAGGCTTTCCGGACTGTTCATATTTGAAGTAAGGCTATAAATTTTAAAAATTAAAAAAAAATTTTTTAACTCTTCCACACCCAATTTACCTTAATTTCTCCTGTCTTCCCCCCACTATTATTATTGCCCACAAAATTCTCCATCTCAGAGTTAACAGCTTTGGCGCGGCCAAGAATAACACAAGTTTTGGAGAACGTATTGGAATCCCCACCACTTTTTGAATTCCCAAAATTTATTTTTTCAAAGGGTGACTCCATTTTTTGAATAATTTTATAAATAAAATTAAAGACATTTTAAATAGGGAAAATATAAAGAAAAATTTTGGAATGTGTTTAAAAAGGATATTTTTGTTGTTTTGGATAGATGGCGAGATAAGGGGGAAATAGGGGGAAGGAAGAAAATAGGGGGAACCGTTACGGCGCGAGGATGTTTTGGCGCGGGAGCTTATAAAACAGCGGATTGATTATCTAGAAGGATAAAATTTTCCAATAATAACCCTGATATCCTCACCTTAGTTGTCCAAAAATTTCAGAATTTTTGGACCAGAATTTCAGAAAATTATGGCCAAAAATGTTGTTGATTCTCCAAAAAATGCCTTATTTTTTAAGTTTATCGGCTATAACTTAAAAAAATTTGATCGAAAATTCTCAAATTTTTGGAGGAGGTAGTCAAGTCTCGAGGAGGAGGTAGTCAAGTCTCGCGCCAAAACGGCCCCGCGCCAAAATGCCTCCAACCCAGGAAGAAGGATAGGGGGAAGGGGTTAGGGGGTCTTTTAAAAATATTAAAACTGGGAAAAAGAAAAGGAGAAAAGATTTATTTAGATAAGTTAAACAATAGAAGGGAGATTAATAACATTTCCGGCAATGCGCGATTTTTTTCCCGGCAATGTGTGAACGTTTTTTGTTTTTAAAAAGTGTGAGATATTGGACTTGTTATATTGGATTATATTTTATATAATATTGGACTTCTCCCTAAAAAATACTCCCTAAATCTCTCCTAAGTGTTCAAAATAAACATTAAAATTTTTATTTAAAATTTAGATTAACAAATAAATTAAATTAAAGGTAAAAGTTGTGTTTGTGTGAACCTTTTATTTCTTTCTTTTTCCCTAGAAAAAATGAGGAAGTGTTCTTTTAATATTTTAGAGGTTTGCCAGATGGTAAAACAGGAAGAGTGTGCCGAAAGTGATTTTAAAAAGCGAAAGACGAAAACCCAAAAAAGGCGAAAATCGGCGAAAGACGAAAGGCGAAACACGCACACCCAGGGACTGAAATTAGGGCGCGGGAGTTGTTTAGACGCCAACTTGGCCCCCAAAAACCCGGTAAGTAATTTTAAGTGTGCTGGGTCCGAATATGAGTTAATATTTACCCCGGACTCAAATTCGGCATCATTTAGAAATTAAAATTTTATGGCTAAACGGGGTCACATAAACCCAACTTTTACCAAAAAAAATAAATTAAATTAAAATAAACCGGAAAGTCAAGAGAACATTTTTTGCAAACAAAAATTTTTCTTCAAAATTTAATCATTCCAAAAATTAAAAGAGTCATCAGCATCGTTGTCATTGTCGGTATCCATTGTCTAAAAAAATTTTTTTTTAATTTTAAATTATGGTAATACTCTAGTTTACACCCCCTTTTTTTCATGATCCCCTTTGAGGCAAATGTCGAAAGAGCTCTAAGAGCTGATATAAGTAGAATGACCCTAAAATCAACAAAATCTGACTTACAACAAAATTATGACCGTTTGGGCACTTGGGGGTTATCCCTTCCCAGTTTTGCGGATAATTTATGCGGACTCGTAATTATAATGTCCTCATAATGGTCAGGGCATCCAAACTTACCCTTATTCTATTCAATGTATTCGAGAAAATTTTTGCGGATATTTGAGGGAAATCTTGGGAGTTTGGATGATTTCCTTTTCATATCTGACCATTATGAGTCAACAAAAAATATGTCCGCAAAAAATGGCTTGTGATAACCCACAAGTATCAAAATTTGTTTTAATCCCTTGCGCATTCGACCTTACTCGAAGAGCTCTTTCCAATGGTACACAAGTTATGGATCAAGCAAAAAAGCTCAAAATGGTCAGGGAAACAAAAAAATGAGGGTTACCCAAATTATTTTCAAAGAAAACCTTATCCGCATCCCTTTCCTTTGCTGGCAGTTTCTTTGATGGTGGAGATTGTGAAGGAGCATGACGTTTACGTTTTGGGGTTGTTGCCTTAAGAATAGATTTTGTATGTTTTGGAGTAGAAAGTGTCGGAAACATGGACTTTGACATTCTTGGAGTAGCAGGAGTTTGAATGGCAGAAGTTGGAGCTGGAGAGACAGAACTACGAGTAACAGGTTTTGAAGCAGGAGGCTTTCGAGTGGTAGGTTTTGGAGTTGGAGACTTTTGAATGTTCATCTTTCGAATTGCCTATTTAAGAATAGAGAAAAAAATGGAAAACAAGTTCAAATAGAGTTGGCGGTTCCGAATTACAAAATTCTCAAAATTTACGCCTACGATGCTGAGGGAGTTGAGGACCCAGATTGCTTCCAAAAAATCCCACGATATTTCTGTTAATCACCTAAATCCATTCTTAATTTTTGCTTTTTTCCCCATGTACGAGTAAATAAAAGGCCAAAAATAGGGGTGGTAAGAGGTACGATTATAAGAAAAAATAAGGGTAATATGAACTATGAGTACGAGTAAATCTGAAATTTTCAGTCCGGAATATCAGTTTCAGATATCCGAATATTCCTCGGACTCCGCCAAATCTAAGTCAAAATGCAAACCAATTGTTGTTGTTTTTGATTTAATTGCATCTTCATATTTGAGACTTCTTCTTGAGTTTTGAAATATTCCTAAAAATAAAGGATTTAATGAGACCTCTAAAACATATAATAAATACATTTTCCTCATTTTCGAACTCCTCCTTCAGTCCTTTTAATTTATCCTGAAGCTTAGCAATCAAATGAAGATGTTTGTTTTTGTCCCACTTACTAGTCAACACTAAAAAATTAAAAGAGAAAGAGGTAAAATTTTAGCTCCGGACGTCGATCCTCCAACCCCCTGAGCCCGCACAATAAATTTAAGGGCTAGGCTTTCGACCTAGTGTTGGATTTTAAATGCTAGTCATCTAGCATTCATTTTTTTCCTCTTTGCATTAACAAAGAAACCCCCTCCCCTCCCCATAAATTCAAACCTTTTGATGTTAAGTCCTGTTGTTTCCCCTCCATCGTTTTTGAAATTTTAACCAAATCAGAAAAACAATTGTCATGTTCTTGTTGAAAAATAAGCAAATCACCAAGTTCTCCTTGCACTAAAAAAGTAAAAATAGAGTTCAAGCGCAAGTTATTCCACAGGGCAGAAAGTGGCACCCTATTGGAGAGTGGAATTCTCTACGGCCGACACTCTCAGGAAGGGAAATCACGACCGTCCAAGCGCTTTAATTACAGCTAACTGAATCAGCCTTACAATAATAAAAAGTAAACCTTGCTCCAAAATTTTTTCGCCAATTTCGATAGTTTCTTTTCCAGCATCAACAACCGCCTTAACAATTGTAAAATTTTGATCAGATCCAAAAGAGAGATTGTCAGACATTTTTTAAAAAGTAAAATTGAAAAATTATCTAAAACAGAAAGAAGAAAGGTAAATTACATTAAGCAATAAAAGGAAAAGAAAAATAATAGCTGGCACTAAAGTGGCCGTAACCTTTGTTCATAAAAATCAATAAAGATCTTTCGTCTAATGATCTCTTCACTTATAGTGTTCTTTTGCAAAAATGGCGTCTCCGCGGTAAGTTAGATTTGGTCATTAGAGTGCCAGCAATGCATCGAAAAGAAAAAGTTCAGCACTTGAGACTCTAGTGACCACAACAGCTTCTCAACACATTTTAAAAAAGAACACTATAATCGAAGAGAGCATTAGACGAACAGGATTTTATCCCAAATAGTTCACCAAGGAACAACCATATTTCACCAATACCATATTTTGCCAATAAGGCTAAAAACGACATTTTGCGAATAAAACTGTTGACAAAACGTGGAATTTTACCCTTATTGGCAAAATGTGGGATTGGTGAAATATGTGAATGATTTGCAAAACACAATTCAACAAAAGACAATTCGCCAATGCGCATTTGTCACTTAGGCGGTGGTATGACAACTCGTCACAAACCACAGGATTTTAAAAATTTAACTGAAAATTTGCTTTTCTTTTTTCTTAATTCAATATCTAACATATCTCTTTTCACTTTCTGTCAAGCAATGCACAAAAAAACAGGCAGTAGTAAATACAACGAGAAGATAAACATAAAAAAATATGGGAAAATACTATAAAAAATTAACGAGAAGCCCCAAAAGTCTCATTAAAATTTTCACTAGAAAAAAATTTTTTTTACACACAAAAATTTTTTTTCTCTTTTTTTATTTTATTCAAAATCTTTATCTTCCAAGTATTTATACTCAAATGTGAATTGCTCTTTTTTCCGTTGTACCCATTTTTCAAAGTCAAAATAAACATAGGTTCCCTTGAAAATTGACAAAATCAGCAAAAATAAATTTTTAAGGCATGCGGGGACATATCATGACGAACAAATCGGGGGATTATTTCAATATACAAACAGTTACCCTACTAATTTTGGGACCTATGGCCATTGGGTGTTGGATAAACACTGCCCTATAGAAGAGTTTTTGAAATGTTCTTGGATGTTTTCGGAACCAACTAAACACACAGGAGGTTATTTTTCCCACAACAATCCCGATAAATCCGTCCCTATATGCCCGCACTTTAAAAAAATTTTTTAAAATAAAAAAACCTGTTCGTAATCATCAGTTATTTGTTTAGGCTCTTCATGTCTTTGAAACCACATTAAATATCTAAAATATTAAAATATATTTTAGGGAGACCTACATTTCTTTAAGAAAATTTGGCCCTAATTAGGATTATTCACGACCGGTTAAATGTTTCCTGTGGCGGCTCAAAATAGAGAGTAATAACAGCATTTGAGCCGCCCAAGGCAAAGATTAATAGGTCCTGAATAATCCTAGTCTAAATGATTGAATACCTTGAGGAGTTTTTAAGACCAAAGTGGACTAATTTAGAAAAAAAAAGATTTTTTCTTAACATCAGAGAGGACCTATTATCCAAAAAGCTAACAATAAGCTGGCACAAAAAAATTTTTTTTGCATCACCTTACTGATCCTCAAGGTTTTCAATCAGAAAATAATTTTAAAAATAAAATAATACTTTGTATGAAACCTCCACGAAAGCTTTTTTAATGCCTTTGCAGCTAACAATTGTGCACGTGAACCCTTTAAAATTGAAAAAAAATTTTAATTTTTAAAAAATCCAAAAAAAAAACCTCCATATAATAAAAAGTAAAGAAAAGAGTTTCAACAGAAAGTCGAAGATAATATTCAAGGCTATCTGCATTTGGTAAAGGTGCCTGAGGATAGTAAGGTGGTGTTGAACAGGGCATTTTTGGCAGATAACTTCTAGGCTTTTCCGAGTCCATTTGAAGAGGGCAACGCGGCTGTGTTGCGTCTAACATTTGGAGTTGGAAACTCAATTCTTCGTTTATTGGAGCCATTCCAAGAGGTGAAGCACCTAACCATGGTTGAATAACAGCCTTAAAAATTTTTTTAAGAATTCAAAAAATTTGGCACTTGTCCTTTATATGCCCACAAATTTCTTTTCTTACAAAGGTGTCAGAGCTTTTTCGGCCCCACCGACCTAAACCCCGAAAAGAAAATTTTGAAACCCCGACCCGACTTTTTTTTCTCTACCCGTGATATTCCATGATCAGAACAATCTATATGTCGAAAAAGCTCATCGAGTGAGTTGAATAACACTAGCATTAGTCTGCAAGAACAACCTTGGACAGGGATATATGGCTCAAAAATGTCAGAACCCGTAGTGGGCAAAGCTGAATTTTTGGGGCCAAAAAATCAAATATGGATGTTGTGGGCACACAAGGGATAAACACAAAAAATAGACAAAAAAACCTCTTGTGGTTCTCTACTCTTTTGTTGTGTAATCATTGGACTACCAAACGAAGAATTATACAGCAGATTTGCAACTTTTCCATTAAATTCAGAAGTATCAGCTACATTATTTCCAACATCATTTGAAGAATGTTGACTTTCTTGGTGTTGTTCAGAATTTCTTGAAGGCGTCGATAAATCGCTTGTTCTTCCCACTGGTGTTGTTGTTGACGGAGGAGCAGAAGATGCCGCCGACATGAATGTTGGCAATGAGAATGGCGACGGATTTGATGATGAAGATGTTGTTGCTCCTCCTCCAGCAGCAGCTGAAGAATTGAATCTTAATGGTAAAGGAGCTTTTGAAGTTATTGGTGATGACGTCAAATTTCCTCCTCCTCCTACAACAGTAGAAAATTGACTTGATTCTTCATGTAAAGATGTTGCTGTAGATGATGTGACAGAAGAAGATCGAGTCCTTATTAAGGTTGTTGATGCCATTCCTGAGGAGGAAACAGCATTTTCTTCTTTTAGTTCAGCTACAGGTGAAACTGTTGGAGGTGCTTGAATAGTTGATGGAGGTTGTTGTTGTTGGATAATAACGTTACTTGAAGTATTTTCGACGGCTGATGGTGATGCCAATGTCGTTTTTGGAGAAGCTAAAATATTTGCTGATGTTGAAGCAGTTGGTGTTGAAGCTGTATTTGTTACTGCTTGATGCATTGGATGTATTGCCATTGCTGCAGTTGATTGAACTGGTGGTGTATGCATTTTTCCCGCGGCAACCGAATTATATGGAATCCCTGGGATAGCAGGCGGTGTTTGAGGCAATGGAGATGAAACAGAACTAGAATTGCTGACCTGACTGAAAAAAAGGAAGGAAAAATTTTTTTCTACAAAAATTTTTTTGAAGAACTCCCCCAAGCAAGAACGGGAGCATTACCCCACGGTAAGTTGAGGAGACCCGCTAGGACCAATTAAAAATACAAACCTTCCTAACCGAGTAAGTTTTAGTGAAGTGACGGAAGAAGCACCACCACCGCTTACTGCCGAACGATGTGAAGAGGCTGATTCGGAAGTAGAACGCGTACTCACATTCCCGACATATGGCGATTTTTCATGAGAAGAAGTGTCTAGTTCTCCGCCATTTTGATGTTTAGACCAATAATCGGGAGATGGACTTGAGGATTTGTGACTTCCTTAAATTTGTAATTTAGGAAGAGGATGAGGTAAACACAAGGATGGCCCCTCTACCATTTTAAACGCGGAAGCGGAATGTGTAGGCTTAAAAAAGTGGAGTTCTGTAGAAGGCGGAAGCAGTATAGGGAAAAATCCGGAAATAAAACAGCGTAAGCTGTAGGCCGAAGGGTCAAGAAAGCGGAACCCTTTGCGGAAGGCGGAACGAAAGAGAGCCCATCCTTGGCAAAGAACAAACCAGTATCATTATTTGGTCCCTTTTCATCATCAACGCTATTTGTTGAAATCCCTCCAAGTTGCGACAAATAAGTACTAAAATTAAGCTCCTCGTAAATGTCTAAAAAATAAAAAAAAATTCTCAAAAATCCACTCAAAAATAAAACCTTCTGGGTCCAAACTTTCCGGGTCATCATCATTTTCTGGGTCCAACGCATCAATGTACATCTCCAAAGGTTCCTTCAATTTTCCATTTACATCCTTGATTTCAATCTTTTCGTTATTTATCATTCGGATGCAAACTTCCAAATTTAGAAGATGAAACTTTACTCTATCCAAATGCCTTCGTAATTCTTCAGACTTCTAAATAAAATTTGGAAAATATTTTTAAAAATTCAAAAAAAAAACCTCTTTTTCGTTCTTTTTGGCATCCTCTTTTTTACCCCTTTTCTTTCCGGTATCAGCAGAAGACGAAAGAGTTTCAAGTTTAGATTCAGTCCTGTCAATTTCATCTTGGATTCTACGGATTTGACACTTGAAAAAATTATTAAAAATTTAAAAAACAGGTCCTCTCCTTTTTATTGCTTTCCTCAAATGACTCAAAACGGTCAGACTTCCTCTTTCAAACTCAATCTATCTCAACTTCACCCTATAAGTCAATAAAAGGATTACCAGCCATTTGGAAATAGTGTGAAGTTAATGAAAGGAATCTGACCATTTTGAGTCATTTGAGGCAGGGAAGAAAAGGGAGGGGTACGAAATTGAATATTAATAAAAACAAACATTCAACCACTCAATTGTATCACATTTTTCCTTTTCCTTTGGGTCAAGTTTGTCTTCAGCAGTTAAACCTTGTTTGCTATGAGGTTTCATTTTGTTCTCCCTCTCAACATCCTTGAAGATTTCCATCCTTTGTTCTATCAACTTTCGAAATTTAGACAGAGAATCTTTATCCTGAAATTTTGATAATAAAACATTTTGAAAAAACAGGAAAACGGGAAATAAAACTGGAAGGCAAGATGAACATGGAACCTGGAACAAAGGTAATTCCTAACCCTGGCCCGTAACCAGGATTTTTTACACTGGGGGCAAGGGAAAAAATTTTGATTTTTAGCTTTAGAAGGCCAGTCTTACTCAAAAATTAACCTTTATTTCCGAGGAATTCTGCCATCCTTTGATCTGGTCTCTCAGCCTTTGAAGCTTTTTAATTTCTTTTTTGAGGTCATCTTGAAACTTTTCACGTTGATTGTCACTATTTGCTTCTGTCATTTTGGCCATTATATCGTCAAAAATTTCAAAACCTTCCTCAATCTTTTAAAAAATTAATTTAAAATAAGGTCAACCCAAACCTATCGACTCTGAAGGCCTACGACTTTTGAAAGGGGAATATCGAGGGATCAAGGGGATAAGTACACGCCTATATAGAGATAAATACCCAGTGATGTATTTTAGAACATATGGTCCGGTCTTGTGTGCCAGTACAATCTCTGGGCGAGTATCTACCCTCTTCATCCTCTATCCGCTTCGATCACACCAAACCCCTCAATATCCCCTCAATCCCTTCCAATCCTTCGATATTCCCTTTTATCATTCCCTTTAAAAGTTTAAAGTCTTCAAGGTCAAAAGGCCCTCAAAGTATCAGGGTTCTCCCTCTAAAAATATTAAAATTTAAAATACCTTTTTGTAGCACTTATCAATTTCATTCAACAATTTCCTTTTTTCAGCCATTTATAAAATACTGATAGATTGATGTCAACTAAAAAAAGGTAGAAAAGTATGGGCCTAAAGCCAAAGTTTAAAAAATATTTAAAACACACAATATCGTTTAGTTATTTAATAACAGAACTGAAAATTAACAAAAAATTATAAAAAATTTAATGAGAAAGGTTGACAAAAAACACCAAAAATAGTTCTAGAAATATTTAATTAAATCTAAGACTCAAATATACTTCCGCAGTGGACATAAATTATCTTTTCATTTCTCTAACTACAGTGGCTGGGTTAGACAACTGTTTGCAGTTTACCAATTTCACCAATACCACATTTCGCCAATAGGGCTAAAATTTTCGTTTTGTCACAAAGTTGTTGGCAAGATGTGAGATTATATCCTTATTGGCAAAATGTGGTATTGGTGAAATTGAAACATGATTGTTTACGCCATTCTTGTCTGAATAACAGCCCATTTAGTCGTGCAACCGTTTATTCGCAAGAGTATCTTTTTCGCCTACCTATTAGAGAAAATTTAATGAAAGAAATAAAGAAAAATTTTTCGCGATTAAACGGTCACGAACAAATCTCATGTACGAAAACTAAACATCCAGTTATTGAGAAATAGCGTGTTTAATTTAAGGGAGACAGTAAGACAGTTGTTTTGTTATTTAAATTGCGGCGCGATTAAACGGCCACGAACAAATCTCACATGTGCAAACGAGACATTGAGTTATTGAGAAATAGCGTGTTAAATTTAAGAGAGACAGTAAGACAGTCTTTTTGTTATTTGAATTGCTGCGCGAATAAATGGTCACGGACAAATCTCACACGTGAGAACAAGACATCAAAATATTGAGAAATAGCGTACTAAACTTAAGAGAGACGGTAAGACAGTTTTTTGTTATTTGAGTTGCAGCAGTTTCAGCGCCGTGATGTTGAGTGCTCTATGTAATTCTTCTTATAGTCCACGTCTTCTCATCCGCCGCGATGTTGTGGACATTCCAGCCTTCTCTTTTTACCTGTCTAACCAATTATCGGTTTTTTCTCTATTATTGTCTGTAAATAAAAGTCTTGGAATTTAAAGATGTTTATTTTTTTGTTGTCATTTTTGGACATTTTTTACATTATTTTTTATTTTTAGGCCATATTTAATTAAATTAATTTAACCACAATGAATTCAATACATCGAAGCGAGGAAATGTATATTTTAAAAAGATTTTAAATTTTATTAATCTCTTGGTTTTCAGGTGCTTGGTTCAGTTGTTTCTTCAAAACGAAGCGGCTTATTTATGTGTTGCTGAACTTGGCGAGATTGGGCTTGTGCAATTCCGGGATGTTAGTTTGTTAATTTTTTTAAATTTTACTCAATTTTTTATGGAAAAATTTCCGTTATATCGCCTCTCTCCGATCTGGGCAAGCAATATTTCGAAAGGATGAGCTATCATTTGTATAATCGAATTTTTATCACAAAGACGACCTTGGTCCTTTCTTTGGGTTTCAGATTTCGTCAATTTATGCCTCGGTCCATAGATGAGATCGGAGCCTAATTTGGGTCTCATTCAATTCAGCTCGCCTATATCCTTTCGAATAACAGATTGTTTGCCTGAATCGGAGTACGGGTGATATGACGAAAATTTTCCCTTTTTTAATTTAGTTAAATGCTGAGATCAACGCTTTTCAACGCAAATATGTTAGAGAAGTTCGTCATTGTGACGAAATGGAACGGAAATTGAGTAAGAAAGGTTTTAACTTTTAAAAATTTTATTTAATAGGATTTTTGGAACGCGAAATAAAAAAGGATGGAATTGTAATGGTCGATACTGGAGAGAATACGGAAGTTCCTTTACCGAGGGAAACGTTTGATTTGGGGGTTAGTTCGATTATTTTTCGGTACTTGGAGTTATCCCAGACCATGTTTTGCGGATTTATTTTTGCGGGGTCATAATGGTCATAAAAGACTCATAATGGTCAGTATGAGAAAGACGGTCAGAAGGTCAAGTATGAATGCTCTGACCATTATGAGGCCATTATGATTATAAGTCCGCATTAATTTATCCGCAAAACTGATTTGCGGATAACCATGAAGAACCTTTGTATTTTTTTTAAAATTATTTTTTAGGCAACCTTTGATAAATTAGAAAGTGAATTGCGTGAAGTCAACCAAAATGAGGAAATGCTTCGGAAAAATTTTGCGGAATTGACAGAACTTAAACACATTCTTAGAAAAACGCAACAGTTTTTTGATGAGGTTTGTTGATTTTTTTTGTGTTTTTTCTATGGCCAGCCGGCATTTTTCTCGGGAGAGTCTGACAACAGATTCTCCGAAAATGCACACTTTTCTTTGTTTTTTTCTCACTAGATTTATTTATTTTTTGAGTTTGTTAAATTGTCAAAATTCGCTTTTTCTTTGTTTTTTGGGATTTTATGTTTCTATTTTTGAATTGTTTTCCTTCTTTTTTCTTTATTTTCTCTAAATATGCTCATCAAGGTCGAATACGAACACAAAAGTTTTGGACGTCTTCATGGTTCCATTCGACCCAAAAGGCCACAACAGATCATTGAGACTCCTCTTGACGACCTGGAGCCTCTTCTTGTATCTGGTGGACATTTGACTGAATTTAGAGGGCGGTTGAAATTAGGGTTAGTTTTTGATTAATTTTTGTCTTTTGTCACGTGGTGGTGCAGTTTTTGTCCATTTAAAAAATTTTTAAAATTTTTTCTGAATTAATTAACAGTCCAAATATTGATTAACACAACAATTTTTTATATTGTATTTTCATATTCTTAGAATTTTTTGGTCTTGCGGGCTATCCCAAACCAATTTTGCTGGCTCATAGTCATAGTGGTCTCATAATGGTCAAAGCATCCATACTTCTCCTTTCTCTGTTTAATATGTCCGAAAAATTGATATCTGACCATTATGCGTCTCTGACACAAAAACTAGTTTGGGATTTCCCATAATTACCAACCTTTTTCTAGTTTTATATTCAACCTCATTCTCTCATATTTTCTAATTTTTGCACTTGCCGGCAAGCCATTCTCTCATTTTTTTAAATTTCTTTCAAACTCCCTATTTTCATTCTCTTCTAAAGAACGAAGGTGAACGTCAAGCACTTCATTCTTTGGCACAGGAAGAATTTTTGGATGATGGTTCTAGTTTGATTCCTCGTGATCGAGGCGATGCTTCACATGTTTCCAAAGGAAATTTAAAGTTAGTTTTTCTTTTTTAATTTAATTTTGAGCAATTAAAAAAACACTGCACCACCACACTTGCACTTTTTTAATTTTTATTTATGTTGTTTCCCTCCCACCTAATTTTTTCCTTGATGTACAAGATGGACAGACATTCTTGTATAATTTCAATAATTACCAAGGGCGTAGCCACCGAGGCTGAGGGGCTGAAGGAAATTTGTGAAATTATGCAAGGAAGAAATAACTGACCATTTTGTACATCAAGAAATAAATTGGGTGGGGGAGGGAAACGACATAAGTATCCTTAACTGATTAATTTTTTTGTTTATTAGATTTGTTGCTGGTGTTATTCAACGGGAACGTTTACCAGCCTTTGAACGTCTTCTTTGGCGAGCCTGTAGAGGCAATGTATTTTTGCGACAGGCAGAAATTACTGAACCTTTGAGTGATACAATGACTGGACTAGAAGTGCAAAAGGCTGTCTTTATCATCTTTTTTCAAGGAGATCAATTGAAAAGCAGAGTGAAAAAGATTTGTGAAGGGTATAATTTTAAATATTTATGAGTCCTCACCGAAGACCTACACCTTAAATGCCTCTATTGCCCTGAGGACCTGTAACTTTTGAATGGGATTATCTAGGGATTGTGAGGCTATCGAGGGATTAAGGAAATATCGAGGGATTTGGAGGGAGTAGGTGGATATTTGGTGTGATTGATGGGGATTGAGATCCCTCGATATGGGAATAGAACGTTTACAAGCCTAACTACTAAAAAAAATTTTTAAGTTTTCGTGCGACAATATATCCATGTCCAGATTCTCCTCAAGAACGCAGAGAAATGTCAATTGGTGTTATGACACGTATAGAAGATTTAAAAACTGTTTTGGGACAAACTCAAGATCATCGGCATCGTGTTCTGGTTTCTGTTTTTTTTATTTATTTTTAACTTTAAAATTTTGTTTTTTAAGGTCGCTGCTGCTCGTAATGTTCGTACTTGGCTTACAAAAGTTAGAAAAGTCAAAGCAATTTATCACACTTTAAATTTATTCAATTTGGATGTAACTCAAAAATGTTTAATTGCTGAATGTTGGTGTCCAGTTGCTGAACTTGATCGAATTCAATTGGCATTAAAGCGTGGAAGTGTAAGAAAAAATTTTTTATATTTTTTTGAAGCAGGGATGTCATGTGTTGAGAAAGAGGATGGCATGGGTTGTTTCGGGTCGGGTTCTTAAAAAATTTTTCTGATCGGGTGTCGGGTGGGATCCTTTCCTCTATGTGGGAGGGAGAGTTTATTTGAATAATGGATAATGGCGAAGGCCATAGGAACCTTCGTGTGGAATGAATAGGTTCAGGTTTCTGGTCCTGGTTTGAGGTTATTTCTTATTAAAAAAATTTTTTTATAAAGGATGAAAGTGGAAGTTCAGTCCCATCAATTCTAAACAAAATGGAAACTTTAGAACAACCTCCAACTTTTCATCGAACTAATAAATTTACTCGTGGTTTTCAAAATATAGTGGATTCTTATGGAATTGCTAGTTATAGAGAAATAAATCCAGGTTTCTTAAAAATTTTCAAAAATTTTTTCAAAAATTTTTCTCAGCCCCCTATACAATGATTACTTTTCCTTTTTTATTTGCTTTAATGTTTGGTGATTTGGGCCATGGATTAATTATGTTTCTTTTTGGATTATACCTTGTATTAAAAGAGAAAAGATTGGAAGCTGCTCGGATTAATGATGAGGTTTTTTTTTAATTTTAATTTTCAAAAAAAATTTTTCCCCAATTAAAGATATTCCAAATGTTTTTCTCTGGTCGCTACGTAATTTTTCTGATGGGCCTTTTCTCCATTTACACTGGCTTTATTTACAATGATGTTTTTAGCAAGTCATTTAACATCTTTGGAACTTCGTGGGGTGCTACTGATGAATATCATGATTTTACAAGTGATCCTGAAAAGATGCTTGTACTACCTCCACATATTGCTTATGTTTGTTTTATTTATAAGGAAACATTGTGTTCACTGTCAGTGCGATTTCGATATATTTTTTGTACTATTCTATAGGGGACTCCCAACTGCCCTTAAAAGCTGTTGAAATCACAAACAATTGGCACAATCCTACCCATAATTGGAACAGCTTTCACCGTTGGAACACATTCTCCATTTGAATGTGTTCCAACTTTGCATAACGCGAGTTATGGCCGTTTAAAGTCGGGTCGGGGGTTTTATATCGATTGATAACAAAGGTTTGTCGAATTCGCATTGACAAGTAAATCCATTGTTAGACTAGAAATTATTAAAAAAAGATTTACTTTAGTCATCTCCGCCATACCCTTTTGGTGTTGATCCAATTTGGAATTTGGCAGAAACCAACAAACTAAATTTTTTAAATTCAATGAAAATGAAAGGTTCAGTAATTATTGGAATTAGTCAAATGGCGTTTGGGATTGCTTTGAGTTATTATAACTTCAAGTTTCTTTTTTCTAAAAATTTTTAAAATTTTAAAATTTTTTAAAGACATTCAGAATCTTATTTGGACATTAATTTTACTTTTATTCCACAAGTTATATTTCTTTCATGTATTTTTGTCTATCTCTGTTTGGAAATTGTTGCAAAATGGCTTTTCTTTAATAACGAGGTTTTTTTGTAAATTTATTACTAGGGTTGTCCAAGATATGCACGGAAAATTGCAGAGTATGCGCATATGTTTAAACTTTACCAAAATATGCTCCAATATGCAAATATGCATGAGACGCTGCAATATGCAGGAAGGGTCGAAATATGCAAATATACGCATATGCCTGTCCTAAAGTGCTCGGACCAACATAAAACACCACTTTCGGACTCTTCACTTGTAGGCATATCCGCATACAAAACATGCATTTATTTGCATATTTTGGACAGCTCTCGTATAAATATTATCTATTTTTTTAATTTTTAAGGGAAAATATTATTTTCTTGGAAATTATTATCCAGGCGCTAGATGTGCACCTTCTCTTCTTATTGGGCTTATAAACATGTTTATGATGAAATCGAGAAAAACTGGATTTACAATAGACGATGAAAGTAGAGAACCTGGACCAAATTGTCATCTAAATTATTGGTATCCTGGACAGGTTTTGAATTTTTTCTATTTATTTTTCAACGGAGCAGTTCAGTTCGGTCTCGGATAATTTCAGTCCCAACCCTATAACTCATAAAGTGATGGTCACTTCTTTATTTTCTAGGTACCATTGAATAGAGAATTAAATACACTACAAGATATTTTAAAAAATCAAAATTTTCGACTAATTGATAAAATAGTTATGATTTAAAAACTAAAAAATTTTCCAAAAAACGTGTTCTTTCGGCATTTTATTGACCATAGCTTTTTTATCAATCGGTCGAGAATTTTGAGTTTTTGGTAGCTTGTAATGTATTTAATTCTCTATCGAATGGTACCAAGAACATGAAGAGCTGCCCATTCCTTCACAAGTTATAGGTGACGGAACTGAACTGAACCGGGACTGAAGAGAGGTGTAGCAAATTTTCAATCCTAAATTCAAAAAAATTTTTTTCTTGACAAATGGGTTTAAGGTTAGGTCCAAAAATTTTTCTTTCAAATTTTTAGGGTTTTTTCGAATCAATTTTCATTCCCATTTCTATTGGGTGCATCTTTGTCATGTTATTTGCCAAGCCCTACAAGCTTTGGCAACAACAAAAACAACGTTTATATGGTGGTCATACCAATTTGGTAAAAATTTTTCTCTTAAAATTTCCAGGGTGTAACGGAATTTTGTTTGTTGGTTTTTGCATTATTGGCTATTCCTGTGATGTTATTGGTGAAACCTTTAATTTTATGGAGGCAACACAAGGATGCTAGTAGGAGGAATTTACATGGCACACAACAAACTTTTGCCTCAACAATTCCTCCTAGGCAAAGAGGGGCACAAGTGCTTGATGAAGGATTTGTTGATGTTGATAGCCTTCAAAATTATAATGTCAGTAAATTTTTTTGTTTTTTTTTGGTGGTTGGGTTTTTCCTTTTTCTTTTTATTGCTTGTGGTGCTTGTACTTAAATAACTAACAATATATTCTGCTCGGAGCGGCTCAACTTAATCCCGGCTCGAGTCCTGGCTCTATAACTCAAGAAGGGGTGTATAATTTTTAATGTCCACTACCCATTGGAGCATTATGAAGTGACCATCCCTTCATAGGTTATAAGTGGCTTGGACTCAGTTTTGTCAGTTAAGGTGTCAGTTTTGTTTCTGTTATGTTCTAGCACCTACCCCATAGTTCTTTTTATTGTTCCTCTATTTATTATATTTTTTGTCGTTGTCTTCTCTGTTATTGTCTTCTTGTCAAATTCCGTTACATCCCCAAATTTTTAAAATATTTTTTTATAGTGGAAAATTAATTTTTTAACAGAGTGTCCATGCCAACTTAAGCGAAGACGGTGCTGAAGTTATTCATCATGGAGGAAATTCAACAACACCAACTAAAAAGGATTTAAAAGAATTTGATTTGGGTGATACTTTTGTTTATCAAGCAATTCATACAATTGAATTTGCGCTTGGATGTATTTCTCATACTGCTTCTTATCTTCGTCTTTGGGCACTTTCTTTGGCGCATGCACGTAAATTTTTTTTGAAATTTAAATTTTTTAAAAACAATTTGGTTCTTTTCCATTATGTGGCCCAAAAGTCCGCAAGTTATTTTTTAAAGGGGAGAAACTTGCGGACAAACCTTGCGGACTTTTTGACCACCTAATGGAAAATGACCAACAATCTTCTCATAGAATTGTCCGATGTTCTCTGGACAATGGTTTTTCGTATGGGATTACTTCAAGGAGGCTATTTGGGCGCCGTACTGACGTACTTTGTTTTTCTGGTTTTTGCAACTATGACAGTCTTCATTCTTGTTTTAATGGAAGGACTTTCAGCATTTTTACATGCTCTTCGTCTTCATTGGTATTTTTTAAAATTTCTTTTCTAAATCAATAAGAATTTTTAGGGTTGAATTTCAAAGCAAATTTTATGCTGGAACAGGCCATTTATTTATGCCATTTTCGTTTATAACTGTGTTAGAAGAGGCTAGGATTGCGGAAGAAACTTTTAATTGAGTTGAATATATTTTTTGAGGTTGTTTTTTAAATTTTTAAAAGGTAATCATTTGAAGAAATATTTTTCGCATCCTCTCCTTTTTTGTGATCAACCAGAAGGTCAACTCCAAATATTTGGGGGATCAAGAAGGATTGGGATAGATTTGTTTGGATTAAGGGACGTAAGACGGGAATTCCCTCGTGAAACTGTCAGATAAGGCAAAAGGGAGCAGGCATACGTATTCTTGATCTTGGGTCTCCTTTACCCACAGATATTTGGATTTGACCTTCTGGATTACCCCTCATTTTAAGAATGATTACTTGAGAAAATACTTGCTAAAAAATTGCTTTTAACATTCCCTAAAATTGTAAGATTGGCAATTATAAGAAGGCCTGTAAAAATACACGACTTGAAACAAGTCTAAATAGCCCAAATATTCAGTCCTTATAATTGTTCTCGTGCTTATTGTAATTGACTATAATTAAAAAAACATAAAATTGCAACTTCGTGAAAAAATTTTCTTTTATACAAAACTACTATTTATAGCTCATTGTTAGACTAATCGTAAGAAAAAAGAAACAGGAGAAAAAATGGGATACTTTTTTTGGATATCCCCCTGGTTTAAGACCCACTCTTTCCTCCACAATTTTTTCACTATATACCTGGGATGTAGAGGAAAAAGAGGGTGTCTTTAAACCATTACCAAGAAACTTTAAGACTCAAACTAAGGGGTGGGGGATATCCAAAAAGTACCAAAAAATTATAAGAATTTTAAAAAGATTAACATAAGTCTTATCCCCCTTTAGAATTTCCCAAAAAATACTCCCAATAATACCTGATTATTCTTAAAAATATAAAAAAACTATCGAGTCGTCCTTTTTGTATTTTGTGATGCAATCGCCTTTCGTGTATTTCCTTTTTTGCCGCTAGATGATCCAAACATGTTGGCCAACATATCCGCCATATCGGGCATGTCCATTTTCGGTAATTGCAAATTTTGCATATCCTTAAAAGGAAAATATAAAGAAGAATTAAGAAGAGAAACCTTTTGCATTTGTGGGTCTTGAGCAGCCAATTTTGGTGTAATCACCATCAGAAGAAAAGCAGCTATTAGCATTATAATCTAAAATTATTTGTGTTAATAAAAAGAGTCTACAAGATTTGGTGAGTCCTCGTTACTAACGAGTCCAATTTGCCGCCCGGGAAAATAAGCGGAAAGGGTGTTGGCGAGTTGAGTTTAACCAAAAAAATCCCCCTGTTGATTATATCAATGACGCAAAATCCTAGAGCACTAATAACCCTATTGTAGATTTCTTACCATCGGATTCATGAGTACATCTGTCACACGCCATTCCTCCCTCTTTCGGAAATATTGGGTTGGATGCAATGCAGTCATTTTAACTGGATATGGCATAGTCACAACAACGTTAGGCTAAAAAATGAGATGCCTAGTATGACAAATTCTAAATAAAAACCTGCAAAAGATTCAACTTTCTAGCTCTAATCTTCCCTTTGTTGGTTATATCAATCCTCAATGGTTCAAAAGTGTAGTCCACACTTATAGCTTCAATAATGTAAGAGCCTGTTGGGATGTCATTTAATTTGAAAGACCCATCACTTCTAAAAAGAAACATTTTTTACGATTAATATTAAAGCCCGAATTAGTGCTGTATCCTGTACCGTGATACCAATGAACTAAAGCCTTATCGGTCGGTATTCCGTATCTTAATATCCGCCGAAATATTAAGAATTATGTATTAATATCCACCGAAAAAACACCTTCGGCAGTATATAGTCAGGGATAGGCCGAGTTGAGAAAGTCGGGTTTCAGGGCTCGAAAATTTTCCCAAGATCGGGTTCTGGGTCGGAAAAATTCCGAGTAACCCGGCCCATCTCTGGCACGGTACAGCCTCTATTTAGAATAATTCAACTTAAAAAAACCTGACAAATCCAAAATATCTTCCATAATCCAAAGAAATATAAATATCTCCAAAAACATTTGGTTTAGGCTGCAATTCTGGTCGAATAGTTAATTTTCCTTCTACAGTGAATAAAGTAGGAGTGTCTTGGGTTACATCGTTTTCTTGATTTTGAGGTTTGATTTCAAAGGCAAAAGTCAAACAAATTAAGGGAAAGCATAACAGAATCTGAAGAAAATTTAAAATCATCTTGACCATCAAAATTTGATCTAAAAAATTAAGAAAAGTTGAATAATAAAAATATTAAAAAATATTAATAGGTTCAAAAACCATCTTTTAAAAAAAAATTTTTTAATTGAGCTATCCAATATTTATGAAAAACAATTTTATTATAAAAAGGCAATGTATCTCTTTTAGCTTTAAATAATATTCATATCAAATAAAAACAATAAAATAAAATATAAATAGTAAAAACAATTTTTAGGTAAATAAGAGAAAGGTCTGATCTTATCAAATTTTCAGAAAAAACGAAACTTAAAAGTATCAAACCATAAGCCATCCAAAAAGCTGCTATACCATGAGCTATTAGGGCGATAACTCTGTTTTCTCCTAAAGCTCCGTCTAATATGAGCATTTTTACACGGAGACCAGGAAACTCACGGGTTGAAGAAAAAGCTGTGGTCGGGGTTCGGAACGAAAAAGTCCTATAGTTTTGGGTTGGGGTTCAGGTATCGTGTCAGAAAGAAGTCCAGATTTTGGGCAACCCGCGTCTCTTACTTATTCTTAAAAATATTTTCCCCCAATCATAAAAAATTAGGAAAACTTTCCTAAACAATTAAAATAACCTTCCCCTTCCTCGATCTCTTTTAAGCTTCGCACTACTAAATTAACACTCCATTCAATTAAATCTCTTCAAAAATTCTTCAGCAGAAGTTCGTGCCCTCGCATTCAAAGCCAATTTCATTTCGCTAATTTCCTAAAAAATTTCAAAAAAATTTTTTTCAAAATTCAAAAAATAAACCTTATCAATTTCCTGCATAAAATGAATCAAAAAATCAATCAATTTTTGTTTATACATAACTTCAGAATGTGTAGCTGTAATTAAAAAACTAATATCATATCCAGGAAGTGGTTTTCGCCTCAAAATGATAAAATTGTCAGCACGTTGGCACATAAACTTAAAAAACAAAAATTTTAACTCGGGCATATCCAAGGGGTTGGGGGATAAAAAATTTGCGTTCGGAGCGCCGAGCAAACGCCAACATTTTGAAGGAGCATACCAGGAATGCCCAAACAGATTTTAAAAGGCGAAAGTCAATGTAAAAGCGAAAGACGAAACAAAGCGGAAGTTTGTCAAAGACGAAACCTGGAGCACACCCCATCTTACTTAAAATTAGCCCCCTGAATATTCCCTTGAATTCAAATCTAATTATTTTATTTAAAAATTAAAAAACCTTTGAGAATTTATTACAAAGAATTTTTTCAATTTCATCTGCTTGTTTAACTCCAATACTTATTCTAACAGAATTTATTGAAGGCTCAATAAATACTCTTTCTTGTTTATTACGAGAAATTGTTATAGGACATAGCAAAACTTCTTTACTTGTACGAATTTCAACCTGAAAAAATATTGAGGTAATTTTAAAGCATAGATTAAACTCGGGTGCGCGCCCTAAGAGCAAAAGCCGCCGAAATACCAAACTGTGGAAATGGCGCCGAAATGTCGACCCTAAAAAGAAGTCGAAATACCAAACACTCAGAAAACGAAATACCAAACCACAAAAGCCGTCGAAACACCAAACCTCCCAAAATCGCCACAACACCAACCCATGTTCGGGACGTTCGAACCACTAACTAGAGATGACCAACAACCCCACTCCATTTCCTATCCCAATTAACTCTAAAGCCAAACCTCAGGTTTATTGTGCCTCTCAACAACTTGAGATCCAAATTGCCTAATACACAGAGCAGCCTCAAGCGATTTACGAACAGCGTCCAGATATGATTGAAGGGTAGAACTCTAAAAAAGACAATTTTAAAATCATCAAATTAAAAATTTACCATTGTTGGGAATCACACAGAGTCAAACAACCTTGAAGATTCAACAGAGCTAATTGGCAAATAAAAGAAATTTAAAAAAATTATTAAAATTAAAATATTGGTAGAAATGTCACCACAATAAACAGAAAAAATTTTTTTTTAATTTATAAAAATTTTTTTAATATTTTAATTTACATTCATTACAAGCAAACATTATTATAGGAGGATTTGTCAATTCTTTACTACTTTCATTTTCACCTAATTTATTACAACATTTTTTACAAAATATTTTTCCACAAAAATAGCAATGTAGACGCCGTTCAAGTCTTGAAATAAATTCTTTACCACAATTTGGATTTGAACAATCATCTACACACAATTGAGATTGCCATATTGGAGTATAATTTGAAGCAGAAATATTTAATTCCTACAAAAATTTTTTTAAAAATAGGAGTAAATGACATTTGGTCCCAGCCAATTTGTAGAACTATTTGAAGGAGTACCCTGATACCCGAACATTTATTCGATCCGAAAAATTTTCCAAAACCCGACCCGACTTTTATTACCGCTTAATCCCTCTAACTGTCCGACCCAAAACTTTTTTTAAGCCCACCCATATTCGAAAAAATTTTGACGTTCCGACCCGAACCTTGACATTTTCCCAACCCATGACACCCCTGGTACCCACAAAATAAGATTTAAAAAAACCTTTATTTCATTCAATTCATTCAATAAAGATCGATGTTGTTTCACTTCATTTGCCAAATCAGGAAAATATTCTTTTGGGTGAAGAGAAATGTCAAATTGATTATACATATTGGACCAAACGACAAATGATGAAGGCTGTAGCTTGCCTTCGTGTAAACACAAATCTGCTGCCTAAAATCAAAAAATTTACAAAAATAACTTTTAAAAAAATTACTGGATTATAAAATGGATTTGTATAATCATCCTTTCTGCTATCCATAAATGACCATAAAGACAAGGTCTTAGTAGTTATTCGAAGATCCTTAAAAAATATTTATATATTCCGTCAATAAAGAACATTATACGCTGCAGTTGATTCCTAATAGTCTAGTGCGATTAGGAAGGATTAAGCGGGATACCGGAGGATTTGGAAGGATTATAGGGAATATCAAGGGTCTGGAAGGATATCGGAGGATTAAGAGAGGATTACAGGGACGTCGAGGTATCTGGAAGGGGCAAAATCGATGGACCGTATTTTGCCTCCGAAATTCCTCCAAATCCCTTAATATTCCCTATAATCCCTCCAAATCAACTTTAAAATCATAGTCCTAACAAATTCTTAAAAACAATAAAAAACCTTTCTATCTTTGTCACAATTTCCAATAAATTGACCATAAACACAAGAATAAGCATTTTCATTTAATTCAATTAAATAGCGTTCATTAAATTCAAAAGCCATTGGTTTATGTCGCATTAATTGATAAATAGAATCAAGAAATTGAGTAAATATTGGGGAGACCTCCTTTTCATTTTCTTCAGAAAGTGTTCCCAAATGTCCACAACGATCATCAAATTTAAACCCAAAACCTAGCCAATCCTTGTCTATTAAAGTCTAAAATTTAAATTTTAAAGTGTTTAATGAAATTTAAGGTACCGGTCTAGTTTATGAGTCCAATTAACTTTTATAAATCCGATGAAGGATCACAAGACCGGAAAAAATTTTATGAGTCCAATGAAGACTCATAAAGGTTCATTGGACGAATAAACTAGACCAGCGTCAAATTTACTTGAAAGCCATTAATTGTTCGATAATATGGATCAAGCAATAATTGAGCTAGCGAAACTGTTTGCTGAAGAATGAACCAATTTTTAAATCTTTATAAAAAATACCGATGTTCTATCCCATCCATCTAATAAAAAAATCAAAAAAATAAAAAAAAAATCAAAAACCTGAACAATGTACAACACAAGAAATTCCTCTAATAACCGATTCGGCAATAAAGAAGCTACATTCCAAGAGAACACGCAAATGTTTTAGCCAACCAGAAGCATCTACAGCTTTTAAATATTGAGTTATTGATTGGGGTCGTTGACAAGCTTCAAAAAAATTTTTTAGAAATTTTTAAAAATTCTTATTTAGAAAAAAACCTTCCAACAGCCTATTTAAACTGGATCTGACAACATGAATATTTTCAATATCAAAAAAATGGAATTGAATATTTGTATAATTTTTGGAATCTTCAAAACCCTTTCCTTGGACTTTATTGACCATCTATTAAATTTATTTAGAATTTTATTCAATCAAAAAATGTTCTACCGCGTTTACACGTGGACGTGTGTCAATAAGATAGAGGGTAGAAGATGAAGGATTTGCTGACATTATCAATTCAATTAAACATTCATCTTCTAGGCACCTTGCACTAAAGCCAGATAAGGGTTGGGACGATCTAAAATATTTAAATTTGAAATCCATTCAGATGTCCATTTTTCCTTAGAAAATTACCTGCATATTGTAGCAGAATTGTGCTTATAGAAAAAAGTTAGGACTGGCAAACGTGCACGACTTCGAAACCTTAAAAACAAAATAGTAAGAAATCAGCGTTAAAAACCAATACTTAAATCGTTTCACTCCCTCGTCCAATTTTTCCTTAATGTACAAAATGGCAGTTTTTAGTTTTACATGTTCACACAATGACAGATTGAATGTTAAGGAAAATTGAGTAGTGGAGGGAAACGACACTAAGTAACTAAAAACCTGCAAGAGCCAATTAACATTTGAGTGCTTGCTTTCTCTGGAAGCCACAACTTTTCTGGATAAGTGTCACAATAAGAGTAGTTTGAATTAAAATTGGATTCCTTCCATTCATTGCTAACACCTTGTCTGGCAAATTCTTCATCCCAATTTAAATAATTCCAAGGAGGCGCGGATGTTCCATCTCTGTCATTTTTGATCGAAAATGCAAATAGTTCGTTTATATTGCCTATGAAATTAAAAAATGGGTAATAGTCTCGCTTGCATACGTCATTAAATATTCCCCAATTTTCTCTCATTTTTAAACTAAAGCAACTAATGGATTCATTATGAAGCCAATATACAGAATCCCTTTTTTCTATAGTTCCCCGTAGAAAAAATTCCCACACAAACGAGACTATTACCAAAATTGACTCGAACAAAAAATTCCAAAAAAAAAACCTAATTTACTGCAACGTGTCAATGTTTCATAAATTAATTGGCAGTCCTTATCCTTGGGTATAAGAAATAAAAGCACCAGAAAATGTTTGTAGCGTATAGACAATTGTGAACCATTAATTGAGGAAGGGCTTCTAGTAACTGAGCCTATAAGTGTGTGGACTACCTGAAAGAAAAATCATTTGAAAAAATGTGAAAAAGTAAGCTAACCCAAATTTCTTTTTTGGAAGAATCCGACTTGAAAACTAAATGAGTACCTGTTTAAAAATATTAAAAAGTTAATAAAACAAGGGAATTAAGGTTGCCAAAAAGGCCTCGAGTCGGTCCGAATGATCGAGTCAGGGATATGATATTAGGCCTGAAAGACTCGTAGGCTCGCCTCGATAAAAATAAGGCCCGAAAGTGACTCGACCGGTACAATAAAAACTTGTTAAAGAAAAATCCCTCAAACATCGGCTCCGACTCGAAAACGGCAACCCACAAAGTAAAATCAAACCTAAAACATGCAAAGTCCCAATTGTATTATTTGAATCACATTCGCCAGAGCCGATTAATTGCACATTTTTAATATAAGAATTCATTCTATTAGTCAATTAGAAAAAAGAAGAGGCTGAAAAATAAAAAAAAATTAAAAGAGAATCAACCCATGATTCAATCAAACCTCATTAAATGATTCAAAAAGTGAATTTTTAATGAATCATAGAATCGCTTGAGCATTTTGTCTTTTGGCAAATTGTTGAGAATATTTTAATTACACTTTGACATTTTCTTCGCAGGGAATACATAAAACAAGGAGAGACAAAAAAAGTTATAGAAAAAGTGAAACGAGAGACTAGGGAATGAACGTGAGGGAAAAATGCTAGGTAATAGTCGGTTTCGTACCCCCCTCTTTTTTCTTTCTCAAGGTTTCAAAATGGTCCAGAAGAACCATTTTCTCTCTCCTTACTTCTCTCAGATTTGAGAAATAGTAATTCTACTCATCAAGCTGCATCGAATGAGTAAGCCAACATTTCTAAACATTAAATGACCCCTAAGCAGGGGCCGGTCCCATGTACAAAACGGCACATGGACACTCCAAAATTTTTATCATGGTCACCAGCGCACTGCCTCCGCACAAACACTATTGGACAGCCACTCGAAGCGCACTAGACCAATAGTGCTGCCAGAACGCACAGCCACTGATGTCTATCTACCAATAGTGTCCACTGGCTGCACAGTGACCGAAGTCATGCCCCACCAGCTTTCTTCTAGTGTAGATAGTCCGCCGAAGCGGTCCATGGATAAATTGCGGGAGAATAACCAAAAATAAAAGATTTGAACATAAGTAATTCTTAGACGGTTAATAGAAAGGGTATAGAGAACACTAATTATTCTTCCTTTTTTTTAATATTTCCTTTTCTCTTTTTCTTCTTCTCTTCCTTACTTTTCTTCTCTCTCCTTTACTCTCTATCCTTTACTTTTCTTCTCTTTCCTTTACTCTCTCTCCTTTACTTTTTTTCTCTCCTTACCTTTACTAGTTTTCTAATTTTTCATAATAACAAATCGCTTAAAATAAACAAAATATCTACAGTGCGTTGTATTTAAAAATGGTCAAAAAAGGGAATTTTTGTAAATTGTCGAAGGGACTATTTTAAAAATTGTATTTTTAAGTACATCAGGGTGGGACGGGTTACCCGAAACCCGACATTCAAATCACGTTGATTTTGGGGTCATTCGATGCAGCTCGATTTTGAATACCTTGAGAAAGAAAAAAGAGGGGGGGGTACGAGACCGACTATTACCAAATGCTATAACGACAATTGAACAAAAGACCTTTGGACTGGGGACAATTGGGTCAAAAAACTTTTAGTCAAAAAACTCATGGCAACATTTCTCTTTCAAAATTTGACGTAATTCCCTGTCCAATTAACCTCATGTCAGTTCAATGATTTTTCCACATTTAATTGTTAAGCGTTGTCGTTCTTGTTCTTGTTGGTTTTAATAATATTTTAATTATTTTTAGTAGAAATGTCGCTTGCGAGCATGTCTGGTCCCCGTGCTATTTTGACTCTTCAAAAAACCCTTTTGGGGTTTCAAAAGTATGCAACTTCTGTTCAGAGTTTGCGCAATTCTAGTTCAGCTGTCAAGGTTTATTAATCGTGGTTAAGTGGGTTAATTTCCATTCAAAATTTAGGTAACGCTTGTTGGTGCTAGTGGAGGAATTGGACAACCTCTTGCTCTTCTTTTGAAAAAGAATGCTTCGATTGCGCATTTGGCTCTCTATGATATTGTTGGTACTCCAGGAGTTTGTGCCGATCTTTCTCATATTAATACTCCTGCGAAAGTCACTGCCCATATGGGACCTAACGAATTGTCTGCTGCTTTGAAAGACGCCGATGTTGTGGTTGTGCCTGCTGGTGTTCCAAGAAAGCCAGGTTTTTTTTTCGTCTTTTTTACCATCTGGGGTTGCCTGAAGACCTACACTTTGAGGGAAGAACTACAACTCTTGAAAGGGGATATCGAGGGATTAGGAGGAATAAATACCCAGCTTTTTGGAGATAAGTACTCAACACATGTCCGTTGGTTAACTTTAGATGAGTCTCTATCTCTTCCCCTTCAATTACACAAATCTCTTCCCTATCTCTTCCCCTTCAATCACACAAAGTTGCTGAAGCACAAAATCCATGGATATCCCCTTCAATCCCTCCAAAGCCCACGATATTCCCTTTCAGAACTTGTAGGTTTTCAGGGTCATTAGGGCAGGTCTTCAGAGTGGACTCAACCTTCTTTTCATAGGAATGACACGTGACGACTTATTTAACACAAATGCTGCAATCGTTCGTGATGTTGCTGAGGCCGCAGCGAAAGCTTGTCCCAATGCTTTTCTTAGCATAATTACAAACCCGGTGAATTCAAATCTGCCTATTGCTTCTGAAGTTTATAAAAATAACGGTTGCTATGATCCAAAAAAGATTTTTGGAGTGACTCTTCTCGATGTTGTTCGTGCCCAAACTTTTGTTTCTGTATTAAAGGTTTTGTTTTTTAAGCCAATCCTTCAGAAGTGTAGTCCCGTCCAAAAATGTGGTCTCCGCGGAAAGGTTTTTGACACTGGACAAAGCCGGGCATATCGACCGCGGCCAAGCCAAAAATTACCCTAGAAAGTGTGTTTACATGATTTTTAAATTTATTTTTGGTAGGGACTATACTTCCCAAGGATTGCGGTTTTTCTTCCTTTGTTAAACTAATAAAATTTAGAATGTTGATGTTACAAAGACAAAAATTCCTGTGGTTGGTGGACATTCTGGCGTGACTATTGTGCCTTTACTTTCCCAATGTCAGCCGAAAGTACAACTTAGCGATGGAGAAATAAAGGCATTGAGTGAGCGTATTCAAGAGGCCGGAACTGAAGTTGTTAAGGCTAAAGCTGGCGCTGTAAGTTTAGATTTGTTTAATGGTACTTGTGTAGTCTGAGAGAATAAAAGGGGAGGGGCTTATGGGATGGAAACTACACAAGTACCGTAAATTTTCTGAAGAGTATAGAAAACACAATTTTCTTTATTTTAGGGCTCTGCTACGTTGTCAATGGCCTTGGCAGCAGAATATTTTGTTGGATCTTTGGTAAATGCCTTGAAGGGGCAAAAAAGTGTCCAGTGTGCCTATGTTCGATCTGACGTTGTTCAAGGACTTGACTATTTTGCTGGACCTGTTGAACTCGGCCCAAAGGGAGTGGTATATTTAAGCTTAAACACCTTCAGTTTTTAATCCTATTAAGGAAAAAATTCTTCCTCTTGGCGAGCTTTCGAGTTATGAGAAGCAATTAATCGAGAAGGCAATTCCTGATTTGAAGAAGGAAATTGCAAAGGGTGTTGACTTTATTAAAAGAGGAATTTAAAAATTTATAGGAGACAAAATATAAAATTCAGTTAGTTTTTGTATTATGAATATTCGTGCATTCAATCGGTAATTTTTTTATAATAAGATTTTTTTGATTTTTAGATAATAAAGTTGTGGTTAGTAATTTTCTTTTTACTTGTTACTTGGAAATAATCCAATCTATTAAACTAATTAAAAATTAATTTTATTTTCAGACGCCCCTAAAAAAAATACCTTAGTTCTTTAGACCAAAAAAATACTTTAGTTCTTTAGATTAAAAAAATTTAAAAGACTAGTAAAATGTCAAAGGCTTCTCGTAAAGTTGTCGATGATTTAGCACATTTATTAAAAGACGTTGCATCAAAGGAAATCAAGTTTCTTTTAAATTTTCTAAAAAATTCTTTAAACTTTTTATTTAAAGGTCAAAATACGCGACTGATTATTACGAGGAATACGAAAAGCTTATGAAGAACCATTACAAGAATAGGAAGAGGAGGGAAGCTACCGTTCCAGAACCGAAATATGAGAAGCTTTTTTCAAAGAAGAATTCAACAAAAAGTATTATTTTTAATAAAGTAGATCAACTTGAGGAACGCCAACTTCCATATTGGCGTCAATTGGACAATGCAAAAATGGAGCTGTTGGATAGAGGTTTGGGACCGCGTAATATTCTTGAAGAACAGATTGAATGGACAAAGAAGGGGAAGATGTGGCCCTATCCAATTGATAATGAATATTTGCTTGGTGAAGAGGACAATGTAAGCTTTAGAGAACATAAGGTCCACCCCAGAGGCAACTTCCTAGTAGACCTGGGTTGATCATGAAATAACTTTATGTTTCAATACAAACATTTCAGGTCAGCTTTGTCGATCACGTCTTTCTTGAAGCAGAACTTTCAAAGCACAAATTTCCGCGTTCTGAGGCTATTGATCATTATATGGAACTTGTACTTACCGGTCTTTCAAAGAATCCGTACATGTCTGTAGAGGTTTTTAATTTTAAAAATTTTAGATTTAAATTTAAAATATTTTTAGAAGAAACACGAACATATTCGTTGGTTTGCTGATTATTTCAAAGGCGCCGCTGAAGGAAAGTATAAAGAATTATTGTGATAGTTGTTTAGTAACTTTTTAGTTTAAAAATTTTTAAAATTTTTTAATTATTTTCTTCGTTCTAAACTGGTTTTCAGAGTCCAGTTTGTTTTTTTTTCTATTCATTTTTGGCAGTTTATTGCACTCAATTAGTTTTTCAATATGCCACTTACCAATGGAAATGACTTGCTTGCAGCGATTCATCATAAAGGAGCAAAGGATGAAAAAAGCACTTCATCAATTCTATTGAATTCGCTGCGTTTTAAACAAGCTCAAGAGAGGGATGAATTGGAGAAGCTTTTTTTAAAGTTTAAAATTTTTTAAATAAAAATTTAATTCTCTTTCAAGGGACAGAATTAGTTGCAAGAATGATGAGCTTAATCATGATGTTGGCAATGTGAGTAGAAGTGAAATCTGTACCGGACCAAGTCCGCCCTATGGTCAAAGGATTATTAGTGGACAGGTTTTTAGAGTTAAAATAAAATTGCAAGGGTGTCCCCTTTCGAGAGTACATCCTTGCCTTTAAGGTGTGTCGTTCGGGGTGCAAGAATGCTTAGAGCGTCCTTGCACACGAGAGACAAGGGTGATATGGACATGAGTTCCTCTCGAGAGGCATCCTTCGTGTCAAGCCTTTAAATTTAAACAATCCTACAGCATTATGAACCTCTGCCAACTTTTCCTGTAACTTCACATCAACAGTTTGGGCATCAACAGATTGGGAATTATCAATTTCAACAGTCGCTCATGTCCAACTATTATCAGCAATTTCCACAGGTTTTTTAAAATTCAAACCTTTATGGCTCTATTAATTTTTTAAAGCTTTGGTATCAACAAGCGGTTCAACTTCAATTGAATTATAATCCTGACTTATCATCGCAAGTGAATGGACAATCGCTCAGAAATTTATCTAATCAACGGCATATTGCTGACAAACAATTTTATAATGGTTTGTGAGATATTTGTTGTCTAAGGTTGGCGGATCCGGATCCAAAAAGTTATGATTAGGGCTCGATATTACGTGGCAGGGACTGTTTAAGGGAATTCGTGTTCGAGAATGGGGCGGGGGAGTTTCCATGTGAGCTTCTCCTTTGTGAACGGGGTCCGAAAATTGCGGTTCGAATATCAGGTTCTGGGATTTCGCAGGATCCGCCAACCTTTGTATTTTCTAAGTATAATTTGTCATATTTTTTGTAATTTATCTATATTCTGTATTTATTTCTTATATTCTATAAAGCCCTCAAAAACTACATTTCGTTATATCTCGGTCTTAAGATATAAGTTTCTGCACTCATCGTGTATCGCTCCATTCCAACATTTAAACAGTCCATTCCAATTCCATCACTATTCATTCCACCTTTTTAATTTAATTTTTATGTTTTCCACATATTTTTAATTACCGAAAAGAATAAGTTCACCACGGCCGGATATCAGTGAATGAAGTAATCTAAAAAAATTTTTTTGAAAAGTTGAAAATACTCTAGTAATATAGTGAAGGCTCTCGATAACGTCATCCCCTCCTACGTTACTTCCCCTCGTACCTAGGCAAATTTCGGCCTCGCCTGGAGGGTGACGTTATAGAGCTTCGATTTTACCTATCTTCTGGCGCATCCACTTCAATAGGCAGTTGCTCCCATCTGAATTTAAGACATAAATCCATCTTTATATTTAAATAAAAAACCTGGCTTTTTGTTCAGTTAAAATATTTTGAAGTCTCAACACATATACACACATTTGTCGACCATAAAAAGGCCCAAAAGAGGTGGAACAATGCGCGGAAGAATTTGCATTTTTGGACGAAGGGGACGGATTATCTCCAGACAAAGCTCTCGAACGATTTTGAAGATCACGGATTGATCCTAAAAAATTATGTCTATAAATTCTGCTAATAAACCTTTGGATTGGTTTGAGCTAGATTCTTCTTTTTTGTTTTCCTCATTGTTGGCCAAAAATTCTTCAACAATATCCAAACGTTCTTGTTTTGTGAGATAAGGGATGCAGTTACTTAAATTTTAAAGATTTGTAGATTTATTTATTAAAATATTTGGTATTATCGCATTATACCCCTTCACGTCCGCAAATATTTATCCGCAATTTTTGTACGAAATCCGCAAGATTTGTCCGCAAATCTTATTTATGAGTTGCGGACAAATATTTGCGGACATTTGGGGGTATAATGCGATAATATCAAATAATTTATTTAATACCTAAGAAATTCTTCAAGTCTACTAGTCATATTTCCAAGATTTTCAGAAGGTTCTACAATACAAAGTCTATTGTGTTCATCTTTTACAAGAGAAATATAATAATTTCGGACAGCCGTTTCATGTTCAGAAATTTCTTGTTTTGAGCTGTTATCAGAAGAGTCTAGTGCAGAATTATTTTTTTCATTTTCATCAATTTCCATTTTCTTTGGATGACTTGAAGATTTGTTGAGACAAATGTCAGACTTGACGCTGCTTAAAAAAAGAAGTTTTTCCCCGCACTTTAAAAAGCGGAAACGGGAGGTGGAAGGAAATTCCGGACCGGATTCGGCATATATACCTAAAGTCGGGAATCAGATCTGGATATCTGAGGCTTTGCCAGGATCCACCAACCCCAGTTGAAAACACAGCCCCATACTTTATCAATACCCTCTTAATTGGGGAACCGTTAAAATCCAATATAAAAATCAAACCGTTGATTTGGTGTAGGAACTCTTTGACTACAAGTTGAAGGTTCAGTAGTAGATGTAACTATCAGTTTTGGAATTTCCCCCACAATTATTGTAGGGATTGAGCATGCTCTCTGTAATTCATTATAACCTCTAGTTGACGGTGTATTTAAGTAACGAGGATTATGAGCGTTTGATGTTTGCGGGTTTGCATTATCTTGAAGATCAGCAAAAGACGAGGAAGGTGGAATTCCGTTTGCTTGTCTATGCTCCTTTAAAAAAATTTTTTATTACAAAAATATTTTTTTAATAAACTTGGTCATCCAACGATCTTGATGTCAACAAGATAGGTTTTTTATCCCGATGAGAATTGCCTCGTTTCCGTTGCACTTGTTGATGTAATTGTTCAGCGGAACTTGCACAAAAGGCTGCTGCTACCTAAAAATGTGCGAATAAAAATTTTTTTGGTAGTTGTGGGTTATCCCAAATCAGTGGATGCCCTGACCATTATGATTATGCGTACTGGTTTGGGGATAGCTCACAAGTACCAAATTTTTAAGAAAAAATTTTTTACCGCTCGTTTATCCGACGGAGAATCTGGGGAGGTTAATCTACCACTACCACCACCTGCTGACGAAGTTGTTGATTGGGAAGAAGTTCGTCTTCGATGAATTCCACTTTTTTCAGGTTCACTTCCCCTCATTGCACAAGTAGATTTAATTGGTCTACTAACAACAACAGCGTTAGTTCCAACTTTACAAGCTCGATGACACCACATATATGGGGGAGTTAATTCTTGGTTTTCAACCTGAAAACAAAAATTTTTTATTATTTTAAGGGGGCCAACATGAAGACCTACACCCTGAAGACTCACAAGCCTAAATGCTATTGACCCTGAAGAACTACAAATTTTTCTTTTAGGCTTGTGAGAGTTAAAGCCCAAACTTTCAAAAATTAAAAACCTTCAATTGAGTCCATTTCCATTCAGAATCTCCACACAAATCAAAATCTAATAACCAAACATCAGAAAAGTTCATATTAGGCCCTCCACAACCACCAATTATTATCAAATGATTGTTGTCCAAAAGAATTTGTGACTGGCCATAACGAGGAGGTGGACAAGGGCCAGGAATTGAAGGCATATTCCAAATTCTTCTCAACAAATCCAAAACATAAACATTATTGTTGTATGAAGATCCCATTGAACCACCAAAAACGAGCATAAAATTGCCAACAATTGAGGCTGTGTGCCCGGCTAAATGTGGAGCAGTATTTTCAGAAACAATCTGAAAAAAATATCGTAGTCCAAAACTCGTTGATAAAAAAAATAAAAATTTTTAAAAACCTCTTCCCAGCAATTTTTCTTCGAATCATACAAATGAAGTTCATTAAAAAATGTACTAGTTTGATGAATTGGGTTCATTGAAGATTTTGAAAAGCCTCCAAATAAAAGTAAATTATCATTATACAAAACCATGGTAGCTAAAGCTTTTGGTGAAGGCATTGGATGTCGGGTAATAAGTACACGTTCCCATTCATGAGTATTCTAAAAAATGAAAAAGTTAAAAGAAAAATTTTCGGGAACGTTAGGGGGATCGCAAAATTTGCTTGCCTAGGGAAAACTTCGGACCTGAAATTCAGGAAAATACAAGTTCAGGCCCAGGGGAAATTCTGGACTTTTAATCAAGGGAAAATCAAGTCAAGGTTTCCTTCGAGCAGTATATTGTTAGAGTAAGAGAGAGGTAAGTTTAGCCTCGAGCAGGCATCAATCCTACGACCTCCTGGCAGTTATTTCTATCGCTCACCACGTGCAGGTGAGCGATAGATTATTGTTAGAGGTGCTGCTTGACTTTCTTTTGACAAATCTTAAGCGCCCTCTTATTAAGCGTTTTAAAGATAGCTCCTAAATAATAAACTAACCTAACCTCTAACCCCCAATCTCTTTGTCCTTATGTTAGCCCAAGAAAAACCCCAGCCCTTTAACCCAAAATCTACTAAAAAATACCAAATCAAAAAGCCAAAGATCATTAAAAGCAGTATATGTATTATTGCATCCACCAAACATATAAATTACATATTCATTAGGATGATAACATACTGAATGTGAACATCTTTCAGAAAGAAGACTGTCGCTTTCAATAAAACGCCTTTATAAAATTTTAAATTTTTTAATTTTAAGTCAAATTTACCACGAAAAATCAGTACATTCTCTAAACAAACGCTTCATTCTTCGCAAGGTATCCAAAGCTAAACGGTTCCAACGCTTAGAAACCAAAAGAACAGAGTTAAAATCTTCGTAGAGATTGACATGAGTAAATATGTGTTCCAAACAGTTATCCGGTAAAAATTCAATTGTGCGTTTCCAGTCATCATCAATGGGTGATTTATCAGTAAATTTCTCCATTCTTAATAAAATTTTCACTGAAAATTCTGAAAAAAAATATGCACCCGTACGGATTTTACGGGATATCGTCCTGCAATCCTGGGTTTTAAGAAACTCTGTAAATCTCGATAAACGGGATTACCGTGGTTAATCCAGCGAGACCCCTCCCGTTCGAATTTTGAAACTCAATCCCTTCACGAGACCTCGGACATTCGATTTTGCCGATTTCTAGTTCATTGTCAGACTCAAAAGTTCCCTACTCAAGTGTCAAGCAATTTCCAATTTTGAATATTAACTTTTTTTGGCGCAAAAATTACAAAAAATACATTTCGCCAAAGAAATTAGAGATAAGCTAGGGTGAGAAAAAGACAAAAAATTTTCTTGTTTACATTTTCTTTTTTTCGTAACACTTGTAATTTCGTTAAAATTTATCAAATTTTCTCTTTTAGTTTGTCTCAATAATGGAAAATATGGATATCAGTTTATCACCAAGTAAAAAACGACTCTTAAAAGATCGTTTAGATGACGATCTGCCTTCTTCGGAATTTCACATTTCTGCTGCTTCTGCTCAAGTACTTTTAAATTTTTTTAACTTTTTAATTCCTTTTAAAGGGTGGACGTAAATACATGGAAGATCGAATTAGTGTGGAGGTTGGGAGAGATGTTAATGGGCGATTGGATTATATTTTTGCTGCAATATATGATGGGTATTGTTTTATGTTTAGTTTAGCCTAAGGGTACTTGGTAATCTTGCGCTTTACTGGTCCCTAGAAAAAATGTGGTAGAAGTACTTTTTCGATATTTTTGAGGTCTGCCAGTAGGTAATCGAGTGTGCTGAGTCCGAATATGGGCTTAGAATTTGTTTATTTCGAACCCCGGACCCGGATTCAACCATGTCGAATTTGGGGTAGAAATTCGAAACTATTAGGCTATCGCGATTCTGACGCATCTCCTCAAGCTGAGTCGAATGATATCAAAATTATTGTGTTTCGACAACTTTAGACTGAGTTATGATCAATTAAATACACGCTTGGTTAGACTTCCGGATACAAATTAAGCACCATAACTTAGTCTAAAGATGTCGAAACGTAATAATTTTGATACCAATCGACTCAGCTCGAAGAGCTGAATCCGATTAGACATAAAATTTGAAATTTTGAATTTTTACCCCATGTTTGACATTGTCGAATTCGTGTCCGGGGTTCGAAATAAACTAATTCTAAGCTCAGATTCGGACTCGGCAAGCTCGATTACCTACTGGCATACCTCAAAAATGTCGTACTAGCACTTTTTCCACATTTTTTTCTAGGGACCAGTAAAGCGCAAGATTACCGGGTACTTTTTTGGATTTGACAATAGCACGAGTCTGTATATGATTTCGAGCTTTATTTGTTTCGAATCCCGGACCTGAATTCGACCAGGTCGAATTCTCGTTTTTTCTGCCCCTCCCCCAATATACTAGAATATGGGGGGGGGGTATTACAAAATATTACCGATTTTCCTAATTCTGTTTAATATTCCAGGCATGGAGGACCACAAGCGAGTGAATATGTTTGTCAAAATTTACTTGACAATGTTGTTGTAAGTTTACTTTAAAATAGAGTCGAAACAAAGCTTTTAAATTTTGAGGGAAATGAAGCATTCTTCTCCGACGATGATCAACAGGTTCTAGCTGCTATAAGAGAAGGGTTTTTGCAAACACATCACGACATGCAAAAGGTTGCTAAAATGTGGCCGCCAACAGTTTCTGGTAAATTTTATTTTCCGTTATCTCTCGACCTGCTGACTTTTTTTTGCGGACTTAAAATTATTTTCATTTATCTAATTTCAAGGTTTTCCTTGCACTGCTGGTACAACTGCAACAGTTGCTTTTATTCGAAATGGGAAACTTTATACTGGACATGTTGGCGATTCTTCTATAATTTTGGCTAATTTTGATGAAGCTGCTGCTGGATGTAATTATTTTGGATAATTTTTTCTATAACTTTTCTTTAAACAGTTAATGATGCAAAACTTACTGAAGATCATAAACCTGAAAAACCTTCTGAACGCGAAAGAATTGAAAAAGCAGGTGGTGCTGTAGCCTCAAAAGCGGTTTCTTTCTTTGAATTTAATGTCCTTTAATCAACCTTGCTTTTAAGGGAATTGTTCGGGTAGTTTGGAAACGGCCAATTCGTGGTCACCGTGGCCCTGTCAGACGTTCAACTTCTACAGAATGCATTCCTTTTTTGGCAGTAGCACGTTCGCTTGGAGATTTTTGGTCTTTAAATCCGGATAATAATCAATTTGTGGTTTGCTTTCTTTTGAAAAATTAAAAAAAATTTTAAATTTAGGTCAGTCCAGAACCCGATGTTGACGTTTTTCGTCTCAAGAGCAGTGACAACTTTCTTGTGCTTTGTTCTGATGGTCTTACAAATGTTGTCACTTTTCGATCAATTGTCCAGATCTTGCACGATATCGACAAGCGAAACGTTAAATTTTTTGAACATTTTTTTCAAAATTTTAATTTTTTAGCAATCCCGTTCAATCAATTATTCACATTATCTGCTTCAAAATGCTTTAAGTAAATGGGGAGGCCTTCGAGCTGATAACATTTCTATTGTTTGCGTATGTTTTTAAGCCAATAATTTTGTTCCAAATTTTTAATTTTTAGATCAAATTAAATGCCGATAAAATCCCATCAGATCATCCAGACATTGTAGAGAGTAGTGTAGATATTGATGTTTGCAAACAACTGACAGAATATCCTTTTGCAATGTTTCAAGTTGGTACAGACAATACTTGCAGATTGAAAGGCGAAAAAATTCCTCACTTTTTTGATGGAGTTTTTGACAAAGGAATGAATTCTACTCGAAAGAATATGCCAGGTTTTTTTGTTAAATAATGAAGACATATACCCTAATGCTTTTTGACCCTGAAGGCTTTCAAATTTTGAAAGAATATCAAAAGGCAATATCGAGTGATTTAGAGGAATTAAGGGGATATCGATGGATACTCTCTTAATCCCGCGATATTTCCTTTCAAACGTTTTAGGTCTTGAAGGGTGTAGGTCCTCAAGGTTAACCCCCCAAAATCAATTTTATTTTTTAAGTAAATTTCACTGGCCCAGGCTTTGTTGTACCTGAAATGGTTAATCATTTGAATGCAGTTGAAACAGTTAGCAGCTCCTCGGTCTGTGGAAGCGAGCCTGGACAGAATGGCCATGAATACGGTGAAAGCAGTGATGTTGAAGAGGTTAAACATCAAAATTCTGAAGCAAAAAGTTTGGAAAAAGAAGTGAAAGAAGAAGAGTTGCCAAAAGATGTGGAAGATGATCAGAAAGGTGATCAGAAAATTCAAAAACCAATTACACCTCCGGAAACTCCTGACAAGCCAGAAGGATTATTAAAGGAATATAAGAGGAATTATTATTTGGAGACATCAATTCGACAACAAATTGTTGAATCTACAAATGTTAGAAAGTCAATTCTTTCCACAATGCCAACTTCTCGTGCTGGTGTTAAACGGCGTAGGACAGAGAATGAAGATTTTGGTGGAGGATTTAATCGGTTTATTTTTAAATTTAATTTTTATTTCTTAGGGATTTGCCCGGAAGGTCAAATAAAGATCCAGATATTTGGGGATAAAGAAGGATTTGGGTGATGGATTTGCTGGGATTAGGGGGGTTGTCTGGGGTCGACCCATTTTTTAAACTAAATTTATTCTTTATAAAAATTTTTTATTTTTAAGTACAACATCAAATCTTTATCCTTATCCATCTTCATCGTCTAATAAGAGAGTTTATTTCGAAGACCGTCCTGAAGATGCTGTTGATGAGGCTTCAAATCCACCACCAGCCAAGCGGTCGCGACTTCAAAGTGTCCTCAATTTCTTCTCAAAATTTCTCAAATGGTAGAGGAATGGTAGAAAGAGGTTTAAATTTCGAATAATTTTTTGATTTAACAATACACTCCGGAAAAAAATGCTTCGGGTTAAGCATATTAATATGCCTGCCACACATCGAAATTTTATTTTTGTTTCGATACCTTATATATCAATTTTTTGCAATCTATATAATTCTTTGCCTTTCCTTTAAAAGTGCCTCGCACCAGAAAAGTCAATTTTTGCTATTTCTTGAATAACGTCTAAAATCACGAAACGACAAAAATCAACATATTGACTTTTCGGAAAAATTTCGGAATACTAAACAGAAAGCAAATGGCTCAAGTTATATGTCATTCGAAAGAGCTCGTCGAGTTGAGTCGAAATGTGAAAAAATTTTCGTGCGGACTCATACAGGGGCTGAGATATAGGCCCCCGAAAATCGAAAAACCATAGGGGGGACCAAGCACTTTTTTGGGGCGAAAAATTCGAATATGCAAATTATACCTCATTCGAAAGAGCTCATCGAGCTGAGTCGAATGACACCAAAATCAATGAAATCAGACTTGATTGGACAAAGTTATGATCTTTTCTTTTAGCTCCTTACCTATGGCATCTGTGGAGATTTTTGCTGCTACGGAGGCCCCAAATACGTCCAGAGCAAGGGAGATAGGAATAGGTTTATGTTACGAGCCCAGACCCAGAGCCCGTAGACTCCCCGCGAGGCGCGTGCCGCAAAACCCCGCGCGAAGCGCGGGGTTTTGCACAAGCGCCTCGCCGACGCTCCATAGGTCTTTCGAATGACATATAACTTGAGCCATTTGCTTTCTGTTTAGTATTCCGAAATTATACCGACTTTTCTTCTAAATTATTTTAACAACATTTGTTTTGATTTGTTGTCTATTTATGACGATATAAAGCATAAAAACATTCGTTAAATTTAATAATGGAAAGGTTCAACTTTCCCTTCAAAAAAGATCCTTATCAACCACCTAGGCAATTATTACACTAAAAGATGCCGCCTAAAAATGGGGTAATCTTATAACCTTCATCTCATAGTATTTTCCCTCAAGCTCGAGAGAATAGACGACATAATGAGCCATCAAAAAAATTAAAGAACCAAAAAAGATTTATCTAAAAAATGGGAGAGGAAAAAATTGTCATGAATTTACTAAAAATAACAGGATAGGATAGAGTAAATAATGAATAGAAATTTAGGCAGAAAACAACTTAGACAAAAGTCTAATAACAAATATCTGCCCGAGTAAAGGTTGCCCGTCCAATTCAAGTGCAAGCAGAAATTTTTTAGTGCATAGAAATGAGTGGATAATTAAAGGGCTTGATTTTCTAGATAATTAAAGAAATGTTAACTGCAAATAGTTTGTAGAATTTTAGGAATCCTGTAAATGATTATACGACTGCTAGTCATAGAAATGTCCGACACTTGCGAATCCGACCTTTGTGGACTTGACAGTTGTGGAATCCGACATTTGCGTCTGTGACATTTATGAACCGACATTTGTGTACATGACAATTGCGAAAGCGACCTTTGTGAACACGACATTTACGAAACAAGACATTGCAAATGTCCTTCCACAAATGTCACCCTACGGACGTTAGAATTTATTCGTCAAATAAGTGGGGCATTTAAACTCTACAATGTACTATTTGCATATAAACATAAAAAATATTAAAATCCCCTAATAATTCAGTACGAACATTAGTTAATCCAAGAAAAATAAGCACCTTTTTTATAATAATAAAAATATCAGAACGGTATTTTCCTTTTATATAAGTAGAGTATTTAGTATTTAAATAATTCAAATTCATAAAGGAAAATACCGATAAAAACAAAAACAATTCAATATACGTTTTAATAATAAAGTAAAGTCCGTTCCAAAATAGGTTGACACCCCCTAATTTTTCCGATAAGTCAACTTAGGTTTGTCCAATTTTTATAATTTCTTTAAATATTGATTTAGCAGCAAAAATTACCCTATTTTACAAAAAATTTTAGAAAAGCAAAAATTTTAACAAAAGTTATGAAAAATTTTCAGAAAATGAGGTGTTCCAAAATACATTGAACAGTTTGTAAAACCTAATAAAAAAGCCCTTAAGCAATTACTAAAAATGAAATAAAAAATTCTATGAACATTTCTATTGATATTGAGTTAAAAAGAAAAAAGAACGAAGTCTATAACTGTTTTCTTCATCGAGATCTCAAATCTCGAAAATCAACGGGAAACCGGGGTACAGTACTTCAAAAAATATTTTAACCCCTTTAGGGCATATATAAAAATTTTCTTTTAGGCCTATCTGAAAGCCCATAAAATTTGCTATAAAATAGTCCTGGCCTTAGTGTTTCTAAAATATATCTGTTTGAAGTATGCCCACTTAATGCTCAAAACCCTCCAAAATACCCCAAAAATGATCACTTAATGATTCCACGAACAATATCTCCATGTGTTCTTTATTGTGAAATTTAAGCTTGCTCTATTTTGTAGCAAATTTTATGGGCTTTCAGATAGGCCTAAAAGAAAATTTTTATATATGCCCTAAAGGGGTTAAAATATTTTTTGAAGTACTGTACCCCGGTTTCCCGTTGATTTTCGAGATTTGAGATCTCGATGAAGAAAACAGTTATAGACTTCGTTCTTTTTTCTTTTTAACTCAATATCAATAGAAATGTTCATAGAATTTTTTATTTCATTTTTAGTAATTGCTTAAGGGCTTTTTTATTAGGTTTTACAAACTGTTCAATGTATTTTGGAACACCTCATTTTCTGAAAATTTTTCATAACTTTTGTTAAAATTTTTGCTTTTCTAAAATTTTTTGTAAAATAGGGTAATTTTTGCTGCTGAATCAATATTTAAAGAAATTATAAAAATTGGACAAACCTAAGTTGACTTATCGGAAAAATTAGGGGGTGTCAACCTATTTTGGAACAGACTTTAGATGGATAAACCCAGAAGATCAAATTAAAATTTCTCGGATTTCCGACAGTTGCAAATTAAACAATTGCGAACACGACAGTTTGGATCCAGACATTTACGAAATCGACATTTCGGAACCCGACACTTGCGAACACACAAATTAATTTTTTGATTTTATTAATTTGATCTTCCGGGTGTCAATATATCAAATGAGGATAGATAAAGGAAAAATATATTTGCTTAGAAAACGGCAAATTGCATATAATATGATCGGAAAGTAGGAAAAAACAAAACAAATAACAAAGAAGAATGGAATATATTTTGGTGCCAAAAATCATATAATGATGGTATATAATACTAGAATGTGAAAAAAAATAATAATAAAGAATAAAAGAAAAGGAGCCTTAAAATTTTTTTGATGGAAAAAAGGAAAAAGAGCTGAAATATTTAATTTCAAGGCAGTTCCCCCACACAGAAAATTAAAATTTTTTTTATTATAATCTGCCACCCTTATTTTTTCTTTCTTTCTTCATCAATCATTTAATTTTTAGCCTTTCTTATTCTCAAAAAAAACCTCTCACCATATAAAAATAAATATTAAAAACGCACTGCGCGCTATCTCGCCTTTTCATCATCATCTCATCATAAATCAACACGCTCAATCATTGATGGATCCATTGGCTTCGCATAACCAAGCTCCATTAAAATATGATCGATGCGAATACTCTAAAATACGTCAAAAATATAAAAAATATCGAAGTTTTTGCCCCCTCTCCCCCATCTCTCTCAAAAAAGGTGTGCGAACATATAAGGATTGCTGAGAAAAATAATCACTTCCATGTTTTGTTGTTCCAAAAAACATAAAAAATCTTTTTTCGATAGGGCAAAGCACTATCAAAGACCCAATGACCGAATGTCCCGAAATCATTAGGATAACTGTTAGTATATTGAAAATATTCCGATGTCCTTTCCTCCCCCCCCCCTCCTCCTCTAATAATTAATTAAAAAACCTTTTTATTATCATCCACAACATATAACTCAACAAAAGGAATTCCATCCTGCCTACTATAACCAATTAAAGCTGCCTGAATAACTTTCGAAACGCACAATTGCTGGAACAACTCATTGGCCTTTTCATGCCATTGACCATTAGCTACAAAAAATAATTTTCCCAAAAATTAAAATAAAAAAACCTTCAGCAGGTTGAACATTCCCCAAATAACATTCAATTGATTGCATCGGTAACGTCATAAAATCGGTCCTAAAATTTTATTTTTTTTCGAAAAATAGCCAGAAAATAAACCTTATCTGACGCAAATCAGCTCTAGGCAATCTCGCAAATCCTCCATAATCAACAAAACGTACCAATGTCTCATCTTGTTCCTAAAAAAACAGAAAATAAAATTCTTCTTATAAAAACTAAAAAAATAACCGGTTCATATGCCAAAGTTATCGCTCGAAACCATCCATTATAAGCTGGCGCCGCACACAACACACCAACTAAAAATTGGCTTATAAATTCCAAAAATTAAAAAAAACCATTGCACGGCTTTGGAAGGTCTGGAGCACCACCAGGTTGAGTATATACCGAAAGCATATATTGATCCAAAACGGTCAGAGACGGAAATGAAGAATGTGTTGGCAGCTGAGAAAAAAACAAAAATTAAAATCAAAAAATATTTCCCAAAATTTTAACCTGCAAAAAGAAATGACCAGCAGAAACATTAGCAGAAATATAAACTTCACTTAACAATCCCTCAGTTAAAGTAAGCTTAAAAAAACAATTTTTTAACAAAAACAAATTTTTAAAAAATACCGCTGTAGGCGCTCCACGAAGTGTTGTAGCCGAAGTAGTTGGCGGTGGAGGAAGCACTGGCTTCAAGTTAAGTCCTGGAAAGCGACATGGAGGAAATCGAAGACGGATCATGTGCAAACATCTAAAAAAAGGCAAATTTTTAGGCAAAATTTAGGCAAAATTTTTGCAAAAATTAGGCAGATTTGTTTAAACAGCTGCAATAAACAACGTCTAGACTTACTTGTTGATATTTTCACGGCGTCCTTCCACCGAACAAATTTGATGTGTATCGTATTTGCTTTGAGTATGGTGAGGCCTTATTAACATTCGAACATCAGCACGACAACAAAGTTCCTTTAAAAATCATTTATAAAATTTAAAAGGAGTAATATCGAGGTCCCCTTTCTATTTTTAGAATGTACATAATGGTCAGATCTCCCTCAATTCCATTCGATTTGCGTGGCATATTCAAAATTCTATTTACTGGGCCCAGAAATTGGAACACGGGAACCGAGTAGAATTGAAAATGTTAGACCATTAAGTACATTCCAAAAAAATAGAGGGGTGCAACGAAACGGTATTACCAAAAAAAAAAGAAAAAAATCACAAACCCTAATAGTCTTCCCCTTAACTCCAATAATCAATCCAACAAGGGTATTTTCCACTTCAAATTCATAAATTGGCAGTATTTCTGTTTGAAGACCATATTCATCGGCAAACGGGCTATAAGAAGTTAAAGGACCAGTTGCACGACCGCTATCAGCAGAACCCTGAAAAATTGGGATAAAATGTCCAAAATAAAATTTTGGGATCAAATGTCCCCAAATTTTTTAAAAATTTTCCTACCTCACTATGCGTAGAATGAGGCGACTCAGAACTCTTATAGCCTCGAGAAGAATGCAAATCGTTAAGTTGTTCAACACAACGAGAACACATACAAATACTATTAACAGGATGTTGACGTCCAACACTTCCTGTACTTGTACGTCCCATATAACTAGATTTTGGATTTGCTTGCTAGAAAAAATTGAATTTTTAATGAAATGAAGTTCTTGTCCAGATTATATGTCCAATCGCACCTTTATAAGTCCAATCAACCATTGCGTCCAAAAAAATTTTATGCGATCAATCGGGTTCGGCTTGACCGCATAAAGTAAAGGTTCGATTGGGCTCATAATCTGGACAAGAGCCAAATAAATTTAATTATTCAAAAATCATCATTTTTTTAAAAAATTACCTCTTGTATCATTTTTGTGTTTTGATTATTTGTTTGATCTTCAATCTTTTCCAAGTGTTTCAGATCGTTTTGTATTTCTTCTTCCTCTTTATTATTTATTTTCTTTTCAGCTTCCACAGTCCAATCTAATTCTGGTTGTGAGTTATGTTCTTGAATGATTTGCTCAAAATTCTAAATCAGGAAAGAAATATAAGTTAAACAAAAATTATATATTTTAAAAATGTTAAGAAAACGTCGGCCAACAAAAAAAAATAGGCCAACAAGGCAAAAGGAGTAGAAAGAAAAAAATGGTGATTTTTCTAGAAACTTAATAATTCGTGACCATTTTTCTTCTTTAACTTGTGTCAAATCGAGAAAGAGAGAAAAAGAAAAAGCAAAGAAAGCCAACAATTTAAAAATAGTTTTTTTTGGATACAACGGTTAAAAAAGGGGGGGGCCATAATAAAGAGAGGACAGGCAGGTATATTTTATTTTTAGTTGAGCTGAAAAAAAAAATGAATGGCGAGTACTGAAAGGACCCACAGTCGTCTACTAATGCGAACGATCGGCGAGCAAAAATATAAAATACTCCCTACTTTATTTGCCTTCTTTCACAACCCCTCCCCATTCCCCCTCCCTTTCATTCCCTGTTGCCACAACTGCCTTTTCCCCCTCCGTTTTTTTGCAAAAATGAAAAAAAGATGGGGAGGATGTCGAGCAATATATGAATGAGGCGAGCCGTTGTGCTCTGGTGATTGATGCCGAATTCTTTCAGTCTGGGGTGTAAAAGACAAAAAAAGGATGAAAGGGGGAAAGCAGCGTGGAAAGAAAAAATTGAAGAGGGAGAAGGAAAGGAGCGCAAAACGATAAGTAAAAAAAGACTGATTGGGAAATTTCTCAAATATTCTTACAATATTCTTTGTGTTTTATTTTATTTAAAAATTATTTATTAACTTTTATGACCGAATGGGAATTTTTGTATAAAATTAAGGAAATGAATTATGTAAAAAATTCTTTGGGCTAGCCCCAGAAGATCAACATTCAGAAGGACAACACTCAGAAGGACAACAATTGATTAAATGACCCAAAAGGTCAAATCCAAATATTTGGGCGAATAAAGGAGAATCAAGAGCAAGAACACGTTTTCCATTCCCTTTTTCCTTATCTAGCAAGTTCACGAAAGAATTTTCGGCTTATGTCCCTTAGTCCTCCTAAGCTGACCAAATTCATAGATATCCCTCCTAATCCCCACAAATAATCTGTCCAATCCCTGTTTATCCCCGCAAATATATGGTCGACCTTTTGGATCATTTGACCAATAAAGAGGTAACCCTTAACCTTCCAAGTGTAGACCTTCTGGGTATCCCATAAATTTCCTCAGTTTTAATAAAAAGAAGGGAGGAAGTCCAGCAACTTATTATACATAAATTAAGTAAAATAAAATATAAATTAAACCTCTAATTTTATATATCCAAAAATGTTTAATAGACTCACATATTGTTGACAATTTAATGAAGAGGATGAGCCTTCCACCATTTTCTTCTCTTTTTCTTCATTATTGGCATATCCTCCTCCACTAGTACTACAGCTGTACTCATTGTTGACCGCCGCCGTTATTTCATTTTCCAAAATGTCTGGCTTCTGACAGTTGAACAAATAAAAGAGTGCATAAAAATATTTACCTTAATATCCGCCGCCGTCTCTTTACTTTCCAACTGATCATCACCAATTTTTACGAAATTTTCTTTGGTTGGTTCATTAGAGTTTGTCGAATTAGAAGAACAATTTTCGACTGATGAGACAATTTTTGTTTCAATATTGTTTTCCATTTGTTCACTGAAAAATTTTTGGAATAATAAAATGAAATTTGAAATAAATAAAAATACGAAAAATGAAAACGTCTTAACGTGGAAAATTTTAAAAAGCATATTGTTGTTGAGGGAATTTTTTACAAGTGAAATGAGGTGAAAACTTTTCCCAGTCAATAAAAAAGAGGGGAGGATGTTGAGCAATATGAGGCCGACCGTTGTACTTTTCCCAGAAACGGAGTACATATTTAACCTTGTTTGGGAAGCGTGTTTCCGGAGGAAATAATCAACCTTCGAAAAACTAAGTACATATTAATGGAGGTCGTGATGGTTCCACGCGAGTTTTAAATGAGATGGAAGGACGTCAATTGCGGTTAATTTTTGCAGAATTTTAAAATAGATTATGGTAAAAAACGATATTTGTGGGTTATCCCAACCCAGTTTTTAGGACCTTATGCGGACTCATAATGGTCAGATATATGTAAATATAAAGGAAAATCGTCCCAACTACCGATATTTTCCCCAAGAATACATCAACGTTTTATTGAATAGAGATTGGGGAAGTATTGATACTCTGACCATTATGAGACCATTATATAAGTCCGCAAACTTATTTGGGATAACCAAACCATAAGCCTGTAAGATAGAAAACTGCAAAATTTCCTTCTATGATCAAAGGTGCAGGACGGAATGGCCAGTATTATAAATTCAACAGGGCAGGCAAAAGCCAAATCTAAGGGACCCGAGATCGGTAAAAGTAGATCCCAAACCCCCTAAATAAAAATTAACCTTCTATTCATTTTATCCTGTTTTCTCCTGTTTTGCATAAATTTATAAATATTTCTTCGGTATATCCAAAAAGCTGTAACTGAAGCACCACCAAGTGCAAATAAAACAATAAACTTTCTATTGAAAAAACTGTTCTTGTTGTTACTAGATAATGGTGTCTGGGATAAGACCCTGATGAGCATTAATGACAATCAATGCAAAAAATAATATGACTGCCCGTTTTTTATAATACTGGCCAGTACTTAAACAAATAATAGAACTCCTGAAATTTGACTTTTATTTAGTTAGAATAATCGAAAATGGGGAAATAAGAGGTCAGAAAGGGCTCATCTGCCACAGAAGGTCAAAAGCAAAGAGGATCAAGGAGCCCAGAAGGTCAAATCAGGAGGTCCAGGCCCAGAAGGGAAAATCAATACTCAGGATCAAGAATGCGTTTGCCTGCTGCCTTAATCTCCCTTAATCCCAACAATTTGCCTGCTCCTTTGATTCCTTTTTAATCCGCCCAAATCCTTCTTTATCTGCCCAAATATTTGTACTTGACCCCTTCTGGCTAATGTGACCTTCCGGGTTGATCTCTAGAAAATATGTAAATATTTAAAGAAATTTAACAAATTAACTATAAATGGTATAATCAATAACTGCGCAGTTACGCAAAAGATAATTAAAATCCAATTATATGCAAGAGTAAGGGAAAACTGGAAATTTCCAATAAAAGAGAAGTAGTAAATTAACTCGTAAAATGCTAAAATTAGAACCATTTCGTCATTAATGCCGAAAAATACTTGCGAATAAATGTCCCTAACCCGTCGAAACGTCGAAAAGACAAAATGACAAAAATCATAATGGTAAGTGTCAAAATGTTAAATTCATTTCATCAAATTTCATTTAGCCCAGGTTAAAACGTAAAGTACTGTAAACGGTAATTGCATGGATTTTGGTGTATCTGAGGAAGTTTTCTATCAATTCTCAAGAGAAAAATAAGGGGATCGGACCGGACAACTGTTTACCCGTAAATAAAAACAATTTTAGTAATTAATTAATTTGCTAGATATCTCAAGTATAAAACTACCAATTAACAATTGTTAATCACAGGTGTTAAAAAACTTGTTTACATTCAAATCTTTATCGTTTTTTAAATTTTCCAAATATTAGAGATGATCAAAAAAATTAAGTATTTATATAAAAAATAAAAAAAATTGGGCAAGAAATCTGATTTTTTTTCTTTTTTTTCTTGCTATTGCGAATCAAAGCATTTTCTCTCATTTAGGCTGGTGCAGCAGCGCCTTCTGGTTTCAACAAGCTTTGAGCCAATTTCTGGAACTTTTCGTCTAAAAAATAAGGGAATTTATTTGAGTCTAAATTTTTAATTTTTACTTTGAATAACGCCGGTAATCTTGGGGAAGTTGGTTTTTAGAGATTCCTTTGCTTCCTCAGACAAAGCCTTGAATCTTAAAAATATTAAAATTTAATTTGTCATTTTATCCGCTTAAACCCTACTTCTCAACAATTTCGTTGGCTTCTTTTCGGAGTTCAGTGAGGTTTGGCTTCTCATCCTTCTTGGGGCGGAGAGCTTTGAGTTTTTCGATGATCTGAATAAATTTTAAAAATTTTTAAAAATTTCTATCAATTTATTTACGGTGTCGACGAATGTCTTTGCCTCAGGGTTGAGTTTGCTAATTCTGTCTTTGACCAAATTGCGAAGCTCGTTTGCCTGAAATTATTAAACTTGAATTTATTTTTCATTTTTAACGCCACCTTTGTGTAAAGCTTTTCGCTCTTTTCCTTCAAAGCGTTCAAAGCATCCTCATCAGTTGCATATTCACTGTGCTTCTCGGCGACTTCTTTCAAGATTTTCTTGTCGTCCTCGGTCAATTCGTTGTAGAAGGTTGTAACCTCAGGCGGGACCAAATCTGAGAAAATTAATTTTTTATCAAATCTTATTAACCCTAGCCTTCCATACCCTTGTATTCATCAGGAATCGAAGCCATATCCAAAGCTGGGAGGTTGCTGGCACCATTCGCCGAAACAGCAATAATAGCCAATATGGCGGCAAAAAAGATTTTACGGCTCATTTTTTTGTTGTTTATTAAGAGAGTAAGTAGGCTTGTTGATTGAATGAAAAGTGAAAACTGATGAGCTGGGACAAACACAGACTCATTTTATAAGGAGCACAAATGCTATCAGTCACCGCCACAAATTCTATTGTTTATTGCCTCCAATCTCCCAAGTCTGAGAGATTCTTCTCCGCCCATTTGCTCCTTTCTCATATACATTACACACAGATGTTAAAGAATTGTTTAATGGAAGAAAATGTGGAAATAAAAGCGATATATGAGAAAACAGCCGATGGAATAAACAAAATGGATAGAATTTTGCCGAGATATGGCTGTAAATAAAAAGATAAACAGCAGCACATTCACCCGACTTTTTAACATTTTCCCTGCCCGATAGGATCGATTATGCCCTTTTTCCTGCCATCAGTGACAAGTAGAAATGTTGTGCTCTTTAAAAAATTCCCCCCCCCCCCCCCAAGTTTAAAAAGGCCAACGATTAAACTGACAAAACATTTTTACAATTAGCTGTCATTAAACTAATGCCCTATTTTCCCTCGATGTATCATCAAGAATTAAATTGACTAATAGCCCCTCTCTAAGAATATCGAGGAATAAAAAAAAGTGATTAATGTTGACAAACAAAAATAAATTTTTTTCTTCAAAAATTTTTTTTCTTCAGAAAATTTTTATAAATTTTTTGATAAAAATCTGAAGATTTTCAAAATCAGTTTCGAGATCATTAACAAACAAATATATTAAATATAAATAGAATTACCCGCCTAACAGTTAAAATTCTCCAGAAATTTAAGTTGATCACTCCTCTTTAGTTTTCAAATCAGCCGAATTGAACAGCTCTTGAAGCTCAGCTTTTGTCTTTTGCATCAACGTCTCCACTCGTTTAATCAACTCTTTCAATTGTTTCTTAGTCTTATCACCTTCAGCATCTTTTAATTTGAGAAGTAAAGATCTAAAAAGTAACGAGTGTGTAGTTATGAGTTTGGGGAGTTTGTACTAGGGTTGAGCGGGATCGGGATCCCGGTCGGAATCGGGCGGGGTTATCCCGGGGTTTTTAGATCCCGATTTTGCTGATCTTGAGACCGAAAGATAAATCATGATCCCGGTTTTTAATGATCCCAATACCGAGCCGGGATTAGTATCGGAGTCATTATTCCAAAACCCCTATCCCGATATTATGTCAGGATCCCGATCCCGCTCAACCCTAGTTTTGGACACAAGGAGTTTGTACATGAAAATTAGGAGTTAAAAAATTTGGAGTGTGTAGTTAGGAGTATGTAATTTAAAAAAATACTTTTGCTGTTCAACCAATTTCTCATACAGTTCCCCTTTCAGACGGCTCAATTGCAGTAATTTTGTATCCTTCTTATTCCTGTCATCATTAATCTGTAAAGGCTGCAATGGCTGGACTACCGCTAATTCTTCAATTGAAGGCGCGCTTCCTTTCACTTCATTCTCCAAAGTTTCCGGCTGCGCCGTGAAGGCTGGTTGAGTTGGTGGAGGAATGTTGTTGTAGTTGTACAAATAATTTGAAGACGTTTGCATTGACGGTGTTGGTTGGTTCACAAATTCAGGCAAATAACAGCCATTATTTAACTGAACAATGTTTTGAGATGCCTCAAAGCCCCCAGTTGTAAATGCCATTCCAATTAGTGATTGAAGTTGCTGATTACGCTGTTCTTCAACAACCATCTCGTCATCCGAATTTTCAAGTCCGGGAGGTGACGGATTCGGATTGAAGATTGGACTTTCCTTAAAATTATTTAATTTTCAGCAATTAAGGTAACTGACCTTGATCTTTTCCAACATGGAATCGTTCACAACAATAGGCATTGCGCCATGATTGAATTTACACTTGTATCCTAAATTGGAAATATTTTATTAACAAAAGCTCAAAGTTCAAGTAACCTCTAAGACAATACCCTTTTCCATAATAATCACGACAAGGTGGACGACGGGATTGAAACTTGGAAAATCTGGTTGACTTAATCTTTCTAAATTATAAAAAATACAGGAGAACAACTCAAGGTTATACCTTAATGGAGAAATGCTTCGGCTTCTTGAACGTTCAGTTTGTACTGGCTGATCTTCATCATCCTCTATTTTAATGATTCGCAATATTCTTTTAGACTTTGGATGCATAATTCTACTCCGAGAATTCCGAACCGATGTAGAAAATTCTGACATTTTAATAAAACGTAATCTAAAGACATTAATAACGTTGTTTTAATTATATAAACAGAGGTCGAATAAAGAAAAACAAGAAAAAAAGAAGCATTTTTGAAGAATCTTTCTTCCTAAAAATCCGAATTTCACTAAAAAAAATTTTCAAAATTTAAATTAATACAATTTTAGAAATTGGCAAAATGTTTATTTTTATTAGAACAGCCAAATCAGTGCCAGCATTTGATCGTCATTAACAATTTTAGTCCTTCAAGTAACTCATATCATTCGAAAGCCCCAGGCAATCGGTATCTTATATATTATCATATAAATCAAGTCTAATCATTCCCTAATCCGTACGGACTCAGCTGAAATACTCCTCTACACTCAGTATACGCTCTCAATCGGTGGCACTCAGGTCACCACATTTTGCGTGTTCTCATATTTCACCAAAGCCATGTTTTACCAATAAGGGTAAACACCTACATTTTGTCAACGGACCTCTTATTGGCAAAACGTAAGGTTTTAGACTTATTGGCAAAATGTGTTATTGGTGAAATATGAAAGAGCCAATTATTGATTTTCGAAGCCATGAAAAGAGAATAGCATAGCATTCTATGAGAGTAGATGAGAAATATAGATAAAAGCATAGGAGACACTGCAATCTTGAGTGATTTAGATACCGACTGTCACAAAATAGTTTTTTTGCGAACATTATCTTACCAGCTGTCAACTAATAAGTTTTGTTTAAGGTTACCGTTTTAGATAGAACAATCTACTTACTCATCTACTTCATAAATATTGTAAACCAGAACAATTATCAAGGACCTAACGCTTCATAATGGTCAATTTTTTATGTCCTTTGCCCTTTAAATTGAAATTTTTCGATATTTTTCCATTTTGTACTTAATCTCTTTTTTAATTTTGAAGGATTTTAAGATGACGAACTCTTATATTGTGAATACTCCAAGCGGCCAATATACAATTCAACAACAACCTACATGCGTTACCGGTGTTCAGCAGCCTCAGCAAATTATTCATCATTTAGTACCGCAACAGCGACCTGCGCAGAGTTCTTTTAGTGGCGGGTAGGTTTCATTTTATGATTAAATTTGCCTTAAATTTTTTCTTTCAATCTTATTTAAGTGTTGTTCATCACAATGAGAGACCATTGGTTCGTGGGAAGACATCGCCTTATGGATTTTTTGTCAAAATGTGCTATGGTGATTTTACCCTTTAAAATTCTATATTGATGTCATTTATATTTTAGAAGAACATAAAAAGAAATATCCTAATGAATGCGTCCAAGTGACTGAAATATCAAAGAAATGCTCGCAGAAATGGAAGGTTTGATTTTAATTTTTTCTTTAAAAAATTTTGTAAAGACTATGACGGACGAGGAGAAAAAACGATTTTTTGAATTGGCACAAAAAGATGCTGAACGTTACCAAGCTGAAGTTGCAGCGTATGGAGGTGAAGATGTACTTAAGAAAAAGAAGCGTGCCAAAAAGGATCCGAATGCGCCGAAGCGAGCATTGTATGTTACGGCAAGTGCTTTAAACTTTTTCTTTTTTAGGTCTGCCTTTTTCTTCTTTTCGAATGATAAACGTCAAGAGGTATCTGGTGAGCACCCAGAATGGAAGGTTGGGCAGATTGCACAAGAACTTGGTCTGCGTTGGAAGGCATTATCAGATGATGAGCGGATTATTTTTGAGAAAAAGGCGCAAGAAGATAAGGAACGATATGCGGAGGTTTTACACAATTTTGAATATTTATTAGAATATTTTAGGAAATGAAAGCCTACCGAAGCGAAACGTCACAATTGGTAGGATGTGGGAACAAGTTCTTTGGGCAGGTTAATTTCTTTCTTTTGGAAGACAAGCACTTTGCTCAAAATTTTCAGATGGGTGATCAGAAGTCACCAGAGCGTCTTATGCAGAGCTCTATGGCATCTACTACAACTACAATGGTTACTTCTCGTCAACCCCAAATGGTTATTGTTCAGCAGCAAGGCCAACCGGGACAATTACCAATGCAGATTTTAGAGGAGCATGTTGCTACTTCACACGGTCAATAATATGTATTTTTATAAATCACTCGTTTCCCTATAATACACGCTATTCATTTCCAAAGTTTTTTTTATATTATTCGCTTATTTGAGCCCTTATACTATAAGCAGTTGGTATTGGAATATTTTTATTTTCTAAATTTCAACCTAAAAATGTGCAGCAATAAGCACCCTCTACCAACTTGCACATCAAGTCATCAAAGATTTATGATTAGTAGGTTTTGGTTTTATAAGATAAAAATTAGTTCGTAACATTTCATTTGCTAATCATAAATTTTTTAAGGGGCGGATTAATGGAAAAATCCGAAAAAATGCCTCGAATGTCGGCCGACTCGAAAACGGCAACCCCAGTCCATGCAATATTCATTCTTTTTGGGTTTTGTAGTTACTTTTGGATTCTTTTGGGTTCAAGAGCGACATCAACTGGCCAATCCTAACTCAATCCGCTCCTTATACATAATTCTTTATGTCTTCCGATATTCATGCAGAAATTTCCCAATAGCCCTACTAAAATAGCGCGTGCTGACGCAGCACCAGAATATGACCTCATTTCATTTTCCTCTCTAACATTTAGATTTTTAATCTCAAATAAATTCACCCCCTTTAAAATACCCTACTTCTATATGATTTTATTATTTAAAATTAAGAAAAAAATTATCTTGATAAGACGGAATTATATATTTAATCAAAGACTGCCAACTATCATCGACAATTTTTTGTAAAAATTAAAAAAAGGATAGTTGGCAGTCCCATTTTTTAATAAAAAAAGAATTTACATTTTGTCTTACTTATTGGAATATTTTGAGCTATTATAATTTTAGGGTTTTATAAGTACATTATTAATTAATGGCAAGTGAACTTAAGACAGATTAAGTCGAATAAAAAATGATGAGGTTCAATTTGTAGAATCGTTGGTCATGCTTTTCCATTAAAAGCTTTGCTTCAATTAACCGTTCAATGGTTGAATTTTATTCGCTTTACAATACGACGTTACTTGATATGGTATTTCCTCTAACACAGCCTAGAAAAAATGAAAAATCGAAACCAAAAATTTAAAAAGAAAACCTTAGCCAGCTCAACTTGAATTTGCATTTGTTGCTGTTCAGAAATTCTACTTTAAAAATTTTTAATGGTTATTTTGACAATAAATATTCAAAAAAACCTGTCAACTGATCGAACAGCACTGTAAAAATCACGGAAAGGAACAAACTAAGAATTATAAAGATAAGTGATTGGGGTAAAAAATAAACAACCTGAACAATATCACGTTTAGCAACATAATTACCATGCCTCAGTAAACATTCATCAGAGTCCAATTCATCCATTTTTGCAAAATCTTCGTCTCCAACGCCAATAATCTAAATAATGAATTTTTTTGTTAATAGCTTTGAAGAGACTAACAATAATTGATAGCGGTTGTACAGATGCCTAAAAAATTGAGAAAAATTTTAAAAAAATTTTGTTCAAATTAATACCTCAATTATTGCCAACTTAGTCCGTTCCATGTCTGTTATTAATCCATCAGTTAATATTAACAGAATCTGTTGGGATGTAATTCAGTATAAAATAATAAAGTAAACCTGATATTTTGACCCGTTCCTCGGGAAAGTTTTACACTTCTCTAGCATCGTGCGCACCGTTGGTTCAAAATTTGTAGGCCCATAAAGTTCAACCCGGCTCAATACATTCCTGTAAGCGTCCATTACTCCTTTTACTCCATATACTCCTGATTGGTTGGTCTCAATATTCTAAAAAACAAATTTAAAAAAATATTTTGCCCTTACCAAGTTGAAAAAATGGCTAACATATTGACTCGGAATTATTTTTGCACCAAACCCAAATGCCTCAAAATACTTGCTTGTATTATAATGCTAAAAAATAATTGATCAATATTCACTATAAGATGCTTTTAGAATTGTTACCTCGCAAATTTCAAGCACAGATTTGATCGCAAGCTCGTATTGATTGAGATAAAACTGATCAATATAATGGCGAGAACTTGGGCTCCGAGGATTTCCATTGGATGCTGTAAAGTCAATGCTGACTGCAAATTCAAGTTGCATTCTAAATTAGAGCCAAAATTATTTCTACACTAAAATTCTTTCTAAAAAACATACCCTCCCTTAATAAAATCCAAAAAAGTAAATTCTCGATTAATGGTCGCTTGAAGGAATTGAATGGCTCCCTTTTCACAATTCTTTTGTTTTTCAAGAGGAATGACTTGGCTTTGATTTTTTGAAGAAGTTAATTGATTGACCGTTAATTTAGCAGAGCCGAGAAAAATATGCCTTAAAAAATTTCTTAAAATGGGAAAAAATAAAAATAAACAAACTTTCCAGTAATTTTAAAGTCATAACATTCAACCAAAAATTGCCTGTTCTTATCCCCTTCACAAAGATGCCTCACGCTCACTTCGATAGGCTTCCACTCTGGGTTGATTGTGTTCTTTTCAACTTCAGTTCTATGCACCAACTGCGTTCTATAAAATTTTTTAAATTTTTTTGAAAAATAAAAAAAATGTTTCATACGATCCGTTTGGATAAATCCGATGGAATTCCAAGAAAGGATCAATTGAAAAAAGACAGGAGCAACAAAAATGGGGGATAGCAACCCTCTTTCCATGGCAAACCAAATAGACAATTTCTTTTTGACCATTATCCACCTCCTCGGCTCGAACAAGCAGAACACCTTTTTGTTTCTTTCCATTTCTGAAAAAGAATAAATCTCAAAAAAAATTAAAGACAGCAAAAAACCTCAAATCAAGACGCAAAAAATCTTCTGATGTCGCACAAATGTCGGCAAGATGGCATTCACAACTGCCTAAAATTTGAAAACTAAATTTGTCCTAAAAATTAAAAAAAACCTAAGAAATCATGGCCTGATAAATCCACAGTGTTCTCGTTGTCTATATCGTAAAGATCAAATTTCAAAATTTGTTTTGTCTTAAATTTAAAATAATTTTTAAAACAAAAGGTGGGAAAACCAAGGCTTTAGGGCCCTTTTTCTTAAGACCAAGTTTTTTCCTTATTTTCCAAAAGCAGAGATATACGGAAAAAAGTAACAAAAAAGGGGCCCTAAGCCTTTGTTTTCCCCCAAAAAGTAAGAATACCTCAAAAAAGTAGTCAAGTTGTATTTTGGTATTCCATTTTGGATTCAAATCGTTATAGATCACTTCAGTTCGTCCAATTTCAAAATATTCATCACTCCTTAATCCAAGTCCCTTCAAATATACGACGCAAATAGGATCAGATTTTGAGAGTATATCCAAGTCCTGTAGGCCTCTGAACAGGAAAATTGGATTAGAAAATATAAAAAATATTTACCTGGCTTCCAACATAAGCTCAACACGGGAATGAGGAGAATTTGCTGCTCCTGGAAGCGGAACTGAAAAATCTAGTTTTAAAGAGATTTAATATTTTAAAGTTTTGACTTACTCGCTCCTCCAGTTGAATGCAATTCTCTCGGAATAACCTCCTTCGGCATTTTTTGTTAAAAAATTAGATATATGTTAAAATAATCTGTTGCGTGTCCGCAAATGTCGGTTCACAAGTGTCGCCTCGTCGGATAATCTTCAAAAGAAAATTCTGCAATATAAGAAAGAAATACGTATTATTCTTTGTTTTCGCTAGTTATTTAAACAAAAATCCATCCATTTCTCATGGGATAAAAAAGTAATAAAAGAGAAGATGATGGACTCTATTTTTGTCAAAGAGGGTAATAAAATGAGTGCATTTTGGTTCTATTTGAGTAAGCAAGAAAAAGTGGTGAGTAACAAAGTTTTTAGTAAAGCGTCATTTAAATAAATTGTTTCATTCCAAAAAGGGAAAAGCGTGGAACATAAAACAAATTTAAATTTATGCATGGATAGTTAAGAATGTGACATAAATTATGGAAAAATCTTAGAAAAAGAGGAGGATGAAGCAACAAAGGAAATGTGAAGAAAATTGGATTATTCTGCTTATTCAATTCTTGACGTTCTTTAATAGTTATACTTAAGAACGAGAGTACTGAAATTAAAAATTTGAACGGGAAATATTAAAAATTTTTTTATAAAAAAAACGAGGGCTCACCATATTTTGCCAACGTTATATTTTGCCAATAACGCTAAACCACCACATTTTGTCAAATAGGTTGGTGACAAAACGTAAATTTTTACCCTTATTGGCAAAACATGGTTGGGGTAAAATGTCTATTCGGGAAGTGAAAATAGAAAACTATAAAAAGAGAGAGATGATAGAATGAAAAAGACACTGGAAATTCAAATTAGAGAAAAATATTAATTATTTGGCATATCGTTTTTTTCAAAATGGATTTAGATTTGAAAATGCCATCCGAACGATTTATGTTCATCTACTTGTCACTTTTATTTTGTTTATGTTCTAGTTTCATATTTTTCTTTTACATTGTAAAAATCAATCTTTGTTTCTTTGTTCATTAGGGCAAGTGAAATTTAAGAGTATTTTTTCTTCAATAATTGTGGAAAAAACAAACCCAAAAAAACAAACTTGCTTATTGTTAGGAAGTAAATCGATTCTTTCTCATTTTATTTATTTACTTTCCTTTTCATTTTATTCCATCCAGCATTTTCCTCTTTAAATTGAAGAAAATTCAGGAAGCCTCGACCAAATTACTTAAGAACATTACTCATTTTTGAAAAAACTGATCAAATTTACTTTTTATTTTTTTCTAAACCTTTGACATTATTATTGCGAAAAATGGACATATGAAAAATCCATTTGACAGCTTACTTTTTCTAATTTCTATATTTTTATTTAACTACGTAACGCTAATACCGGAAATATTTAAATATGTATTTTCCCGTGTACACTTTTGCTCTCTCAGGATTCGCTTAATGATTTGCCATTTTTACTTTACATTTAGAAATAAAAATAATAATCCCCTGGGACAATACATATAAACTTTTTTAAGAATCAATTATCTGGTTGGCTTATTTTATTGACTTCATTTTATTGACTTTATTCGTATCTGACATGGCTACTGAGCAAGACGAGCAATTGGTTCAGGAGATTATTGGGAAAGTTATTGACCTTGCAATTAAAGGTTATAAATACTTATTTTTGCCATATTCATTTTAATTTTAGAGGACGAGAACTTGAAAATTTCTGGATTTGAGGCAAATATTGACAAAGATTCGGAAGAGAATAAGACGAATGGTTCTTTGATCGATTCTCCTCGTATGGACATGGATGACAAACATACTGAAGAGAATGAGACTGAGGGGTTGGAAGAAGAGAAGGACAACCATTCGGAAGGGAAGAAGTCGGATTTGATTGATGCTCCTCGTTTGGAAATTTCTGGGAAGGCGACTGACCTCGAAACTAAAGGTTATACTTATTCTTGCTATATTACTTTTTAATTCTAGAGGGTGAAGATTCAAAAATTTCTGGATTTGAGGCAAATATTGACGAACATTTGGACAAGAAGACGGATGGGCCTTTGGTTGGTTCTCTTCGTATGGACTTGGTTGACAAACATACTGAAGAAGATAAAACTGAAGAATCTTTGGTGGATGATGCTCCTCGTTCGGAAATTTCTGGGAAGGTGACCGACCTCGAAACTAAAGGTTAAACTTATTTTTGCCATATTTATTTTTAATTTTAGAGGACGAGAACTTGAAAATTTCTGGATTTGAGGCAAATATTGACGAACATTTGGACAAGAAGACGGATGGTCCTTTGGTTGGTTCTCTTCGTATGGACTTGGTTGACAAACATACTGAAGAGGATAAAACTGACAATGAGGAATCTTTGGTGGTTGATGCTCCTCGTTCGGAAATTTTTGGGAAGGTGACCGACCTCGAAACTAAAGGTTAAACTTATTTTTGCCATATTTATTTTTAATTTTAGAGGACGAGAACTTGAAAATTTCTGGATTTGAGGCAAATATTGACGAACATTTGGACAAGAAGACGGATGGTCCTTTGGTTGGTTCTCTTCGTATGGACTTGGTTGACAAACATACTGAAGAGGATAAAACTGACAATGAGGAATCTTTGGTGGTTGATGCTCCTCGTTCGGAAATTTTTGGGAAGGTGACCGACCTCGAAACTAAAGGTTAAACTTATTTTTGCCATATTTATTTTTAATTTTAGAGGACGAGAACTTGAAAATTTCTGGATTTGAGGCAAATATTGACGAACATTTGGACAAGAAGACGGATGGTCCTTTGGTTGGTTCTCTTCGTATGGACTTGGTTGACAAACATACTGAAGAGGATAAAACTGACAATGAGGAATCTTTGGTGGTTGATGCTCCTCGTTCGGAAATTTCTGGGAAGGTGACCGACCTCGAAACTAAAGGTTAAACTTATTTTTGCCATATTTATTTTTAATTTTAGAGGACGAAAACTTGAAAATTTCTGGATTTGAGGCAAATATTGACGAACATTTGGACAAGACGGACGGTCAGGCGAAATCCGCGCAGAAGGCAAGAACCAAATTTTGCTCTCTTCTCTGATATAATTGCTCATAAACTAAAATGAATGGGTTCGATATTTTGTTTGATAACTAAATTATGATAATTTTATATTTTTTCTAAAAGACTTGAAATAAAATAATTTGTACCTTTTAAAGATTGAAACACGAATATTGCATTCTTTACCAGGGGTAGTACTTTCATGGCACTTAAGGTCCATTCATTACTAGAATATTTATTCGAACAACAAATAAATGGTAGAAATATAGAGGAATAAACTATGGGGGTAGAACAAAAAAGAGGGGTAAACCTATACTGATTACAAAAAAGTGGGAGATTTATAAACTATTGCAATGAAAATTGTCAAGTGTTAGAGCAGGATTTTTTATAGCCGTTTGGTAGATACATACAATATTTAAAATTAGATCCTATTTAATTAATAAGATTATTTCGAATAGGATGTTTTTCTTATTTGGAACGTGTGAAAAATTAAAAATGAGCAAGACTGGGTACTTCGCCGACGTATGAATTTCGACTTTGTAGTTCCATTAAGTATCAGTTTTGCTCAACTCTATAAAAAATATTATTTGAAGGCACTTAAATTAGGGAGGAGCGCCATTTTGCTCGGTAATCGAACATGAAAATTTAAGAAAGGGGAAAAAAGAACAATGCCTAAACCTACAAGAAAATTGTAAAAAAGATTATTAGGGTTAAAAAAAAGGTTAGGAATGAATTATTTTTTATGTCGAACAGCCGGAGTCGACTGGTGAGAACTGGCAGGCGTGTTCGAACGTGAAGAAATTCCACCATAGACAGGTACTGCGGCTGAAGAACTACTTCCCCTTCCAGTGCTCGAGGCGCTTGAACTGTTGGAGGCAGAAGCGAACAATTCTGGTTTATTTTGATGTTGCAAGACGCCCGGGCCTTTAAATAAATTTAGGGAATATTTGTTAAGACATTTAAAAAAGCATTGCTTACCACCAAGCGCAGGCTGCCACATTTCATAGCCATCTTTGCGCAGTTCATCTTTAATCATATTAAGCAGAGTTTGAGACGTTTCTTTAAATAGTTTTGAAGTCATTTAAAATCTAATTATCTCACCTGGTTTTAAAAACGCGTATAGACATCCACCCCCACCTGCGCCAGTCATTTTAGGGTAAATGCCGTATCTTCCACTGAAAAACAATTGTCTTTTTACATCTTTTTTTAAAGTTATCTTACAGAAGTGTGCTAATTTGATCAACTTTAGCATGTCCAACCCCTATAAAAAAGAAAAAAAAAATTAAAATTTATTTACACTTTTTTCCTACTTTTTTTGGTTTAATTTGCTTATTCATATTTATTAAATGCAAAAAAATACCGAGTGCAATTAGTAGTTGATTGTTTATTCGGCAAAGCTCATTGAGTCGGTCAAAAGTGTCTGTTAATTCGCTTCTTTCAATTCGTGTTGTCCCAGCAGAAACGCCACTAATTGCTGAGGCATTTGAACCGCGCTTGCCTCCTGCAGCATAAGAACCTCCGCCTAATGAAGGAGAGCGACCACCACCTGAACCTGCGGCACAAGAAGAAGAGGGCTGAAGATTTTTTTGATGGTGGCTTCCAACACTATTGCATGCAAAATCGGGCCCGTCAGTCAAAGTAATTTGAGGACTTAGCGCTGCTGAACGTCCACCATTCTCTAATGAAGAACCATTCTCTCCCCCTCCACCTCTATCTGTTGTATTTAGTAAAAAGAATTGCCTTTGTAGTATTTTCGCCGCTTCGTAGGCTAATGCATCAATTGTATCAAAAATAGGTTCAACAACTGCTGGATACTTTAAAAATATGGGAAAAATAAATTTTACTAAATATAAAAAATTTAAACCTTTTTATAATTATCTTTAACTGTTTGCACCATTCGAGAAGTATTCCTCTCAACCCTTGAGTTGACTAGAATTACTTTCAAGTCGGGAATACTTTAAAAAATTAATTTATAAAAAATTACAACGTCACAAACTTTTGTAAGTTTTCCAGCCGCTTTCCAGGCATATAACTTGCAATTCCACCATAAGTGCAAATAGCCGCATCAAGTCCAGACGCTCTACCATGAATTAAAGATTCTGCTGCTGAAGACCATTTACGGATCTTTAAAAATAAAAATAAGAATAAAGTCAAATAGTTACCATATCTAGGTGTTGTTCATCCCACGTGGAAGAATCCTCCGAGTCTGTAGGAACACATGAAGGAGGTATTAAACCAGCAGTTTGAAGCAATGCCGTAGCAATGCAAACACAATACGCTCCTTAAAAGGGAAATTAAAGTTATTAGAAATTATTTAAAATTAACCTGATGATCCAAGTCCTACACAGGAGGGGAGTTTAAAACGAACAGTGACTTTTACTGCTAGGAGATCCCTAAAAATAAAAAAATTATTCCGAAAATTTCCAAAAATTTTGACATAAAAACCAACATAAATGACGATAATTAGTTGACAAAAAGTTAAAAATACAAGATAATAGAAAGAAAAAATAACAAAAACACAACCACCGCATGACATACCAAACAGACAAAGGTTCCTTTACGGACTTGGTCTTTGGGTCCTGCATCTGGCAAGTTTTGGATCCATCGGCTTGTGGTAATGAACAGGAAGCATCATCTAAATTTTGTTGTTGCTCATTCTCTTCTTGTTGTTGTAAGTCCAAGGCCCTGAGAAAAGATGGAGAATAGAAAAAAGTCAAACCACTGACGTAAAAGGACAAAGCCCAGAGGCAAATAAAAAATAAACAAACCGACGGCGGATTACCACACCGATGAGTAAGTACCAAAAGGCAAGAATTGCTAAATTTTGTACACCACTTTGTTCTTCTGAAGCGCCAGATAATTTTTTTGCGATAGGGACAACTAATTCAAGAGAGGGAGGCTCTTCTGCTAGCAGAAAAAGATCATCTAAAAAAGAAAATGAAATTCTGGAAATAGAAAATATTTTACTAGGAAGTTTGGAGATTTCTCTCTGTAAATCCTTCAATAGCCAAGTCTAAAAATTTATTTTCAGAAATATTTTATAATTTAAAAATCAAAACCTTTTCAATATTCATGTCAGGTAAACACAAATAAATGCGTCCATCAGCTGAGGTAAAAAGAGACAAATAAGTGCGCAAATCTATAGAACCCGCGATTGCAGTCTAAAAATTCAATGAATAAAATTTTAAATTGAAATGCTTACCCGTCCATACACAACTGCATGTTCACCGAAAAGAATTATTTTACCAGGAGCACTCAAATAAAGACCTAAAAATAACAATTTTAGATTTTAAAAAATTTAGTTAAAAATTTACCACCAGAGGCACTTGATAAAGAGCGCATTGGGCTCTGCGATGTTGCGGCCGCCGATCTCGCCGCCGATTTGACACCCGGATGCCGGAACGATGGACAGTAACCAGTTGATGAACAGGCAGATGTTGGGGAATTTTGTGCGCTACTACACTCTGAGAAAGCCACCGCAACGTTGGTTTTGATCTGTGGTTTTACTTGTCTTGCAGAGAAGGAATTGCTGGGTTGGGGGATTGTTATGGGAGGCAGAGAAGGTGGTAACTGCCCGGAAGAAGCAGAAGGCTGTTGATTAACTGGAATAAAGACAAATTTTAAAAATTAGCGTACTAGTAGCGAAAAAAAGATAAATTTTTGAACGAATTTCGATTTTGGCGTTTAATGTTTTGATATTACGTTATTTACATTTTGAAATTTCGATCTGACTTTTTTCAAAAAGCAAATTGCGAAAGTGTAAAACAGTACAATTTACAAAACGTCCAAAAATGGAAATTATGGACAAAATGTCAAATGGGCTGTAGTATAGTATACCGGTGGAAAGGTTTCGATATAAGACACATACCATTCGATTCGTCTCGACGAGCTGAGTCGAACGGTACCACTCTTTTTTTCCGGAGATGCCTGTGGACCGAGATATAGGTCCCCGAAAATCGAAAAACCATAGGGGGGAGTAAGCACATTTTTGGGATGAAAATTTCGATTTTTCGAATGATAGCTCATTCGAAAGAGCTCCACGAGCTGAGTCGAATGACACCAAAATCAACGAAATCTGATGTGATTTGACCGAGATACAGACCTCTGAAAATTGAAGAACTACAGGGGCGAATTTTGGATAAAAAATTCGAATATACAAATGATAGCTCATTCGAAAGAGCTCGTCGAACTGAGTCGAAAAACACCAAAATTATCGCGATCTAACAAGATTGGACAAAGTTATGATCGTTTGTTTTGGCTCCTTACCTATGCCATCCGCGGAGTTTTTGCTGCTACGGAAGAAGCTGGGCATTCCCAAATTATCGAAGATAGGAATAGGATTAAGTTACAAGCCCAGACCCAGCGCCCGTAGACTCCCCGCGAGGCGCGTGCCGCAAAACCCCGCGCGAAGCGCGGGGTTTTGCACAAGCGCCTCGCCGACGCCCCATAGGTTTACGTTGACCATTTTGAACCTGTTTATCTTGGCTCAGACGCAAGATCTCGAGCTGGTTTTGGTGTCATTCGACTCAGCTCGAGGAGCTCTTTCGAATGAGCTATCATTCGAAAAATCGAATTTTTCATCCCAAAAATGTGCTTACTCCCCCCTATGGTTTTTCGATTTTCGGGGACCTATATCTCGGTCCACAGGCATCTCCGGAAAAAAAGAGTGGTACCGTTCGACTCAGCTCGTCGTGACGAATCGAATGGTATGGGTCTTATACCGAAACCTTTCCACCGGTATACTATACTATATCCGCCAAATGTCATTATGGCCCAAATTTAGCGAATAAAAATGATAAAAATGTAAAATGATACTGATAAAATGTGAAAAATTTCTAGTTTAAAATTAATCCGATTAACGTGAATTTACAAATATAGAATGTATAAAAAGTATATCGATAGGAATGACAGGATTAAATATTGAATTAAAATCGAATGAGTGATGAGAAAAGAACGTAAAACGGGGTGGGGTGATCGAAAGATAAGCAAGAGCAGTATTGACAGCTCTCCTATGTATCCTTTTCATCTCACAATTTTACTCAGTTTTTCTTTTATTTCCACACAGTTTCGAACACACTCTCCCGTCCACTTTCGTTCTTTTTCACTCACTTTGATTTGAAAGCTGGCAGCAATTTGGACGCAGAAAGCGAAAGAAAAATGAGAAAAGGGATAAAAAGCAAAAAAGAGGGGTGGATCGATTTATATCGGTCCTCCTTCCTTTTTACTTTCGTCTTCATATACGGTCTTACACGTCTAACGCGCTTCCTCATTCACGTATACATACTCCCTCTTCTGGCATTGCCTCCCTCATAAGCGGCATAGACCTAGGTCAGCGACAAAAGGATGTAACACCATCGTTTTTTGTCGCTAGTGACGTCAAGAGGTGAGGGGGATTTTGTATGTTTGCCTTCTCTCGCTCTCATATTCATGGACTTAGAAGTGCAAAAGGCTGAAAGGAAATTTGGACACTTTCTTTAGGCTCTGGTTCACATTCCCTTCGGCAAAATGCCGCTTTTTTGTTGCATCTCCAATAATATGTAGATTTTCTCAGTTTTTTAATATGCAATTAACTTGTTTCTAATACCGTCTGTAAGATAAACAATAATTGAAGATGGTTAAAGGGAGGCGAAGTTTTTAAATTTATTGGCTTAAAAATTTTGAAAAATGATTTGGAACAATCACTACCCTTTGAAGCATAAATAATAATTCAAATTGGCCGGCCAATTCGAATTTGGACGGCAAATTCAATTTGGACTAAAATGTAGTTTGGACGCCTACAAATTTATAAAAAAATAACCTGGATTAGTCGGAGAAACCATACTTGGTGAATTAATAGAAAAATCTGGGTTATTTGCCACTTGTTAATAGAAAATTAAAAGCTAATTAATGAAGAAAAAAGCAATTAGCTGTCAACAAATTGGGATTGACTAGTTTCTGGATGGAAGGAAATTTCGAAGGCGACAGCAGACAATAAGCAAAAATACATTTTAAAAAATGTTGTTTTAAAATTTGAAGAAATTTCTATTTATAATATTTAAATCATAATGAATTGCTAGACTTTAAAATTGAAAAAAGTCACTATAAAATGTTTTTATTTACAAATGAAGTGAAAATTTTTAAGGGAAATGTAAGTGTGGCACAAACAATTTTGGAAAGAAATTACCGACAACCATAAAAATGCAGGCTAAAGTAAACTCCACTTCTTAAAAATAAAAAAAATAGGAAAAGAAATAAAATAAAGGAATTTCTGTCCAAGTCCACGGCAGGACCATTCCAGAAAAATAACTAAAAATATAGAGGGTTCGATCTTCTGGGTAAAATTCTTCATCGCTCTATACAGCTAGAAAACGAAGCGGGGACGGTCACTAGGGAGCAAAGGATAAGAGGAGAAGAAAAAGCCAAAGGAAAATCAATGGGTGGCCCATCCCAACGTCGCGGCTGTCTCCATCAAAATGCTCTCGGCCAGGCAGCGGGAAGAAAACAAGAGTGGGAGCAAAAGGCACACAAATGGATGAGGAAATGCGAGTTGTGCACACAAAAGAGATGGATTTTAAGTACTCAGGCATAAAAATTTTTTCCCAGGATTGAAAATAAATATATAGGTGTGTATATAAGAAAAATAAAACTGATAAAATTTCGATAAAAAGTAGGGAAATTTTTTTGTAATTAGTGTGTTGATCAGATATCCGGTTCATTTTAAAAATCAGCACAAGATTAGTATAGCTGCTTTGAATTATTTTTCTTTTTGTTTTCGGTTGCGATGCAAATAGGCATCAACGAAGAAGCGTACAAACAGAAGAGCAAAGCTGGCATATATAGCGAATGCTAATATTAAGTTGGCCCAACTTTGCTGGCATCTAAAAATTGACGTCAGAAATGACGAAATTAATACGTTTATTTGATACCTATATCCGTCCAAAAGCTTCAGTTTTAGAACCAATGTGGAAACAGCAACTCCCAAGAACATTTGAGCTGTTTGGATGCTTGTCACCGCCATAGCTACAATTCTAGGAACTTTTATGCCACAAGACTTGGCCGTATAGTACTGCAAGAAATAGCATTATTTTAAATTTAATCAAAAGAAAAACCGAATACATAGCGGAGTGGGCAAGGAAACTAGAAAAAATTTAAACGAATTCTAAAAAAAAGAATTACTTCATCGAAATGAATGCCTGGCCTGGAGCGGTGTGTTCAGTACCAGAATGGATAGTGTAAACAAATACTGCAGCATGGTGGTAGTAATGAAGAAACTGGAAAATTTGAACGAGATTTATTATTTTAAAATTTTATAAACAATGAGTTTCCGTTTTCGAAGCACGATGAACAACGTATCACCAAATTCAACAATTTTTGAAAAGGCGAACAACAATGACCTACAGGTGCTAATTATTTTAATTAAGCATAAAAATCAACCAGAAGGCAGCCACACTGTCCGGATTGCACGAATGACAAATTGAATATACTAGCCCATGTTTTGTCAAGTTGTAAAGAAAATCCTAAACATAATAAAAGTAAAAATAGACAGTCAAAACAACCTCAGAGAAGCGAACAAGTCCAGCAAAACTAAATATTGCCAATACAAAGTTCCAAACGATGAGAGGAACTCGAAGTTGAAAGGGCTGACGGTCGCGCATCAAACGCTGCAAAAGTCGCACAAATACGTAGTAAAGGAGAGAAATTGTGATAGAGTGATACCAATACCTCTTGAGAAAAATTTTGTCATAGGATAAGCTTAAAAGGTTTAAACCTGGAAGAGGCTGGTCCATCCAACCTTATCGTGTACTCTCTCAAAGGGAAGAGCGAATCTAAAAATTTGAAAATTTTAAACATTTTTTGGTTGTTATGTAGTTTCCCTCCCACACCCAATTTTTTCATTGATGTACAAAATGGCAGTCATTTCTTCGTTGCATGATTTCATAAAAGTTCTTATAGTATAGGAAAAATGATTAGGTAAAATGACTGATGCCACAGGAAAATTTTGCGAAAAGAAATGACTGACCTTTTTGTACATCAAGAAAAAAATTGGGTGGGTGAGGGAAACAACATAAGTACTTAATATGTAAAGACTTGCCTGTAAACGTAATCCGAATGTAAAGTTTTGGTATTATTATTCTGGTAGATTTCAAATTCATTTATTCCTAACATCTTTTATTCAAAAAAATCAAAGTCACAAATATCGCGAAAAGGCTCTTGAAGAACCTCTAAGGCTGTCAAATGAGGCGAAGAGAGTGGATTTTGTGTTTGGCGATTGGCGGCTGTGGGTCAAGAAGTTTTTCTTTTTTCCATATTCTCTCCAATTTGGTGTCACCATCGATCCTGCGCGACAGATGTTGTTAGCTAGCTGTTCCGGTAGGCTTATTAATAGCAGCGGTTATTTGCTAATTTGAAGGAAGGAATATACGCCTCTCGCATCTCAAAAATCATCTTGAGCGCTGTGAGGAACCAGTTTCCATGTTTTATTCTTTTTCCTTTTGCTTTTGTTCTCGTTCATCCTGTGTAATAAATTAAAAAATAAAATCCTTAATGATTTTTCTTTACTTTTTTGGATTTAATTTTAATTTAATAGTTTTATAAAGATTAAAGTTTAAATCAAAACCGTCTTTAAACGTTTATTACAACATTCTCTATTGTCCCTAAGAAAAAAAACAATTTTTTCAAAACTAAAAAATATTTTTACAAACGTGGTAGTTTTGTTGTCATTTTTTCCAACATCTCTCGAATATAATGAGAAAAAAATTCTTCATTGACTTCATTTTTCCGCACATTTCCATATTCATCGACACGTGGCATTATCAACACACATCTAAAATAAAGAAATTATTTTCAGCATATTTTTTTAATTCATTCAACATTTTTTGATTCATAATGGGAGAAAAACCTGAGCAATGTCGAATATTAGTCACTGGCGGTTCAGGCCTAGTTGGTAAAGCAATTGAAAAGGTTTGAAAAAATTTATTAGAATTATATGTAGGTAATTTTTCAATTTACAGGTAATTACTAATGGAGAAAAAAAGGCCAATGAAGAATGGTTTTTTGTTGGATCTAGTGATTGTGACTTAACAGATTTGGAGCAAACTCGAAAACTTTTTGAGAAGATTAAACCAACCCACGTATTTTTATATTAAATTTATATCAAATATACTTAAATAAGGTTATAAACCTGGCAGCTATGGTTGGTGGACTGTTTCACAATTTGCGTCACAATTTGCAATTTTTCACAAAGAATTTGGCAAGCGAAAATTTTTTTCCAGAAAATATTAAAAAAATCTTCTAGGATATCTCTCAAAACGTATTAAAATGTTGCCACGAAACCGGTGTTCAAAAGTGCGTTTCTTGCCTTTCTACGTGTATTTTTCCTGATAAAACTACATATCCAATTGATGAGACAATGGTTATCTTTTCCGATTTTTATATTCTATTTAAAAATTCAGATTCACAATGGAGCACCACACGAAAGCAACTTTGGGTATTCGTATGCTAAACGGATGTAAGCTCGGCTATTTTTAATTCTGAAAGGTTTGGGGTCATTTATAAATTTTTAATTAAAGGATCGATGTTCTCAATCGTGGTTATGCTCAGGAACATAACAGAATGTTGGTTAATTTTTTCAATTTTCCACCCTTTTTTACTTAAAAATTTTTTTTCTAGGTACACTTCTGTAGTCCCTTGCAATGTTTTCGGATCACACGACAACTATAACTTAGGTAACTTAAATTTTTTTGATGGCTAATCAAATTTTAAGAAAATGCTCATGTAATCCCTGCACTCATACATAAATGCTATTTGGCCAAAAAAGAGGGGACACCTCTGACAGTTTTTGGTTCAGGGAAACCACTACGTCAATTTATATTTTCTGATGATTTGGCCCGTTTATTTATTTGGGCACTTCGTGATTATCAGGTAAAATAAAATCGAAAAAAATTTTTAAAAGTCAAAATTTAAGTCGATTGAGCCAATAATTCTCTCAGTTGGGGAAGAAGATGAGGTGACTATTAAAGATGTCGTTAATGGAATTGTCAAGGCAATGGATTTTACGGGTGAAGTAATTTATGACACAAGCAAAGCTGATGGTCAATTTAAGGTTTCAAAGACTAAAATTTTCTTCCTAATCTTATTAAACAGAAAACGGCCTCAAACAAAAAGCTCCGCTCCTTTTTGCCTGATTTTAAATTCACTCCTTTTGAGAAAGCAATAGATGAGTCCGTTAAATGGTTTGTGGATAATTATGAAAAAGCAAGGAAGTAAAAAAGCTAGCGAGGTTTATATGAAAACTGGACAAGAATAATTTAAATATAATTCGCATAATGTTAATAACCTAATCTAAAAATAAATTTTATACCCTTTAAAATCAATCAACGTTCATTAGAGTTGGTGGTTCATGTTTCTTTAGGGAACCCAAAACAGATGGCAATTTGTTGAAAAATTGCTAAAAATCAAAATAAACCTTTAGAAAATTTCCCCAAACCGAGTAAAGCGTTGTAGCATAATGAATCGATGAGGTATCTCCAAGTTCTCTAATAGAATGCATGGCTAATTGAGGGCAGCCTACATCAATTGTCTGTAAAATTAAGTTTAGCAAGTATGAAAACAAAAAAACCTGAATTCCCAATTTGGCAGACAAAATTGGTCCAACTGTTGACCCACACAGTTGGTCGCTTCGTGCAACAACCTTCTGTTATTTTTGCGATCTACTAATCATAGAAAATAAATTTAAACCTGTATGGGAATCCCAGCAGATTCCGCAATTATTTTAAATATAGAATGTGTTACTGCCGATGTCGCATAACGCTGATTTGCATTTATTTTGACAACTACGCCTTTATTGAATGTTGGTTTGTGACAATCCTTTAAAACTAATGAAAAAGTAAAGATAAAATAAAAAAACCTCATGTTTGTTTGCATAATTTGGATGACAAGCATGCGCTTGATCTGCGCTAACCACTAAATTGTGTTTGATAAGTTATACAAATCAAATCCCCCCATAAATCAAAAATATACTAAACGGTAAGAACGACCAATCGCACATTCAAAAGCATTTGGCTCATCAGGGGAGGCGACAATACGGCGCATAAGCCATTCCATAAAATGAGAAGCAGCACCCTGTAAAATTAAATAAAAGTGGAAACCTCAAAGATTCCTGTTTCTAACCTGTGCACTAACACTTCCAACCTGAAATTAACAAGTTTTAAGATAAAATAAGATAAAAATAAACCTCCTCATTATCAAAACAAGCAACAAGGCGAATATTTTGGTCGGCAGAGAATGCCTGTTCATCGCCCAAACTTTGTACCAGCCCCATTATGGAGGTGTAGGTCCCCACCAAATTGTCTAGTCTAGCACCCGAAATAAATTCTTCCTCAAGCCCGGTTAAATTCTTTAAAAAAATTTATAGTGTCTATAATTAAGACCTTACAGCAGGCTGCGTATCATACAAATAGAGGTCTAAATCAAGAAGTTCTTCAGGCTCACAACCAGCCAATTCGCCAATAGACTAAAAGTGGCCAAAAATAGGGACAAAAAAATAACGAATAAAATATTAATAAAAACAAAACCTTCAAAAGTATATCATGATGATCGCCAATAATTGAAATGCCGTTGATAAGTTGATCTTTATCAACTTTCTTATCATCTTTAGTTAAATTGTCGGACGAAACCTGGGCCAGAATTGGTCTCAGGTGTTGTTCAGAGTTGAACTCGAATTTACCTCGATCATTATCCAAATGAATCGCCTAAAATATTTCAAACGTTAAAAGATAAAGAAAAAAACCAGGTTTGGAATATGAAGAACTGGCCTTCCAAAATCAATAAGTTTATGCAGAATTTCGCTTTGAGCCCCTTTAAAGATCACTTGTCCAGCAATACTGAGATCACGATCAAACCATGATCGCCAAACACCACCACCATAAGGGGAAACACCGACCTATGCAAATTCAAAAATCCTTTTATAAAATTTCTAACCTGCAAAAATTGTTCTGAAGTCCTTTTTGAAATTGGTTTCACACGCAAACAAGGACTAAAACCAATATAGAAATAAAAAGCAAAACAAACCTATCAGTGTGAGCAACAACCATAGAATAACCGGTATTTGTAGGATTGAAAGCTCCACCAACCGCAAAGGCGAAAATAGAAGTTTCGTTTCTAAAATTTAGGCTTCAGGATTGACCTCATTTAAAGAAATAATTAAAAACCTCACTTTTTGATATAAAATTTTCCTTTAGGTTGAACTTTAAGCCTTTGGTTCTCAAATAGCTCCACAAATCCGGCTGACTTCAAAATCGACTCACACGATTCAACAGCTAGAAAAGATATAAATTATTGTGCTTGTATTAAAAATTACCATGAAATGGTGTTACTGATTTGTTTAAAAATGACAGAAAGGCTAGAGCAGATGTTCTAATTTGTTGTTTTACATCTTTTGAAACTGCTTTCCCAACTGATGCCATTTTTAATTTTAGAAAAATAAAGCCTAAATAACCTGAATGATAATTTTAAATAAGACCCATCAAGTTGGAAAAAAACGCTTATAGAGAGTTCCGAATGATAAAAGATTAACACGGATTGGATCAGGCTAAAAAAGTAAAAATAATCACAAGTTTGGCTGCCCCCGCGCTCAGTTTTTCGCTCTAAACCGACCTCTACCGAATCAGTGCGAAATAGTGAAGGAAGAGAAAATAACAAAGTTTTCAGGTACAAAATATCGACGGTTAAAATATCGCTGGTTAAAATCTCGATTCGCTAAAAATGGATTAAAACATCGATTCGATAAAATACCGCAAGTTAAAATCTCGACACGGGTAAAAAAGGTTAAAATATCGGTACAGAGTAAAGGCCTATTGAGTCTGAACAAAATTATATCCTTTTTATCTTTTTTCTTTGGAAAAGATAGTTTGTTTTAAATCGTAATAATAAACTTTTACAATCAAAACAATTTAAAGGTAAAATTCATATAAAATAAAAAAGTTAAATGTGCCTTTCCTTTTCTGTTGAGTTGTAAAAATTAAAAAAAAGAGTGAAACAGCAAGAGGAGAGGAAGCTAGAATTGGAAAAGTTAAAACGAGAAAGAGGTGTTTGAGGAAACGAATGGGTTGATTACTTTTAATTTTACACGGACCGTGAAAATTGTAAAAATTTGGTGGGTGTTAGATAACGGTAAAAAAAGTGAGGCAAACAAAATTTACACAAAAGCCAGTTTTTACTGGCCAATTCAAGCATTTCAAATTTTCCATCTTTCTCTAAAACTTGCCATTACCTCAATTTTTGTCAATTTTCTAAAATCAAATAAATGTTATTTTTATTACGCCTTTATTTCTTTATAATTTTTATTTTGGTTATTTTGCCTTTATTTAATCATTTGGTGATAGCTCAAGCACCAAAAAGGGCAGGTATAAAAAGATAAAAAAGGATTAAAGTTAATACTCCGTTTTAAGCGCATACTGCCCGCCTAGCACCTCCACCGATTGTTCAAAAATTTTCAAATCCTTCGCTGGTTTCTCGTGCAGACCGTACTCCTATGATTCACCCACCATCTATTCGACCACCTAAAGGGGTTGCTTTGATGCTTAACAGAGCGAAATTGAAAGATTTTATGAGAATTGGAAGGGAAATAATTAGACAAAGACAATTGTTGCAAGCTAAAGCTAAACACAGACAATAAAATAAATGTTAATAAAGAGAATAAATTTATATTAGATATTGAATATTTTATTTGTCCTTTGAATATTTTAACTAATCCGGACCATATCGTAAAAATATCCTTCGAGTTTTAACGACGGGGTTTTAAATGTTGGGCGCGCAAAGGTCGTGTTCCCAAATGTCGTGTCCTCAGATGTTGGGTTCTCAAAGGTTGTGTTCTCAAATGTCGGGTACTCAAATGCCTGTCTCTCAAAAGTCGGACAATAAAAAGTATGTTGCCTAGCAACAAACGTTTGAATAGCGCGGATTTAGGTAATGGAAGAATATAACTTAGTCTTCCATTATCAATGAAAAAACAACAGAAGATTCCTAATACAATTAGCAGTCAAAGGTAATCAAAATTATAAAGTATTTAATGTCTTCTTTTATTTACTAGAAAAACTGTTGAATCAAAAACAAAAGCGCAATTAATTAATCAAAATAAAACTGGAGAAAAAAGTGATAAATTAATTAAAGATGAACGAAATAATAGAAGAAAATCATCAGAATCATCCGCAGCATTAAAGGATAAATTGAGGGAAGATGGGAAGGAAGAAAGGAAAAACAGTAAAAACGGAAATGAGAAAAAGGAGCATAAAAAGAATAACGAAGAAAAAATAAGAAAAACAACCAAAATTCGGGATAAACCAAAAGTTAATGAAGAGTTGAATAAAAAGAAAGAGGAGGAAATTGTATACGAAGATGATTTTGAAGACTATGAAAGTGATTTTGAAGAGGATATGGAAGAGAATGAGGAAACAAAAAATGATCGGGAAGAAGAAGAAAAGGAAGAAGAATCTATTTTACGCAAAAAACTAACAGGAAATAATAGAATAAATATTATTGATAACGAAAGGATAAAAGTGGATAAAGAGGATATTAATAAAGAAAGGGAATTACCAGATCAAAAGGAAATTGCTAACCCACAGGAAGTTAATGGGAAAAATGATCAAGAGTGGTTCGTCGATTATTTTAAAGAAGTTACAGGACAAAATTTACATAGAAGACAAGTTGATACAATAAAATTTGCATTAAACCATTTTAATTAAAAAAGGTGTTTACCCAGACTGAAGGATCAGAATTGAATGCTTACAGTCAAACCGAATTTATAGAAAAAGAAACTGTGGGGACTCAGACTGGAAAATACAATAGTAAAGCAGCTAGTACTTCTCAAAAATCAGAAGATAGGAAAAATGCTGGGTTGGCTCGTTTTATAGAAGAGGCTGGCCAGGTTTTTATTAAAAGATAATAGTACTACAGTAAATTTATAGCTTTTGATTGGCCTTCTTCAACAAACGACTCCTTCAAACCTAGAGAAGGTCTCTTCAGTATTTAGTTCTCGACGCTTAAATTTGTCCTTAAATTCAATTTTCACAGAGAATTCAGGTAATAAAGTAGAAAAATTCAAATAATATTCATTCAATCTTAAAGAAAATAGGATATCAGCAATCGCCTTTAAGGTCTGTTCGGTGCTACGACAATTGGACAGTGAGACAATCAAACATAAGACAATTGGACAAAAAGCATATTTGACTTAAGGACAATCTAACTTAAGACAATTGGACAAAGGACAAATTGTCTTACTGTCCTATTGTGGCACTAGTTCACTAATTTTCTTTTCTATTTAGAATGCGCAGACAATATGCATTAGCGTTTTTGTGGCCGAATCACTAGGTTTATTTGTTTACTTTTTTTAAGAACTTTTAAGATCCTATGCAAAATAAGAAAAGTTTTATCGTTGAATTCGACATTGAAGCAACTACTCGGGAAATTGGAAGGCTTATTTGCTGTGACCAGGAAATTGCCTTTCTTCGATATGCCCCAGACAATTCTGTACTTTTTGGAGGATTGGTAAAGTACTTTTATAAATACCGTATTATCTCTAATAGAATGGCCGGCCATTCTATTTTTCAATCACCCTCTAGGGGGCCATTCTATTAGAAGGGGCCATTCAAATGGAGACGGCCATTCTATTTTTCAATGAAAAAATTTTGCGATTTGAAAAAATTTCGACCTCGTTGGTTCATCTGCCACAAGCTTTGATTTTAGTTATTTATAGGAAAAATGTAAAATCAAATTTGAATTCGAAACTCGAACTTTGAAAATGAGAATAATTCGCCAAAAATTGTCAAATATTCTATTGAGATTAATAGATTCAAGCGAGTAAGGAGGATTTTGTGAAACTAAGTGGGATATGGATTGATTTAGGATTATTAATACAATAGAAGTAGAGGGGGAATTAAGAGGGATCTCGATGATTACAGAGCAGGGATTATGTGAGATATCAATGATCATCAAAATCCATCGCAGGATTTAGAGGGGATTAAGAAGAAATGGAGGAGATATTGAAGAAATTTGGAGGATTAAGATGAATTGTAATCCCCCTTATATAACCCCTTCTCGTACAAGATTACTTGTTGTACCAGAATCGAGATTCATTGTATATGAGTTATATGTATACACTTTAATCCTCCTATCGTCTATTCATCTTAACCCTCCTACTATCTTTATCCTTCTATCCTGCCTTGACTCCAAGAATTCACTGATATCTCTTAATCCCCCAATTTCTCTTCTGCCTTCTCTTTATCGACACAAATAATCCGATATCTCTCCAAATCCACCTTAATCTTGTAAATCCACTGAGATCTATACTGATTTCCGGCACTACAGGTGAAAATTTAAAAAAAATTTTATATTGGGAAAATTTTAGCATTAAAGAGGGGGGGGGGGCCATTCTATTAGAAGGGCCATTCAAATGGAGACGGCCATTCTATTTTTCAATCATCCTCCAGGGGGCCATTCTATTAGAAGGGGCCATTCAAATGGAGACGGCCATTCTATTAGAGATAATACGGTATTTTAAAAAGAAAAAATAGAAGGATGGAAGTTTAATTGCTTGGGACTTGCTAAAGTGGAGATCATCAATCGTTTGGGAAACTGATATTTTAGTGAATGGAGTTTTGATACCAGCAATGAATTCAAACTTTATTTTTTGTTCTATTTCTGAGGAGCAGTGGAAAAGAAATAGTAATTCAAACTGGGCTGACTTCCGAATTGTAGGAATGGAAGTTACTGAAAGTGTTGGAGCAGGGTAGAGTTTAATCTAATCCTAATATTTATTCTCACTATTTTAAGCGTGTTAGCCCGACTATTTTCTCTATATGAATCAGGACTGCTTCGAGTCTTGCACAGCGTGGCAAAAAATGATGGAAATGACAATAAAGAAGGCGAAGGAAATGGAAAGATAGAATTCGTGGTTGTTTCCTCTACACAATGTTTTAGGCATGTTGATGGGCATAAAAACCATTTAGAAGGTATTTATGGGAAATTTTTAATTACATTTTACAAATTCTTACCTAGAGTTTGCCACTTCATTGGCCATATATGAAAGTAATGAAGGAGCAGTCAAAAGATCTGAATGTTTTGTTGGAACATCCAAGGGAAGAATTATTCGGCTTAATCCAACAAATATAAAAACAAGCAAATTCTTCTACAATTGTAGTTCACAAGTTTCCCAAGGATACGGATCTGAAATAACAAATATTAAATTCACGAAAGGATCTTCCCATATTTTTGCGGTAAGTTTTAATTCTTGCGGAAATTCTTATTCATTTTTAGTGTACAACAACTGATCAAAAAATTTTTATTTTTAATTATAATGAATCAGAACCGATCAAAGTTATTTCTTCGTCGAGGTCAACATTAATTACAGGCCAGAGATTAATGTCATCGACACTTTTTGAGTGGTCCCCAACGTATTTTTATAATAATTTTTTAACTAAACTATTTATTAAGCAATGAAAACATTTTTTACTCGATTAATTCTGGAGAACAAATAATCATTTGGAAAAGTGATTTGCTCAATGATGTAATGGGGAGAACTAGTCCAATAGATACTTACGACTTTTACCAACAGTATAGAAATAGAATCCAATGTAGCACAACATGGAAGAACAGTTCTGGAAATGGCTTTATGGTTTAATATAAAGTTTAAGTTATAAACCTTTTCAAATTTAAAGGCACTTGGTTTAGCGAACGGCGAAGTACAGGTGCATTTGCTAAATAAAATTTAAAAAATGTTTGGACAATCAAAAAAATGTTGCTCAATTTCATAACGGAGGCAGGTTAATCCGGCACCTTATCTTCAACACGTATTTCTCAAGACAGGAATAGAGATAATATTGAAGATTATTAGTTTTTTTGTGATATTAAGTCTATGACTATTTTAAAAAATATCAACTTTTATGCAATCTAAATTTGCCATGTTTGAATTTGATGTTAAAAAATCAGAAAATGCAATAAAGGTTTTATGAAACAGTAAGAAAAAAAGGAAAATGGAAAAAGAAGCTCTTTGATAAAAGGAATTAACATCTATGAAAGTGAAATTATTTAAATCTATCAAAAAATAAAATGCGAAGATATTTAATAAAACCATGACTTTGGCAGAGTAAAATCAAACTAAAAATGGGAACGAGGAGAAAAGGGAAAAGGAAGCTAAAGGCTGCTGATTGCTCGCCTTCATCTGTCCACAATGCCGACCCGTATGTGAAGAAGAGAGGTTGTCCAAACTAAAAATATGTTTTAAACTACATAAATTATTTAAATTAAACCTTCATAAGTTGATATGTTGTATGCCTAAATGTAGTTAATTATATTCGCTCGGGGATATTAGTAAAGTTAGTTAATCTAATTATTGTCCTCTAAATCCTTTTCTATTTCCTTCTCTTTTGTTGCTATTTGTTCTTGAAGAGCGTTCATCAAAACTTTTTCTTCCAAACATGTATCTCTAAGATATTCCAGACCTCCTGTTGTAAAGCCCTGCTTTAGAAGGATTTGATCTAAGGAATGCCAGCATAGACGGTTGGTGAGAATTGCCCTAAAGGAGGAGAAAAATTAATTCCATCTTCCCTTCAATTTTCAAAAAATTTTAAACTCACTCGTGTGTTGTTCGAAGTTCAGGCAATAAATCAGCCAAGAATCTTTAAAAGAATGTAAAAAATATTAAAGAAAAATTAAGTATTTACTTAAAAACTGGCAGTGCCACCTGTTAAAAATAATTAAAATTATAAAAAAGATTATTTTAATTCGCTCACCGTGTCCATAAATTCAATCTGGATTTTTGGAACGCATGCCTGATTAAAAAAATTTTATGTTAAAAGTTTTCTAGTAAACCCTGTCTCTGTCCATCATTGCAATCGGCCTATATATTGAGGGAGAAATTTTAAATAATAAGCAAATGATAAAAAAACCTATTGCCCATTTGTTTTTCCAAGTCTCCCTGCGAGAAAAATTCCTTGTAAATATTTTCAGCAATAGCTTTTGAATGATGAAAATCTTTTGTCTGGTCAGAGAGATCAGAGGCAGTCATAAGCAAACACATAAATAGATAGCGATGTTCAGCGTTGCCATTTTCAAATCCACCTTTACAAATAAGGTAGAAAATTAGAATGTTAGGGAAACATATCGGGACGAACATATATTAATACTTACCTTCTGCCATTTGCTTTATACGATCCTGAAAATTTAAATAATTATTGTTCTTTTAAATATTTTTCGGTACCACTTTACGAAGATGAGCAGCAATATCAGTAGCAAGTATAACCTCTCTAATACAATCAAGTACATCTAAATATTGTTGCCTATTTAATTGCTCAAAAATATTGCATTCATCCATTCCTAGAATTGTAACAGTTTGTGCAAAGTGATGCCTTTCAAGAACAGAGCCTTCAGAACTATATAACTGGGCTAAAGGTGTTTTTGATTGCAATTGGAAAGCGTTGGTAGTTCCTCGATGATCTATAAAAACAAAATAGAAAATATAATAAATTCACTTTAAAACCAATATCGTGACAAAGACAAGCAACCAACAATCCAAAGCGTTCCAGCTCGCCTATTACATCCCTCACTTTATTCATTCGTAGCAATAAGTAACAAAAATGGGAGACAGCAAAAGCATGGCTCCAGTTATGGTATGGAACGTCTCGATAACCTTTCTGCACCATCAAGAGGAAACGAGCTAATGTCCGCCGACGAAGGCGAAAACGTTCAATGAATCCCAAATCCTGAAAGTGAATTAAATAAATTTTTTATTTACATTATATACCCTAAATATAGCCAATGATGCCTCTACGTAAATATCGCCAGAACCGATAGAGCGAGGAACAAAATTGAGTTTGTCGAATTCAGGATGAAAGGAAAGCGGAGGTGGAATATCTCTAACGGTCTTAAAACAATTATTTATTAAAATCAAACGAAATATTTAATTTACAAGCCGAAGAATGTCCTCTGGCGCAATGGAAAGAGTCGATCCTTGAACCAACAATTCTGCCGCCATGTGTGAACGTCTATGTGCTTCTTGCAATTTACGGTATAGCAAACACTGGAAGAAAGAAAAAGGTAATTTTAAATTGTTAACATTTACATGTGAAAGGCTAATAGCACAGTAGACAGCAAACTGCAATTAACAAATTGTTTAAATTCACAGAATAATAATCAACTAACCGTGGCAGCAATTTGTTCATCATATCTTGTAAAGGTATCTCGACCAATCTTATTGCAAAGTTCAGCCACACCAACTAGGTTTCCTAAAAGAAAGATACAAACTCATGATTCGTAAAAATTACCTGATGAGTCCTTAATAGGAAAGCATAGAATGTTTCGAGTAAGAAATCCTGTCCGTTCATCAACTTTCGGGTAAAAGAATGGATGACTAAAATAAATAGGTTAATCTATATAATTCATTGTTAATACTTATAAACATCTGTCACATTCATCATTTGTCCTGTAGTTGCCACATGTCCCACAATACCTTGATTTAGTGGCATCCGAATTTCGGTTAGATATTCTTCAGAAGTGCCATTCTTTTCGAAAACCTCAGCTACCAATTCGGAATGTTCTTTATCCAACAGAAAAAGAGAACAACTGAAATAAAATTAGTTTCATTAAACCTGTAAATTATTTACATTTCTGCATGAACCAGGGCCTTAGCTTCCTAGAGTTTTAAATTAAAAAAATTAAACATTTAAAAGAAACCTTTGTAATATTACGAACAAGTAAGTGCATGTCTTCTGAAAAAAATTAAGTCTCAAAAATTTTTGAATTTATAATTTTTAAAATAGCCAAAAATTAGCTACTACTATATTTATTGATTACTCACGCAGACTAGAAAACACATTTTGGGTCATGCTCAGGAAAACTTGTGATTGTTGAGCTAAACGACGCTGTTCCTCTATGTTGTGCTGTTATTTAATTTAGAAAATAAGATTATTTTATAAAATTAACCATGAGAGTCATCAATGTGCCAAGCATTCCCAAATGAGGGTCAAGCAATTTAAGTTCGTCTAATCTGTCCTGTTCGGAATTATGTGCCAAAACAAGACCGGCACTGAATCCTGAATTTGAGCGAAGGCCAACCAATGAGAAACAGGCTTGTAATGGAGGCAGATCATTTCCGATTTTAGAATTAAGTATGTTGTTAAGCATTTCAAGTAGAGGATTAATAGCGGATCGAACTGACTAAAATTTAAATTTAAAAAATATTTAAGTAAACAAAGCCACTTTTTCATAATTTTCCACTTCCCATAACTTAAATTTATGCCTATATTTGACGACCTCAAATCACAGTCAAAGTCTTTGCTACCCTTTTTGTGCCGTCCCTGTTTAGTTTCCAATTACGCAACCGCCTTTTTCCGATCTCCCCTTCCTTTTATTTTCTTTGACTGTTAAAATGCCGAAAACGGATGAGGACTAACCAAAAAATGCTTTATACAATGCCGTCATTGTCGCAACACTCATCATAATAATGATTACTTAGGTGCCGCCCAATGTCCCCATCATTACTATTTGGACTTAATATAGAACTCCAAGCTTGCCATTTGCTCCTTCCACCTATCCATCAGTTATTTTTTATTCATCTACATTTTGCCTAAACTTAACTATTTTTACAGTCCTTTTCCTCCCAAAATTTTTGTACTTATTAAACTATCGTTATGGCTATAAAACGTTTTTAGCAATTTAGTGTCAATCAAAGAAGTGCAATTATTGCCTAAGGCAAATTAGAAGAAAAGACCAACAACTTTAAGGAGAGAAAGGGAGAATAACTCGGATCAGGTTAAGTAAAAATTTTTTTGTAATTTAAGGTGCTTGATTCTTTGTTTATCTCATCCCTTTCATGATTAACATGATCTCCGGCTCAGCAACTGCTCAAAATTTATGGTTCCCTGATTCTGGATCGCTGTACGCGTCGCCATCCTCAGTACAGTCTTCGTCATTTGCTTCTACCCAACCAAGTCCGGCAATGATGGCACTTAAACCAGAGGTATTGTGACATCTCCCTTATTTTTCTAATTTTAAAATTCAAGACCAAGATTATATCTTCGCAGTATGCTATTCCAAATATACCAACATTCGTCTCCCATTCGTACCAAACCCAGAATCTACAAAAATTTGTACAGTCAGCTTTTAGTGCAGCATCGGAAGGTGGTATAGGGAGGATACGCTCGGCAAATAAAAGACCCAGCAAACCAGTTCCTGATGAAAAGAAAGACGAAGTAAAATTTAAAGTATTTTGTTCCAAAAAATTTTTGTTTTAAGGCCTATAAAGAAAGAAGACGAAAAAATAATGATTCAGCGCGTAGAAGGTTTCAGTACAATTTGATGTCTCCTCTAAACTAATGTATATTTTATTCTAAGCCGTGAACTACGCCGACGCAAGGAGGATGAAATTCAACAAAGAAACAACGAACTAGAAAGGGAAAATGCTCGCTTAAGACAGGAAATAAATGTACTAAGATTTGAAGTATTACAGCTGAGGCAATATTGTTACGGAATTGTGGGAGCAACCAATGTCAGTAATTAGTAATGCATGAATTTGTCAATCAAGAAAGACTGAATGTAGAAGAAACACGAAGCAGGAAAAATTCTAAACTGATCTCTTGTATATTTAAAACTATAAAAAATTATTCGCACTAAAAGGGGAGGAAAAAGATGCCCAAGTTAAAAATTTTAACCTAGAAACACTATCTAAACCTAAGCTGGGATAAAAGATTAATTTATACCTCCTCCAAGAGTTCCACACGAGCAAGCACAAAAGTATTGGCCCCTATTTCCTCTCCTTTTAGATCTTCATGTCTTATGTTGTTTTTGTCGTAATTATCAGATTGATTTGCACACGCCCTCAACAGAGTAAAAAGAAAGTCAGCATCACCCTAAATAAAGGCAATAATTTTAAAGTATGTAGGGATAGTTAACTAACGCATTGTAACGGTACTTCCAATAACTGATCACCGCAGACTTGACAATGAGTGCTATTCTGCTCTTGTGAACTTAATAAGAGAGCAGAACCGCGAATTCTACATTGACGTTTGATCTACAAGAAAGGGATATTATCGAAAAAATGAAAAACTAACCCAATCATTTAGTGCCAGCTGGAATTGTAAGAGATCAGGATGTAAAGCAGCCATATCTGTGAAAATTTAAAAAATTTATAAGTCATATTAAATTGATTTTTTTGAACAAAGTTATTAAATTTTTATAGATTAAAAAAATAGGAAATAACCCAAATAGAATTCGCCAGATTTTGGCCTCACAAACGATGTCATTTTTGTTCGTCCATCGGCAGTCCATTTTAATTCAACAGGAAAAGGTAATGGCGGGTTTTGAACTACACCAGGAATAGAACTCGTAGGGTAATTTAAAGGAGCTGTCAGCCAATGATTGGAAGGAGATACAGGTTGTGAAGAACGCTCACAATCAGAATATGAAGAAATAACAAGTTCTTCTTTAGTATTGCAGCATGGTACACTTGGAAATTTTGGTGCAAAAGGTGAAAGTGCAACAACCGAATCGGCACTCGGAAGATCAACGGAATTTTGCGCAGTCATTCGACGGCGTATTTTGACAGTTGGTACACCATGAGGTACGGAGCTATCTCGAATCTCATGTGGTAAAAGTAATGGACCTAAGCAAAAGCGAGAAGCAAAATCTTCTCCAAAAAGTTGGGCAACACTTTCTGGATCTTTGTGGCCCTGGAAGACGATTTAAAAGTAAAGAATTATCTTCCTATTACAAACCATTCCGCTAATTCTAAGATCCTCTTCAGTAAGTGGCGGCATTAAACTTGCTTTCCTAATTTTAGGACATTCACGAACAGGTCCATTAAATTGTTGTCCACGTTTTGTCTCTGCATTCGTAGTAAAATCAGCCTGAGTGCAGGGATCATGCATAAAGTTTGGCAATGATATGTCTTCTTTCTGAAGATTTTCAGCGTTTAAATTTTCTAATGAAATATCCGGAGATGCTGGCGCTTGAATAGTTGAACCTTTCGGCGTGTCTATTGAAAGTCGAGTGATGAATTGATCGGCCATTTTGTCAGATTATTTAAGTTGATGACAAGTTGGAGAAAGGGAGAAAACTTTTTAGAAGCTTGAAGTTATTATTTGTCAAGAGAAGCGCACCTTTCGACTTCCCTTAGAAATGTATAAATACATAGTAAACAGCTGAAATAAATTTTGTTGAAATGATAAATGAAAAAAAAATAAAAAAAATTGGAAACACATGTTAAACGAGAAGAATAGAAAGGAGAGAGGAAAATGAAATGTTGATCTTTAATTGTGTTTAAAGGGAAATAACGGCTGCCAATGATTTGTTTGTGGAAGAAAAGGAAAGAAATGAACAAATAAGAAAACTAAAGTTAAGTACTTTTTCTTTAAAAATTTTTCCTCCCTTTATTTATTTAAAAAATTGGCATAGTAAGCCTATGAAAGCAAAGAACGAATAAACAGAAATTTTGGTTGAAAAATTTTGAAAATAAAAGGGACAGTCAAAAACTATGAATTGGAATATAGAGAAAATCTATTCGTCTTGAGTTTAATTTATAAAATCTCAGGTTCGGCGGCAATTTAATTTCACAAAACGCTTTAGTTTAATGTCTATAATTTAGCTACATAATACCCTAACCAGGACAAAACGTTGTTGTAAAAGCGAGGAGAATTTAAGAAAATTTAGTAAAGAATTACATATGTGTAGTTATTTCGCCCACTTTTTTATTTTCAACCTTCTATCATTGGTTTTCTATGAAAAATTCGATAACTTTCCATGCGGAGAATAAGGACACAATAGCAGGACATAATAATAACAAAGAAGGCCAATAAATAAAAAAGAAGGAATAAGGAAAAGATGAAGCCAAAGAAAATATAAAAAATCATAACGACATATTTAAGAATTGTTATCTCAATATTTTCGTCATTCATGGGTTTTTGAGTGTTTAATAAAGAATTTTTTTAAAAGAAAAATTGTAAAAAATGAAAAGAAGAAAGTGTAAAATTGATTGGAGGAGATTGAATCAATAAATTGATGACAGCCGTGGGTATGTGGTTGCTGGCAGTATTTATGCTGTTGAGAGATGAAAAAGGGTAGTTCCCCGTTTGGCTATTTTGGACAGGAATGTAATTTATGAATTTACATACGTAAAGTATGCAATGTCCAAATTTATAATTATTTTAATTTATACATACCCAATACTTCAGCAAATCCAGGCTGCCAAGAAATTGGACCATCTTCCGCAATTGGCGTTGGTGAACATACCAAATCTCTTCCAGGTAACAAATTATTTAAATGTTGGTAGTTATGATTATGTTGAGTGTGGTGGGCTGAAGAAGGACGACCGGAAATGGGCAATGACTTGCTCGTTCTAACAATAAAAAGAAAATTAATTTCAGTGACTAGTTTTTTTTAAAAAGATCCGGAAAAACGCCGTAAAAATCGGCCGACCGATGCACGTGCCCAGTGACCCATGTTAAATATAAAAATTTAAACTAACCTAGGCTCACAAGTATTCCCGTCCAAAGAATTCCATTTCCATCTTTCTTCACCTAACGAAAATTTGTGAAATTTGGCACGTCTTCCTGAGCTATTTACTGCGCAAAGATCTTGAGCAAACCGGTGAAGGACATCGACAGTGCTCCTTTTCGTTGTTCTACTGCTTAGAATAGGAGAACCTTTGATTGAAGAAGCGGCAGTGATAGTTTGGGGTCCAAAGGAAACAGTCGGAGATACTTTTCTACAAGGAGTTTTTGTATGTTGTAGTGAATCCATTCCCGGTGAGTGTTTTCTAGATGCTTAAATAATTTAAATGTGAAATATTGAAATAAGAAATTTTTTACCTATATTATTCCCTGATGCACCAGTCACTTCAAAATTGGAAGATGCTGCCGCAATACTATTTTGTTGTCGTTGTTGCTCAAATTCTTCCTCTTCCATTTCTCCCATTCTTTTGTCACCGACACCATCCTCCGTTTCGCTGGCCGAACAGCAAGAGCTAGAACAACAAAGCCAGGCGCAAAGAGGAAATCGGCCTCCGTTATGGCTATTATTGGAAGCCGTGGTAGCAGCTTTTTTGGACAATGCTTGGTTTGATACAGCGTAATTAATACTAGAAATGCACGTTGGCTCAGGATAATATTACCATAAGTTTTTGGTTCACTCAGTTTTTGTTTGCCCTTCTTCCTAAATTAAGAAAAGTTGAGCAAAAGAATTAAAAATTTGAATGACAAAAAGGATAATGGATAAACATAGCTAAAACGAAAAAAATAAGGATTACAAAGGTACATATACATACGCAACTAGCGCATTTTTATTTGTGGAAATATGCAGTAACTATGCTTTGATGAGAGGAAACGTTAGGTACAGCATCGCAAGCGAGGTTGGGTAAGAAGAGAGAAGCCGGTCAGGCCGGGAATAATATAAGCCTTTGTTTAATGACTGCCTAACAAAAATGGCAGTAATAGACAGCTAGTTGTCAGTTAGGCACTTGCCACGATTCGCATTTTTATTGGCCAACTCTCTCGGGTTTCACAGAACCGAGAAGGCGCTAGCTAGTAGTTTGCGTTTTTGTCTCCCACTTCAACCACTCTTATAACATAATATTGATTAGAAAGAGTGGTTGTAATTGAACAAGCCCGCTAAATACTTTATTTTTATTGTCAAATTTTTCGCTAAACATTTAAGTAATTCACAAAGATAAACAAAAAGAAAAGAAAAAATGGATAAATTTTCAAGCTTATTCTTTTGTTTCGTGCTTGTTTTTATTATGTTCGCTTTTACTAGTTAGATTAATTGTAAATGAAATTTATTCAAACAATAAAAGTTTGTTTATACCACAGCGAATTTTTAAAAATTTATTCCTTAATGTTTCCATTCTTGAGTTGTCACTTCACTTTCCACACTTGAACAAAGTGACCGGCGGAGAAAAGCCAGTTTACTTGGATCAGATAATTCATCAACAGAATCTAATTGAAGCATTCGTTCAGCAGCAAGTTTTGGACCCCCAACAACTCGCTGAAGAGATGCCAATTGTTCCGAAGAGGCGCCAATTGCTACAGAATAGATTTCTACATGAAGATTCTCTCGCAGTTCTTGTCCCAGGGGTGCGGCATTTCCTCTGAACATTGAAGAATAAATTAAAATTTTCCTTATTACCTATGCTTTCCGTTAGTAACCATCAACAAAACACGGCTGGCTTTTGGCCGGGAATGTAACCTAAATTGTTGACCAGCTGCCTCTAAACCACGAAGAGCAATAGCCGGAGGGTCGGAAAATAATGGAGATGCACTCATTTTGTATAACAATTCAATCTTATCATCGTAATTGCCAAGGGCCACCGGAACAGCAACTTTATCACTGGAACATTTATAAATAAGAAGGCAAAAAAACAAGTCAACCTGTAAACAATTAGTCCAACACGTACAACATCAGGCGAGAGATTAAAAGATTCATCTACCAAAGTAGCTAAACTCTCAAGAATTTTGCTGAATTGGGAACGATCAAAGTTCGCTGCATCCAAAACAATAATAAAATCTAATGGGTAATCAACGCGACGACAATCTCTTGGATACGAAGTAATTTTTGGGGGCAAAGTACTTTTAGGTCGAAATGATGGCCAACTTGGCATAATGGATGTTGGCACCATAAACTAAGAAATATTGAATTAATCTTTGAAAAGAGTAGCAAACCTCGCAAATTTTATCGGCTACTTCCGCTAATCGTTTAGGTTTAGCTTCTCGCCATCCATCAAAAGCAAATATTAATTCTTCTGCGCCGGTTAAGGCAAGATCTCCATTACTATAGTGACCCGCGGCTGTTATAGCTAGAATTTTAGCTCCATATTGTTGTCGAAGAGTGTCAGCTGCTGCCTGTATTAGAGTAACATCAGAATCACTTGAATTGCCACTTTTCCACACAAGAACTATTCGAAGCGCATCACCCGCACCTATGTAGTTAGAAAGTTAATGGACATAAATTTTTAGGTCATTTCCTTGGCTAACTTTAAACTACAGCTTACCAGACAATTGAAATTCTCCTGCCGCCTCCCTTAATGCAAGAGGTAGATTTGGTTCACCTTTTAATCCTATGAATTTAAGAATAACTTTATCAAAATATCAGAAAAAACTTACTTCTCGTTTCACCAATCCTCGCTAATAATTCGGCTTCGCTGTCATAGTCGCCCAAAGCAACAGGAACCTCAACACTATCACCATATTTCAAGAGTCCTACTCTGACCCCATGATTCGGTCGCAAATCAAAATGATCAAGAAGAAAACCCTCAATTAAAATAATATTTTTTGACGCAAATAGAGATCGATTCGGGGATGTGTCAAAAGACTCATTTGACTCTACCAAATGAGTCTAAAAATATTTTTCTTTTGGAATAATTTAATTTAGCAAATATTATTTGCCAGTGATAAAACAATCAATGAGACAATAGGTCGGGAGACCAAAGAGAAATGGACAAAAGGCCAATAGACAATTGGGAAGAAGATCAAGACAACATTTATTCTAAAATTAATACCTTAATCGATTCTTTCATCATCCGATAATCAAGAATCTTCACATTTGCACTTGTATCAAATCTAAAAGTGTCTATTTAAAAATGCTCATCAATTTTGATTCTTACATTAGCAAAAGTTCGATGAAATTTTCAATGAAACAATGCCCGTCAGAACTTCCATTTCTTCGTCGTTGGCCAGAATCGGGCGTTAGCCAAATTGGTTGTTTTTGTCCATCCATGTCCTCAGCATAGTTAAGAGTTGGGGTTATATCTTTGTATGTCTCGGTATAAATGAATTGGCCAAATTCGTTTATAGGTAATACTCGTCCAAGAGAATCTAGTGGACGTCCAAAATCGTCAATGGGGATTAGCTAAGATGTTTATTAAAATAAATACTATTTGTGGTTAATAAAATATGCGCAATACCTCATTCCGAGCACCCAAATATCGACCCTCTGAATTTCGTGGAAGCAGCAGTCCGTTTTGAGCACTAATTACTGGAAATATTTCCTTTCCTGTTCCGTCCGTTGGCAACAATTGAATAGTGGATTCACCTTCGTCAGGGGTGATAGGAATACCCCATTGATCAGTTGGAATGGGAGAAGGAGATATTGGGCCAGAAATTGTTGGAGTTATTTCGGCAGGCGTATATACAAATTGACCATGCCTATTTGTTGGTAATGGAGTCAATCCATCCACGTCAAGAGGTCTTGACCAGCTGTCTAGTGGAAGTGGCTCATTATTATCTCCTGAAATTTTTTATTCTTGAAATATTGTTTATCTTATTGGATACCCAAATATTGTCCTGATTGATCCGTAGGTAGCGGTTTGCCTAAAATAACAGTATGCTTATACGTTCCATGTGCAAATCTACAACAAACCAAATTTGTCAACGACTGGAATTCTTTCTGCACTAAATTCATCTATGGGAAATTTAGCTTTCCCAGGTATTGGACTTTGATAAGGTCCAATTTCTGGCATTGGAGATACTCTGGGATGTGAGGAAATTTCTAATTAATTCATTAGAATGAAGAAACCTCGAGGTCAGAGTAGGTGCGGTATAAATATATTGGCCAAATTCATTAGTAGGTAATAATCGGCCATTAATAGGATCTAATGGACGACCAAAATCGTCCATTGGTAATAATTCACCGTTGATATCCAAATATCTAAACAGGTGCAGATATAATGTGAGCAAATTCATGTGTTATCTACCTTCCAAATTGATCAGTCAACAATGGCTCGCCGGTATTAGAGTCAATTACAGGATGAATGAATTTTCCTGTCTGATCTGT